>CM053584.1:96178875-96196841 GCA_028627135.1 Pseudochirops cupreus
TTTACTCATATGCTTTGAAAGTTCAGTCTCAACTGAAAAAAAACGAAGGTAGGAGATTGTGATTAATCTTTTCTAATCACATGCCCAGAACCCAAAGGTTTGTATTTGTTTATTTTTTGCTGGAATTAAGAAGCCTTTATTCCCCAAAGGGTGGGTATGTTTGTGTAAACAGTGTTGGGAGGCTGACAGCCTGAGTCTGTGAAATTCTCAGTGGCTGAATGGATCTTCTGGCCTTGCCTTCCTAGTAAGGAACATCTAATTTTCCTGAAACAACTTTTAACCATTCCAGGTCCCCCAGCTGACCTCTTCATTAAAGTGAAATGCCATCCCCACTGGATTTATATTCACTCTCTTCATTAACATTAAAATCTACTCCCAAAGCAGTCCTCTCTCCCCCCAAACTCTAATTCCTAACTTCTCTATTCCCCACCAGTGTCCTAGTCAAGACACCTAGGGGCCATCTTTGCCTCTTAGAGTCAATGAAGCACAGGTTCTCATCAATTTTTCTTTAATATGTCCATTGGATTCACGACTTCCTCATCATTTCTACTGCTACCAGCCTAAGTACATACTGCTACTTAGCTTGTCTCGTCTTTCCCACAATTCATCCTGCAAACTAGCAGACTGGTATCATAATGGTATATTCATTATCACTCTCTTGCTCAAGAATATAGTGGATAAAGCTCTGAGTACCTGGTTCAGGTCCTACCTCTTCCACTGGTTGGTTGAGTGACCTTGGATAGGTCACTCATCATCTCTGAATCTTCATTTTATTATTAAATTGCAAGGGACCTTTGTATCTCTGCCAGAACTGAGTACAAACAGTAGACACTTAATATATGTTGAAGATGTTTGTTCTGTTAAATGGTATAGGAAAACCAAACACTAGTAATATCCTGTAGTTTGACAGTTAACGGAACTTTTAAATATTCATATAAGAGAGTCTAATTGATATCATAGCAGAAGGGAAAAGTGAATTTTCCTACTCCCAATAAGCTATGGATTCCCTGCACATCTTCAGAATAGAAGGCTATTGGTAATAGAGGGATGTTTAAGTAGGTGGCCCAATATTGTTCAGATGATGGTGAATTACTTCTCTCAAATTTTGCTAAGAATAAGGCCAAAGGGAATTTTAGCAAAAGACATTTGAGTCTTTAAATGTAAGTAAGAACTTCCTATAATGATAGCAAAATATACATTGTCAAGAAAAGTTGTGAAGGACTCATTTCAAGGTTTTAAGACAACTATATAGATTGGTTTAAGAATGGTTCAACTTTGGAGGAGGCAAATTGCTAATATTTTATTTAAAATTTTTGCATCTATATTCATTAGGGGAATTGTTCTATAATTTTCTTTTTCTATTTTAATTCTTCCCAGTTTAGGTATCAGTGCCATATTTGTGTCATAAAAATAATTTGGTAGCACTCTGCTAATTTTCTCAAATAGTCTATTAGCAACTCATTCCAATCATGAACTCTTATTAATACATCATAGATACATGAGATTTCATTGTTTATAACATATTAGATAAGTTTTAGTTAACTGCTTGAGGCTCAGCAAAGTCAAATGACTTGCCCATAATCACACATCTAGAAAACATCAGAGGAAGGATTTAAATTCATATCTTCCTAATTGCATGCTCAGTACTCTATGACATGGGGGCAGCAAAGTGGCACAATGGATAGAGCTCTGGACATGGATTCAGGAAGACCTGAGTTCAAGTCTGGCCTCAGATACTTAGTAGCTATATGACCCTGGACAAGTCGCTTGACCCTGTTTGCCTCAGTTTCCTCTTCTGTAAAATGAGCTGGAGAGGGAATGGCCAAGCACTCCAGTATCTTTGCCAAGAAAACCCCAAATGGGGTCATGAGGAGTCGGACAAGACTGAAATGACTGAACAATAACACTCCATGGGATAGCTGTTGATATGCATATATTACATATAGTGTGTGCATGTATATTCATTCATATATAAACATCTTATATATGTGCAAGTGTTTAAATCTGTATGTATATTTGTGCACCTATGGTGCCTGGCACATACTAAGCATTTAATGAATGCTTGCTGATTGCACCCTATAACTACCTTAATTCCCCCTATGATGGATTTGGAACTCATTATCACCTTTCATAAAATGTGATTACAGGGATCTTCAAACAATTAATGAAGTGGTATAATTATTTTCTTATATACTATAGAAAATGATAGATTATGACAAAATGAACTATTATGGATTGTGAGCAAGTGGCTGGCAATCTATTTAATGTGTTTGGATGTAACAGAAAACATGTCTTCCACATAATAAATAGTATTAGATAAAGAAAATGGGAATGGCCAACACTGGGTTACTCTGATTACAGCTGCCAATGAATTTTCCTAGGTGTTCCAGGCTATCATCCCCTGATTGAAGTCTGTGCTCTAATTCATTGTCACTCACTAGTATTTGACCATCTTCAGTTGATAAAGGAAATTCAAAACAGCTGCTATGACCCATAAGACTATTCGGGTGTTCAAATTTGGAGACCTAAGGTATAAAGTCAACGTTAAATAATTGCACAGAAGTCAGTGGATGACCAAAAAATAGGATTCCTCTATACTTTTTTAGAGTTGAAATTCATCGAGAAAAATGTTAGATGGTCCAGCATCCCATTATATTCATTTAATAAATAAATGATTTGCGAAAAGGAGTGGTTATTAATAATTTCAAACTTAATACCTAAAAATTCCCATATTTTCTATAGAGGCCACTTGTAAAATTAAGTGAATATTACTTCATGTTAATTTCATAATTAATATAACTTTATGACATTCATTGTTTTACAAGATAACAAAGTGCTTTTTAATCCTCAGAATATTACATGAATGTGATAATACCAAAATTGTTTTAATAACTGGAAGAAACCCTTGTCCTTTCAGGGTGACTGGAAAAAAATCTTTTCCTTGGAAAACAGCATATGTAGTAGTAACAGGGAGATATCTTACTTGTGACTTGTGTTTTAAAATCAGCTTTCTTCATTTATCTCTTCTAATCATGAATCTACAGAGGAAATCTCAGTGTGCAATCTAGATGCCTGCTTCATTGTTTAATGCATTAAACTTGTCAGTATGCTAGGGAGATAATCTTTAGAGCAATTGCAAGGAAAGGTCTTTAGAATGGAGAGAGGGAGAATAAATCTCATAGTACTACTGCGGTGGTTCTTGTTTCTTCATTAAAGATAATGAAACCCATTGATATAACTATACTCCACCCTCATCTTAGGATGTTCTCATATTTTTTTTTCCTCTACAAGAAAACTAATATGTTAGGGATGCAGTTTGTGATATTAAACTCTAAACTACACTAACAACAAAATGTTTTTAATGCTATACTTACTGGATAATTTAAATTAATTTATTAGGAAGTTTACATACTCTAATGTACACAAATACATCTGTTAAGTCACTTTAAAAGAATCAGTCAAAGTGAATTTTCCTAAGGTAGCACTATCCTTATGAAATAACAAGTATCAGCCACATTTATGATCTATTCCCGTTAGTCTAGACATTTTTCCCTTGTTCTCCATCACTTCCATATCTCAACCACACACGGTGAAGAAAAGAAAAGGGAGTGTGTTTTTCCTTCAATGTACATTTTTCTGTTCTGTTTTGAAATAGCACGTGATTTTTGGACAGCAGAAGCATGGTTTAGAGCAGCAGTTCTCAAGGTGTGGTACACAGACCCCTGGGGGTCCCTGACACCCTTTCAGGAAGGCTACCAGGTTAAAATCATTTTTGTAATAATGCAAGAAAAATATTTTCCTATTAAAATATTCTTCCTTCTCCCACCTACATATGTGAGGCCAGGTTTTCTTCAGCCAAAACATATCACAACAGATTGAATACAAAAACTGATATCAGAATCCAGTTGTCTTTTATTAAGCCAGACATTAATTGTATATATGTTGTTTTGTATTAAGTTATATATGTGTGTGTATCTGTATGTGTGTGTATGTGTGTATATCTGTACATGTATGTATGTGTGTGTGTTACTCTTCTCACTATTTTTTTGGTTTTAGAAAATATAGCCAATTTTAGTAAGATGTTAGTTCTGTTAATATCTTATCACTATCATTAAATGAAATATTTTGAAATTTTAGCACTTTTCATTTCTAATTATCCATAAAATATAAATAGACATAATCTAAATAAACAAAAATCCTTTGGAGTGTGAATAATTTTTAAGAAGTTAAAGGGACCCTGAGACCAAAAATTTTGAGAACTGCTGGCATACAGGAAAGACCACTGGTCCTAGAGGCAGGATATCTATATTCAGATTCTGGCTTTTACATCATATCTTGAGAAAGTCCCTTAACCTGTCTGAGACTCAGGTTCCTTATTTTTAAGGAACTGCACCCTGATCGTTTCACTGTCTACCCAAGACAGCATTTACATTTATTTATATATTACTTTAAAAAGTTGTGACAATTTACTTATCTTGTGCAGTTTTCATTAATGATTTCTTGAAATATAGCTCTGAAAAAAACCAGACTTTAAAAAGCCCATAGTGTTTCAAATGGAGCTATTTGACTAAGACTTTAAACCCAAATGACTCTAGCTTTCACTGAATGGACATTGCCTCAGATAAGCTGAGACCTGGGAAAGACCTTAATTTAGAAAGACCAAGGTCACCCACCACATCCTGGGCCATTGTCAGTCTTCTTGACTTTTGTGACTGACTGGACTTCCATGCCTCTGGAGGAGAGGGTGAGGCTTATGCCTTTGTGCCCCAATCCCTCACTCAAATCCAATTTATGTGTAAGTCAAGGCATCACCCTTATCATTGGTGCTTTTCAAGAATAAGGAATGAACAACAACAACAAGAGGGAACGAGTGAGATGCATTCTATGTTACTGGACGGAGTACATTGTATCAGATTTGTTGTTCAATTGATGACCTCATTTGGGGTTTTCTTGATAAAGATACTAAAGTAGTTTGTACTTGCTTTCTCCAGTTTACTTTTCAGATGAGGAAACTGAGGCAAACAGAGTGACTTGCTCAGGGTCACACACCTAGTAAGTGTCTGAGGCCAGATTTAAATTCAGGAAACTGAGTCTTCCTGACTTTAGAACCGGCACTCTATCCATTGCACCACCTAGCTGCCCCTCATAAACACTGAGATTATAGATTCATTAAATCACTTGCCCTCACAGGGTTTGTTTCGTTGTTTTTTGGTGAGGAAAGTTATTTGCAAACGTTAAAAGTAGAGAAATGAGTTACTATTATGTGGAATATACCCTATCTGTGGAGATTGAGAACATTAAATTAAAGGTATTGCTAACTGTTTGACATGAATGGGGAGGGCTACTGAGCCTTCTCTTCTGTACGTCTTTCCTTCATCTCCAGCCCACCTAATTTTTTGAAAACAAAAATAGTGTTGCTAGACCCAACAATACTTCTCCCACTTCACAGTTTGGGGTTCTAACAAATTCCTCTGATATCCTTCTAGTTAAGAAAACCTGAAATTAGTTTGGAAAGGAAAACTCTAAAATAACTTCTCAATTTCTTGAAAATCCTTCTGTCTCTCTGTTTCCATTTCTCTGTTACACACAATAGTCTTGCTCTTTGACTCAAAGCAGAAAGGAATTTTATTTTATTTTTTTAGGATCAAAAAATTTTTATGGAATTTTAAACCCAATGGGAAAGTATTCAGTTAAGATTACAAAATCCATCACAGTCTAAATCTGGGAGTGGTACTGCATCTAGATGTTTAGTGGAGGATCTGGCCCCATGGCCGCTCAGTTCTGTGTTAAAGCAATCAGCACATACTTTGCAAATATAAACTGTGGTAAGGACTTCAAAGATTAATGAAAGCTTCAGAGGAGGAAAGTGGCATCTTGAGACCTAGGTCCTCCTAATTCCTTACTATGTCATTCCAATTTTAGAAAGTAAAAATTAGAGGAATGATAATAGACATTAATATACTATAAGTGAATCCAATAAATAATCATAATAGCAAGCACTGATATAGCCCTTTAAGGTTTACAAAGCTCTTTATAAATATGATCTCATTTTATCCTCACTATTACCCTGGGAGGTAGATGCTATCATTATCATCCCATTTTAGAGTTGAAGAAACTGAGTTTAAGTGCCTGGGTCATACAGCCAGTAAGTAACTGAGGTAGAACTTGAACTTGGGTCTTCCTGTTTCCAGGTCTAATCCTCTATCCATTGCATGACTTAGTTGCCATGATGACTACATCTAACTAAAAAAAAAAAATCAAGTGCTATACACCTTCATTTTGGTGCCATGTCATACTAAGACCCATAATACATAAATAATTAAAATATAATTTTTATATTTTATTATATCATATATCTATATTACATATTATATAATGTTTTATAATAAATAAAAATAAATAATAATTTTAAGGGAACAACTACCAGAAAATAAGAAGTTTGAATTTAATCCAATGGTTATATATGCAAAAGTTATAAAAGCCATGAAGTATAATTTTGTAATTGTCCCTATTTCAACAGTTTTAAACAATATATAAATGTGGAGTCCATACCACATAAATCTGGAAAATGATCAGATATCTTAATGGCATCCTTAAAAGTAGTCACTGAATAGGCTGCTCACAGTCAATACATTTGAGTAAAATATGAAACTATCTTAATGAAATATTTCCATATAATATTGGTGTTGTAAATACTCCAATGTGGTCATTATATTGATTGGGATAATAGTGCGTCTTGTAATCTACACACAGAGAATTCTGAAAAAAACTAAAACCTAGTTCCTTCTACCCTAAGAGAAATCAGACCTTTAAAGGAAAGTGAGAAATCTTGTCTTCCTTTGGGGTAGATTTGTAATAGATCAGAAATCTGTCCTTGAGCCTTTGAGTCAGATATTCTGAATGCATTTAAAAGAGTTTAAGGGATTAAAATGCAGAGACACAAAATTGTATGCCCAGGTATTAGCCTAGACTGGGAGAAAAATACTTATTTGAACCAAAACCTACACTTTCTGTGTGTACGAACTGAACAAAAACTATTTATGAGCATAGAGAATGAAAGATATGAGTAGTGTGGCTCCTATAGACAATCAGAAAAGATGGTTACACCCAGTTAAAAATTATCTTAATTTGAGAGTGCTTGATAAGAGACTTCATTTTATTTATCACATGCTTCCAAGTCTAACACAACCTTAATGCATTTTCTGCAAGCTGCATACATTCCTGGTGCTTGGAGTGCCAGCGGCACATAAAGAAAATTCATGTATTGTTTGTGTTTATCTGGTTGCAAATAGTCTAACACTACACTGACCAAGTTGGCTGGAACAAACATCTTTTATTAACACATGTTTAACATGGCTTAAAATATTCATAGGAAATGTGCATTATTATTATTTGGCATCAGCACACTAGATTTTTTAAAATGCATAGAATTGGGTACTGGTGGCACAGAAATGTAAATGACAAAATATTTGAAAAATCTATTAAAATTCCCCACAGCCTTTTCCTTCCATGAGAGCTTATCTTTATACCCAAGGATTTGTTTCCTTAACGATAACTACTTTTCCCCCTATGCTTGGCTCTCTTTGATTGTTTCAGCTTCATCATAGGTTTGATGGAAATCACTGTTTTGAAATACAAAACTAAAAATATGGACTTTGATGACCCATTTTGGCAGACAGATTTATTTTTTTTTTTATTTTTGAATCTGTGGCTGATGCAATGAAATGTGCTTGTTGATGGTGTGAAATTCAAATGCGGGCATGAGGTGACTTCTCTGTTTCACTGTGTAAGATGATATGTGAAATTTCTACATTGGAAATTGCACTTAGGAGTGTGAGGGATGCTGGTCAGGATCAAATATGAAGTGCCATTGTGGCAAGGAGCTGTCAAGATGGGTGGTTTTATAAGCAATGAGATGAAGCTCTGACAGAAAGACTGCTTGTGCCCAGTGCCAATCACTCAGTCTTTGTCAACTCAATTGCACATCCTTTCAGCAATGGCATCCATCTCCATTGACACCCAAAATATAGAGTGTACTGTCACCGTGTTTCAGGGGTGAAAATACATTGGTAACTTCAATCGGGAAGGCAAATCACCAGCCCCAGACTTCACATTGATGCAATCTGCTTTAGAGTGCACACACAGGGCATTTACACAAAGGAATAACTTATCTCTTTGAAGTAGGATGATCTTTTAAAATATATTATAGATTAATGGATGTAGATATATGTCAATAGGACTTAACAGTGGATGAAAAGTTAAGGCATATTTTGTTTCTCTGAGTCTGTTAAGAAGTGAGCCTTTAGTGGTAGGTGGGGTATGCAGTGAGAAAGTGTGGAATAATAAGGGTTCTTGGTTTGAGTCAGGAAGACCCGAGTTCAAGCCTTACCTCAGACGTTTACCAATAGGTAAGTCACTTAAGGTTACTGAACTTCAGGCAACTCTCTGAAACCTTATAGTCATAGATGGGTTACAATCAGTGGAGGGAGTCACTACATTGACAAAATCCAGATCCTTGAAATATTGATAGGTCATTGTGTCCAGTGTTCTATGCTTACCTCATCATAATCACCACTAAGTATGGAGTGAGAAAAAAAGACAAACTGTTATAAACCATACAGAAGTATAGGTCACCCTCTGTTTCTAGAGGATACAGCATATCTGGCCACATAGGTGGAAATGATTCTGCATACAGATGCTCTACCCACATTGTTAACTGGCAATGTTTACTTTAGGATGAATAGGTAAGCAGGAGTGATGCAGGAAGCATGTTAATGCAGTGAAGTTGCATTGCTCACAGGCTTCCCTACAATATCTGGTATCTGGCTTCATTTATAGAACAGAGACAAGGTTAATCCCAGACACCATCATGTTAGGAGTGTGAACCCAGGTGGACGTCTGTGGTCACTGAAATGCCACTTCTTCTGCAAGGGCTAAGTAGGAATTAAAGGTGAGAAAGGGAGAGTTTTCTTCACTCTACAGCAAAACATGACAGATAGTAATCTTTTAGGTATCAATATCAGTGAGGTATTTTTCCCCTTCTTTAAAGCTCATGTGATTAAATAAATAAATATCATTATGGAAAGTAATATTTAATACTCAGACCAATTCTCCCCAAACATAAATTACTCCCTGAGAGCAAGTTAGGTACTTTTGAAGGGCACATTAACTCAATTGGTCCTCAAGGGAACCATTTGGTAAATCGTGAGTGAAATGCAATAAATGGTCCCCCAAGGTCTAGCACACATTAATATACAGGTCAGAGTGCTGAACTTACATATAAGAAGAATGTTCTGCCCTAAGGGAACCAGATTCTTTGATCAACAAAAGTATAGAATAACAATACACATGTACATACATATATATATATATATATACACACACACACACACACACAAAATATTGCATATTACATATGCATACATATCTACATATTTTCAAAGAGGTTATATTTATGATGTGCCCTTTAAAAATATCTCTATTTGCTTATGAATGTGGGGGAGAAGGGAAATAACCAAAAATAAACCAACTTTAAAATGGTTACATAATAATAGGACTCAAATAATAAATATAACCAATTTTTCAGCTAGACCTTTAAAGAAGAGGGGAAAAATGACTGATTCTGATTCTTTATATATCACTGACATGGTCAAATTAAGGGATCTGTACTGAAAATAAAATCTATCTGTAATTTGTGTTATTTCAAATGCTAGTAATCATATGTTTTTTGCTGAGTAATATACAGCCTTCATGATGGTAGGAGCCCATCCTGTTGTTTGAAAGCAAATAACCTGGCAACCAAAGATGCTATTAGGTTGAGGTGAGTGGGGCTTTTCCTCAGGGCACTGATATTTAGAGAGTCAAGCTTCTTCCTCTATCAGTCAATAAAACCCTGGTCCACTGGCCCACACCTTGAATCCTTCTTCTGTCTTCACACTCTCTAGTTCCTGAGATCATCTGCATTGCTTAATGGGGTCAAAGAGGGATAACTGTTGATATACATCTCCCAGTGTCATAACATTCCCACCTTCTTCACCACCAGGGGATTGGGTTTGGGGTAAGTAACTGTCAGCTGTATTGCAGGGATGAAGGCCAGGCTTTCTGGGTGATGGACTACCTCTCCCAGAACAACTGAACCTTATCATGTCTTCATGTTTATTGGGAGGTGCACAAAGATGGTCAATGTCAAGACATCCTTGATGTGCATTCCAAGGGAGCTTTGCCTTGGCCCAACCCTGCCCTTGTCCCTTCTTTGAGATAATCACTTCAGTAACAAACATATTCAATTTGAGACTTCCTTCTGACCCTACCACTCCAAATCCCCCTTCCCTCAACCCTGCCTAGCTACCTGAATTCAAAGTAAGGACTGTGATAGCAAAAAGTTTTTTCAACATAGTCTCAAAAGAGTCTGGATGATTTGATAAAATGACTTGAAAAACCTGAAAGTTCAAAGATATGAAATCCTAGTTCACTTTGTACATACAGATTGAATTTATAGTGGGAACACATAGGGAGAATTCTTTAGCTTTGTTTATATACACTGAATCCTATTAGGGCAAATATATCCAAGCACATCATATTTTCCCAGTGAATCTGGGCAAAGTCATACAGAAATAATAAGAAACATTCTCCATGTTGGGTGAATCAGGCTATCCCAACTATATACCATTGTAAATCACTGAGATAGCTATTTTCTCTGAATTAGAATTCCTTCCTTCGCTAGAGTCAATTGCTACAAAGAGGCTGCTTTCAGAAATAATGTATAAAGGCTCCAGCTAAGCATTCTTATATAAGAATGAGAGAAGTAGGGAGTATATAGGTGATCAATAAACATTTATTGACAAACAAAACTGTGAAATTCTTTCAAATTAAAAAAAGCAATAATAATAATAATAGAAAACTAGCTTGCATAGTGGCCAGAGTGTTGGACTTGGAGTCAGGAAAATCTGAGTCCAAATAAGACCTCAGACACTTTCCAGATGCATGACCCTAGGCAAGTCACAACCTGTGTTTAAGTTTCCTCATTTGTAAAATGGGAATAATAATAATAACAGCTACCTCCCTCCCAGGGTTGTCATGAGGGTCAAATGAGACATTTGTAAAGTTCAAATGTTAAAATACAATGTGAATGTTAGCTGTTATTATTAGCTAGCATGCATCATAGCATTTTAACATTTGTAAAGACATATATGTGCACATACATATATATACATATGCACATATATGTGCATATGTATATATATGCATACGTGTGTATATACTTCATTTGATTTGCACAACAACCCTAGGGGTAGGTGTTATTATCTTCATTTTATAGATGAGGAAATCAAATTTGAGAAAGGTTGACTCACCCAAGGTCATTCATCTAGGAAGCCATATTTGAACTCATCTCTTCCTGATTCCTGGTCCAACCATAATCTAGTTATATCACTGAAATGATGGAAATTTTTTTGCCCACTCAATTATCCAGAGGAGATGAATGAACATTGTTGATAACTGAGTGAATTGTCATGGTCCCAATCCTCAAACTCTCAAACCACTCCCTTTTTTTCTAGGTTCTACATTCCCCACTCATTAAAGAATGTAACCACCTAATCATGTGTTTGAGGAAAGAGAAGACAGTCAGGACTCCCTATTGTGATTATATGTAGCTATGCACTTCCAGATGCTTACTGTCCTCTGTGGTCACAAACGAAGTCCAGTCACTGTATGTGCTACCATATGCATTGGAAGCAATCAACCTCAGTTCATATGCTGTAAATGGCTGGAGATCTCCAATTATATAACTTAAGGATGCAGATGGATGGGAAAACAGCCTATAAGGGAAGAAAATAATTTTAAAAAACTTAAAGAAAACATAGTTCCAATTTCATTTTAATACATTCCAAGTGGGGAAAAAGCACAGGCTCTCGAGCCAAAAAACCTGGATTGAGAAACCAACTCTGATACTACCTGTGCAACTTCGGGCAAGAAACTACTTTCTTCATCTACTAAATTATGGAGACAGACTCTATGGGCTCAGTGGTTCTTGCAAGTTTCTGGTCTATATGATCCCATTTGACATTCTTTTGAGTTCTGGAAATTTGGGGATTCAGGCAGTTTGCATGTTAAAATAAGGTGGATATTGACTAAAACTTGGGAATCAAGCTTTATTGGAAACCCTCACTGCCTATTGGAAGTGGGACTCTAAATTAATATGGTGAATTTTCATGTGTGGCTTGTGAAATTAGTCCTACAACCCCATTCAGAGTGTTTGCTCTGTTAGGTAGGTTTCGCTTTATATAATCCAAGTGGTATATAAATCTGATTTTAAAAATCAAATCAAATTTTAAATGTGTTTTTTTTAAATAGAGGGTAAGTTCCTGCTTTTGTTTTGTCTATTCTTTAAAAATTTTAAAATAACAAATTTGCTAAAATTGAAGGTCTGCCAATATTTATCACAATGGGAATTTGACCTCTTATACAAAAATTATTATAACAATTAAAATAATGACCATTCCTTGGGTAAACCATTTTAAATGAAATTATATATATCAGATATCTCTAGACAGAGACAGATAAAATTCAATACCCACTCTAGAATTCCATCCATGGAATGACTAGGTCTCATCTGGAGTCGGTAACTGGGAGAGCCTGGAGCATTGTTGCGAACTGGTGTAGACCAGACAACCTGAAGACTGGTTGGAGTGGCAGATGAAAGCCTTGGAGGCAGCACGCCATCTGGAGCTGTCGACAAACATGGATGAATTAGAGCAGAGAAAACTGTGGAGAACATATGCTGGATGGGATCGAAATGCTCCATATACTGGAAAAACTGTTCCTCAGGATCAACAGCAATGTTAGCATGGTCCATTTAATTTAACATTTTCAGTCCTGAACTACTATGCTTCTTCATGTTCATCATTCCAACATAATTACATTAGTATTTCAGGCCTTACAGCAAGCCCCCAAACATCAAGAGAAGTGAATGTGCAGCACATTCCCACCTGTACTTCTGCTTGCTTAATTGAAGACTGGTGGGGAATTTAGTGGAATAAATATTATATTTCCTTGTTACTTTTTCCCTTTTTGTTCAACATATCAAGAAATCTAACATCTCTTATCTAGATCAATTATCTAGTCCAAAGAGCTCAACGCCCCTTTAATGATGCTCCTACATAAGAACACATAAGATCATTTTTTTCTACTAAAAAAGTATATATATTTTTGGAATGATAAATGCAAATGATTATCAAGAAACCAGCATATAATGCTTTTAAACCTTTCCCTCACAAATTCATGTAAAAAAAAAAAAATGTATTTCTCCCCTCAGGTGTTTGCAATTATCTTGCACCTTCCTGAGTCTCCCCCAGTTCTGCAGGCAGCAAGAAGACCCAGCTATTTTTTCAATTCTTGTCAGGCTGGCAGAAAAGTTCATCTGCCAAGGATCACATGTTAAACTTGTCCTCATACTCAGCCCCCTTATAAACAAGCAAGTTCATATAAGCTAAGAGGACCACAATGCATACTTTCCAGGTCTTTCCAACTGAAATGCTTATTGGCAGGGATGGAAATAAAGACTGAGTCCTCAGAGAAAAATAGACAAGAACTTTCTAATAATGGTTGAATTGACTTTCATAAAATTTAAAATTATCTGGCAATAATCATGACTATCAAATGAGTATCTATCTCACATAGTCAAATTTCTAAAATACATGAGGTAAGCTTAGGTATCTTTTTGGAAAATCTCAAGAAGCATTCCAAGAAAAAGAAAGCATTTTAATGTGAGGTGGTAGGTTAAAGCTGATTTTCCAGGTATGTTTTAAAATGCATTACACACTTTTAAGGTTTCCCGTGGGGAAAAGGAAGAAAAAGTGGGTAGAAAACAATAAATAAAAGTATGGATAACTCATTTCAGGAACTCTCAGTTCTACTCTTTGTTTGTCCTTGAGGGATGTGTGCTTTTCCCATCCTATCCAATCTAAATGCATGTGCCTGCAAGTAGTAAGGCTGACAAATGCTTAACAGAGGGTAGGGAACAAGAGAGTGAGAAAAAAAGAGAAATAAAGAACACAGTTTATCAATAAGCTAGAAGATCCTTGGGATAATCAATAGCTAACTGTAAAATTATACCTTTGGTTTGAATTTGTAGGACAAATATTTTTTCTTCCATTGTGTCTCCATGAACAGAAAAGTACTAATAATTGTGTAATTCTTTATCAATTATACACAGAGACATAGCATTTTAAATCTGGAAGAGACGCTATAAGTCATTTAGACCAGTTTGTACATTTTATGGATAAGGAAACTGAGGCTCAGAATTAAGTAGTGCCAGATCTCAGACTAGAAACAAGATCTCCTACATCCATACCTAGCATTCTTAAAACTACAACACACTGTACCTCTTTTTGATGAGTATACAGTAATATTTCAATCTTTCATTCATAAACGTATGTATGACTTCAGGCAAAGCCTGTGTTCTTTAGTAGACTATCTAGCCTTTATGAGTGGCTGTGGCAAAAAAAAAAAGTCATTACCTTAGAAGCAACCTGCTTGTGATGGGCATATCTGAATTTGGCTAGGACAGTCCTTGTATGGGAGTTGGCTACCAGAGAAATATGTGAGATCTATGATTGAGTCCATACTTAAAGCCTTTCTTACTTATTAGGAACTTGAGCTTCATTGACACAGTGTTTGAGACTTCAGGGTCATTTCCATTCCACAATGCTATACTGATATAGGGCTTTAATGGAGAAGAAGAGTGGTCCATGAGGGAATTAGACCCATGACCTTGATGTCATTAACACCAAGCTCTAACCAACTTAACTTGTTAGCCTAACAGATCCTAATATTACACAAATAAATGCAACTTTTCCTAGATTAGTCTGAAAACATAACGAAAAAGGCAAAATCTAAAAATAACAAAATGCTAAAATTATTCTGAATCTGGATTATCAAGGTGAAGACACAAAATATATAGTCATACTCTGAAAATCAACACTGAAAAACATCAATATGAGAAAATGACTAGCTATGTGTATGTTGTCCATATGTAGAACACCACATTTATAAAGGGATGCTGGGAGTGTTCACAGAGGGTTTCATTAATATGCACTTGAGAAAGAGCAAAAAGAGAGCACAAAAGTAGACTATACAGAAATCAAGTACTTTGGAGTCTCTGTTGGGTAGTAATGAGAAAGGTGCTCTATAAAATTGGTCACACTTTGATCATTAAAACTACAAAATGCTTCCCAAACAAACTGATCATCTTAAATTACCTGCAGAAAATCTACTGCTTATTTCATATTGTATACTTCAAGTACCACAGAATTTTAATGCCATCTTTCACTCTGTTTAACCCCTTTTATCCTAGATCTATTCCTCAGGGACTCTTTAGTATTAAAGCTATAACTGGGAGCTAGCCATAATTCCACTGCTGGTTTCTCAACAGAAGAGCCATGTTTCTATCAGCTTGATATATTGTCTCCAGGATGCAGTGTTGCTCAAAAAGCTTCCCTCAAGTTTTAATATGACCCTCATGGGGCAACCACTCCACTGGCAACCTCCTGAATCAACACATCTTTTCCAGGAAATAAGAACTTTGTATGGCCACTGTGTGCAGCAGTTGCCACAAAATACAAAAGTTTTTTTTTTAAATAATATATCAAATGTAAATGTTAGTGTAATGAAACATAAGCCCAAAGCATCATGCAATATATGAAATTGTGAAATTAAAGAAATTATATAAGCTTCCTTTCATTCAGAATTTTATTTTATTCCTTTTGAATGATACACACACACGCCTATACACAGGCACTTTCCTAGTTATAAACATCCAAATTATGAATACCACTTACATAAAAACAGTTGGATGACCAATGTCATAATAGGGACAGGCCCTGGAGAGTATGTGGCATGGTATGTTGAGTACTGGACTTACAGGCAGGCAAATTTGAGCTTGAGCTCCACATTCAACATTTACTAGCAATGTTATCACGCACATATTCAAAAATGTCTTAGGCTCAGTTATCTCATCTATAAAAATGGGAAGAAGGCTGCCTGTATTATAATTATGTCATCAGAGGTATGTGTATGTATATATGTATGTATGTATGTATGTATCTCTCTCTATCTATCTATCTATATATCTGTATAGAAATATATATGTGTATAGATATATGTATATATACATGTGTGTATGTGAGTGTGTGGTATGTATAAAATTGGATGATGGGCCAGTCATGCAGAAAAAGTGGGAGACAACTAATGGACTGTGTGGTTCATTGATATGCACTAAATCTCAAGACATCTATAGGTATGCCCTTAGCATGTTGGCTGTATCCTTTGTGGTAGGTTTTTAGGAGGATATGGACAAGAAGATGAGTAGACATTGATGGATTGCACTGTGCAACATTAATTGTACTTATATCACTGAGACCATCGAAGCCTCAAAGCAATAATACTTGTTTACAACTTCAGGAGATTGTCATGAGTCTCCAAGTAAAAATAACGATTGTTGTTCATTCTTAATTTTCAAAGATGACCAAAGTAATAATAATAATAATTAACAGCAATAGCTAGCATTGGTATAGTGCTTGAAATTTTGAAAAAAAGTATTTCAAACATTATTTCATTTGATCCTAGCAATTCCTCTGGAAGTTAGATGGTATCATTATCCCCATTTTACAGATGAGGAAATTGAGGCAGAATATTAAGAGTGTGCATGTGTGTGTGTGTGTGTGTGTGTGTGTGTATACACAATGGTCAAATCCAGTGTTTCTTTTTCCTCTCAGGACTCATGCTTCTTGACCTCTGCATTTTGACACTTGATATCTTTTCATTTTCTTCCATCCTGATACTCTTTCCTCTTTGGCTTGTTGTGAAACTACTCCTACTAGTTTTTTCCTGCCTGACTATCCTTTCCTCAATCTCTTTTGCTGTATCAGTATCCATGTTCCACCCACTAAACATGGCTATACACAGGAATCTCTCCTTGGCCATCTATCTTCGATGATTTCTTCAAACTCTATAGGCTCAGCTATCATTCTTAAGCAAAGAACTCCCCTATCTACCTATTAATCCCATCCTTTTCTCTTTCCTGAACTCCATTCTTACATTACCAACTGCCTACTGGACATCTCCAGTTGGATATTCTATAAGCATCTCAAATTCAACATATCCAAAAGAACTCATTCCTCTTGCCCCCCAAAACCATTCTCTCTTTTTTGTAATTTCTGTCAAGGGTAAAATCATCTTTCCATTTACCTAGGGGGGCAATCTCATGGTCATTCTTACTTCTTCTTCCCTAATACTCATATTTAATCAGTTGCAAAATCTTGTCAATTCTGCATCCAAAACATCATTCCCCTTTGTATATTCACATGGGCCCCATTCTAGTTCAAGTCCTCATCACCTCTTGCTAGACTATTCCAATGGTCTCCTAACTGGTATCCTTGCCTCAAGTCTCACTTGCTCCAATTCATCCTCCATTTAGCTGCCAGACTGATGCTAAAGCACAGATCTGACCACCTCAAAGAGTTCAAAGTATTGCCTATTGCCTCTAGAATCAAATATAAATTCTTATGTCTACTTTACTCTTTGGTCTTTTCCACTATGTTTCAGTTGCCTTTCCCCTCCAATCCTGTTGCTCCCTTCAATTGATGAACTCTTCCTAAAATCTCTTGAATAGACTGTGTCCATCTACTCTCCTGTAGCTCTACTCACTATCCTTGTAACTTTCCAGAACCTAAGTGTTCTTCTTGGCTACATCTACCCTATGTATGTTGTTTCCATCAATAGAACATTTGCTCGAGGGGGCGGAGCCAAGATGGCGGCGTAGAAGCACCAACATATCACAGCTCTCACATAGCCACCCCAAAATACCCATAAAATAGGACTCTAAACCAATCCTGGAACTCCAAAACGCACACAAAGATACTTCCCACTAAAGTCAGCTCGGCTACGAGGAACCATATCAGCACTGCGAA
>CM053584.1:96206662-96239162 GCA_028627135.1 Pseudochirops cupreus
ATTTGCTTGCAGCATTCTTATTTCTCTTCCCAATTTTTCTTCCACTTCTCTCATTTGGTTTTCAAAATCCTTCTTCAGCTCATCTCTAGCTTTAAGAAAATCTTCATGTTTATTGGAAGCCCCTGGTGGTGGAGCTCTGGCTGTGCTGTCCTCCTGCAGCTCTCTGCCTTGGTCCTTCTTTTCTTCAAAGAAGGAATTTAGGGTTTGATTGCTGTTCTTACCCTGCTTCTTATGCTTATTCTTACTCATGGTTGGTCAGTCCATGATTTTTTTTTTAAATCTCTGCGGGGCTCTGCTTCCAGAAGGAAAAGCTCTATCCCAAATCACTGGGGTCCTCCCGGCTGCCATAGCCCTCAGGAAGGTGCTGGGTCCCTTTCCTACTTACTTCTGGCTCGCTGGATAAAGAAGACCCACAAGACCAAAGCCCAAGACCGTGATCCGGATCCAAGCTGCTCAATGAGAGAGCACTCAGCCTCTGAATGATTGCTTGGCCCTCCTGCAGTCTGCAGGCTGAGGGTGCAGAAGCTGCAATACAGAGGCGAGTGCAAAACCTCTGCCTTTAGCTTTCCAGCCCTGGAGGCATTTTAGCCAGACCGCTTTTCTCCCCTGATTTTGCAAGTTCCACTGACCTAGTTCTGAATGCTGCTGCAGCTGCTGCTAATCCACTCACCAGAGGCTCCTTGGCTCCTCAGCTCCTCCCGTCCATCCACCCCTGGGGCTCAGCCAGGGCTTTAGGCCAGGCTGGTTTCGGTTGGCAGTGCTGATATGGTTCCTCCTAGCCAAGCTGACTTTAGTGGAAAGTATATTTGTGTGTGTTTTGGAGATCTAGGATTAGTTTAGAGTCATATTTTATGGGTATTTTGGGGTGGCTATGTGAGAGCTGCGATATGTTGCTGCTGCTATGCCGCCATCTTGGCTCTGCCCTCCGGGATTTATTATTCATTGCTTTAAGACTCAGCATCTAGCACAGGGCTGTTATGCAGTAGATACTTAACAAATACTTGCTGGTTGATTGAATAAATAACCTTTTGGAAAATCTCACTATGAAAGTGCCTTCTCCCCTATGGGAAAGTTAATGTCTTAGAGATTATTGTTCTGGTCACTGTATGAGCAGTAAAAGTCTATGCCACAGTCCATAGTCAAAGGAGGAGAAAAAACTTGTGTTGAAATGTAAATGGGTGTGTCTAGGTATAAAATCAGGAAAGAACACATACACTCGAAATGAAATGTACTGTCTATTTAGATTCACAAATATGTTAATAGACAATTAGTGGGCAGGAACAACCTCCCGTGATATGAAATGTTTATCATTTTCACTTTTTTTTTTTTTACTTTGTGAAGCTGAACCAATGTGGCTGCATTTTCCAATAGTGAAACAACCCTCTCAGGAAGGAAACTAAGGACCTGAATTCTAATTCTATTTCCTTAGTATTTCAGCATCCCAAATTGATAAAGTTCCAAAGAGGGAAGTTGATACAAAGAAGGAAATTATTTTGGAAACTATTTTTTGTTTGGAATATTGAGAATGCAGTTTAATTGAGGTTACACATATTGTCAGTTATTTGTGGTTTGTAAATATGAGCTGAGCATTAGGCCCATTCTACTCTTTGTCACTTGGAGATATGCAAATTCTCTCTCTCTCTCTCTCTCCCTCCCTCCCTCCTTTCCTCTCTCTCTTTCTCTTTCTCTCTCTCTCTTTCTCTCCTTCCCTCCCTTCTTCTCTCTCCATCCCTCCCTCTGTGTCTCTGAATAAAATGGTTATGTAATTACATACTTCTCATAATTATTGAGTAATTATATACTTCTTATAATTACTGAGTAATCATTGGTCTATAACTAGAACTTAATGTTACAACTAATTGTATAATTATCATGTATTAATGTTGTTATCTAGGGAACTTAGAACAAAGTACCTTATATATTTCTCCTGCATTGCAATTTAGAAAAGGTAGCAGCAGTGTCTGTATGGTTAGAATTTGTTTCCGGGAGGAAGAGCACAATTGCAAAAGGACATACTGGTATTGTATGTATGCTGAACGAGCCATTAGTCTTACATCACCACTTACCTTACACATCATCACTCACCTGAACACTTTCTTCCTAATAAGTCATGGGACTTTGCCAAGACATATTTTGGAGGGCATCATGTACTGATGATGCCATTGTTTTTTTTCATTTTTAGCCTAGCAAATAAATACATACTATTATCTGTGTTCCCAGTGGGAACATCTTCTATTATTTATTTGCCACTTCAATGCAGTTATCTTTTTTTGTCATCACCAAAATATTTTCTTCTTCAGAAATAACTTCTCAATGCAAAGTGATAGGATCAAATTGATTGATGAGTAGTAGGGATTCTTGCTAATGTGGATGATATACATTAAGTAGGATTAAAGGAATAAGTGCTTTAAAAACACTAAGTAGATAAGTAGGATGTTGAGGTTCCTGACTCATTGAAGACTCTTAATAAAATGTTTCTTAACTGTTGAAATGAATGAAATCAGAGCATATGTGTATCAACTGAAAAACCTGGAAATATTTAGCCTAAAGTAGAGAAGGCTTAGGAAAGCCATGATAGCTGAGATCAAATATTTAATGCATCATTGGCGGCAGAAGAATTATACTTATTCTGCTTGATTCCACAGATCAGAAGCAGGAATAAAGAAAAATGGAATTTGTTGATATACAAACTTAGGAAAATTTTTCCAAAAGAGCTGTCTCAAAATATACTGGGACAGCTCAGATGATAGGAATTTGGACCTCAGAATGGAGGCTAGATGATCACTGCTTAGGAATATTATTAGAGAGATTATTGTTATTGGCCTCAGAAGCCCCTTATATCTTTGATATTCTGTATTATTTTCAATTATCTATTTTGTAGAATTTGTGAGAACTTATTATGAATGTTTCCTCTACAACTTTTTTTCTAGTTTATTTCCCCCATCCTAGGTAGAGTTATAGAATATCCAAAAGAGAAGGCCGTTTAAAATCAAGTAAAACCCCCATTGGACAAATGAATCCCTTTTACAATATTCCTGAGTGCTAATTTACATAAAGGGCTTTGCCAAACTTAAAGTGCCATATAAATGATAATGATGATGATGAGACAATGATGACAGTGGGCCAGAAAGTGTCTGCCTCTTTCTATCTTTATCTCTTTCTGTCTGTCTCCCCTTCCTTCTCCCCACCCCCTTCTCATTCTCGCTCTCACTCTCCCTGATCTTGTTTCTTTTCTTCCCCTTCCCACCTCTCTCCCTCTTCCCCCACTTGTAAAGTATTCCATTCAACTCTAAAATGGAAACTTTCTACAGTGGCCATTCAATAGAAAATAAACTCCTTGAGGGTAGGGACTGCTGCACCAATGTGCAGTTATAGGAAGAAATAGATAGCACAACTATACTAGTGGGGGAACTCAACTGTCTCTTCTTAGAACTCAATAAATCCAACACCTCCCCCCTCAAAATAAACTAGAAAGAAACTAAGGCTGTCATAAAATATTAGAAAAGTTAGATATGACAGACCTTTGGAATGATTTAGACATAAAGGGCAACATCATAGGCAAATTAGAAGAGTAAGTGATACTCTACTTGTCAGATCTATGGGGAGGGCAATAATTGATGACCAAACAAGAGATAGAGAGCATTACAAAATGTCAAATAGATAATTTTGATTATATTAAATTTAAAAGCTTTTGCACAAATAAAATCAATAAAACCAAGACTGAAAGGAAAGTAGAAAACTGGGAAACTATCTTTGCAACAAGAATCTCTGATAAAGGCTTTTTTTCCTCAAATATATAGAGAATTGTGTCAAATTTACAAGAATACAAGCCATTCCCCAGTTGGTAAATGGTCAAAGAATATGACCAGGCAATTTTCAGATAAAAAAATCAAAGCTATCTATAGCCATGTGAAAAAGTACTCAAAATCACTTTTGATTAGAGAAATGCAAATTAAAACAACTCTGAGGTATTACCTCAAGCCTATCAGATTGGCTAATATGACAGAGGAGGAAAATACTTAATGCTGAAGAAGCTGTCAGAAAATTGATGCTATTGGTAGAGTTGTGAACTGATCCAACCATTCAGGAGAGAAATTTGAAATTATGCCCAAAGGGCAACCAAACTGTGTATACCCTTTTATCTAGCAATATCATTCCTAGGTCTATATTCCAAAGAGATATTTTAAAAAAAGGGAAAAGGACCTACTGGTGCAAAAATATTTATAATAGCCCTTTTTGTGGTGGCAAAATATTGGAAATTGATAGGATGCTCATCAATTGGTGAATGGCTGAACAAGCCGTGGTGTATGAATGTAATGGAATACTATTATGTAATAAAAAAAAATAAGCAGGCAGATTTGGAAAAAAAAAAACCTGGAAAGACTTGTATGAACTGAAGCAAAGTGAAATGAGCAGAACCAAGAAAACATTGTACATAGTATCAGCAACATTGCATGATGATCAACTATGAAGAACCTAGCTCTTCTTGGCAACAAAATGATATCATATGAATAGTAAGGACTCAGGAAGGAAAATACTGTTCACTTAAAGATAAGCTGGCATTGAAGCATTTTTTTCCCCCTACTTTATTCTTTCTCATGATCCTCCCTCTTTTGGTCTTTCTTCCATCACAACTCTGACTAATATGGAAATATTTTTACATTATAGCACATCTATATATTTATATATATCTATATATCAAACTGCTTTCCATTTTCAGAAGAGGGTAGGGGAGAAAAATTTGGAACCCAAAATCATGTAAAAATGAATGCTAAAATTTTTCTTGACATACAACTGGGGAAAAAATAGTATTCTGTTAAAAAAAAGCAAACAAACAAGCAAATAAACCTGGATGTCAATCAGGATCCAAAAAGATCTTGATAGGCTAAAACACTGGTCTAAATGTAATAAGATGAAATTCAGTTAAGATAAATTTAGTCTTGTACTCAAAAAATTAGCTTCACAGATATAATATGGGTAAAGGCATGGCTAGACAGCAGTGTGGAAAAGATCTAGGGATTTTAGTGGACAGCAAGCTAAAATATATGTCAGATGTTGTGATGTTAAATTTTAATGTGATCTTTGATTGCATTAAGAAAGGAATAGATTATATGGATTAACCATGCTAGTAGTGGTCAGATTACACCTTTAGTAATAGTATATTTTGATCTGTGCACCTTTTAAGAAGGACATTGATAACTGGAAGGTTATTCACAGATGGACAGCCTGTATGATAAAATTTCTTGAGTCTATATTATGAGGATTTGGTTGAAAGAATTGGGACATTTAGAGTAACATAGAAAATTCAAGGAGGATATGACAGCTGTGTTCAAGTAGTTGCATGGGTGATGTGTTTGATCCCAGAACCAGGAGCCTTGGGTGGAAGTTACAAAGAGGTAGACTTAGGCTTCATGTTCAGGAAAACATCTTTATAATTAGTACAGCCCCAAAGTGTAAGGACCTGCCTCAGAGGGAGCAATGCCCCTTTTATGGAAACTCTTCAATCTGAGAATGGAGGGCTATTTGTTTGATATGCCTAGTGGGGATTCCTTTCTGAGTGTATGTTGGCTTAGTTGGTTACTGAGGTCCCTCCCATCTCTAAGATTCTGTGATTCTGTCATTTGTATCATTGGTCTTCCTTTTGGAGTCTGATATATAATTAATGGAATATCTTTTCTTTGATAAAGTGGAAGGTATTAGGTAGTGCTACTTTGCTGATTAAAGCATCTAGAAATTGCAACTGACAAAATATAAGGGCATAGAACATGAACTGAGCAGTGCATAGTGATAGAGTAAAACATAGGACAGCACTGTGCTTAAAGGGCCATTTTGTAGTCATAAAAATTGCTTATTTGGAAGCAACTATTATTGTATATTTCCTAAATTGTGATAAAACATTAACTTCAGCAAATGCTGTGTTAAATAAAATACTGTGATTCATAGCTATTTGTTGATATAAGATTTACATTTCCTTTGAGCATATGCACACAGAATAGGTATTTTCCCACATTAAATAGATTACAGCTGTGATTCATTTTGAATATTGGGATGTCTTATTTAAGTTAGTAAATAATTTCTTTTTTAGGAAGAAGGGGGAGCAAAAAAATCACATGTATTCACTGTTCATTGGCTAACTTTCTTTACAAAGTATATGTGGGGAGAGGTGAAAGTGGGGGAGAGAGATCTGCACAGAGAAAGTACTTGACAAAAGTGGTTTGCTATTGGAAAGGACCATTAGGGTTAGTAAGGGTTATCTTCATTATATACCCAAACTGAAGGTGTTTAGTAGAAATATATCTCTGAAATGATCATTTATGGAGAAGTCAATTTGTTTTACTTTTTTTTTGCTTCACATAAATCTTTTCACAATAGGATATGATTCCTAAAGTAAAGTTAAGCTTTTTGCTAAGAAAACGTATCATTAGCTATTGTAGACAAGATTGCATTTTATAATACAGAAATACAGGAATCCTTATCTTCTCTTTTTAGAGGATAAACCATATTAATCTTAATTTTTCTTAGACTTGCTTAGTCTTAACCTTAATCTCTTTATGGTGGGGTGGAGTAGAGAGAAGGGAGAGAATATGAGAAGAAACATTCTTTGATCTCATAGAGTCATGTGTGTATAAGCTGAACATCTCCCCTGATGAATATGTCTGTATGCTTTCTGAAGCCATAGAGGGTTAGCAAGACTTTTAAATAGTTAACCAGATAAAAGTGAGCTATCATTATCATTCTTTTTTTATGGCTGAAATCATAAAATATTTTAATAATCAACCTAAATATATTAGTTATAAATGACAGACCCAGTTCATTACTAGTTTGATCCCACTTGCCCAGAGGACACTCCTTTCTTACCTCCCCAGTTACACTCCTTAGCTTCCTTCTGAGCTTATCTCAATTCCTACCTCCAATGAGAAACCTTTCCTCATTCCCCTAGTCATTAATGAGCTTTGTGTTCTGATTACCTCTTGTATCCCTAAGGAGAATGTAAGTTCCTTGAGGGCAGAGAATATTTTTAAATCAATTCTTTGTATCCCTACTGCCTTGCAGAAATTAGTTGCTTAATTAAAGCCTACTGAGTTTAAACCATTTGGCTTCTTCAGAGCTAATTATAAAGCAGTAAAAAATCTGAACTTGACCATGGTGTAGTCAAGATGCATAGATGTGACTTACATTTTATATTTATACTATCCAGCAGCAATAACCAGTATTTCCGTAGTACTTTAAAGCCTGCAGGTGCTTTACATACAATGTCTCAGCTAATCCTTACAAAGTAAAAATCTACTAATAAATAGCTTTTCATATTTCTTTCAACAGGCAAATCCAACTCCACTCTTCTGAATGACACACAAATTTTGCACCGCACTGAAGAGGCTAACCTGTGGGTGTCCATTAGTGGACTGGTTCCATTTTCTAACTACACTGTGCAAGTGAATGCATCAAATAGCCAAGGCAGTGTGATAAGTGATCCTATAACAATCATCATGCCTCCAGGGGGTAAGCATATGAAATAAAATGTTGTTTCTCTAATTTTACAAATGCACTGGAGCCAATTATCTTTTAATCACCTGGTTTATTATTAAGTGTAATTATTTAGAATTTAGAGACAATTTATTTGTGTTGCTGGTTGTAGTTTTTGCTTACAAAATTGTTTCATTTTAAAAATTAGTATTGCCTATCAATTGTGGGGTGTGTGTGTGTGTGTGTGTGTGTGAGAGAGAGAAAGAGAGAGAGAGAGAGAGACAGAGACAGAGAGACAGAGAGACAGAGAGACAGAGACAGAGAGACAGAGAGAGACAGAGAGAGAAAGAAAGAGAGAGAGAAAGAGAGAGGGAGGAATGGAGGGAGGGAGGGAGGGAGGAAGAGGTGGAGAGACAGAGACAGAGAGATTGATTAATTGATTTAACACTTTGAGAGCCTGGTGTGAAGTCAAACAAACATTGTGAAGTAACTACAGAGAGGCAAGCTGCTCCTAAACCAAGGGTTGGCTTCTGATTTCTGAATTATGTGAGGTGTTGCCTCTATAAATTGAGAAAATCAATACAAAGTTTCCTTAGCAGGAAGGCAGGCAATCCCTCCTTCCCACATGTGGTGTGTCTCTCCCTCAGAAGTAACAGTATATTCGGTTCATCTCTTTTTTTAAATTTAAATAGCGGGGGGTGGGGGAGGAAGGGAAGAAGCATTCCATCCTGGCATCCTGGTGTCTTTCCTATCATTTTCTTTCTTTTTTTATGGTGCCAATTTTAAATAGATTCTATTCTCCGGGGCAAGAATTGCATTTCCACTTGTTTACAGTACTGATAAAAGGCAATGATGTTCACTTCTCTCCCTCTGCACACATCCGAATGCCCAGATCTATACGGTAGTATGTTACTTTTAAACTGCTATTGCCTTGGCTATAAGTTTGAGTCCTTCAATTTTTGCAAAGCTCTGTGGAATGATCTTTTTTTCTGGTGAATTTAACTGACCTTTTCATTGGCTGATCCAGAAGAACCACCTTCATATGGGGCTGCTCCGCCCCTTGGAAACCCGCCTGCTGCACCCTGGTACAGCTTAGTAATGATAGGGTTGCTGGCTTTCTCCAGTTCTTTCTACTGATGCTCAAATTCTTGCTTCTCAGCAGCCTGGTTCTTATCCAGCCAGTTGATATTTCATTATATTTGTCAAAGATCATCTGTTTGTCTTCATCAGTAATTTTACCTTTCAATTTTTTTTAATCCTCTGTGATAGCCTTCATATTGAAAGCATAAGATTCAAAAGAATTCAAGGAAGATGCCATTGTCTCTCTGCTTCTTTCTCACCCTCAGCCTTATATTTCTCAGCCTCTTGGACCATACACACAGTGTCTTCTTTGCTCAGATGACCTTTGCCATTGGTGATGGTGATCTTGTTCTCCTGGCCTTTGTTCTTATCTATGGAAGAAACATTGAGGATGATATTTGTGTCAATGCCAAATGTTACTTCAATCTAAGGAACACCCCTAGGTGCTAAGGGATTAGGGGGATTCCTGTGAGCTCAAATTTGCCAAGCTGGTTGTTATCCTTTGTCATCACTCTCTTACCTTCATAAACCTGAACCAGGCTGGTTGTCTGAATAGTTGGTAAAGGTCTGTGTCTGCTTAGTGGGGATGATGGTATTACTTTTGATCAGAATTGTCATAATATCACCAGCAGTTTCAATTACAAAGGAAAGAAAAGTGACATCTGACAACAGCAAGTCCTGCACATTCTCAGATTTATCTCCAAAGTGGCAGCCTGGGCAGCTATACCATATACAACAGTCTCATCAGGATTGATATTCTTGTTGAGCTCCTTGCCATTGAAGAAGTTTTGCTGAAACTTCTTGATTTGGAGGATGCAAGTGGAGCCTCACCAGTATGATTTCATAAATCTATGATTTATCTAGCTTGGCATCTTTTAAGGCATTTTCCACAGGGTCCAATGTGCTACAGAAGAGATCAACATTCAGCTCTTTGAAACAGGCTCAGGTGATTGAAGTATAGTAGTCAAAACCTTCAGAAAGGAGTCAATCTCAATACTTGCCTGGAACTGGAAGAAAGTCTAGGCTTTGCATGTTCACAAGGGGTCTGCAAATGATAAACAGTCCTCTTGTTCTCATTGATGTCCTTCTTGTGCTTTTGTTTGAACTTGGAAATGAAATGGTTGATGATGGAATTGTCAAGGCCTCCCCACCCAAGTGAGTGTCCCCAGCTGTGGACTTGACCTCAAAGATGCCATCTTCAGTGGTAAAATGAGAGACATCAAAAGTACCACCTCCAAGGCCAAAGAATAACACATTTCTCTTGGCACTAACCTTTTTGTCCAAGCCCTAAGCAATAGTAGCAGCAGCTGACTGATTGATGATTCAGAGCACAATGAGATCAGTGATGGTTCTAGTATCTTTGGTGGCCTAACTTTGAGAGTCACTGGAATAGGTTGGTACTGTGACAATCTTCCCAAAGTAATCTTCAGCAATTTCTTTCATCTTGGTCAAGACTATTTAAGGTACTTCCGATAAAAAATCTTTGGCCTCCCCTTTGTATTCCACTTGGACCTTAGGTCTGCCTGTCTCATTTGCCACCATGAGAAAATAATGCTTCATGTCTGACTCTATAGCTGCATCATCAAATCGTGACCAATCCAATGTTTGGCATCAGAAACTGTGTTGGTGGGTTTCATTGCAACTTGATTCTTTGCAGCATCAACAATTAAATGTTCTGTGTCAGTGATGGCAATATAGCTCGGGGATGATCCTGTTTTCTTGGTCATTAGCAATGATCTGCATTTTCCCATGTTGGAAGAGTCCCACACAGTAATAAATGGTGCCAAGATCAATGCCAACTATGTATTATTTCCACATGGTTGCTGGGGATCCAGGGGTCATGGCTGACAACTGTGGAGGAAGAAGGGTTGCTTCTGTGCCAAGTAGACCCTTTCCTATCATTATTTCAAAAATAATGTGGATTTAATTTTTTTTAACATAGATAGCCACTTGGCATCTAACTGTACTGCTTATACTCATAATTTAAATCTTGCACATAGGGTTGGCTAAGGATAGTGCGATGAATAGCTAGGTTACACTAAATGGTCTACTGTGGAATTATGCCTTCTCTTGGCAAAAGACAATGTGGTAGGGTGGAAAGAACCTTGATTATGTAATCATTGGACCTAAATTCAAATCTGATTTTAGTAATACTAATATAATATTTTACAGTCATTTAGCATTTCTGACTCTCTGCTTTCTCATGTACAAATTCAGTGTGTTCAACTAGATTACCTCAAAGTTATCCAATGGATCACTCTTAGACTAAAGTTCTCTAAATTTGTATACCTATAGCCTTATTTTCACTTTGAAATGATAAAGAAACTATTTGTGAAAAGAAATCTAATTTTGTTAGTCTGTATGTGAGGTCTCTTTCCTCAATTTTGGGACAGCTTAGGTTTTAATTAGTTTCTTTTTTTTTTAATGTATTTATTTATTTTTAGTTTTCAACATTCATTTCCACAAGATTTTTAGTTATAATTTTTTCTCCCCATCTTTCCCCTACCCCTACCCCAGAATAGCAAGCCTACTGCATACTCCTTCCCCCAATCTGTGCTTTCTTATATCTTCTCCTATCAGCTCCCTAATTTTCTAGTAGGGCAAGATGGATTTCTGTGCCCCAGTGCCTGTATATCTTATTTCCCTGGTTCATGTGAAAAACAATTTCATTTAAACATTTGTTTTTAAAACTTTTATTTCCAGATTTTTTCCCTTTTTCCCTCCTTACCCATCCCTACTGGGAATATAAGCAATTCAATATAGGGTGTATGTGTGTAGTTATCCAAATAATTTCCATAGTATTTATTTTGTGAAAGACTAACTATATTTCCCTCCATCCTATCTTGCCCCCCATTTATTCTATTTTCTCCTTTGACCCTATCCCTTTTCAAAAATGTTTGCTTTTAACTATCTTCTCTCTCAGTTTGCCCTCCCTTCTATCATCCCCCCTCTTATCTCCTACCCTCTTATTTTTCCTGTAGGGTAAGAGACCCAATTGAGTGTGTATGTTATTCCCCTTTAGGCCAAATTAAATGAGAATAAAGTTGACCCATTCCCTTTCACCTTCCTGCTCTTCTCCTCCATTGTAACAGTGTTCTCTTGCTTCTTTTATATGAGATAATTTACCCTAATCTATCTCTCCCTTTCTCCTTCTCTCAATAAATTCCTCTCTCAACTCTTAATTTTATTTTTTAGATATAATCCCTTTATATTCAACTCATCCTGTGCCCTCTGTCTACGTATACATGAACATACATATGCCCATACTCTCATATTTTTTATATACACATATACCCCCCTATACATACTTATATAGTATGTATACATATATATTCCCTTCATCTATCCTCATACTGAGAAAAGTCTTATGAGTTCCAATTATCATTTTTCTATGTAGGAATGTAAGTAGTTCAACTTTAATAAGTTCCTTATGATTTCTTTTTCCTGTTTACCTTCTCATGCTTCTCTTGCTTCCTGTATTTGAAAGTCAAAATTTCTCTTCAGTTCAGGTTTTTTTGTCAAGAATGCTTGAAAACCTTCTATTTCATTGAATGACCATATTTTTCCCTGTAGCATTATACTCAGTTTTGCTGGGTAGATGATTCTTGGTTTTAACCCTAGCTCCTTTGACTTTTGAAATATCATATTCCAAGCCCTTTGATCCCTTAATGTAGAAGCTGTTAGGTCTTGTGTTATCCTGATTGTGTTTCCACAATACTCAAAAATTGTTTCTTCCTGACTGCTTGCAGCATTTTCTCCTTGGTCTGGGAACTCCAGAACCTGGCTATAATATTCCTAGGAGTTTTTTGGGGGGGGGGATCTTTTTCAAGAGGCGATCTGTGAATTCTTTCAATTTCTATTTTGTCCTCTGGTTCTAGAATATCAGGGCAAGTTTGCTTGATAATTTCTCACAAGATGGTGTCCAAGCTCTTTTTTTGATCACAGCTTTCAGATAGTCCAATAATTTTTAAATTATCTTTCCTGGATCTATTTTCCAGATCAGTGGTTTTTCCAGTGAGATATTTCACATTGCCTTCTATTTTTTCATTTGTTTCATCTGTTTTATAATGTCTTGATTTCTCATAAAGTCATTAGCTTCCAGTTGCTCCAATCTAATTTTGAAGGAGTTATTGTCTTCAGTGATTTTTTGAAATTCCTTTTCCATCTGACAAATTCGGCTTTTTAAGGCATTCTTCTCACTGGCTTTTTGAGCCTCTTTTGCCATTTGAGTTAGTCTATTTTTTTTAAGGTGTTATTTTCTTCAGTGTATTTTTGGGTCTCTGTTAGCAGGCTGTTGACTCACTTTTCATGATTTTCTTGCATCATTCTCATTTCTCTTCCCAATTTTTCTTCCACTTCTTTTACTTGATTTTCAAAATCCTTCTCAAGTTCCTCCATGGCCTAATTCATATTTTTCTTGGATGCTTTTGATGCAGGAGTTCTGACTTCACTGACTTCCTCCTGGTCCATACCTTGATCCTTTTTGTCCCCCAAAAAGAATCTATGGTTTGATTATGTTTCCTGGTTTTGTTCATCTTGCATCTTGAGCTCTTTGCCACAGCAGAACTCTGCTTCCAGAATGGAGAGAGCTTTGTCCCAAATTGCTGGGGTTTTCACAGCTGCTGGAACTATTATTTGGGCATCCTCTCTACAGACACCACAACCTCTGGCTCACTGGTCACACACCCCAGGATTACCACCCAAGACCCGATCCAGATCCAAGCAGGTTAAAGCAAGAGTAGTTACCCTCTGAATAGTCACTTGATTCCCCTACAATCTGCAAGCCAGGAGCTGAGGCAGCCAGGCAACAGCGGCTACATAGCCACCATGGCCTGGCAGCTTCTCACCACAGTGGCAGGGGCCAGACTGCGCTCTTGGTCCCCCTGTTCTCACAAAGTTCCACAAAGTTTTACTTTCTTTTTGTTGTTTATGGGTTGATAAGTCTGGAAACCATGACAGCTGCTGGTAATTCTCTCTGCTGAAGTCTGCTCGGGGTCCCATTGTTCAGGGCCTTCCTGGGGGCAGGGAACTATGTGGCTCACGTGGGGCTGCACTCGGCTCCCAGTCTGGTGTGATAGATCCTGCCTGTTGGCCTGCTGTGCTTCTTTCAGTGGGAGCTTTGTTTCTCTTTGTCTCTGTGTGGGTTCTGTAGCTCTAAAGTTGGTTTAGAGTAATTTTTTACATGTATTGGAAGTGATTGAAGCAGGAGCCTATAGCAAGTTTGTGCTTCTACTCTGCCATCTTCTTGGATGAGTTTCTTGGAAAATGGAGATGAAAATTTTGTCATTACACTACTTCATTTCTGTAGAGATGTATCTTAGAGATTTTTTAAAGCTTGATTGGTAGTACCCTAGTACTAGGGTAGTAGTACTAATTAAGTCAATTAAAGTTATATATTTGATTATGGAACTAGTTTGTTATAGCTCTTCCAAGAAAAATCTCCAAGTCTACTTGTTATTCCCTGTCCATTGAACTACTTCTCACAAAGGGAATGAGGTGGTATAGATTAATATTTTTGGTAAGCTTTTGTTTTTACTTCAAACAAATACCGCATAAGAAGAAAGAAACAAACTTAAATACTAAAAGTGAAAAAGTACAAAATAAGAAAAGAAAAAAATTCAGGATTATGCTCAGCTTTGCTGAGTATGATATTTTTTACCAGAACCCCAATTCTTTTGCTCTTCAATATATATTTTTCCAAGACCTGCAATCATTTAGTGTAGCTGCTAGTACATCTTGTGTGTTTTTAATTGTGGATCCACCATATTTAATTTTTTTTTCTTGTTGCTCAGAACATTTTATCCTTGAACTGGGGATTTTGGAATTTGACTAGGAGATTCCTGTAGGTTTTCCTTGTAGGATCTCTTCCAGGTGGTGATCATTGGATGTTTTTTTCTTTTTCTACTTGGTCCTCTTATTCTAATGCTTCGAGGACAATTTTCTTCAATTATTTCTTGTATCATTGTATCAAGATTCTATTTTTGATCAAAACTTTCAGGTAGTCTGATTATTCTTGTTTTCTATTCATGATCTGTTCTCCAGATGAGTTCTTTTTCTTATGAAATATTTCACATTCTTTTCTATTTTTTCATTCTCTCTCTCTCTCTCTAACTACTTGATGCCTCACAAGTTTGCTAGCTTCCCCTTGCCCAATTCCAATTTCCAAGCAGTAGTTTTCTTCCTTAAGATTCTGGATCTCCTTTTCTAATCAGTTGACTTTCTTTTCATATTCTTCTCATTTTATCTTAAATTGTTCATGTATATGTATGTATGTATGTATATATATACATACATATACATACATACATACATATATACACACACACATACACACAAATATAGTTTCTTTTTCCCCCTTAATCTCAGTAATTTGATTTTTAAAGTCTTTTAAACATTCTTCTAGGCGAAGAAGTTTTTTAGGGGAGCAGGTAATCGTTTGATTTTACTCTTTGGGGTAGAAGACAGCTTCTCTATTTAAGTATCCCCCTCTGAGGATAAACCCTGGTCTTCTCTATTCCCATAGTAACTCTCTATGATTGGATTATTTCTCCATTTGTAGCAGCTTAGTTTTTGTGATTATCTCTATTCTTGGAGTATGGGAGATGGTGCCTCTGGCCTCAGATCCTCCAGTTCTCCCCTCTGCCCTGGAACCAAAACTAAGAACTCTAGCCTCTCATATGTGCCCACAGCCAGCAATGCCCCTGCCTCACTGCTTCTGCATTCACTGGATATGTGCTGGTTCCTTCTTGCCCTGTGTCTCCACACTACGGCTATGTCTGTCATTCCTTTTCAGCAGAAGTTGCCTCCATCTTCCCTGGCTCAGATGCCCAACTCCCCTCACTGTCCCTGGGGATAAAAGTTCCTATGGCTAGGGGCAAAGAAGCTTCCCAACCCAACCAACCCCAGGACTTGTCAGTTATTGTTTAAGTGGACCTAGGCTGGAGGTGTTTACTCTTCACATCTTCTCCAATTGTCCCAGGAGGACCACTGTTCTGCTCCTAGTTTTATTTCTTTTTACTACTATATGTTTACCCTATTTTATCTCATTTGTAGGGGAAATTTGGAGAGCTTGGAATGTTCTGACCTACTCCACTTTCCAAAATCCCAGAAATTCCCAGAAAGGGTATAGATTTCACAGAGTGAACACTATAAAATAGCTCTTAGTGTATGTTCCACTGACTATGTATTCTTATGTAATGAAGCATAATGGCAGCAACAACAACATATTGTTATTTTCCCTCAAAATAAGACTTTTATGAGTCCATGATTTTAAAAGTATGGTTACTCAATTCACTGATGAAAATTTATACCTTCCTATCCCTTTTAAATTTTGCTTTTGTTTCCCTATAATGATTCATAAAGCATGCACCTAAAATCTATACTTTCCTTTTAAAAAAATAAAACAGACATATTAAGATACCTTTTATGGCATCCATATCATCTTTTACAATCATTATATGATTACTAAACAGTCTTTTCCAACAATTTATTCCCTATGATGTCTCAACAATTTTTTTTTTGTACCTAGGTCATTATATATTCCATGTGGAAAAGATGAAATTGACTTCTCTTCCAAAAAATTTACTATAGTGGGTTCTCATATGACCTACTTGTCTTAAATCTTAGTAGAAATTACTAGACTATAAATTCCATGATGACATGCAATGTGTCTAATTTAAACTTTATGTCCTCCACCCATATATGTTGTAGGACGTTAAGGAACATTGTTTGAATGAGTCAGTAACTGAATATATTAGTTCAAGAGTAGAAACTTCCAAGGCTCATGTGCATCTTGTCCCCAGAATGACTGGAAAGATGGGTTAATGATTCTTTCTTATATGGTCAGGATTCCCTGTTCATTTCTTATATGTTCATTTATTCCCTGAATAAACTGAATTTTAGGAGGGAATCTCCTATACTATGCTTCAGTAAGGCAGCCTGGAGTCTGATTCATTCTAGACTCTTAGGAGTGTGTGTGTGTATATATATATATGTGGTGTAAAGAAAAACAAAAACACAGTATCTATCCTCAAGGAGCTCACATTTTAATGGGGGGTGACAAATGTAGTCATCTATGTACTTGAGAGCTAGGTAGCAAAGTAGATAAAATGTTTGTCCTGGAGTAGGGACGACTCAATTTCCTGAGTTCAAATCTGACCTCAGACACTTACTAGCTGTGTAACCCTGGGCAACTCACTTAACCATGCTTGTTTTGCTTTACTCATCTGTAAAATGAACTGGAGAAGGAAATGGCAAAACCACTCCAGTGTCTTGGGCAGAAAAATCACAAATGGGGTCACAAAGAATAGCACACAACTAAACATACAAGTGTATGCTGCAAATAGAAGTTTCTCTCAGGAAGACTGCACAAGAAGACTAGGAAAAGTCTACTATAGGAGGAAGGATTTGAATTGAGTCTTGAAAGAATCCAGGAAAGAAAAGGGGTCACCCTGAAAAGGAGAAAGATTCTAAGGATGAAAAATAGACAGGGAAAAGCATGGAGTCAAGCCATGAAGTGGCCTATATGAGGAACCACCGGGAGGTCAGTGTAGCTGGATTCTGGAGAGTGAGGAGGGAAGGAAGACCAATCAAAAGCTAGGAATGGACCAGGTTTGGAAGGACTTTAAATGCCATGCAGAGAATTTTATATTTGAGATAATAAGGAACCACTGGAGTTTATTAAGTAGGGGATTGACAGCTTATACAGTGACAGACCAATTGTTGTCCAAACATAAAGGTGCTAGAGCAGTGGTTCTCAACCTTCCTAATGTCACGACCTTTAATACAGTTCCTCATGTTGTGGTGACACCCAACCATAAAATTATTTTTGTTGCTACTTCATAACTGTAATTTTGCTACTGTTATGAATCATATCTGATATGCAGGATGTATTTTCATTGTTACAAACTGAACATAACCCACAGGTTGAAAACCGCTGTGCTAGAGGACACTTTATATGAGAAAGATAACTGTCCTTAGAATTGGCCAGCATAAGGTTAAATCTGTCCTGTTCTGTTGATGGAATAGAGATTCATTATTTGTTGAATAATAAATAATAATTGTATCTACCTTAGTAAGAATTAATTAACTGCAGTGTACAAATAGATTCTGTATGACAGAAACTATCTACCTTTTTTTAAAGGATCCTTATAAATTGTGTGTCCATGTGTGTATGTTAGATGACTTTAAATGTGGTACATTTTATTAAGCTTAGAATGAATAAATAAGAAACATGGTTGAGTTATCTGTTTACCACTATGGGTTTTGAAATTTGAGCGAAAAACTATTAGCTATCATCATATTAGATTTTGCTGTCCCCAAAACAAATAAATGAAATGTTTAGATATGGTAAATAATAAAATGACACAGGAAGTATCATCTAAACTTGATTCACATTTGGGAAGCAAATTCTATTGGATTCTTCAAAATGGAAATTGCAAGTTATGTCTCAATTCTCTGTAAAGAGGATGTGCAAAGTGTTAATTGTGATATTTATTCACTTTATGTCATCCATATAATAACAACAAAGTGGACTTGATACATTTATATTTTAAACAACTCACATAAAGAGGAACTGAGCCAGCCCATTGTTCATATGCTTTTCTAAGAATAACTGTTCCATACAATTGTAGAAAATCATTATGTGATATATCCATTAGAAAGCTCACTACACAGCACATTACTATCACCAATTCAGCACCACACCATGTATAACTTGTCTTTGCTATAGAAATGTGAGTATTATGCAAATGTTAAGGAACTAAAGTATTGTTTTACAGTGGTAAACCAAATCTGAGCTAAACTGCTTACTGAAGCTTGTCTTCATCTGCAGTATATAGACCTTCATCATTTTCATTATTATACTGCTTTGCAAACCCACACTATCTGAGCTTGACGCAATCATTCATTTGGACTTTGAAATCAAGAATTGAGAAGCTACCATTTTACTAAAGGAAGAGGTGCAGCATCTTCAAAGGCAGTCAGTGATTTGCACAAGTTTATTACAGCCATTAGGACATACTTTCTTTCATCATTAGATTGTTGTTGATTACAATTAGGAAACTTATAGCTTTGAAATTATCTTTTTTATGACCTTGTGGTAGTTTAAAGGTGATACCTCATTGATTAAATAGGTTTTAGTTCATGCTTCCTTTTACTTAATGATCTGAAAACATATTATCCTGATTTACACATAAAATCATGCTGAAAAGCATGTGGCATTCACTAGAATATGTATGTTTAAGTAGAATTAAATTAGTACTGAGAGTTATTAAAGAAATCTTCCATGCCTTTGTCCAGTGAACTGTGATCCATTCTGAAACGAATAACAGATGAACCAGTGTGTAGAAGGAAGGCAACATAGGAACAGAGAAGGCTCTATACGCTATTTACTTTTCCATTATCTTTCGATGGTTATTTTCTTTGTTACTTCCATGATTCTAAAATGTCAGTCTCCTTATGAAGATGCCAATTCTCCAGTAAAATAATTTTCTTTCAATCCTGGATTTGTGGTAAAGTTGTATTGACATTGCTCCAAGCTGTGTATTTGCCTTCTAGCCTAATTTGAGAACAAAGGATGAGATTTGATCAGTAACTTAAAAGGAGAAATATTAGAAACAAAAAACCAAAAACCCTAGAGCATTACAAAAGAAAACCAAAAAAGCCATCACCCCCAATAAATATTTTATAATCAAATTTGGTAAAAGGTGAATGGTAAGGTTTATCTCAGGATTTCTAAATTTTAGTCCTGTAATTACTGTGTTTCAGGACAGGAGATGAGGAGGGAGGGTTAACCTGAGAGATACTCATTAGTCATGCTGAGACATACTCCTCCAACTTTGGGTTTTCTTTGGGTATGTAGGGTGAGTTGAGAGCATAGCTGACAGCTGTGGGGTGAGGAGTGGCACAAGGGGAAGCTAGACATACCATTTCCTTGGGGATTCTCTAAGGTTGCACTATCATGTCACTGTTTGCTTCCTTCCTATTGATCATCTGAGTATGTAAATGTGTGTGTTAGAGAGACTTTTTGAGGAGCTCCTCAGAACACTTCCGATATGAGCTAATGGATCATGTTTTTTTTTTTAAAATATTTATTGTATTTGCCTATCCATGCACAAGGTGTATCTAGTAAGAGGCTGTAAGTTCTGTGAAGGTAGGGGGTATTTTCTCTTTATGTTCTCTTTATAGGGTTACACTTAATACATACATATATACATATACATATACACATACATATACATATACATATATATACATATACATATACACATACATATACGCACATATACATGTATTTATTTCTTCCTTCTATCCCTCCCTCTCTCTTTTCCTTCCTTCCTTCCTTCCTTCCTTCCTTCCTTCCTTCTTTCTTCCCTCCCTCCCTTCCTTCCTTCCTTCCTTCTTTCTTCCCTCCCTCCTTCCCTTCCTTTCTTCCTAGCAGCACATAGCCAATGTGTGTCACAAGTGGCAATCCTCACTCAAGGCAACTAAGTCCCTGGAGTCTGGAAGACCTGAGTTAAAATTTGGCCTCAGACATTTACTAACCATGTGACCTTGGAGCAAGTCACTTAACCCTGTTTACCTCAGTTTCCTCATTTGTACAATGATCTGGAGAAGGAAATGGCAAACCACTCTAGTATCTTTGCCAAGAAGACCCCCCCTCCCCAATGGGGACACAACTGAAAAGACCCAACAACAAACAATAACAAACTCCTCATTCTGAGGTTTGCTCTATTCACTATGCCATTCAGGTTCCCGGGAAGGTATTGTTGAATTTAAGCATGTCCTCAGAAGTCAGTAAGCTTTTATTAAGCGCATATGCTGCAGCAGGCACTGTGCTATGGAGTGGGATATAAAGAAAGGCCAAAGAATGTTCCCATTCTCAAGAAACTCACAGTATAACGTGAAAGCCAATATGAAAGCAACTACACAAACAGGATATAGACCGGATAAATTGGAGAGAATCAACAGAAGGAGGAGACTGGCACTAAGAAGGTATATCTCATGGCACAGAGGGGAAATTCCAGGTTTACCTTTGCACAGGATAATAGAAACATCAACTTTATCCTTGGAAAGACTTTAGCAGTCATCTAGTTCAACATCCTTATTTTATGGAAAAGGAAACTAACTCCCAGAAATGTTAGATGACTTTCTCTGGGACATCCAAGTAGTAAGAACCAGAAATGGAATGCAGATTCAGCTCTTTAATTATAAAATCTAATGCTCTATCCATGACAACATGATGGATGCTTTTTGTTGTTGTTCAGTTGTATTCAGTCATGGCCCACTCTCTGTGACCCCATTTGGCATTTTCTTGTCAATGATACCAGAGTGGTTTACCATTTCCTTCTCCAGCTCATTTTATAGGTGAGGAAACTGAGGCAAACAGGGTGAAGTGATTTGCCTAGGGGTCACACAGCTAGAAGTGTCTGAGGCTAGATTTTAACTCAGGAAGATGAGTCTTCTTAAGAAGACCCAGCACTCTATCTACTGCATTACCTAACTGCTTCTTGCATGTTGCATGCTACTTTTACTTAAAATTATATGAAGTCATTTCTAGTGGTACATAGCATAGCATCTTGGAGACTCAGAAGAGTCCTTGTGTAGGAGGTAGCATCTGAGCTGCCCTTTGAATGGATATTGGGATCCTAGGAGCTCCCTCTCTATTTGGTTATACTTATCCTTTCTCTTTGTTTATGCCAAAACCTGGAGAAGAAGAAGAATGAGCCACCTTCTCTCTAAGCTCTGCTACACCTTGAGGAGTTTTAAACAGGTGCTATTTCTATGCATTCATTTGTACACTAAGGTTCCCAAGCCTGATCTGTCTGGGAACTGGGTGAGGACAAATCAGTCTAGTCAAGCCATGCAGAAGAATTGACTAAGAACTGTTAGCAAATGGCCTGGTTGCCTTTTGGTCACATTCAAGTAGAGGAGAAATGAGTACTTGGAGGCTATCCTTGAATAGTGACAAGAAGCCTTTGTAATTAGACCTGGGTTTGAATCTGGGCTTTTTTGTTAACTTACTTGTATTCTTAGGTCCCAGATTATTTATCATTAATTTTGGCTCAGAGGATCCTTAAGGTGTTACCTGCCTCTGAATCCTGTGATCTTACTTGAATATGCTAGGTTAGAGTTGGATTAGGTGACCTCTGATGTACCTTCAGATTCTGGGATTTTATTTTTATTTGTTTTATTTTAATTTTTTGCTCTTTGGAGGGAGGAAGGCAGGGCAATTGGGGTTAAGTGACTTGCCCAAGGTCACACAGCCAGTACATTAAGTGTTTGGGGCCATATTTGAACTCAAGTCCTCCTGACTCTGGCCAAGGCAGGTGCTCTATTCACTGCGCCACCTAGCCACCCCAAAATTCTGGGATTTTATGAGTCTCAGAAGGTTGGTTGAAGGAATTGGGGGTATTTAGCCTTAACTAAGAAGAGTTGACTTCAAGATCAATCAATCCAGAGGCATTTATGAAGTCCCTCCTATGATGCAGACCCTATGCTAAGCACTAGAAACGTAAAAGAAGACAAAAGACACAGTCCCTTTCCTCAAGGAGCTCACTTTAGTCTAATAGGGAAGACAATATGTGGACCAATTATGTTAAAAGAGGCTTTCAGTTGCCATTTCCTGTAGGAGACCTTCCCTAAAGCCTTTAGTTGTTGGTGCTTTCTCTCCCCTTAAATTATCTTCTTTTTACTTGTAAATATATTCACCTCTAAAATGTAAGCTTCTTTAGGGATGGGGTCTTTCCTCAGCAGTCAATAAACATTTAAAGCACTTACTTTCCTAACTGCTGGGGATACAAAGAAAGACCAAAGAGTCTCCCTTCTAAAGGACCCTCCAATCGAATGGGGAGATAATGTAGAAACAAGATATAGGCAGGATAAATTAGAGATAATCAACAGAGGGAAGGCACTAGCATTAAGGGATATTGAGAATGAATTTCTATAGAACATAGGACTTCATCTGATATTTGAAGGAAGCTAGGGGAAAAGGGGAAGGTAATAACTCTAGTCTTGGGACAAAGCAAATTCCAGGAGTCAGGAGATGGAGCGTCTTGTTTACAGAATAGTAAGAAGGTCAGTAAGAGGGGAAGCCAGGTGGAACAGTGGATTGAGTGCCGAAGACTTTTGTTCCTGAGTTCAGTCTGTCCTCAGACACTTACTATGTGACCCTGAGTAAGTCATTTAACCCTGTTTGCCTCTGTTCCTCATCTGCAAAATGAACTGGAGAAAGAAATGGTAAACTACTCCAGTATCTTTGCCAAGAAGGCGTTGAACACAGCTGAAATGACTGAACACACACAAGGTCAGTGTTACTGGACTGAAGAATATATGACAGGACGTAAGGTGTAGAGAAGAATGGAAAGGTAGGAAGGGGGCAGATTATGGAGGACCTATAAGCCAAACAGATCCTGGAAGCATTAGAGCCCCAGAGGAGTTGACTGAATTGGGAAATGACAATTTCAGACTTTTGGTTTTTTGTATCACCAGCCCATAGCACAGAGCCTGTTACGTTGGAGGCTCTTAATAAATGTTTGTCAAATTGAATTGAATTGGCATGGTGGTGGTCTTGGAAGGTCTATCAAGTGTAACTAAGCACTAGGTTTATTCTGTACACTTCCAAAAGGAATAACTAGGACTAATGTGTAGATGTAACAGGGAGGCAGATTTAGGTTCACATAAAAAAAGGCCTCCACAATAACGCCTTAATAATTAGAGCTGATGAAAAGAGTAATGTGCTGCCTTGTAAGGTAATGAGCTCTCATCCACCTACAGTATTCAAACAAAGACTGGATGGCCATTTGAGCATCTTGTTGAGGATATTCATGTACCAGTTTGGACTAGATAATCTCTAAGGTTTATTACAATTCTCTGATTCAAACTATGCCCTTCAACAATGAAGAGATGGTAAGTGTAGAGTTGGAAGGCTCTCCACAGTCATCTAAATCTAGTACCTTCTTTTACAGTTGAGGAAACTGAGGATTATAGGGATCAAGAGACTTATCATAAGGCCATTTGACAGCCTGAATAAAAAAAAATCTTTATTTCTAAGAACATCATTGTGGATAATTTCAAAAAAAAATACTGCCAACAATGGAAATTCAAGAAGCCTGAGTTTCTGAAATAGGGAACATCAACATAACATGTTTGAAAAACATCAGTCTGATTGCTCAAGTTAGATCTAAAACAAGTCAGCTACCTTGTGGGCCAGTTATCTGTTTCCTTGAAAATACAGCAGTCATTGAATAAGCATTTATTAAGCACTTACTGTATGCCAGGCACTAGGCTAAGTGCTAGGGATACAAAGAAAGACGAAAAGGTAGTCTCTGTTCTCAAGGTGATCATAGTTAAGAGGGGAGGGGAATATCATGCAAATAACTATTTACAAACAAAGATATGTACAAGATAAATTGTAAATAATCAACAGTGGTAAGGCACTAGAATTAAGAAGGATCAGAAAATACTGTAGAATATGGGACTTTAGCTAGGGCTTCAAGGAAACCAGGGAAATGTGAATGTAGATATAAGGAGAGAGAATATTCTGAATATGGGGCTGGCAAGGGAAAATACCCAAAGAGAGGAGATGGAATGGCATATAATTATCATTGAATGGTGAGAACATAAAATTAGAAACTACAATTCACTGACTCTGTCTATATTGTCATATTAATATAGTTAGTGGCAGAACTGGTATTTAAACCCACATCTTCTGATATCAAAGGGAGAGAGAGAGAAAGAGAGAATGCACCTCGTTTTAAATTTTGCTTTAGCAACTTTCAGTTTGTAATCTCAAAAGTATATTTTTTATTTATATTCATCTCTACTTTTTCCAAAGGGGAAATTGAGGAAATTCAAGGTAAATCTAGAAATAAGAAATGATCCTGACCTGCTAGAGGCACAACTTAACTTTCAAATCCTGTTTCTAGGACTGCTTCCAACTGGGCAGTAACAAATCAAATCTAATGAAAAATGGCTTTGTCATACCTCTTTCAACCATGATAATAGAGTGAATTCCAGTTTCCAATTCTGTGTTCTCATCATTGGAAGATAATTGTATGTTGTATTTTGTAGTAAATAGATAACTGTCAAACAAGGTAGTTGACTTATTTTAGATCCAATTTGATTAACTGGACTGGTGTTTTTCAAATGTTTTGCATTGATCTTCCCTATTTCATAAACTCAGTCTTAAGTGTCTACTGTTGCAGTATTTTTTTTAATATATTCATGATGCTAAACAGCAACCAAGCTCATATTTAGCACCAAGGATGGTTTTAGGAATAAAGAATGTATTTTTTACTGATGCTCTCAAATAGAATCACAGTACAGGTTCAAAAGTTCTAGGGAAAGAATTTTAAAAAATAAAAATAGAATCCAAATGTTAATCCATAAATATGAAACTTTCCTTTGACCCTTACCCTCTCAAGGTCTGGAGTTACTAATGGGGTTAGGATTTCAACTCTTAATGGGACTCAGTGCATTAGTGTTTTGTATGCATAGAATTCAGCATTCAGTTTAATAAGTGGTTGACATTGGTGATGTCCCTTAATTTGCTTAAATCTAATTGGCTCTTTTATCAGTCAAACCTGTATGGATTGGCAATTGATCAGAAAGGGTCAGCCATGACTGTGCATGTAGTTAAATGATGGAACCACCAGTTAAAGTCACTGTTGCATAATAATAAGCAAAAAAGCACAAGAACAAATGAGCTTAGAGAAAGAAGGAAAAGAAAGCATAGAAGTTTTACAGGATCTTCAAGTTCAGAACAAAGGCATTATAGAGTGTATAAATTTTAAATACACTGCATTTTGCCTCCAGACTTAAAGGTTTTTTTTTTTCCAGATGAACTGCAATCTTGTCTGAAACTGTCTTTGTTACATCAAAGAACTACTCAGAAAGCTAAAAGAGACAGAAGAAGCATAAAAGGGCATAGTTTAAAATGATTAATGACAAATTCCATACTGAAGAGGTAGAAATGGATTTTTTATGAAAGTTTTAGATTTCCCCAAAAGGAATAATTTCATTCTGTTTATCCTGTTTGCCAAACTGTTTCACTGAAACAATAGAAGGAACTCATTACTATGTTAACATACAAACTTCTTCAAAGTGATCATCTCATTTTAAAATAATGTTAATTTTAAAATTAGGTAAAATAATATTAATTTCCAATCTCATAAACATATTAAGCATGAGAAAAGTTGGTATCTAGGGTTTTAATGATTATGTTAAAAATATTCAAAGCCTTTCCTACCCAGATGAGCTAGGAGTGCCCTTCCCAGTGTCCTTTCTCCTACTCATCCCCCCACTACACATTACCACCATTACACACACAAAGGGAGGGGAGAGTGGAATAAATGGATGTGAGAATAGAAAGCCCTGCCTTTGCAATCCTGTCCCTATTGTATGCCTAGGTATTTCATGTCTGAGGTTCTCTGACTTAACTGAGTACAAGAATTTTAATTGTTTGTAGTCAATCTGATATGATGAACCATAGGATCAGGGTATTTAATATGAAAGTACATTTCTCATCAAGGAAGATGCTGATCACATATCCACTGAACATAAAGGGAAAAAATTTCTGAGTGCATCTCATGTTATCTTTATACTCCAATAGTTATGACCCTGACTTTATGTATAGTGATGGAGAGATGAGGCACTTCTAGTCACAGCTTTTCTTGTATTTCAAGATGTGTCAGTTTTGTAGGATTAAGTGGAAATTAAGGTGCTAAAGAACTATCTAGGAATTCACTCTATTAATATCATTTCTAGTTCTGGACACACCCCATAATGGACCAGTACTCTTGCTTGTACTGTTTGCAGTATAGGAAATGGATATATGAGGAAGGAAAGAAGGAAAGAAGAAAAGAACAAAGGAAAGAAGGAAGGAAGGATGGAAGGAAGGAAGAAAGGAAGGAAGGAAAGAATGAAGGAAGGGAGAGATGGAGGGAGGGAGGGAAGGAGGGAGGACTTAATAAGTACCTATTATGTGTCAGGACTGAGCTAAGTTCTTTATGAATATCATCTCATTTAATCCCCACAACAATTATTATCCCCATTGTACATTTGAGGAATCTGAGGTGGATAGAGCCTAAGTGATTTGCCCAGGGATCTATGTCAAGTGTCTAAAGCTGAACTTAGGTTCTCTTGACTCTGAACCCTATGTTCTCTTGACTCTGAACCCTATGTTCTACCCACTTTTCCACCTAGCTTCCAAAGTGACCATACACAGAGATTAAGAGGGAAAAAAGAGGGACTAATTTTTTTCCTGTTTATACTCCATGCCAAACCTCTCTGTTCCCTGATGTCTTATTAGCTATTTTGGGATATTTATTTTTTATGAAAGTAACATTTTTCCTCATTTGATCAATTTCATTTTTGTATTGAAATCAATAAAAAAAGATTTAGCTGATAAATTCTGCTTATTTCAGTTACCTGAATTTTAAAAATGAATAAGGTAATTTTTAGTTTCATCAGTGTTAAAAAGGAGAAGAACTCTCTAATGTTTATGATTAATTTTATTACTAGCCACTTTTCCTTCTCCTGGGTTATGCATTTCTTTAAAATGAAATTTCCTTTGAAATGAAATGTTCCCTGCTTCAGTTTTTGCTGATAGGCAGATTTTGTAGTAGTTTAAGGAAAACCATTTAGTGCTTTTGAATAAACAAATGATAAAATATACTTTTAAAAACTGATTTTTTAAAAGATGACATCCAAAAGTAACTATAAAAAGTGTAACAGATTAACTCTTCAAATTTGATAGGTTGTTAATCTCTCTTGAAGATTAGGCTACTAGCTAGGGAAAAAAGTCTCAATTAACTATGTGTTCACTAAAATTATGTGCTGGTAAAATGTTTGTGACATTGGTTTAAGAGATTCTGAAATACCAATGAAATATTTCTTTAGTTGTTGATAGTATCTATTTAAGAGCTGTAAGAGAAAGAAAAATAACATAAGGAATTTCAAAGAACACCTTGAGTAATGGTGTTGACACCTATTTACCATATTATAATCTTTATCATTGCTCTTAAAGGACTATATCACCACTTTGTCGAGGAAGCTGAGGTTATATGATTTGTTCAATCAATACAGACAACTGATTTTTTTTTAACTTTCAATATGGTTCAACCAGAAATTGAGCTCCTACCATGTGCAAGGTACTAGGGATACAAACTCTTGAGCTCAAAGTTTTAAAAACAAACGCTATAAAATTGTTTTTACATGCAACTGAGAAATAAGATATACAGGCAATGGGGTATATAAATTTTTCTTGTTCTACAATAAAGTAAGGGGGAAAAGGGGAAGGGAAGATAGGGTGGATGGAAGAGAAGGCAGACTGGGGGAAGGGGTAATCAGTATGCTTGCCATCTTAGGATGGGAGCGTGGGAGAGATGGAGAGAAAATTTGGAACTCAAAATCTTATGGATATGAATGTTGAAAACCAAAAATAAATAAATAAATTCTGGGAAAAACCAAAGTTCTAGGGATATAGACACAAATAAAACTTACGGGATAAAGGAATAGAAGCATACTCTTTATTCCTTTTCTATGTACTAACTTCTATCAGATGACTGCATCCCTGGTTTTGCTTTTGTTTCATAAAGTAACAACCGTCAGGTACACTATTTATCAGAGGAAGCAAGAGAGTGGTTTTGATTAAGAATCACTAAGAAAATTGGAATCTTGCCTGGCAGTGACTTGAAACCCTCTAAAAAACAATGCAATAATAAAAAAATAAAAACTAGCTCAAAATTCATTATCTATGTCATTCTCAAAATTCATTGTGGCACTGATAAATTACCTAACATGTTTATAACACAACTGTACCTAGCTGCTCAGTAAATCAGTGCTTATTATGCACCAGAAACTGTGCTAAGCATTGGGGATACAAAGAGAAGCAAAAACCTAATTTGGTGTTATCTTAAATAGTCCTAATAGACAATTTATTTAAATAATGTAAAAGTTTGCTTTTGCATTCAAACTTCTGGGAATTTCAGTTGGCCCAAATACTTAGCCATGATGATAAAACCTAAAAAGATAAACTAAAGCAAAACAGAAAGCAAAGATGAAAATAAATTCTCGATTAGAAAAACAAATGGCAGAGTGTAATGGTGAGAATTTTGAGGAATAATGCTAGTGATAAAGGTTGGACCTTTGCCTCCATTGATAGAGGGATCTCCTAGAGAGGAAAAACCCTTTACCAGCACAATTCAACTGCTTCCCTGACACTTAGAATATAAGAGATGTGACTAAAACATGGAGAAGTTTAGTGACTTGTTCAAGGTCACACTGCCAGTTTGTGTCAGAGACAGGATTCAAGCACTAGTCTTTCTGACTCCAAGGCCTGCCCTTTATCCATCATACAGTTCTTAAGATGACAAAATTATATCAATTTATTTCACATGTAATTTAATGAACTTTTAGAAGAATTCGGCATGGTATTTTAGCATTGTACATATTTTCAGGAAAGTGCTGTTGTTTTTTCCACGAGCAAATCAACTTGCTATGTAATAAAATATGTTAAGTCTACTACTGATGAATAAGGTGTTTTTAAATCCCCAATAAAGTCTAAAGGGTCCATTTGAAAAATCTGACAAGTTGAATACTTTAGATTTCCTAAGTCTTATCATGAATGAAGATGAAGAGAAGGGGAGTGACTCTGGTCTATATTCTTATATAGCTGGCTTAAGCAGGAATTTTCATTATTTTGGCGAAATCTGCTTTTGTTTCTAATGATTCACCCCGTTGATTTTTTCATCCTAAAATGGCTTTTCTAAACCTGGGGAAAAGACACATTTCCATTTTACAAATTAGAGAGTTTTCTTCCCTTTCCTCATTCAGTGTCTTGACCATGGAGGTTAGACTCCTACTCATAAAGCACTTTAGAAAAGCACCAACTTCTGAGCTGTGGAGGAGAGTGAAGGAAACTTTGAAGTGTGCTTACCATGGACTCTGCAAGCCTCCAGCAAAGGGCTGCCAGCTTGCTGCATTTGCATACTCTCTTGTGGTTTGTATAGAAACATACACAGACACAATTAAGCACTATCTTTAGAGCATCCTGGGGCAAGAATAGCAAGGGGAAAAAAATCAAAATCACATTCCCTCCTCCCCAACCCCCAACTTTACCAGGGGACAAATAGAGAAGTATTGTTCCTTTAAGTCTCACTGACATAAAAAAATAGTATTTTTTTAAAAGGAAGTAGTTTCCTTTTTGTTTTTATCCCTTAGAAGAGAGGTTTGTCTATAACTTTAAGGTGAAAAAATACCCTAACTAGCTGACTTGCTGTGCAGTTAGAAAACAATGATAAATTTCATTTGAGTTCTAATAGGCTCCAGTAGATTTTTTTTTACAATTTCCTAAAGAAATATTTTGCTTCTCCTCTCTATACCCCTCCCTCCACCATACCTTTGTGTGTGTGTGTGTGTGTGTGTGTGTGTTTATTGCCCTTCTACTTATATCCTGTAGATAGACTTTATACCAAGATTACATGGGTAGCCAGGAAAGTTTCACTGAGAAACTGCAAACAAAACAATTCTGAAGAGCAAAAAAAATGCTAGATTTAGAGTCAGAGGAATTGTGTTTGAATCCTGGCCATCTCCATTTCTACCCTATTTCCCAGTCCTGTGACCTGGAGCAAGTCCTTTTCCTGCTCTCAGTCTGTTTCCATTTCTATAAAATAAAATATTTTAATTAAAAGGGTTGGAGTAGATACCCTGGTTTGCATCTCTTTTATGCCCCTCTTCTATCTCCCTTATCACAAGCCTAGGCACATAAATGTCTGTTGCCTGATTAAATACCTGGGATCATTCACCCAAAAGGAACATCTGCTGAAGATTGGTGGTTGCAGGGAAGGAGCTGAGAGAAAGAACAGTGGCAAGGACTGTATCTAAGTACTGAAAAATCATGTCATATAAGATGATAGCTGCAGATATATTTGGATATTTTTCTAAAGCTTACAACTAGGGAACCGTCAGGCAACACAAAATTATGTTAATCAAAATGCCACACACATATGTATATGTGAATGTTTGGGTGTATCTATATGTGTAGACACAACATATATACATATATGTATATATTCATACATATGTAGATACAAACATATGTGTGTCTATGTACACATATACATGCATGTGTATATACATATGCATAACATACATACACACTATACACACACATATATACATATACAAATTACACACACACACACACACACACATGTACACACATACACACTGCCTCCTGAGTTGGGGGATGGGGGTCATCTCCAAGGGTCATATCCCTGAGGAATGCATAAGGTCAGTGTCCACTAGTCTAACAGCAAAGAAACCTAGGTTCTAGTTGTAGGAAGATCTATTGAATAACTACATTCTTCAAATAATGGTGCCAAGTACTAATCACTAAGTTATAGGAATATTGTTTTAGAACTGGAGATGGCCTTGAAAATCATTCAGTCTAACTACCACATTTTAGTAAGGTATCAGAAGCAGAATTTGACTCCAGGCCCATATAGCACTATTTCCTATGCTATCTAGCTACTCTTGTGATACAAAGACACAAAAGACCTGGCCTTTCAGTGTCCTTGTCTATAAAATGATGGTGCTAATAAGGTTATATGTGTACTATTTGCCTCACAAAGTCTTTGGAAGAATCAAAGGCGATAATGTATGTGGAAGTAATTTTAAAAAATGTACAATGTAAATTTACATTTAAAAATGTACAATTCACACGTGAAATCATTATCAATCAGGTACTTGTATTATTAGATATTAGAGGCTTCTGGAAGACTTTAGGCCCAGGAAAGCTCCAAATAAACAGCAACAATGGACCTACAAGTAAACATGACTTTAAGTGCAGGGGTTCAGTTCTCTCAGTTGAACCTAATTCTAAACTCAGGTAGCCTGTGATCTGTTCTCTGCTTGTCTTAATGGGGAAAGCCTGAGTACATTTACGGACAATAAGCTCCCTGCAATGAATCCCACCTGTACCACCAGAAAGCAACAGGCATATTGTTTGTTGCAACATAGCACACTAATCAGACTGACTGTGAAGAGGATGTCAGGTAAATTTCCTCTCCTTTTCCATGCTTTCCTAGAACATCTGTTGTGAATAGTCCAGCTTACCAAGAATCAGAGATGATCCCCTCTGAGGAATTTCCTTTAATGAGAATTCTGAAGCTAAAACATTTCCATTGGGTTAGGATATGTATTCCCCAAAGTCAGTATAATTTTTTTTCACCAGACATCAGGGGTTTCTGAATATTATTAGACAGGTTGTTGATACTATTTTGGCTTTCATTACACTCATTATCAATGATAATTTGTGGGCTTTAGCATGTTTCCTCTTAGTGGTTTTGAAATAGCTGATCTAACAGAATAAGACCACCTTGTCAAAGTATTCTCTTTTTTTGCTGCATCAAGAACTTTTTTTTAGATCATTCTAGTTTATTTCCCTTTAAAACAGGATTTAAAAAAATCTGGATTGAACTCATGTGTTTGAACACATGTATATAATTATATATGCAGTTTATTTTTGGTAAAAGATGGGTATTCAAGGGCCAAATGATGATTTGGGGGCTTGAAGTAGATATCTGATTCTGTGGCTCCATAGATATATTTTCAAATAAAGTGTTTGATTGGTCATTAGTTACTTGGCACCTAACTCTGTGGAACACTTTCCTAGTCATTGGTGAGGCATATACAGGGCTTCTAACCTAGGATTTCTTAACCTGTTTTTGTATGTCATAAATACCTTTGGAAGGCTAATGAAGCCTATGGACCTTTTCTCAGAATGTGTCTAAATAAAAGACATATGATTACAAGGAAGGCAAATGTTATTGGAGGAAAAAAAAGAAGTTTTCTCCAGCCAAGTTCATGGACTCCAGAAATAGGTTCTTGTTCCAATCTAACAAGAGAGATAAGACAAAGAATCAGGAAGATGTAAGTCAAGTCAACATGCATT
>CM053584.1:96240822-96310038 GCA_028627135.1 Pseudochirops cupreus
ATATATATACATATATACACACACATTTATATTCCCTTCACCTATCCTCAATACTGAGAAAAGTTTCATAAGTTACAATTCTCATTATTCTATGTTGGCATGTAAATAGTTCAACTTTGATAAATTCCTTATGATTTCTTTTCCATGTTTACCTTCTCATGCTTCTGATGTTTGAATGTCAAATTTTCTATTCAGATCTGGTTTTTTCTTCAAGAATGCTTGAAAGTGCTCCACCTCACTGAATGACCATATTTTCCCCTGAAAAATTATACTCAGTTTTGCTGGGTAGGTGATTCTTGGTTTTAATCCAAGCTCCCTTGATCTCTGGATTATCATATTCCAGGCCCTTCTATCCCTTAATGTAGAAGCTGCTAGATCCTGGCTTATCCTGATTGTGCTTCCCCAGTATTCAAATTGTTTCTTCTTGGCAGCCTGTAATATTTTCTCCTTCATCTGGGACTCCAGAACCTGGCTATAACATTCCTAGGAGTTTTCTTTTGGGGATCTTTTTCAAGAGGTGATCAGTGAATTCTTTCAAGTTCTATTTTGCCCTCTGCTTCTAGAATATCAGGGCAATTTTCCTTGAGAATTTCTTGAAGGATGCTTTCTAGGTTCTTTTTTTGATCATGGCTTTCTGGTAGTCCAATGATTTTTAAATTGTCTCTCCTGGATCTATTTTCCAGGTCAGTGGTTTTTTCAATGAGATATTTCACAATGCCTTCTATTTTTTTCATTTGTTTGCATCTGTTTAATAGTATCTTGATTTCTCATAAAGTCATTTGCTTCCATTTGCTCCACTCTAATTCTGAAGGAATTATTCTCTTCAGTGAGATTTTGAGATTCTTTTTCCATCTGGCAAATTCGACTTTTAAGGCATTCTTCTCCTCATTGGCTTTTTGGGCCTCTTTTGCCATGAGAGTTATTCTATTTTTTAAGGTGTTATTTTCTTCAGTCAGATTATTGACTCTTTTATCATGATTTTCTTGCATCATTCTCATTTCTCTCCCCAGTTTTTCCTCTACTTCTCTTATTTGCTTTTCAAAATCCTCCTTAAGATCATCTATGGCCTGTAATCAGCTTACATTTTTCTTGGAAGCTTTTGGCAAAGGAGTTCTGACTGTGTTGTTTTCCTCCCATTCCATGCTTTGGTCCTTTTTGTCCCCAAAAAAGGAATCTAAAGTTTGATTGCAGAGCTTTCTTTGCTTCTTTTGCCTGTTCATGTTGCCAGTCAGTTACTTGACTTTTGTGTTCAGTAGATCTCTGCTTTCAGAGGGGAGAGCTCTGTCCCAAATTGCTGGTGTTTTCACAGCTGCCAGAGCTATTAGGAGGCCTCAGTCTCTGCAGTCACCACCAGCTTTGGCTCAGTGAAAACACACCTCAGGATCACCACCCAGGACCACAATCCTGATCCAGGCAGCTCAAGGCAAGAGCACTTAGCCTCTGAATGATCTCTTGGCACCCCTACAACCTGTAGGTCATGAGCTGTGAAGCAGCCATGGGGAGGTGGCTGCAGGGCCACTGTTTCAGACTGCTTCTAGCTCTGAAGGCAATTGGCCAGATGCTCTCCCCCAAATTTAGCCAAGTTCCACTGACCTTTTCCTATTGTCCTTGGCTCTTATGGGTTGATAATTCTGGAAACCAGCACAGCTGCCAGGCATTCTCTCTCCAGAAATCTCCAGCAGGGGATTCTCCTGGATGGCGTGGGGCTAAAATTGCATGGGCCTGGGCTCTGCTCCCAGCACACTGCGCTGAGCCCTTTCCTCCATCTGCTGGGCTGTCTTCAGTGGATGCCTTGTTTCTCTATCATTGTATGAGTTATGGAGCTCTAAAATTTGTTTAGAGTCATATTTTATAGATATTTGAGGCGGTTATGGTGGGAGCCACATGGTTATCCTGCTTCTATGCTGCCATCTTGACTCTGCCCATGATTTAGCTATTCTGAGCAATAAAATGATCTAAGAAAACTCTAAAGGACTTATGATGAAAAATTATCCATCCCATGAGTAGGAACTGATGATGTTTGAATACAGATTGAAGCATACTTTTTTTTAGCTTTATTTTTTCTTGAGTTTTTTGGGGGGAAGTCTGTGTTTTATTTCACAGCATGACCAATATGGACATGTTTTGCATGACTACACATGCATAACCTGTTTCAGATTGCTTGCTTTCTCAATGGAGATAGATATGGGGAGGAAGGAAAAGAGAGAATTCGGAACTCCATGTTTTAAAAAAGAATGTTAAAATTGTTTTTTACATATAATTTGGGGAAATAAAATACTAGATAATGCTTCAACAGTCTCAATAACAACAAGAAAAGGTATGTCATATTTAAAAAAATCAAATAAAAGGAAACAAGAATAAGCTATAATAAGGTATTACTCCCTGCCAGCAAAAAAAAAAAGACAAAGCAATAGAAGATTATTCTAGTGAGCCCCTAGTACTCTTCTTTTCAGCAACTATGATTGCCAAGTTAGTGTTCTTTTCAACTTCCATTATAACTTGCATTTGCTAATTAGTGGTCATAAAAAACTACCTCAATATCTGCTGCATCTGAAATTATATGGAGCAGCACAGAATCTACCATCTCCCATGCTTACCTACTATCTCACTCTAGGTATAGGGAAATTGATGAAACAAAGGTTGCTAGCAGCCCTCCATTCCCACTCAAAATCTTGAGCCAAGGGATGCAAATAACAGTAAGTCCAATAGTTGATAAGTGAAGAGAAATTTAGAATAAACAGGAAGAGAAGCTGGGATATTTGCTAGCCAACCCTACTGGAGAATTTTAAGAAATGAATGACTTAAGATAGCCCTAAAACAATACTATGTATTAAGAGAACCCCCAAACAAGATGGTGGAGTACAGGCAGGAATTTACCTGAAGTTGCCCAACATTCTCCTCCAAGCAACTTCAAAATAATGCCTCACATTGAATTCTGGAGTAGCAGAGTCAAGAAAATATTGTGGTGAAACAATTTTCCAACCCAAGATAATTGGTCTGCAGGAAAGGTCTGGTGCATCAGGTGGTGGTCAGATTGGAGCTCAGTGCAGGCCACTCTGTGTAAATGCCAGGAGTAGACCTTGGGTGGGACTACAGGAGAAGCAGCAGCAGTCACAGTAGCTTCCAGAGTTCTTGGCCCACAGACAGTAATGCGGTTTGACAAGTTCTGAAAAAGTGATTATAAGGAACTCTTTGCTGGCACTGGGTTCTAGACATTGTTGCATAACCCATATAAAATGCTGGGTTGCAGTTTCAAAGTAAGTACTAGCCATAAAAGGGGAGCAAGGGACCTGGTTATACTTCTAGTGCAGAGAAATGTGCCTATGGTCACTCACAAGGTAGTTGGGGCCCTGGTCTCAATTCCAAGGAAGAAAGAAACACTAAAACTGGTAGCCATAGGAAAGCAGGGAACCTGGTCATAGTTCCAGGACAAAAAAGAATGCTTGTGGTTGCTCCCAAGGAAGTAGGGACCCTAGTCTCAGTTCCAAGGTAGAAAGGAACACTAGGGCTTGTAGTTACAGGAGAACAGGGCACCTAGTTATAGTTCTAGGGCCAAAAGAAGCACTGGCATTTATAGCTATAAGGGAACAAGGTCCCTTCATGGGTAATGGCCAGACCACAGGCCAGTAGAAGAGGGACCACATGTCTCCTTAGATTCTACTACTTTGGAAGCTCTGAAAACTTACAAACAACAGGAATTAGCTCTGAAAATAGCAGCACAGAAAACCTGAAGATTGGGACATTTCCAGAAAGAGATCCCAAAATGAAAACTCCCAGGAATATTATAGCCAACTCAGGTCAAGGAGAAAATATTGCAAACAGCCAGAAAGAAACAATTCAATTATCATGGAGTCACAGTTAAGACAACACAATATTTAGCAACTTCTACATGAAAGGACCAGGGGACTTGGAATATGCTATTCCAGAGTACAAAGGATTAGGATTATAATCAAGAATCACCTCCCCAGCAAAAGTGAGTATAATCTCCCAAGGAGAGAAATGGATATTTAATGAAATAGAGAATTTCTGAGCAGTCCTCATGAAAAAACCATAACTAAATAGATTTTTATGACTTTCAAATATAAGCCTTAAGAAAAACATAAACACATAAAAAGGTTAAAAGGACAAATAAATCATAAGGGATTCAATAAGTTTAAGCTATTTATATTCCTACATGGGAAGATGATACTTGCAACTCTTAAAAACTTTATCATGATTGGGGAAGTTACAAGTAGTATACACGGAGGGCATAAGTGTAAGCAGAATATGATGGGACAGTTTTTAAAAAGTAAAATTAAGCAGTGAGAAAGAGGCATACACTGGGATAACAGGGGAAGGAGAAGAATGGGGAAAATCATCTCATATAAAATATATAAAACAGATGCAAATAGAAGAGCTTTTACAGTAGAGGATATAAAGGGGATGTTTTTGGGCAATGCTTGAACCCTACAATCATCAAAATTGGCTCAAAGAGGAAATGACATACTTAGTTGAGTATAGAAATACATCTTAACCTATAGGGATAAAGGAGGAGAATGGATAAGAAAAGGAACAGGAGGGCTGATAGAAGGGAGTGTGAATTAAGGGAGACATTGGTTAGAAGCAAAATAGATATTTGCAGGGTGACATGATAAAAAGCAAGAGAGAGAAAGATAAATGAGGAAAATAGGATGAAGGTAAAAACATAGTAATCATAACTATGAATGTGAATGAGATGAACCCACCCATAAAATAGAAGCAGATAGCAAACTGAATTAAAAACATGAATCCAATAATATGTTGTTTACAAGAAATACACTTGAAACAGAGAAACACACACAGAGTAAAAATAAGGGGCTGGAGTAGAATCTATTATTCTTCAGCTGAAGTGAAAAAATAATGTAGGAGTAGTAAACAAGATCTTAGATCAAATAAAAGCAAAAATAGACCTAATTAAGAGATAAGCAGGAAAAGCACAAAAATAATGAATATATCATCTTCAGTCCATAGAGCAATAAAAAATATATTCAATAAACAACCATAAAAACAGGGATTTAAATTAATTGGAAATTAAATTATCTCATCCTAAAGAATGAGTGGGACAAAAAAAAATCATAGACACAATAAATACTTTTGTTAAGGAGAATGGCAACAATGAGACAACATATCAAAATATGTGATATGTAATCAAAGTAGTACACAAGGGAAAATGTATAACTCAAAATGTTTGTATCAATAAAATAAAGAAAGAGTAGATCAATGAATTGGACATGCAATTTAAAAAAATAGAAAAAAGAACAAATTTTAAATCCCTAATTAAATAGCAAACTGGAAATCCTGAAAAATCAAAGAAGAGATTAATAAAATTGAAAGTAAGATGACCATTGAACTAATAAATAAAAGTAGAAGTTGGTTTTATCAAAAATGACCAAAAAATTTTGATTTAAAAAAGAAACAAAAAGTTACCAATATAAAAAAAGGAAAAGACTGAATTTATCACCAATGAAAATAAGATTAAGGCAATTATAAGGAATTATTTTGACCAATTATATGTCAATAAATCTGACAATCTGAGTGAAATGCACAGATATCTATGAAAATATAAATTAACCAGATTAATGGAACATGAAATAGAATACTTAAATAAGTTGTCTAAGAAAAGGAAATTGAACAAACCATCAATGAGCTCCTTTAAAAAAAATCCCCAGGACCACACAGATTCACAAGTAAATCCTGCCAAATATTTAAAGAACAATTAATTCCAACACTGCATAAATTATTGGGAAAATTGCCACAGAAGGAATCCTACCAAATTCATTTTATGACACAAATACTGTATTAACACCTAAACCAGAAAGAGCAAAACTAGAGAAAGAAAACTATAGGACAATTTCCTCCATGAATATTGTTGCAAAAAATTTTAATAAAGCACCAGAAAGGAGATTACAGCAAAATATCACAAAAATCATACATTATATCAAGGTGGTATTTATATTCGGAATGCAGGGTTGGTTCAATATTAAGAAAATTATCAACATAACTGCCCATATCAATAACAAAAATACTAAAAACTATGTGATTATCTCAATAGATGCAGAAAAACCTTTTTAGAAAATACAATACTCATTCCAATTAAAACACTAGAAATCTAGGAATCAGTGGACCTTTCCCTAAAATAAGTAGTATCTATCTAAAACCATTAGCAAGAATTATCTGTGAGATGCAAGTGGGGGGGGCAGAGTCAAGATGGCAGCGTAGAAACACTAGAACTCCTCAAGCCGCCCCCCCCCAATACCACCTCAAATACCTATAAAATATTACTCTAAACAAATTTTAGACCTCCAGACTCCACAAAACTGATGGAGTAACAAAGCTCCTGCTGAAGACAGCCCAGCAGGTGGTCATCATAGTGCTCTAGAAGCAGAGCACAGCCCCATGTGGTTTCATCCCCAGGACATCCAGGAGAAGCCATGGCTGTAGCATTCAGGACAGTGGATCAGCAGCAGCTGCAGTGATTTCCAGAATCACAACCCATAAGGGCCAAGGACAAATGGAAAAGGTCAGTGGAACTTGGCTAAATTTGGGGAAGAGGGTCTGGCCAAACTGCCTCCAGAGCTAGCAACAATCTGAAGCGACAGCCCTGCAGACACCACCATGTGGCCGCTTCAGAACCTCCCAGCCTGCAGATTGCAGGGGGGCCATGATCATTCAGAGGCTAAGTGCTCTTGCCTGGATCAGATTGTGGTCTTGGGTGGCAGTCCCAAGGTGCCTTTTCAGTGAGCCAAAGCTGGTGGGGGCTGCAGAGACAGCAGCCTCCTAATAGCTCTGGCAGCTGTGAAAACCCTAGCAATTTGGGACAGAGTTCTCCACTCTGAAAGCAGAGTTTTACTACTGAGCCCAAAAGCCAAGTAATTGGCTAGAAACATGAGCAGGCAAAGGAAGCAAAGCAAGCCCAGCAACGCAACTTTAGATTCCTTTTTTGGGGTCAAAAAGGACCAAAGCATGGAATGGGAGGAAGAGAATACAGTCAGGACTCTCGCACCAAAAGCTTCCAAGAAAAATACAAACTGGACAGAGGCCATAGAGGATCTTAAGGAGGATTTTGAAAACCAAATAAGAAAAGTGGGGGAAAAACTGGGGAGAGAAATGAGAATGATGCAAGAAAATCATTATAAGAGAGTCAATAAGCTGAGAGAAGAAAATGACACCTTACAAAATAGACTAATTCAAAAGGCAAAAAGGAGGCCTAAAAAGCCAATGAGTAGAAGAATGCCTTAAAAAGTTGCATTTGCCAGATGGAAAAATAATCTCAAAAGCTTTATGAAGAGAATAATTCCTTCAGAATTAGAGTGGAGAAAATGGAAGCAAACGACTTTATGAGAAATCAAGATATTAAAAAGATCCAAACAAATGAAAAAATGGAAGGCATTGTGAAATATCTCATTGAAAAAAACACTGACCTGGAAAATAGATCCAGGAGAGACAATTTAAAAATTATTGGACTACCTGAAAGCCATGATCAAAAAAAGAACCTAGAAAGCATTCTTCAAGAAATTCTCAAGGAAAATTGCCCAGATAGGTTAGAAGCAGAGGGCAAAATAGAACTTGAAAGAATTCACCAATCACCTCTTGAAAAAGATCCCCAAAATAAAATTCCTAGGAATGTTTTAGCTAGGTTCTGGAGTTCTCAGATAAAGGAGAAAATATTACAAGCTGCCAAGAAGAAACAATTTGAATACTGTGGAAGCACAATCAGGATAACCCAGGATCTAGCAGCTTCTACATTAAGGGATGGAAGGGCCTGGAATATGATATTCCAGAGATCAAGGGAGCTAGGATTAAAACCAAGAATCACCTACCCAGCAAAATTGAGTATAATGTTCCAGGGGAAAATATGATCATTCAGTGAGGTGTAGGACTTTCAAACATTCTTGCTGAAAAAACCAGAACTGAAAACAAAATTTGACACTCAAAATTTGACTCTCATGTACAAGAAGCATGAGAAGGTAAACATGGAAAAGAAACCATAAGGAACTTATCAATGTTGAACTATTTACATGCCAACATGGAAAAACAATAATTGTAACTTATGAAACTTTTCTCAGTATGAGAATAGGTGAAGGGAATACAAATGTATATATAAGTATACATACACATATGTCTATGTAGGAGGGTATATATATGTATATGAATACATATCTGAGTATGTATATATATGTGTACCTAGAGGTCACAGGATCAATTGAATGGGAAGGGATGATACCTCATAATGTGAAATTATGAGGAATAGAATGAGAGGAGACAGGGAGAGACAGAATGGGGTTAATCATCTCATATAGAAGAGGCAAGGGATAACTGTTACAGTGGAGGGGAAGAACAGGAAGGCAAAAGGGAAAGGGTCAACCTTACTCTCATTGAATTTGGCTTAGGGAAGGAATGACATAAACTCTAAACTGGGTATCTTGCCAAACAGGAGAGTAGGAGGGGTGGGGATGAGAGGGGCAATGATGGAGGGGAGGGGAGGGTGGATGGAAGGGTTGCTGAAAGCACACACTTCTGTAAAGGGACAGGATAGAGAATAGAACAAGGGGAGGGTGGGATAGGAAGGAGGGACATACAATCAGTCTCTCACAATATGTCCATTGTGGAGATGTTCTGCATAACTACACATGTACAGCCTGTATTGAATTGCTTGTCTTTCCAGTGGGGGTGGGTGATGAGGGAGGGTGGGAAAGAATCTAGAATTTAAAGTTCTATAATCAAATGTTAAAAAATAATATGTGTATATATACATATATTATTATTATTATTAACTACATGCAGCTGGGAATTAAGATATACAGGCACTGGGGTAGAGAGATCCATCTTGCCCTACTGGAAAGTCAGAAGGGTGATGGGGGAGGACATAGGAGAGAGCAGATTGGGGGAGGGGTTATACAGTGGGATGGCTGTTTTGGTGGGTGGGGGAAAGATGGGGAGAAAATTTGTAACTCAAAATCTCATGGAAATGAATGATGTAAACAAGAAAATAAATAAATTTAAAAAAATAAAAACAGATGTGAAGAAAAAAAAAGAATTATCTGTAATGGTGAAAAGCTAGAAGCCTTCCTTGTGAGATCAGAGGTGAAACAAAAATGTCCATTATCTCCAGTATTATTTAATATTGAACTAGACATGCTAGTTATAGAAACAAGAAAGGAAAAAGAAATTGAATGAATTAGAATAGACAATAAGGAAACAAAACCATCATTCTTTGCAGATAATATAATGATATATGTATATAATTCTAAAGAATCAACTAATAGTTAAAACAACGAATAACTTCAGCAAGGTTGTAGGATATAAAAGTAACCCACATAAATCATCAGCCTTTCTCTATTTTACCACCAAAGTCCACCAGCAAGAGATGGAAAGATAAATTCCATTTAAAATAACTATAGATAATATAAAATATTTGGGAGTCTACCTGCCAAGACAAACCCAGGAACTATATGAACAGAATTCCGAAATACTTTCCACTCAAATCAAGTCAGATCAAAACAACTGGGGAAATATTAATTGCTCATGGGTTGGCTGAGCCAATATAATAAAAATGAGAATTCGACTTAAATTAACTTACATAATCAATACCATGCCAATCAAATTACAAAAAAATAATTTGTGAGCTAGAAAAAAATAACAAAATTCATTTGGAAGAATGAAAGGTCAAGAATACCAAGTGCATAAATAGGGAAAATTGAAAGGATAGTGGCTTAGCTGTACCTAATGCCCTATTATTACAAAGTGGTAATCAGCAAAAACAATCTGATACTGGCTAAAAAATAGAGTGGTAGATCAGTGGAATAAAGTACAAAATACACAATAGGAAATGACTATAGTAATCTAGTGTTTGATAAACCCAAAGATTCAAGCTTTTGGGGACGAGAATTCACTATTTGACAAAACCTGTTGGGAAAACTGAAAAAGCAGTTTGGCAAAAACTAGGTATAAACCAACATTTCACAGTTTATGCATTCATATGTTCAAACACTAAAAACAAAGAAATAAAAGGATTTTCTTTTAATAGTAACAATATAATCCATGTAAAGTCAAGGGGTTGTCCTATATGTAATGGAGAAACACTAGAGGTTCTTCTAATAAAATCAGCAATAAAGGTAGGTATTGCATTGTCACTAGCATTACTTGACATGATTTTAGAAATGCTAGCTACAGATATGACAAGAGAAAAACACTGAAGGAATAAACACAGTAAAAGAAGAGACAAAATTATTTCTCTTTGTAGATGATATGAGAAAATTACAGAGATTCAAAGAAAAATAATAATTAAAACACTAACCTCAGTAAAGTAGTACACAAAAAATGAAGCCACAGAAACTATCAGCAATTTTTCATATTACTAAGAAAAACCAGAAGGGGGAGATATGATAAGAATTTTTTTTAATTTAATATATTTTATTCTGAATTTAAGAAATAAAACAAGCATTTCTGTAACATAGTAAAATAGAAAAAAATATTTCACATGAAACTGCAAATCTATTATAACTTGCTTTTCCTTTTAAATATATAATAAAGTTATCATGTAATTTTCTCCCCTCCCTTACTCCCACCCTAGAGATGTATATCATTAGACACAAATCTGTATGTGTATATGCGTGTGTGTCTATACATACACATACAGACATATGCATAAATGTAAAATCATTATATATGTACTATTTATCAGTTTTTTCTCTGAATACAGATAACATCTTCTTTCATATGTTCTTCATAGTTATTTTGGGTATTTATAATAATCAAAATGACTTTGTCGCTCAAAATTGCTTTTAAAACAATATTGCTGTTACTATATACAACATTCTCTTGATTTTGCTCATTTTGCTCTTTAAAATAATGAAGCGCTTCAAGAATATCACAGTTTTTCTAATATAATGGTAATTTGAAGATCTTCCCTGCACCTCAATAGGCCTACAGGAATTTGAAGATCTTTCCTGCTTTGAAGATCTTCCTTGTCCCCTGACAGGCCGAATGTAATCACATCATGCCTGTGGTAGGAGGCGTCTGCTGAATGGTAAAACAGGAAGCTGGGAGTCAGAGCAGTTAGAGCGGGAGGGAGGAGAGGATGAAGGCAAAGAGACAACTAGGTATGTTGTGACTGCCTGCTGTGTTATAGTGCATTAATTTCACCGTTGCTATGATGGATTCAGTTTTCTGGTGTTGGGATTTGACTTTCTGGTTTGAGGATCTGGCTGTCTGGTGTCTGAATTAACATTTTGCTTCTGTCTTCTATATGGAGAGTCCATTAAATTTTGCAATTAGGAACTATGCTGGCATATTCATAGATGATGTTGGTGCTGTGAATATTGTGTTGGTGCTATGGATGATCAGCCTCATCATTTCTTATAGGACAGAAGTATTCTACCACAATAATTTACCACAACTTGTTTAGTCATTCCCCAATTGATGAGCATTCCTGAAATCTCCAGTTCTTTGCCACCACAAAGAAAGCTGATATAAATAACAAACAGGTTCTTTTCCTTTCTCCCTAATAATCTTGAGAAACAGATCTAGTAGCGGTATTACTGGGTCAAGAAATTCTCTTTAACTATGAATCAATATAATGCCTTCTTACTAAACTATGAAGATATTTATAGGACTTATAAGGAAAAAAAACAAAATTCTTTAAAGAAATAAATATCATTGGATAGATTTTTTACAGATAAGCCATGCCAATATAACAAAAAAACATTATTACTATCTAAATTAATTTACAGATTTAACAACATAACGAACTATCAAAAGATCAATTTATAGGACTAATAAAATAATAATTTAAAAAATTCAACTGGAGGTACAAAAGGTCAATAATTTTAAGGGCAATAATGAAAAAAGTAGGAATGAAGAAGGTCTAACACTGTCTTATCCCAAACTATATTATATAATTTAAGGAAATGGTAAGTTGAGAAACACAACAAATTATGTTAGGAAAAACAAAAAGGAATCTAATATAATAGTTTGATAATATAATCAGGAACACATTTCTGAATGGAGGCCTCACTATTCAGCAAGAATTAGTGAGAAAAGTAGTTTGAATGCATGACCTTAAACTCAGCTATGCCAGTGGTAAGTGACATCTTAAAAAGGTCAGAACAATAGGAAATGGTGTTATACATATATAAAATCATTCATAACATCACTTATTGTGGTGGCCAAAAAAAAAAGAAAGCAAAGAAAAAAGACAATTATGAGGTTATACAAAACTGAGGAATGACTGAAAAAGTTGTACAATATAATCAAATGAGATAATATCTGTAAATCATTTAGCACAATATTTGGCACAAAGACACCTTATAAATGTGTTATTGTTACGATTAATTAGTGTTATTATTATTTGATTATCATACATGAAATTGACAAGCTTGTGCTTAAACAAAACCAAAACAATTCGAGCAGAATAAGAAGAGATACTGTTCCTTTGGGGGAAAAAAGTTCGTAGCAAATATCTCCTTAAAAGTCTGACAGTGAATTGATACAAATATATAAGAAGAAGATCCATTCCTTAATAGATGAGTAAGCAAAGTATATGAACAGGTCATCTTTATGGAAGAAATGTAAACTATCAACAATGCAAAAAAATGCTCTAAATTAGTAGTAATAAGATGTAGATTAAGATAACTTTTGGGTCAAATAAGCAGTAGATCAATATAGAGGGCAAAAGAAAACAACTAATATGATATTAGTAGAGCTATGAATTAGTCCAACTGGAATGTTATTTGGAATCGCACTAGAAAAGTCAACAAACTGTATATACTTTTGACCCAGAAATAATCATTCCTAGGGATGTACTTCAAAGAGGTCAAAGTCAGGAGGAAAGGTAACTGTAATAGTAATCAGTTTAGCAGATACTTAGTACTTAGTACCTTGGGACTAAGTGTAGAAGGTGCAAACTCTGTCCCACTATTGAGAAGGCATGAACTCCCCTATTGATGTGGAAGAAGGGGATTGGCTGAGGTGTGTACATAGGCAAGAATTCCAGAGACAGAGAGACAGAACTGGAACGCTGCTCCTGGTGAAGGAAGAATCGTGGAGACTGAAGCCAGCTGAGAGAGAAAAAGAGTGAGAGTGTTTTTCTCCCAGCATGTGGAAGCTGAGAACTGACTGAGAACTGAGATGGAGTTTTCCTGAGACCACAATCTGGTGAGGGCTTGCCTGGAAGGCTGAGAGAGCTTGCCTGGGAGGCTGCCTGGAAGGCCAATATTCCTTCTGGGTCCTAGGGTCAGCTGAAGTGCTGGAGGACTGAAAAAGCATGACCAGGATAAGACTTTGTTTGTTTGTGGCCTGGCTAATCCTTGAGTTCCAGGCAAGAGAAGTGGTGAAGAGTTTGAGATGTGCTGGACCCTGTGAACTGCAGTGTGTGCCAGGGACTACCCTGAGGACTGGACAAGAACCTGGTTGCTGTCTACATCTGAGGACTGGAAGAGGACCTGGGAGCTGTCTTCTGAATCCAGGTGACTGTTTGATGGATTCAGGAGGGAGCTGGGACCATGGAAGGGGATCCAGGGAATCAGAGAGACCACCCAGAGTCAAGATGAAGAAAAGGCCTCCCCTTGGATGAAATTGAGGTTTTCTGGACACCAAGGGACAGAGGATTTGTGTGGTCTTCTAATGACTGTATTTGTGATTAGGGATATTTAGTAATTGTGAATCTAGGATAGTGACTGATTAAGTTAATGGTTGCCCCATGAGTAGAAGTTTGATTATTCAATTGTGAATTGATTGAATGAGTAAGTATTGAGTTGCCCCATGAGTGGAAGTTTGATTGTTCTATTGTTCCTTGTTCTAAATATTGTGGCCACTGTAGTGAAAACTGTGTGGCCATTTTCTGTGATAAGATGTAATGTTGTGAATATTATATTGTGATATATTGTGAATGTTTGCCTTGATTTGTAATGGAATAAACAGAGTGTTCAATATATTGTGTAATCTGAACTCTAAAAGCTGTTCACAGTAGCATTCTTTTGGGAATCTGCTGGTGCATGGAGTTACAGTAACACAAATGCAAAAAATTATAGCATTGTTTGTTGTGGTAGTAAAAAACTAGAAGTTGGGGAGGCTAGGTGGCACAGTGAGTAGAACACTGGCCCTGGAGTCAGGAGGACCTGAATTCATATCTGACCCCAGACACTTAATACAAAATAACTAGCCTTGTGTCCTTGGGGAAGCCACTTAAAAACAATTGCCCTACCTTCCTCCCTCCAAAAAGTGCAAAAAAACCCCCCAAAAACCTAGAAGCCAAACTATGAATGTAAGAGAATATTACTGTGCCCTTAAAATTAATGAATAAAAGGAACATAGAGAAAACTTATACGAATAGATAGAAAGCAACATAACTACAACTAATAGACTGATTTTCACAACAGCCATAATAACAAAATAGAAAACAATATGAAGGACCTCAGAACTCTGATCAAGCAGTGACTGACCGTAAGAGCTGAAGGGTAAATATGCTTCCTTCCATTTAGTAATGTAGGAAGTAATGTACTAGACTAGAGGAAGAGAATGAAGGTCTCATGGTCAGATACAGCCAATATATTGATTTGTTTTGTTTAACTATATTTCTCTGCTGGGAATTCAAGGACTTTAAGGAGGCATTGAGTGTGAAAATAATGTTTTTTTAATGAGAATAATTAAATTATTTTTTAAAAGAAGTTCATAGGGGCAGCTAGGTGGCACAGTGAAAAGAGCACTGACCCTGGTGTTAGGAGGACCTGAGTTCAAATCCAGCCTCAGACACTTAACACTTACTAGCTGTGTGACCTTGAGTAAGTCACTTAACCTCAATTGCCCTGCCTTCACCCCTCCAAAAAAAGGAAAAAAAATGTCCACAGAGATGCCTCAAAATGCTAAAGAGGTTGGATTCCTAATTCACATAGCACACTTTGTCAGATCCTTCATCAAAAAAAGTATTTAACACCCTTACTCATTGATATCCAACCCCTCAGAACTTCAACAAGTACCATGACCCTCACTTAGAGTATAAATATTTTAGGTGGTACTGCACCAGTGGAACATTTTAAATCCTTTGCAATAACACGAGAATAGAAGTTCCTCTTTTTATTTAAACTATTCCGTATCTCCACTGACAATCCTATAGTGCAGTTGCATTGAACTGTAAGTCAGGAGGCATCTGGGAAAGTCCAACAAACATAAGAGAACAAATTACTTGCTCCCATGTTGGATGATCCAAGAAACATAAGGAAAAAATGGCATGGGATGATAGTTTAAAAGGCTTTTAAAAAAAAAGACAATTGGATGAAATTTTCAATTCTTTATTATAGCAGAGTAGTATGAGGCAAATAGGCCAGCTGCGTAGCACATAGATAGTGTTCTGGATCTAGAATTAGAAAGACTTGAGCTTAAATCTGTTCTCGGATACTTACTAAATGTTTGGCCTTGGACAAGTCACTTAACCTCTGCTTGTCTCAATTTCCTTAGGTGCAAAATGGGCATAACGATAATGCCTACCTTCTCACCATTGCTGTCAGAGCCAAATGAAATATTTGCCAAGTGCTTTGCAAGCCTTAAAGTGTTATATGAATCCCAGGTAGTGGAGGAGGAGAAGATATGATGGCTCTTATATTTATTATAGTGGAGGGAACCCAACTTCTGAGCAGCTGATACAGTTCAATTCAAATTTTCTTTTATAATATTCAACATCCTCTTTTATGGTCCACCTGGAAGCAACTTGAAAACTACATAGTCACCCCTAGAGATACATATTACATTTGTCTGGCTAAAATATTATTTCTAACCTCCCTCCTAACCCCCATGCTAAAAAAAAAAAAAGAAAAAAGAAAACCAACCTTTGAAAAACATTTCCTTCTGGTGCTTACTTGTTCTATTGCTATAGTCAGGGCTTTCTAAATGGATGTGATCGTATCCATTTTTTAAAGGGACATCACAGATAAATATCTTTTCTCATGAACTAAGGCCAACCTTAAAGATTCATTATAGCAAAAAGTGGGGGAGGGGGAAGAAATAGAATAGTGAGCCTTCTTCAGCTATTCCTTACTCTCTAAGAACTCAAGATTTTTTTAAAACTTTTCTAGCATGACTTATTGTTCACCCTTTGAACAAAGTGTTATTTTTCCAAATGAGTGCTCTGATGCTTTTGTCTCAATCAGCTAAGGAACTACTTGCTCCTCATCTCTGCAGTTGGCAGATGCGTTACTCTAACAGATGGATGGTGGTCTCCAGCTTCCAAACCATGCTCTGGAAGTGAACATATCTATTTTATCAATGGCTATCTTTGTTCCTATTTGTTGGACTGGGAGATCTTTGCTGAATAAGCTGAGAACTGAGTTTTACCGTGATGAAATGGAACATCCAATTTCCCCTATCAGTCTCATAGAAGAACCTGTCATCAATTCTTTACTAGTAATGAATAGTTTTTTAAACTTTCCTAAAATCTCTGAAACTGAAAGCAGTTGTACTTTTCTTCTGAACTATTCAAATGAATGTTGGATGTAATAGTTGACAAGCTAAGAGAGACATGAAATGAAATCTGCACATAATCTTATGAAATCAAATCAAGTGACTAATTTTATTAACTATTTTCAGATATTTTCTGGTTTCCTGGGCAGAAAGAATTATTCATTTCTGTAGTACCTCAATAGTTTCAAAGTTCTTTCCTCCTAAGTCCATGAAGTAGGTAATGAAGCATTATTATCACCCCCATTTTACAAATGAGGATCCTGAAACTCAGAGACATAAAGTGATTTAGCCAAAGTCAAACTTCCATGAAGTCCCTTAGGAAAAGGAATTCATCCTAGGACTTCTAATTCTAACTCACTTCAATACTCTTTTCCATTTAATGAGTGTCTCCTGCATAGCCCCTAAAGAATTGACTTTTTTTTTTCTCTTGAGTTTTGGGAGAAGACTAGGTTGGAAACACCCTCCAGAACAAATTGAAAGGCATACCCTTTGGCATAAGGTCAATAGTGCTTTGAATGACCCTTAGTATACACAAAATAATTACTCACAAATCTTTAGGTATGATGAATAAAAGATTCTCAAAAGAAGAGTAAATTAAGTAATACCAAAAATAGATTAACTCCACTAATTTAGAGACTTTGTGTGTTGCACATGGAAGAGTACTACAAATACATTTTTTTCTTAGCTGCAACTCTAATAAGAGAATAATGAATGCCATTCTGGTTGAAAAATAAAAGGGAGAGTACCTAACCAATTTTCACAGTTCCTTAGTTTCTTTTATGAAATCTCCATGGGTTTGAAAATTAGGTTCCTGGGCACAGAGTTTCTAGAATTCTCCTCTGTCCACAATTCACCTAAGATAATGTGGGATCATATCCTTTCCATCATTTAAGTGGCAAAATATCTGTTAAAGGAGGAGAGAGGTATTCAAGCAAATACAATATTTTAGGTATTCATTCGCTTAACATCAACTTTGAGTGCTTCTGAGGACTCCTGGGGTGTGGCTTGGGAGGACACTGGATCTCTCTATCTCATCCAGGCTGAAAGAGCAACAGCTATTTATAGACCTGATCTCACTACTAATCAGCATGGGGTATTTGACCCACTCATTTCTGACCTGGCGTTGAACCCCTTCTCAGGCATCCTAGTGACCCTCTGTTCTCAGCAAACTCACCATACTGGGGTCAGACTTCTTGGAGAAAACCAAGGAGCTGAGCACAAAGCAATTCAGATCTCCTGAGCTCAGGCAACCCACCAGCCCATCTCCACTCCACAACCAACAGGAGGAGGAATAGTCATGGGCCACCACACCCATCTTAGAGTTTCAAAAGATGAAATTGATTGGAGGAAATCAGTATTGGAAATGATGTGAGCAAAGGTGCACCATAGAAAACCAAAAATAGTAAGATTTAGCTGGAGCAATGCCATAAAGCTAAATAAAAAAAATGGACTTGTCTGTATTTAGAAGGGGAAAAGAAGTACACTCAAGAGCTAAGAATCATAACAGGATAACTTGAGCTATACAACAAAATGTGAAAACTATAATAAGGTCAGGGTTATGGGCCAGTTTGTAAACAGAAGATAATTCAACTTACGAATGTTGGCTTCCTGAATAATAAATTTAAGCAGTATGACAATCTAGTTCTTGTCTCTAGAAGAGAGTGAATTTGGGGACAAACAACTAGAACACAATCCAAAAACTGCCGTTTACAATCTGCATGACCTGTGTGGGACTCATTTCCTTATATGAAAACTAGTAAGGACAGAGACGCCTCTAAGGTCCTTAATAAATTTCAAAGATCTTTTTCTATTTTTTTGTCTTTTCCTACTTCTCATACATGGATATAAATCTACATAGGTCTGGTAAGTCCACCTTCAGGGTGGCTTTGAATACCCATTTACAATTTCCTTCTCAATATAACTTCATCCAGTCGTGGTTGTGATTTAAAACGTGTGTGAAAGTATAACAGAGTACCTGTGACCCCAGAAACAGTTGGTCATATTTGGGTGAAAGGCAGTAGAAAAACTCTGGAAAAGAGGTCTAGGAGCTATAAGTTCTTACTTCCACTCAGGCTAATCACTTCACTTTCCTAGGATTCATCTTCCTTATTTCCCAAATGACTTCAGACTCTGACATCCCAGGACTCTACAGTGTTGCCTCATGATGTAGCTTATAATGAATGGTTTTCATAAATTCTGTTTCAGGTTTAATAATTCTGTCCTAAGGTTGAGATAGGATGTTAGACAATAATAATAATATTAAAAAGTTAATAAGCTTCTCTGTTTACAAATTTAAAGCTTCTATTTTTTAATGCCGAGCTCATTCTTCCAGTCAGCAGTGTCAGTCTATAAATGAAGATTATTATCTGGTTTTTTAACATGTTCATAATTCATAGTTGCCAATAAGAGATTTCAGTTCTCCAGGGACACTATCAGAAAGAGACTAGCTATACAGTACAGAACAGAAGCAGGGGTCTCCAATCCATAATCAAATATCTAGATTGATTGTGTCACTTGCACTTGTATTGATTTCAATTGGAGTAGTTCACCCAAGGGAATAATAAAAATGTGAAATAAAACTGATTTATGAGAACAAAATAAATCCTTTTGTGAGTGGTAATGAATTGGTACTATTTAACCCTTTCAATCACAGAGTGAAAAAACTATTTATTTTTTGAGAATGCTGAGCTAGCCAAAAGAAGTCATATCAAAAATGCCAATAAGTGTCAAATGCCATTACACTGAGTTGTAATGCTGGAGAAAGAATGACACTCTGAACTTGATGTAAGTCATCACTTGGCCTGAGACATACTTTTAGCTTTCCTGGTCAGGCTTCTATGTGTCATCACAAATGATGGACTTGTACAACCAAAGGACTGTGGAATCACTCAATAAATGTTTATTGTACTTATTTACATGATTTACAAGACAGTTGAGAAGCAAGAACAAAGTTCAGTTGTTCAGATTTAACTTCATCTAATTTTTTAGAACTAAAGATTGGTGCTGATCATATTGTTCTTTGATTAAACATAGTTCAGTAAGAGGCTTTGCATATTTGGGTAACTTGTCTTGGCATGTGCCTAAAGTTAAGGTATGCTTAGAAGGATAGAGATGTTTCACATGGTTTATAAAAAAAGCTGGTTATATAATTTCCATCAGTTGACTGAAAAAAGGAAAACTAATCATGTGCCCCACCCCCTAAAATTTACATATAAATTGTTTACTTTTTGCATGGAAATTCTAAAAGCTAAGATTTTTAAAAATCTGCCCATCCGTAACTGCATATATCTGAAACTAATACCACAAATGGACAACGAATGGGAGACAGAATGGAATTGGAAGAGTGTAGGCAAGATTGTCTTTGGAAAGCTGCAGTTTTTTAAAGATCACAAACTTCTCCCTCAAACAAACAACCATTGTTTTAGTGTTATTTTGTTTTGTTTGTAATATTTCCAACACTGCAAAGTGACTGTGTATGTTTGCAAGTCATGGAATACTATGGTGTCCAAATGAATTGAAACCAAAGATCATTCAGAGGGTAAGGGGAAGGCACATGGCGGGTATGATCAGGTTGGATAATCATTATGAATGATCATAAAAAAGAAAGTGCATAGAAAGGTTGTAAAGGGGAAAAAATGTATGATGAGAGAAAAAAGTGGGCCAGTCATTAGCAAGATAATTGGTAGCTCACATGCTCCATCAGCATCCACTCAATATCAACAGAATATAAGAAAGGTCCCCAGGATATTGGTGGAAATTAGTGTCTTGAACATCTGTGATTTCATTGACAAAAAATCATATAGTGTGGGCAGGCATAGATGGATTACAATCTGTATAATTGGAGGGAATATCCATATTGATGAGATCACAGATCGATTGGAGCACTAAAGAGAATTACCTTTAACTTGAATTCTATTTTTACTTTTCAACTGATTATAGTAGTATTACATAGTCATGACCTATGTTTGCAGTTCTGGAGTCACAAGGCAGAATCAGGGAATATTTAAAATCCAAATATGTTTATATTTTTAGAAGGTTTATAATCGGACTTGGGGGAAAGAGGGGCTGGCCCATTAGGATCCAATGCCTCAAGCATATGCAGTATGCTATGCTGGATACCTATCCACATTACATCTCAGTGAAGCAGATTCTGGAATTGTGTGATGGAGGGGACTATTTCCTTCCTTGCTTCCAAGTTGACAAAGATTTCCTCTGTTTGCTTCCTACCAGCTTACTACATAATGATGAAAAGTCTTTTAATTACTACTGAGGCAAACCTGTATGTGAATACAAAAAGTATAAATAGATGAAGAAGACATTTTTACTCCCTTTCCCTTTTCTTTCTTTACTCCCTGTATTCCCAACAGTAGAGAGAGAAGAAAAAAAAAACCTTCTGTAAGTCTCTAAGTGAGGGAAGAGATTTTGGTAGCAGCTTATCTCTCCTGTCTTAACTCCCAGCTGGGTGACCATGTGGCCAAGAATGCATGGTTTTGCTGTTCCATTTTGTTTCTTTGTGTTTCTTCTTTCCTGATCCTAGATGAATGAGCATAAGAGGCAGAATATGATCTTGTAAGCTTCTAGAGGTTGGAAGAGTCATCAAAGATCCTCTCAGAAACTAGAGCCAGCAAGCAATAGTAAAGGCTATGCTACACCTAGAAGTGAACTTAATAACGACTCCCCAAAAGAAGAAAGGGCTCCCTGAGTCAGAAACACCCCTACACATATTTTGGGGGGAAGGGATATTTTGTAGCAACTACTTTAAGTTTACATCCATTATCCCCCAAGGACTGAGTGGGCATATAGAATAGAGAGTGAACCACTAGTTTCAGGAGTAAAGGGTCCTGTACTTTGGTCCTTGCCAAATAAATATTTCTTTGTAAAAATTAGCTGATTTTGGGGTGACTAGGTGGTGCAGTGAATAGAGCACCAGCCCTGGAGTCAGGAGGAACTGAGTCCAAATCCAGTCTCAGACATTTAACACAAAACTAGCCGTGTGACCTTGGGCAAGTCATTTAACCCCTACTGCCCTACCTTCCGCCCTCCAAAAAGGAAAAAAAAAAACCTCAAACAAAACAAAAAAATTAGTTGATTTTAATTGGTTAATTGACATTGGATGGCTGTCCATTGACTGGATGATGTTTGGGAGAATATACAGTTAGATGCTAATGAATGATAGCTAAGAAAAACCCTCTAAGCCCCTCACGGTTGTTTTACCACTAGAATCCTGCTGAAAAAAAGTAGCAGCCTATTTCTGTGGATCCAAACTACCTGTGGGAGTAGAGTTTGGGAGAGTGATCCAGAGCCAATGCTACACAAACAATTTTTTTTGGTAGTGAGTTCTGCCTAGTGCCATTCTCATAAAACCGTTCTGGGTGGTTCAAGAAATACACAAATGCTTTTAAAAAAAAGTTTTCCAAATACAAATTATTTATCCATTCACTGACAAATATTTATTAAGCTCCTTCACCTTGACCACCATCTCCCCTAAGAGTCTGATGGATGCAACCCAGTATTCTAAAACTAATAGCCTTTGTAACAGCAATTATTCCACCAGAGGGTGCATAGCTATCATCTTGAAATGCAAATTCTGTGAAGATGTATCTTGGCAATTGCTCCTACAGGTGCTATAACCACATCTACTGAAAACTTAGAAAAGAAAGTTCTTGTCACCAAAGTCTTTGTCACTGTCAAATAGTTTAACATTAAAAATGATGTAATTTTATCAGTGAAAATGACAATAAAAAGGCACAGAGTACTTGCTTTCACCCTATGGACCATGGGCCTTTGAATCTGAAACTTTTCTGGATGAGTTGTGTCACCCATTAGAATTTGACCTTCTTGAGGGCAGAGGGTGATGTATTTTTCAGTTTGTGCCTTAAGCATTTATCATAATACTTTTCATACGATAAGTGTTTAATAAAGTCTTCATTCATTGAGACTTTGCTCTAGGTTCTGGAGATAATAATACAGACAAAAAAAGCAAGACTCTCAAGAATCTTATACACTAGAATTAAAGATAAGACATATGCCTTAATAACTGTGATCCAAAAGAGAGTGTGATGATTGTCCAACCACTTGGAAGGGCTAGGCCACTAGATATAGTGACTGGATATGAGATCAACTCTCTCTGTTATGCCTATACTTGTCATGATGTTTAATGAGAGTATGTGAAAGTAACTTTATTTATATCCACCAGCATAAAAAAGCTTTTAAAAAAATTAATACATTTTACTATTTACAATGAAACATAATTTAATTCAGTTTGATGGGTCCATAATGATTATAGCAGCATAATAATTTTTTTTAGTATGATAACTTTTTCACACATGCCATAGATGATAAATCATAAAATGAGAAGCAGAGAGTACCCAAAGCACAAAGATAACAAGAAATATTACCATAAAGGAATAAATTATGAGGAAAAATGAAACTGAACCACTCTAGGTTTAAGGGATTAAGGTCCTACTAGGGGGCATGCATATGATAATCAACTACATTTGCAGCTGGTTAAACACCAAAATAAAGGTGAGACTAGAGCTTTTTAGAAAACCAAACATAGTGAATGGGATCCATTATTCACATTTCCCACTGAGATTTTGATGATTTTTCAATTCTGTTGTCTCATTTATCCTTTCACCACTGTATGGTAAAATAGTTTATTTCTATTATTACTACTTTTATTATACAAAACATCAGTTTACAAATTATTTTCCATATATCTCCATGAAGGATGTACTATAGATAGATATTAGTTTCTCTATTTTTTACATCTGAGGAAACTGAAATTCAGAGAAGAGAGGTGATTTATCCAATGTCGGAGAGCTATAGAGTAATAAAGCTGAGAATCAGGTCTAAAACTCCTGACTCCAATTCCAGTATTCTTTACTCTAATGTAAAATTAAAGGCTGATTTTCATGCAGTCACAGCTACAGTTGACTATCTTTTTCTCCAGTTTGAATAGTTACATAGCATTTATAAATGGAGATGTTTAACTGAGTGAAGAGGTGAATTACTGTGGGGTAAAATGATATTTTTAAATAAATAAAATCTATTCAACTATTGGGTTCATGAGGAAAGCTATTTTCATGCCAGATTCAGAGGAGGCAGTTGTCTAAAAGAGGGGTTTTGAGGAGAAGAGAGACTCGCATATCATTGAAATAAAGTGAAGAAAATATTAATGATAATGATATGTTATTAATAAATAAGGGGAGATGTGGAAGATGAGAATATCATTGTTATTCATGCCTAACACTAGTAGAGGTCAAATCATATTATAATTAATGTCCTTTCAACAAAAATCTACCCTCCTAACGCACATATGCAATCCATAGAATACCTTCCAAAATGAAGTATAACTTATTTTGGATTATTTTAAAATTTGCATTATCCATATCACTATTCTTCTTTATTAGCAGAAATTTTTGAAGAATTACTATGTATTTGATGAAATGCAGTGTTTGTGATTTAAAATATTAAGGACCATAGGGATAGTTGACATTTAGATAAAATTTTTGATTTTATAATGTATTTTCCTCCAAAAAAAAAATCACTGAGTTGGGTTGCACTAATATCATCCACTTCATAGATATGAAATGATTAAATTATTTACCTAAGGACACAGAATAAAAAAGAAAGCATAGAGGCTCAAATCTGGGACTTCTACATCTTGCCTTTTGTCCACTTACTACAAAGCATGCTGACTTGTATACCGTGCAGCTTCTCACAGGAAAATTAAAGCCTAGTATTCTCTCATGTACATGTGTGTTAAATTCACTTATTCCATGAGTAGCATGACATTTCAGTCCATAGTTGGGATTTGCATTCCATTATCACGTCATCTCTTCAATGGCTGTAACACCAGAGAGTATGTATTGGTTCACTATGTCAAGAAAACGGTCAATTAGACATCAGACACAAATTCAATAAACTCAGCATAAGGGTGGTTAACAAATGATTCCTTAAATAAGTTTGATAAATTAATGTTGAACTTCTTCTTAAAAAAAGAATATGTACAAATTCCACATTTCTAAAGTTAGTTTTATTGGTCACATAGCACAGGATACAACAAATAGAAGGTAAAATATTGTCTGTATGTGTTCTATAGTAACTTGGAAAGCACAGCTCCCATGTATACTTCCGTCTATCACATTTGCTACACTAATGTATTTGTTATCCTTATGAAAATCTATTTGTAATTTTTAAAAAAAAAGAATTTATATTTAAATATCTGAATAAGATAAGACTTTAATGGAGTTTAAACAAATTTTAGTTTTCTTTCTACATTGGGGAAAACTTATTTTTTGAAAATGTGGGGAGGGGAGCTTTCTCCAGTCTTTCTTTCCCTTATCAGTGAAGTATTAAAATATCCCTTCTCACACATGCCCTTGCCTGCCCCATCCACAAAAAGTGACTACACCTCCTAGGAGACTGTAGATGAAAAAGCTAAAGGACAAAGTGACAATGCAGAAGATTGTTTCATAGACAGCCTTCTCAAAAACTTGTAAGGTTTTCTCTTTTTCATATACTTAATTATATTTTAATTACAAGGGGGTGCATCTGATTTAAATGATTAAGATGAACACAAGTGAATCATCTTGCAAAATGAAGAATTCTTTTATAATCTAAAAATCACAGTATCCTGCAGAATATACTCCAGAGAGCAGGTCATCATTGAATATTTTTGCATGAAGGTTTTTTTTTCCATGTATAAATGTGAACATGCAAACATACTCTTTGAGTGAGTAAAATAGATCCTTAATGTCTGAACTTGTATCACATCATAGAAAAATGTATTCAAAATGCTTGAGAAGATTTTCCAATTATTCCCTTTTCCAAACTTTCACAATCTGTCTAAGGGACCATCATCTCTCTAGGTACATAGGTCTGTAATTTTGGTGCCCATCCTCAAATTCTTACTCTCTCCCCTTCACATACTGTTGCCAGATCTTACTGTTTTTACTTTCATAGCATCCTTCCTAGATGTCCCTTTATCTCTATTCATACAGTTAGCCACTCTCCCAGTTCAGGACACCACCCTCTTTCACCTGGACTATTGGAATAGCCTTCTAATTGAACTCTGCCTCAACTCTCACACTGCTGTAATCCATACTCTACCAAACAGACAAAGCAATTTTCCTAAAACATAGTTCACATCATGCCAACACTACCTCCACCACCCCATCCTCAATAAACTTCAGTGATTCCTTCTTACATCCAGGAGCAAATAAAAAGTCCTCCATAAGGACTTAATAAATGTTTGTTGATTGAATGATTGTTTACCCCATTGACTGACACATACCACATTTTTCAGTGCAATACCATGTTACAAGCTGTACTGCATCACCAGAACAATTTCCCCATTGGTGGATTTTCCCAGAGGGCAGTATGTCAGATATACTGCCCTGCTCACTAGCATAGCTCTGAAAGTGCACATTTTCTTTGACACTAAAATACAGGCACAGGGGACTATAAAACAAAGCTGTCCTTTTTTCTTAGAATGTTAGCCTTCTCATAAGCTCTGTGGAAGACTGAGGTATGGTTACATACAATTTTCTTTACCTTCCCATGAAAACAAATGCCTCCGTATCTCTTTCCCCTTGTAATTTTTATGAAACACAGTTTACTCGGCAAGGAAGGGCACTCAGTGAATCAGATTATGTGCTCAGGTCCCTGAATTTTTCTAGGTAACCTTGAGAAATTGACTACATTTCCATGGCCCTTAGAGATTTTTAAATTGAATAGCATTTGGATACACTGACTTTGTAAAGCACTCTTATTGGTAACTAGAGAAGTCCAAGGAACAGTTGTCTTTGCTTTGGGGGGCAGAGGTAAAGAAGGGGAGGTGGAAAGGGGTAGACATTTGATGGTAGTTTTTGAAATCTGTGTTCAGCCATTTTCAATTTGTGCAGTTTAAAATTCTAAAAGTTTCCTTTGAATTTATTAAATAACATTTTTTTCATTTATTATGGTTGAGGGCTGAGAGACAAGGGCAGCCTGTGAACATATGGGATACTGTGTGCCTTTCATAGTTGCTTCTGCTGAGTGAGAGATCAGTTTCAATTACAACAAAGAAATTATCTTAAATAAAAGTCTTACTCAAAAGGAGAGGGCAGGTCCAATCACATACATTTACACAAGTAATAAAATGGGTTAATTCCAAAAACTGCCTTAATTTCTTAGATCACTAGGAATGTTTGTGTGTGTGTGTGTGTGTGTTTTTTCTTAGTTGCTTTAATTTTAAAAACTAGTAAAGACTTTTTTTTCTCCAATCAAAGCAAACATTTTTTAAAATAAAAGAAAGTCCATAACTCATAAGCAGTGTTATTCTATGACAACTTTATCCCTCTCTTCCTAGTAGAACCCCGAAGATATTTCCAAAGAAGTAAACCACCTCTGACCCGTTTCTCCTCCTTCTTCCAGATTCCAAGGAATAGCTATTTGTGAGGATCAATAAATAACATGATTGACTGTAACCAATCTGAATTTGAGTTACCAATCCACTTTCCACCAAAGTGGCACTTCTGATTGATGATATCAAGAGGTCATTTTCATTCATCCACTTCTTTCAAGAGGCCATGGTCTCTCTTTCTCTGTGAATTTTTTTTTCTTTGCAACAAAATTGGGGGTTAGGAGTAAAAGATATTTGGAACTGAAAACTAAACTACAAGATAATTTTCAATATTAGCTAAAAGTTGCCAGTACAATGTAAAGCCAGGGATTAATGATTCCTGGTGTTTTGCATTAGAATCTCACATAAAATATAATCTATCTCTCAAGTGTTGATCATTGTATCCCAAATCATTCCAAAGGCAAATGAAAAGACCATTGATTGAGCACACACACACACACACTCACTCTCATGTGATAGTTGCCTTTAAAATATATAGGATTTATACCATAAGATATACAGATACAGAGAACAAAACTTATGAAATCTATATATTATATTATATCTGAGCTATTTCCTCTTCTGTTATATGACCTTTTTACAGATTTATATTGATAATTTATATATTATCATATAAACACCTTTCACACCTTAAAATTCCATCTATCCATAAAGTGACCAATAGCCTTACTAGAATACCAAAAAGATGAATTATTCAAACCCCAAGTTTTTATGGTGCTAGTAGGATATGAGGTATATTTCTACCAGTTTTTGTTTAAGTAGGCACTATTTAATTTTTTTCCTATCATGAATTCAACATCTCTCAAACACAAGGCATCAGTGGACTTGTAAGTAAAAAAGCATAATTAAATTATAGATGTTCATGGGAAAGAGCAATCACTCTAATTGTTATGGAGTGATCTTTGGGAGTAAACCACTCACCTGCTCAAGGTGAATGACGTCTCCCAGTACACAAGAGAGCCCTTTAGGAAATCGCTTCTTCCAGGTCAATAAATGGCACTTGAATCCCACAGAAAAACTAATTTATAGCATATGTTGCTCATAATTGAAAGTGGGGTTGAAATCAGGTGGGATCCCACACAATTTCAGACACAGTACTTCCTTTTTTCTGGTCAGCATAAGGAAAAATACATTCAGATAGATAGATATAGATACAGATAGATATGTATATATAGATATATACATACACATACATATATGTATATATATATGTATGTTATATATAGCACATGTAATATAGACACATATATACATATAGTCAAGAAAATGTTTGTGTATATACATATGCTTACACACATATATAAATAAAGGGGAGAAGTAGGCAGTGTATTAGAAGAGAGCCTAACCAACACATTGCTTTGCACATAGTAGTAACTCAGTAGATATTGTTTAACTAAAATTGGACAATTTTGCCTTCAGAGTTTGCTTTACTTCTTTTTTCTCCATTCTTGTTTTACTATACATCATTCTTTCTCTCATGTAAATCATACTTCAAGACTTAATTCCACCAAACAACTTCCCCTAATTAATCCCAACAAGTTGACTCAGCTTTACCACATATATTCTCATGATTATTGTACTAATAGGTTTATCTGTCTTATTTTGCTTATTAGATTAGTAACTTTGTGAGAGCAGCTAGATCTAATCTTAAAAGTCATGTTAGAAATTATTTGTATAGCAATGTAAGCAATAATTGGCATGTTGACTATTTGAGGAGTAAAATAGGAAAAAGGAAAATATTTCATTTTTATGATCATTATCACTTTATATGGTAAACTTTAAGGTTTTCATAAAAAACTAACAAAAATGCTATGGTGGACAAAGATTGATACTGCCTCTAGAAGTCAGAGGGGATGAAATTTCATCAACAGGATTTAAATATTTAGACATGTAAATATTTCACAAAATGGATCATGATGATAAACTTAGCAAATCAGTGTTACAAAACCATGCCCTAAAAAGTCATCCAATTTTGATATCTATATACCTTATCTTTTCTTATTGGTTGCTTCCAAGAAAGTACAAAGAGTTTCTGAATAATTTTAATTGTTCTAGTGAACTTTCCCTCCAAAACTTGGTTCTTATATTAAGGATATATCCACAATGACTGCCTAGCATCTGACTAAGCACTTCCTATAGCTGGATTCTTCCATCTTATAATTCTAACCACCAGTCTTTAGCAGACATCACAGTAAAGGATGAAATACAGCTCTTCATTATGTCAAGGAAATAACCAATTAGCCATCAGACAATTCAATAAGCTTTGTGTAAATCTAGTGAAGAGATGATGTCTTAAATAAGTTTGATGAATTAATGTTTAATTCCTTTCTTGTAGATCACCCAGGGCTTCAGAATGGTCAGTATAAATGTGACGGGGCTAGTGACATGTGAGACGATGGAACAACATTTGAGGACACTTACCAAGGAAGAGCAAAGTTTCAGCAACAGTGAACAAATGGAATGGATTTTCTAGGATCCACCCTCAAGATGATCTTTTCTCTCCATATTACCCCAACACCCCCAACCTCTGAGTTGAGTTCATACCGGCAAAACTCTTTAACTCAAATCTCGTAATTGCTTCCAATTTGCCTGTTTTGCTTTTGGCAATTAGCAAACTGAAATGTTATCATGAAGGAGTTCATCTCATTTATAAGACCAGGTTTTCCCTCCACTAAAATATGCAGGCACTCTGTTCTTTATTACCAGCAGGAGATAAATGGCTGGTTTTCGTTGCTGAAGAATATATAATGGTTAAAAAGTCACTTTTTTCCTCCAGCTCTACATAAATCACAGAACTAGTCAATATTTAATAATGCTTGCCTTGGTCTGGAGTCCCTTGATCACCCCTGTCATGTGTAATAGCTCCCTCTCCGATATCTTTGACATAAAAGCCCAGCTTTACTGCAATACTAACATGTAGAGGGTCATTACGGATCGACATTTACCTTAATCTGTGACTGCCAACCATGAACCGATAAATTCCAGCAGATTCCACTGGGAGAAATCAGTAAACTTCTCAGTGGAAAGAACTGAAGGAAAATTCTGCCGAGAACAGAATACATTTTCTACAAGGGCTGCTCTGCAAATGGGTTCTGACTTTTGAAAGTTCTCTTGCTGCGCGGCTTTGCAACATTTAATACCGTTTTGATGGTTTGAAAGACGGGATGACAACCGAGGATGACATGACTTAGAAGGCAAGCAGAATTTCTCTCTGCAAAAACAATGCAAGATTAAACACAAGGGGGAATATGGCTTTTGCATTATTCACCCCGCTGCCTTGGCGGAAATGGCTGGGCTGTCATGGGTCCAGCCTAAATGTTGCTCCTTTTTTCAAAATCGATCATCACTCCTTCACCTCATAATCTTACAAGTACTTCACAGTAGAATACATCAAAGCCCTGACTGCATAAAAAAGGGGGACGCACCGGTCTTTGAGAAGGGTCAACTAAGACTTCCCAACATACATTCAACTCTTTCTGGACATATGTTTACCAAATCAGTAGACAAACAAGTGCATTCTCTTAGAATTTTGAAAACTTTCCCTATCTGCTTCTTTGTTGGTCCCTTTTAAAATGGAAAGGAATCAAGTGTTAATGTTTTGTGGGCTTTTCTCTGTCCCCTCCCCTTTATCTTACAAAGAAATATAGGTTATTCAATGGAATTTTTCTTTTATGGTTTTTTATACTAATAAGTAATAACCTTTAACATCCCATATCCTCCCATAAAAGGCATTCATTAAAACTGTATCTCAATTCAAAACGTGATTAGAAAAGAAAACAATCTCAAAAGGCACAAGTAAATTTTCAATTGTATACAAATTGTTTATGATGTTTCCTTCAGTAAAATTCTCTAATACACACCTAACCTAGTGAATTAAAGCTTTTTTTTAAAATCATGCTATTAGAAGGCAATGGCCTTTTAAAATTTTTCAAATAAATCTAATAGAGAAGTCACCTACATGGTCAACTTATTGTAGAAGTACCCACAGAGATATCACATCTGACCCCTCCAAAAAATTATTCAACAAAGATAACAAAAGTTTGCCCTTTGTCAGTTTGATATTTCTTCTTCTAGAATGTTTTGTTAAGCAAAAAGAAAGAAAACATTTCCACCAGGATATTTGCATGTAGAGGTTTTGGGGGGAGGGGTGGAATCTGATCTTATTCCTTGGATAAGAAATTCTTTGAATGTTGAACTCATTTGTAATGTAGTAAAATAAACTGAAATCTGTGGGGGGAAAAGAAGGCTTCAAAAGAAAATTAGTTACTTTTTAAAAATTGTGAACAAATTACCTTGTTCCATGTAGAAAAGCCCTGTAAAAATGACTGCATAGGTCAAGCGTCCATTAGGAGAGACAGGTGTTTCCCACATCAGTCTGACTTCCCGGGGTCCCTCTCTGATGACAAACACTTTCAACGCTCCTTCAGGGGGTGCCTCACTTGTCCTATTTTCTACCTGTGAATGTAAAGTTGACTTTTTATTTGTGAATGAAAGAAGCACATCTTTTCCTCTGAATATATCTCTTCCGAGAATCCCTTGTTGTGAAATAAACTCTTTTGACAGGAGCATCTTGTCTGAGTGCTATATACTGCCATCAGAATCAAAACAAACACCATGTTTGCTGTCTCTTGCTACCGTGCTCGAAGCTGAAGTGCCTGACTGCGGAATCCCTCATAGGATCATATGCTAAAGCACAGACTGAGAGAAGAGGAGCAATGATGTAGACCTTACATCCATAATCACACACCATACCTATATATGCCATACCAATAGAACAGTTCCTACCAGATACTTCATAATCACAGAAAGTCAGATCTGGAAGGGACCTTACATATCAGCTAGACAAAACTCCTTATTTTACAGATAGGGAAACTGATGCCTTAAAAACCAAAAGTGATTTGCCCAGAGTCACATAGTATGCAGTAACAGAAACAGGATATGAACTCAGATTTGTTTGACTCTAAGGCTGATTCACTTTCCGCTGCAATAGGCTACATAACTCAATATGCCATGATTTGTTTATAAAGTGGTATGATAGGAATGACAGCTACCTTGGGCTTTCTGCTGATTCTACCAGTCTATCAAAAAAGCTGTCCCCATCAACTTGACTGAATCAGAGCAGTTCACAGAATCCTTCTACTTCTCTGTATGCAGAGCTGTTCCCAGTCAATTGGACATACAGTCAGCAAATAAAGACTCCTAACCATACCTTGGTGATTCCTTCCCTAAATTTTATATATGTATATATATATATGTGTATATATATATATATATATATATATGTATGTATGTATGTATGTATATATGTTTTAAAATGTGGCTTTTAAAATGAAATTGTGAAAATTTGCTTTGCTATATCGTGCTTTTCACTACAGAAGCAAGGAAAAGGATTATACTTTCTGCAAAAGAGCTTTAGAAATAAAATTCGATTCAATTCCACAGTAATCTGAAATTAATAACAACAATATAGGTCAATAGTAGCAAATAATTAAAATAGCCAAACTTCAAGGCACAAGGAAGGCAGGCAAGGAAACAAAATGATGGCGAAGAGATTCACAATTTACTGTTTGTCTCAGTCATAGATTTACAGGATCACAGATTTAGAGGTAGAACAGATGTCTAAAGTTATCAAGTTCAGCTCCCCTGTTTTTTTTTTTTGTTAACAGATGAAGAAACTGAAGCAATGTGTGATCAAGTGATTTGCTCAAATTTATATAGCTGGTATCTAAAGCGTGATTCAAATCTTCTTGACTGTGAGTTCAGTATGCTCTCTCCTACAATACACAGTCTCTAACTTATGTGAGTTAATTAACTAAAACAAATTCATAAGCATCACTTATAATTGCATGACCTTTTAAGACTTATTGACTACAATGATATATATGAACCCATAGAGAGAGAAAAGGATCACGTACTCCCAAAATACGTGATTCAATCTGAATGTAAGTAAAAAAAACTTTCCTTCACTATGGCCTTTGTACTTTTTCAGTCATGGATATACATACGTACATATGTGTGTGTGTATGCATTGAAGTGATATTTTAAGTATTTCCTTCCTAGATGAAATTATTTATGCTTCTTAAGGAGATCAGAAATTAGGGCAGCAGCTCTATGTATGCAAATGCCATATCTGATTGAGAAACTATCAAGTCGTTGTTTCATTATTTTTAGATATCTTCACAAATGAACTGGCTTAAATTCATGGTTACTATTATTTATTAGACATAAGTTGTTCTAAAAATAATTGGACCAAAATGAAATTGAGAATGAAGGCAATTATGACAAAACCAATGCTCCCCAAATGTTTGCCTCAATTGTTTGGTTATTTCAGGCAAAATTATCTTTAAGCTCCAATTATTGGGCTAATAACCCCAATTTTCACTTTATTTGCATGTGGAGAAGCAGCCAGCACTTTGCATTGTAATTTTACAATTATATTTGTTAATAGTTTGCCAGGAAATAAAAATAGGAATTGCAATATAATGAGACTGACTTTTCTCAATAAGAAAATTACATTTATGATTATTTGAATTCTCAACATTACTTAGACTAAGTATACATTAGACACATATTTCCCAAATACACTGGATTGCTGTGACCATAAAGTTTTGTTTTCTTTTATCTCAGTTCTTTTTATTTTATTTTTTTTTTTCATTTACATGGAACTCTACTGGGTATTAAAGCTAAACGGAAGCCTTCATATACTGATAGGCTTTTATTGGGTAAAAATTATTTTGAATGAAGGAAGGATATTTTCAAATCTTGGAGCAAACAAAAGGGCATTAAATTAAACTTTTTTTGCACTCTAGAGAGGTTCACCTTTAACACACTTTTATCTTGTGCCTCGTGTGATTGCTAGATTCCTGTTATGGAAAAGGAATTGTTGTCTTACAGTCATACAGGTCCATTGAACACACACACACAGACACACACACACACACACACAGACACACAGACACACACACACACACACACACACACACACACACACACCCTGTAAATTTCTTGTGTACATTTAAACTTCAATAACTTAGGTTATAAGTAAGAAAAAAATGCCAATTAAAGTACATATTGGTCAGGAAAACCCAAGTTCAAATTGGGTCTCAGACTTATTTTAGCTGTGTGATCCTGGGCGAGTCACTTCAACTTTTCTGGCTTCAGTCTCTTCAATTATAAATAAGGATAATAACTGCTCCTATCTCACAGGGTTGTTATGAGGATCAAATTTTTATTTGATTTATTTTTATTTATTTAATGCTGATAAAGTACTTAGAACAGGACCTGGTACAAAGCAGGAACTTAATAAATGATTGCTTCCTTCTACTAAATCAATTAACTAATCAATTATTGAACCCAATGAATTAAAGTTTCAGTCTGCGTGACAAAGTAAGGATGTCTGTTTGCTCTCTCTCTCTCTCTCTCTCTCTCTCTCTCTCTCTCTATATATATATATATATATATATATAGCAGTTTGTGAGAACAAAGTCTGTTAATATATGGATGTTAATAGAAGGAATTTAAACAACAACAATACATAACAGGAATTGTGATTTTCTGCCCCACTGCCATTGATTACTTGAGTGACCACTGACAGGTTGCATAACCTCTGTGGGCCTCAATTTCCTCATCTGTAAAATGCTTAGACTGGATGTTCTCTAAAGACCTTTTCAGTTCGAAATCTCATGATCATCTGTTTGTTAAAAATAGCTAGAAGGGGAGCCGCTAGGTGGCGCAGTGAATAGGGCATTGGCACTGGAGTCAGGAGAACCTGAGTTTAAATCCAGCCTCGGACACTTAACACTTACTAACCGTGTAATCTTGGGCAAGTCACTTAATCCCAATTGTCCTACCTTCCCCCTTCCAAAAAGCAAAAAGATAAAAAAAATTAAGTAAATAATATAAGAATATTTTTAAAATAGCTAGACGGAAGTAGGCTGAATGTTCTAGAGTTAACCACAGTTCTGAGGACTAAACTTTCGAGTCTGTTAATATTACTCAATATTTTCTGAAGTAATTTTAAGTCAGAAAAAATGCAGAATAATTTGTTTCTATAGAGTACATAACTTTGCACAATGACAAAGCATTCAACCATACTTCTCTAAAGTATTTGAAAGTGAAGGGAAAACTCTTTGGAAAGTTATTATGTTCTGTAATTCTGTGGAAAATATAATTTCAACAATTAATAAAAACTAATGATGAGGCACAAAGTTATTTTGCCAAAAAGTTTACATCCTAAAATTGATCATTTCTTGCTTGCATTAGCTACATTTCTAGTTATCTAGAACTGATATTGTTCATGGAGTGATTAGTCTAACAAAACTTTAAACAACAAGAAGACAACACGGTTATAAGCCTCAAAAGAATATGATCACAAATGGGATAAAAGCAATTCTCTTCCAAAAAAGGATACAAGCAACTATCTTCGCTCCTTTCTTTATTTGTTTAACAGAATACAGGGAAATTATTGTGTTTACCAACTCAGAACAGTCAACAAAGATAAGAATAAATGGAACAGATCTATACATGTTTGTTAAACTCCATCTTAACTATTTTTCCCATTTGGTGGCATTTTCTCTTCCTTACATCTTTTAAAATTACTTACCATGTTTATTAACTATAGAGATACTGCATGTGAATAGTCATCGAAATGTATGAATATGTTACAGTCTATTAAAACTATATAATAAGCAATATTTAAAATGTAAAATTAGAAACATCAGCTTCTCTATAAAAATACTCATATACATTGTAAGGGGGGTTTCTGAGGAAAAGTAACAATTGAAATGAAATGAAATGAATGAAATTTCATTCAGATTAGTGCCAATAATATATATATATATATATATATATATATATATATATATACATATATAGTGGATTACACATTTCATTAAAATATATATTTGCTTAAATTATATTCATTGAGGTATACATTAAAGAATATGCTCTCAAAAATGTGTACCTCTCTTACAATTGGTTAAATTCTGTTAGCCACACCCTTATAATCATAGGACAGAAAAACCTGCCTCTAAAGATAGTTGTGTCATTGTCATCAATCAATAATGCTCATTAAATAAAAGATTAGCGACAGAAATAGCTGGTTGTGTAATATCAGTTTACTACTGGGAATGCTATGTAGCATTATTTAGGGTACTCAGAGATGCAAAATTTTCAAAGTAGGATTTTTACTGTAATAGATATAAAAATCTTTCAGAAATCAAATGAAGATGGGGACTTTAACTTCCTGGCAGTATTTGGTTGAGTTGTTCTAAATAAAGATGTGGCTGTTCGATGCCTGTGATTAGAGATGGATTGCTGGCTTGGGAAAAGAGATTGCACACTGAGTACAAGGATGAAGAAAAGTACCAAGGAGATCAACTTATGTACTGAATTTTGCTCCAAGTCAGCACAGAGCTTGAAATTTGGTGAATCAGTGAGGAAAACAGTCTCACAAACCAGTTCTATGATTTTCTCCTTGACAGCATGTTGTGGCATCTTATCCTTTAGAGCTCACACCACTCCCAAACATTGCAGTAAGCATATGTGTTACAATCCCATGTGTTCAGGGCATGGCTACATTGGAAAAAAAAGGGGTGGGGGAGGAAATGATTCTATACCAAAATCATAGTTTGTTGTTTTAATTCCTAAAAAGTTGTGAAAGTTTCTGTTGTATATAGGTGTGTGTGTGTGTGTGTGTGTGTGTGTGTGTGTGTGTGTGAGAGAGAGAGAGAGAGAGAGAGAAAGAGAAAGAGAGAATTTTCAAATAGAAGAGAAAAATTGGCCAAAAGCCCTTCATGCTTTTAAGAATAAATATCCATCACAAAATAGTCTCAGCTATAAAATCTTTAATGATAATAAAGTCTGCAGTTGTGCTCTATGGATAGAGTATGCTTTAGCCACATTGAAAGTAACTCATGTTGGAAAGAAAATATGAAGTGTGATCAAAAATAAAAAGCAAAAAGCAAAACTCAGAACCAGTTTTTAAGGCAATATTTAGATTGTATTTTACATAACGAAGAGAGTGAATCTTCATTGCGGGCAATCTTTCTTACAAGATTACCTTCCAAATTCAGTGCATAACCTGAGTCTTAAGCAAGCTGGGTGGGGGAAGGGCAGTCCTGTGTCTCAGCCTGGCTACAGAATAGGATGCTGCAGGGGTGGAGAAAATGATGATGTCATTGTCTGAGGGGTAAAGTTGGTGTGAGAGCTTTGTCGAGGAGAGGATTCTTCATTTCTCAAGCATGTTCCTCTTCTCCAGAACTCTAGTATCATCTTCACTCTTCATGTAGTTACAAAAGATCTCAAGTCAGATTTTCTTCAACAATCTGGATGATGGACCCACAGACAGTGGGTCCCACTGAGTTTGAATGGGTTAAAACTGTATACGTATCTCATAGGTGCAATTTAAAAAAAAAATCTGTTGTCTCCCCATCAGAATGTGAGCTTCTTGAGAATAAGGACTATGGTTTTGCTTTTCTTTGATTCCTCAGGACTTAGCATGATGCCTATCACACAGAGAATGTATAATGAATGCTTCTTGACTAACTGACTGATTCAAATGATTAACAGGTTTGATCCCCTAAGGCCAATGTCCATAGCAAATCTATCTGAAAACAAATCTAAAGGGGAAGAATTTAATAGAAAAAATTAAGACCACCCCCAAAACTGTAATCTGTTAATAAATATTAAGTATGATTAGTTATGAAAATATTGCATTATAAAAGCAAAATGACTTTTGCTATTCTGATAATTGCTAGTGTTTGGAAGGAAGGGATTAGCATTTAAATGTTCACTTTTCTTCTTTTCAGATATCACAAACTGATATTAACATAATCCTAAATCCTGTACATATGGCATTCTCTATCAGACTAATATGATAGCTTATTTTTATACACTGAATCAACTCTCTGTGTTTATAAATCAGTATATCTTCTTGTTATGATGATTAGTTTTATGATATCCCTTGCTTATTCCCTTTATTAAGACCTTCACCTTTTTAAATTGCTATTTATAATTTTTCTTTACATTTTCTACATAAGGTAGGTTAAACTACATTTGTAGCCTTTAAACTTGCTAACTTTTCTTCATTTCAATGTGTATGCTTTATTCCTCCGTTCACAGCAGTTGCAACCTATCTGTAGTTTTGGAACAGGAACAAATGATTATCTATCAAATTCTCTGTAACTCCTGAATGACAAGCTTTACAAAATGTCACATTTTGCCTTATGGTTTAGTAGTGACGGGAATGAGGTATTACCATTTACCATGACACTCAGTGCTATTCACCAAGGCTTACGTTCTTAAGAGATAAATCAAAATACTCACCAGTGGCCCCAAAGCGCAACCTTTGGCTGTGCATGCCTGAACTCTGAAAGAATGCAAACTCCAAGGAGCAAATCCATGAGCATAATAGCTGAGGTCTGATGAATTCTGCATTAGTACACCATCTATGTATAGTCCATAACTTGTTAAAATACCTAGGAAAGCAATAAGTTGTGATGAGCATGATTTCTACAGTCCAGAGAACTATGTCAGGAGAATACAGCACACATTAAAGAAGTTTCCAGTTGTACAGGAGCAATGAATTATTGAATTGTAGACTGTCATGGCTAGAAGCGACATTAGAAATTATTTATCCAAACCTTCTTATCTCACAGATAAGGAATCTGATTCTAGTGATACATGCAAGATGGCGTGATGAGTTTGATGAGTTATAATTCAGAACTCCTTCCCAGTACAGAACTCTTTTCTCATTTCACCATTCTCCCAATTTTAATTTATCTATCACCATAATTAAATGTTCAAAAATAAGTAGGCTACATAAAATGTGTTTTTATGAAATTTCTTTGAGCTGCCACTAATTTTTGAACCACTCCCATCTACATGATGTGAAGGGGATTCTGGGCTCTTGAAGGTTAGGCTGCTGGAACACAAGTTGTGATGAGTCCAAACTAGAAAATCTTCAAGTATGGGAACAGAAAAGGCCAATAGTCGTTGGTGATGATGTTGAGGCTGATGATGGCGGTGGTGACGAGCATTTATATCGTCTTTACTATGTGCCATGCATTGTCCTAAGCATTTTAACAATATTATCTCATTTGATCTTCACAGCAACCTTGAAAGGTAGTTATTTTTATTATTTCGTTTTGTAGTTGAGGAAACTGAAGCAGACAGAGGTTAAGTGACTTGTCCCACTAGTAAGTGTTTGAGGCCATATTTGAACTCAAACCTTCCTGATTCCAAGCCCATCTGTACTACCTAGCTGCTTTAAGCCTTGCTAAATACAGAGATTGGTCATTAGAAGTCTGGTCATTAAATGATGGATTCTTTGGACTCAATAAACAACGCAACTATAGAAAATGTAATATTGTCCTTGATCTTAGGTACTTTCCTTCCACTTCAACAGTGACCACAGCACAGTTCTAGAAAAGAGGACAGAGGGATTAAGACTGACATTATTTTAAAATAATCTACAAATATTAGTTTAATTATTGGTACTATACAGGTTAAATCTTTTTCTAATGACTGATGAGTTGTCACACTACTAGAATAGCTAAGCAATATCAATGTTGATTCTTTCCTACAAATAAAAGAAATGAATGAGAAAGGCCAAAATCACATACACTATTCATAAGCCACATAAATGAAAATCAGTAATATTTTTCTTAAGAGGTCATTAGACACTGGAAATACTAAGTTGCAAACATAACCAAACATCAAACTGACACTTAAAAAATAGAAAAGACTTGTTACTGAGGTGAGAGCAAATCTTCTACCAGTTGCCTGTATAGTCAAACCACTGACTCCTTAGAGTAAAGATTGAAATTGACCCTATGTCAGAAAAAGGAAAAAGGAGACAATATAGTATATAACTATAATAGTTTCAATATTCCCTGTTCCATCTACTGATACTAAAAATGGGACCCCCCCAAAACACAGTTCCTTTCCTTATAACCTCCACAAAATGTTAGTCCAGCATCTCTTTGTAGCATGGAAGTGACCCTGGATTCTCAAAGGCTCATCCAAGAGAACAATAGTCCTGTAAATATCTCTCATGAAAGAAAAACTTTGCATGTAGTTCCAGCAATTCATTACCAAGGAGTAAACTAAGAATGGAAAGACTCAAGGCCAGGATGTATACTTAGTGATAAATTATTTTTCCATAACAACCCATGAAACAAAGAACAAATTTTAACAACCCTGAATCTTTCATTGTCATTTATTATTATTATTATTATTATTATTATTATTATGGAAAATATGGTGTTACAGTGGTAGAAAAGAATGCAGAGGAGGTTGAAATTCACAGGTTTTAAACTGTCTATGAAAATTAACCTGTTAGTACTGAAAATGTGACTTCTTGGTCTAATGATCAATTACCATAGAAAGTGGAGCATATTAATCTTGACATTCAAACTGTAAAAGAAACCAGAAAATAGAAGGAAGTTACTGCTAAATAGAAAGATGATCATAGTTTATCCTTAGAGATGTAAATAAAGGAATTAGAAGAGTTGCTTTTGCATCTAAAAGCAAAGGGAAATAAATAAAAAAAATTTTCAAATAGCTGTGTTCATAATAAGCATTTGCAAATACTCTGCTATGAAAACAATTTACCCTATGAATTCACATCTGCAACAAGATAATACAGATGTTAAAAAGTAGATGAATTCTATTAAAACTTGTAGAATCTTCCAAATTACATCAAAATATAATAATAATGACTAACATTTCATAAAGTTTGATATTTGCAATACAAAAATATGCCATATCATTTGATTTTCACAAGAACTTTGTAAAGAAAATACTACAGGTATTATAGATAGGAGATAGTGTGTGAAAAGTTAAGTGACTTTACCAAGGTAAAACAAGGAGGATATGTCAAAGGTAGGATTAAATTCCAGCTCTCCCCTGATCATATATCTGGCACTCTTTCTACTATTATACCACACTGTCTTTAATAGTCAATGGCTTCAAGACAAAGGTCAGCAGAAAAGGAGGTTAAGTGACCTTATGCAAAGTCACATGTGTAATGTGGCATTTTAATGCAAATTAAATGACTGGTTACTGCTATAAGCAATTTCCAAATCCATTGTATATACTCAGCTCATTGACTTCTTATGGTAAAAATAAAAACCAAAACAAAATTAGAAGAAAGAATAAAAACGAAAAGAAATGGCAGACAATTAAAGAGACTCAAATCTGAACTATTAAACAAGCTAATGAAGTTAAATGGGAAATCGATAGAAGAACACATATCAACACAGGTTTTCACTCTTTCTTATGGAAATTTAATTTGTTTAATCAATCTTCACTAGAAAGAGGTCAAAAACTGAATCTACCTAGCCAACAAATACTTGATGTTCCTGCCAAAATGAAAATGAAATCCAAGGGCAACACTGGTTTAGAATAAAATTATTAATAAAATCTTGTGGAGGAGGAAATTGAAAGATCATGACTAATAACATGCCATAAAAGTCAGATGGAGCAGAAGAAAAGGTTACAGAATGCTTGGTAAGAGATTCAATTAAGCCAAATCATTCCAAGAGGATTTAATAATGGAACTGAAAAGAGTACAAACAGATAAAAATTGGAAAAGATCTGTAAATATTTCCATAACAAACATTCTCCCACAACGACAGCAGAGCATTTGGAATCTAACCTCACAGTCTCTGTTACAGGAAGAAATAAAAATGGCACCAAAGCAAACAAAAATGGTGTGACCAGCTGTTCTACATTGAGGAGGTGTTAGAAACAGCAAAACATTGAGTATTTTGAAAGATTGGTCTCAGTATATTTGGAATATGTCCAATACAGGGTTCAAATGAAAGTAGATTTCCCATATATGGTAACATTTTCCAGATGGCTCCATTCATGAATGATACTGTATTGATTGAAGTGCAAAAGACTGAAGAGCTTCCTAAATAAGATTCATCATTTTTAAAGTCTAACTAGTCAGGCAGTAAATCTGAGTTAAATCTGTATAGGCAATTGGGGTTAAATGACTTACCCAAGGTCACACAGCTAGTAAATGTCAAGTGTCTGACACCAGATTTGTACTGAATTCCTCCTCCTGGTGCTCTATTCACTGCACCACCTAGTTGCCTCAAAATTTTGGGGTATATTTTTATTTCTTTATGTTTTGTCTACCTCATTAGGTTGTGAACTATTTGATGGCAGAGACTGTCTTATCCCTTTCTTTGTATTCTTTGCTTAGTATAGTGCCTTGTACATAATAGGCACTTAATAAATATTTATTGATTCTGATTCTGACATATCCATATCCATATATCATGTCCGAGTTTTTGTATATATTATACAGTTTGGGACTGACTCTTTCTATGAGTAATTAATTAGCTGAGTCCAGAATTAAGCAAAAAATGAGATCAGGTAAGATTTTCTCTGGTCAATTGCATAGTGCTTTTAATGATTCCAAACTTCACCCTGAAGCCAAAGCCTACATTTTTAACGTCATTATTCTTCTGGTGAAGTGGCATAGCTGCATGACATGATATATCAGTTTGAGAAGGATTAAAGTTGCAGGCCACCCAAAGGGTCTTTGCTCAGGAAAAAGGCACACACACAAAACAGTGTCATCAGAGAGATATACATGCTGTGAAAAGAGGGTAGATTGGCGATCTTTTGAGAGTTGGGGATAGGACTGGTCAATAATTGAAAGGAAAGACCTCAGTACATTGGTGTATAACCTATGGCTATTGATAAAGTTATATTGTTTAAGCCTGTGGTTGAAATATTTTTTTAATGTACCCTGTTTCCAAGTAGAATCACATAAGATATGTGAATACTACTTTTTTTTTTAACAAGGGGTTTCAATCATTTCCCATATTATTCAATACCAGGCTTCAACTATTAGGATTTAATATTTTTGTTCTATTTTAAAATATGCTGCTTACTTATAATTTTAAGTATTTAATTGCTTCATTAAGAAGAGTCATCTTGTACACTATCCAATTTCACATTAGAAGACTTTCTCATATAAATAGATCTGAGTAATAGAGAAATGGATTTTTTAAAATGATCTAATGTAGTTATAAAATTGAAATATAGTCATAATTGTAAAATATTTTAACAACAACAATAATTGTCATTGTCCTTGGAATTCCAAATTGACTAAGAAGAATTTATGAACATATCCTGAAAAATAATTTTAATTAATATGTCCCTCTCAAGCCTAAGGACATTATATATGCCTTTGGCTGAATACACCATTGTGGTATATTAAATGGGCCAATCAGTTGTGAACGAAAGAAAAAAAAAAGAAGCTGGGCTTTCAAAATACAAAGTTAGTCTTTTGAAAACTACGGATTATAACTTTTTTTTATTTAAAAAATTTTTAATTAAAATTTTATTATGTTGACATGTTTCTCATTCCATATCATCTTTCGCCAAGTTCTGTACACTCACAATTCCCTGGTTAATTGTTGGCAGCTTAGTCAGGAGCATCTGGAACACTGGTGATGGAAGAGTTTGCTGTAAAACTTGTAACAAGTGCTGTGGCTGCCCACAGACAGCAAGGGCATTGGTCAAGTGCTCAGCACCCTTTTAATATTCGCCTTGGGCTACAAATTCCTCACCTAGGAACTTCTGCACAGCTTCTGCATCTTTAAGATCAGGTACCTTAGAAAGCTCAGCTCTCTCTTTAGCAAGCTTCTGTTTTTTTCTTAGCTCTCAGAGCCTTTTCTTGAAGTCGGGATCTCTCTGTCTCTTGCGGTCGAAGTAAATACAGTAGCCAATGAGAGGGTCCCCCACACGCCGGTGGCGATAGCGCCACTCCTGGCCACTGTTTCCCGCTGCTGCTCGCGGTGGAGGTGGCCGTGGCTGGGGCGCCGTTCCTCGCTGACCCCCAAACCAGGAGAGTAGGCTCGCCGTGCTCCTGTCCAGGGTGGGGCCAGTGAGACAGGATTATAACTTTCTTAAATATGGACTGATAAGAGGTCAGTAGGAAAAATTTGCTTTCATTTCAGTTCATTTAACAAACCTAATCTACCATCCTAAACCTGTGGAGCAGTCAACACAGTGTGGTGGAAAAAGCAATGCATTTGGAGTTAGAATATAGGGGTAGGGGTGGGGGGTTGTTGTACCATGTTAAAGGAATCGATTAACTTCTCTGGACCTCAGTTTCCTTCATCATAAAATTAATAGGCTTGCTATTGTGCATTTCAGACAAGAGAGAGAGATCCTGTATAAAGACAGACACCCCTGATACAGTGTCTGGTTTTAGAGAAAACAAGAGTGTTGCTTTAGTTAGAACATAGAGTAGATCAATCAATTACTCACTTTGCATTTATTAAGCACCCACTATGTTCTGGTTACAGTGCTAGGCATTGGGGATACAAAGACAAAGATGAAGCCATCTCTGCCCTCAAAGAGTTCACATTTCTGTCAGCAAAGGAAATATATACATAGATTAGTATATATAAAATAAATTTGGTAGTTTGAGAGAGTACTTGAAACTGAAAGACGAGAAAAGGTTTCTTTTAGAGGGGCAATAGCCATCATGTGCTAATCATTGTGCCTTTATGTGCTTTCATAAACAAATACAAAAAAAGAACATTTCTACCCTCAAGGAGCTTACAATCTAATTGGATAAGGCAGCATATAAAAGAAAACATGAAAGGGATAGGGGAGGTACCAGGTGAGAGGGTATGCTGTAGAAGTCAAAGAATTCCAAAGTGAGTGAGGCCAGCTGGGAAATGAAGAGATGTTTGTGCTCAGGTCTCTCCTTAAGTGGAGGTTAGAGAGTTCATGGCTCCACCTTCCAGTAAAAGGGCCAGAGAGTAGTGATAAAGTGTGAGTACCAAGGCCACTAGATTGTAGTTCTGTTGGGATTGGGTTTAAAGGCTAAATAGAGGAGCCAGTATTTGACCCTAGAGTTAATAGGAAGACACTGATGTTTATTGAAACAGAGCGAGATGATCACATCTGTGTTTAGGAAAAAAACCCAATATTTTAGCAGACTAGATAAAAGAGGAGGAAGCCTGGAAACAGGGATAACGTTTAGGAGACAACTGCAAAAATCCAGGCAAAAGGTGATGATCATATGAACTAGGGTGAACTAATTGAACTCCTTGTTGAACCAATGCAACTCTATATTGTTCTCTCTTTATCCCTAGCTGCCTTATCCTATTTCCAATTAGACCCATCCAATGTCAACTTTGTATCATTCCCACCATTTATGGTCTTTGTAGGATCACTCCTACACAAGTGTTGATGAACAAAGGTGGAGAAAATCATGCAACCATTCTATATACTGTAAATCTAAGTTACATAATTTTAACTGGGCCCTCACTGCTGTTAGGCAATCCTATTATACTTCCCTTATTAACTCACTATCCCATGCTCCAAAACAGCTCTTCTAAACTTTTTCATCCTTCCTCAAACTTCCTATGGTTCTCCTTCCCCCTACTCTCTCAGATGATGTTGTTGCATCATATTTTACAAAAGAAAAATTGAAGCCATTCATTATGAACTCCTTTTTCTCTCTTCCTCATCTCCTATCATTAAGACTTCTGTCACCACTTTCTCTTCCTTCTCCTATTTTACATGATGAAGTGACCTTATTCCTTACCAAGGGCAACCTTTCTCACTGTTCAAATGATCCCCTTCTATCCCATTTCCTCCAACTGATTACCCTCTGTCATCCCACTTTATAACTTATTTTCTTTTAAAATTATTTCTTTTATTTTATTTTTAATTTATGGAATAAAACAAACATTTCCATGACACAATATAATAAAAAAGATCACACATGAAATTGCAAATCTATTGTACAATTTGCTATTCCTTTTAAATAAATAATAAAGTTATCACGTCAATTTCTTTTTTCCCTTTTTCTCTCCCCACCTAGAGATGGTTACCATTACACACAAATATGTGTATGTGTGTATATACATATATACACATGTAAATATGTTATATATTATTTGCACATATATGTAAATATATTTATTTACATATTTGCATACAATGGAATCCTAATAAAAGCTGCCTCAAGCTCCAGTATTCTAGCTTCATTATTGGCCTGGCCCCACTAAATAGCAGGCCCATCACTCTACCTACCTGCCCTGCCCCCCACCATGTCTTAACTTTTTTATATATACCTCACTGCTCATTGGAACAGGTGTGTCCCTGAACCCTTAGATCCCACAGAAACAGCAGGTGTGTCCATGTTATGGGAACCCAGCTCTTGCCTCTACCTGGTCACTGCCCCCCAGACACATTCCCACAGAAACAGATGTGTTCTTGTATTCAATCACAATCACATCATCCATCTAGTCCAAGACAGGACTACAATACCTAACTATCTGTTTTAACCAGACAGGACCACAATAGCTAGCCAACTGGAGGGAAGAATAACCAGAATGTTTAATCATCGAACCATAGATGGGACCCCTCCTCCATGACTTAATCCCTTAAGAAACTCCTCCTGCCCTTTTAGTATTCATGATATTCCTCTATTCTATGTAAATTTCTGTTACGTAATTTCATCAATACCTTATAAAAATCCATCTTGCTTTCTCTAAAGTTGCTGGTTCCTCTTAGAACAGCCTGCTTCATGAGAGGCATCAATCTCAATAAATGTCTATACTTGGATTAGAGGTGGTCTGACTCTGAATTCTTTCAGATGGTATCACCACAACACATCATGAAACTGCAACAGTTTGTGGGTGGGCAGAGCCCCCACTGCAACAGTTTTTGGCATCCCTGGGTTTAAACCATAACAGCATACAAATATAAAATCATTCTACAAATACTTCTATTTATCAGTTCTTTCTCTGTATGTAGATAATGTCTTCCTTCATATGACTTTTGTAGTTAATTTAGGTATTTATAATAGTCAAAAATGACTTAGTCACTCATAATTGTTCTTAGAACAATATTGCTATTAACATATACGCGGTTCTCTTGGTTCTGCTCATTTTGCTCTTCCTTATTTTGTACAAGTCTATCCATGATTTTCTAAGATCACTGAGCTCATCATGTCTTATAGCACAGTAGTATTCCTTCATAATCATATACCACAACTTGTTTAGCCATTCTCCAACTGACGCATAACTCCAACAACCTATCACTTATTTTCAATCTCTCACTCTCCGCTAGCTCATTTCCTATTGCCTGCAAACATGTCCATGTCTGCTCTATCCCGAAAAAAAACAACAATTTCACTTAATCCTTCTCTCCCCACTAGCTATCATCCTATATCTTTTCTGTCCTTTACAGCTAAACTCAAAAAGGCCATTTATAACAGGTACTTCCACTTTCTCTCCTTTCTCTCTCTTCTTAATACTTTACAATCTGGCTTCTGACATTAACAAAACTGCTCTCTCCAAAGTTACTAATGATCTGTCTCTTAGTTGCCAAATCCAACGGCCTTTTCTCAATCCTCATTCCCTTTAACATCTCCCTAGCCTTTAATATTGTTGATAATTCTTTTCTCCTTAGTACTCTGTTCTTTCTAGGTTTTCAGGACACCACTCTCTTAGTTTTCTTTCTACCTATCTAAGCACTCCTCTGTCTTCATTGTTGGATCTTCCTCCAGAATGCACCCTCTAACCTCTGGTGTCCCTCAGGGTTCTGTCCTGGACCCTCTTTTCTGTATATATACTACATCACTTGGTGATTTCATAAGCTTCCATGGATTTAGTTACCATCTCTATGCTGACCGTTCTCAAATCTACCTTTCCTTCCCCAGCCTCATTGCTGAAATTCAGTCTCACATCTCCAACTGCTTTTAAGACACCTCAACTTGGATATCGACTAGATATCTTAAATTAAATATGTCCAAAACAGAACTCATCATCTTTCCCCAAAGACTCCCCCCACTACTACTTTCCCTATTATTGTTGAAGAAAAATCATCTTCAACCTAGGAGTCATCCTGGATTCCTCACTATCTCTCATTATTCATCTCCAATCTGTTGCCAAGGGCTGATTTAACATTTGCAAAATCTCTCAAATACATCCCCTTCTCTCCTTTAATACTGCCATCATCCTAGATCAGACCCTCATCACTTCATGCCTTGATTATCGCAACTAGCTATTTATCAGTCTGCCTACCTCAAGTCTCTTCTCATTTCAACCTATCCTCCATTCTATCCTGAAGTGATTTTCCTAAAGAGCAGGTCTGATAATGTCACCTCCATACTCAATAAACTGATTATTCCTTATTTGATTATATATAGTTTATTGCATATATTCATTTCCACATTGTCTCCACCATTAGATCATAAGTTCCTTTAAACTAGGGACTGTCTTTTGCCTCTTTTTGTATCCCCAATATTTAGCACAGTTCTTCGTGCATAGTAAGTGCTTAATAAATGTTTATTGATATGTGATTGATTGAGGATGGTCATCCTATGATGCAATGGAACAAGAAATATTGACAAGACAGAACCAACAAGAATTGGCAACTGACAAACAACAGGTGATTAACTGGGACTAGTCAAGGAAGGAACAACCCTTAAATTGCAAACTGCCAGGTCTCTTTACAGAAACTGGGAAGTTTGGAGAAGGGATGCATTTAGAAGGAAAGACAATTTCATTTTGAACAGATGGAGATTCAGATGCCTAAAGGACAAGCAGGTGGCAATGTCCAGCAGGCAGTTGGTGATGAGAGACTAGAACTTCAGAGAGAAATATTAGGATTGGTGTTTAGATTTCAGAGTCATCTGCATAAAGATGACACATAAATCTGGAAGCTGAGATAATCATTGGGATAAGGTATAGAGAAAGAAAAGAAAAGGGCTCTTGGCAGATGTCTGGTGTATATGCATACTTGGAGGGGGATTTAGGGAGTGACTCATGCACTTTCAATCTGGTGTTCAAATTGGAAGTCAGATTAGAAGTGGTTGAGATGTAAGTAGTTGCTGAGAAAGTAGAGGCAATGAGTATAAATGGATTTTTCTAGTAGTCTAGTTGTGAAAGAGAGGGAAGACATAAGATTGAGAGAATTATAGGGTCAAATGAAAATTTCTTTAAGGATGTTTAGTACTTGGGCATGCTTGTATGTAGGCAGCAGGTACATAGCCAGTAAACAGAAATGAAACATTTAGGAGAGCAGATATCCTCAAAAGGGCATGATCCCAGAGTAAATGGGAGTGAATGGAGTTAATAGGGATAAGAAGGGTGCTGGCTTTGGGAAATAAGGATCACTTCATGATAGAAGATTACAGCAAAAAAAGGGGGGAGAATAGGATAGAGATTTTGAGGTATTAAGGGAGAAGAGAAAGTTGATGATAGATGGTTTATTTTCTCAACAAAATAATAGATCATGAGGTTCTATGATGAGGAATGGTGGAGTCATCTAAAAAAGTTAAGGAAGGTTTGGGAAAAGCTGTTTTAAGGAGAGAGATGTTTAGCCAAGAAAGACTAAAAAGATTCAGTCTTATGTGAAAGGAACAATTAGGCTGGTGTAGCTAGATTATAGAATGGAAGAGAATAAAATGAAAGAATACTTAGAAAGGTAGGAAGGGACCAGGTTATGAAAAGCTTTTTAATGTAAAACAGAGGATGTTATATTTAATCATGAAAATGATAGGGAGGGACTGGGTTTTATTTATGGGGGTTAGGACATAAACAGGTCAATGCTTGAGAAAAAAATCACATTGGCAGCTGAATGGAAGATAGATTGAAATAGAGAGTTGAGACAGGTTATACTGGAATAATCTAGGCAAGAGTAGTCTAGTTCAGCTTGAAAATCTGAACTAAGACAGAGATTGTGTGAGGGGAGGGAGAGCAGGATTGGTGAACCAAACAGAGGAAAGACCTAGGACAGAAATGTGCTTTGGGGGAGGGGGGAGATAGAGAGAGAGACAGAGAGACAGAAAAAGAGAGAGACAGAGACAGAGACAGAGACAGAGAGACAGAGAGACAGAGAGAGACAGAGAGAGAGAAAAGGGGGTGGGAAATTCTAGATGGAACTTCCAGAGAGGTATAAGGATAACTGATTATATTAAATTAAAAATATTTTGCACAAGCAAAACCAGTGCAACCAAGAATAGAAGGAAAAAGCAGAAAACTGGTGGGAAATATTACAGGTTTCTCTGATAAAGGTCTCATTTTTTCAAACATATAGAGAACTCTGTCAAATTTATAAAAATATAAGTCATTCCCAAATTAATAAATTGACAAAGGACAAAAACAGGCAGTTTATAGTCATATGAAAAAATGCTCTAAATCACTATTGATTAGAGAAATGCAAACTATAACAACTTTGAGATACACTATTAAATTAATTAATATTATGGTCAAGGAAAATGACAAATGTTGAGGGGGATGTAGAAACAATGGGGCACTAATTAACCATTGGTAGAATTGTGAACTGATCCAACCATTCTGGAGGGTAATTTGCAGCTATGCCCAAAGGGAAATAAAACTGTGCATATCCTTTGACCCAGCAATACCAGAGTAGGTATGTATCCCAAAGAGATCAAAGAAAAGGGAAAAGGATGTCTTTGTACAAAAATATTTATAGTAGCTCTTTTTGTGGTGGCAAAGAATTGAAAATTAAAAAGATGCCCATCAGTTGGGGAATGACTGAACAAGTAGTGGTATATAATTGTGATGGAATATTAATATAGTCCAAGAAATGGCAAGCAGGATAGTTTTAGAAAAAACCTAGGAAGATATATATGAACTGATGCAAAGTGAAGTGAACAGAACCAAGAAAACATTGTATCTACTAGCAGCAATATTGTACAATGACCAACTGTGAGTGACTTCACTATTCTTAACAATACAGCGATCAAAGACAATTCCAAAGGAATTGCTGTCCACCTCCAGAGAAAAAACTGATGGAATCATATGTAGACTGAAGCATCCTTTTTTTAGCTTTATTTTTCTTGTTCTTTTTTTTCCTTTTGGGTTTATGTTTTCTTTCACAACATAATTAATATGGAAACATATTTTACACAATTGCTTATGTATAATTTGTTTCAAATTGCTTATTGTCTCAGGGAGGGGGCAGAGGAAGGAGGGAGAGAAATAATTTGAAATTTGACATTAAAAAAATGTTAAAAATATATGCATATAATTAGAAATTTTTTTTTAAAGAATTGGATACGGAGAGACTAAGTGCTTATGTCAAGGATAAGTGGGCTTTAGAAGATCCTCTTCAGATAGGGGACTGCCATCAGACTTGAATAACATTGACTGAGAACACCAGAAGAGGCCTGATACCACCAGATGGAAAACTGAGGGCAAAATAGCAATAGATAATTCAACAAAATAATTATGAACAGAAGTAGTGACAGAAAGTGAAAATCATGTCATTTGTTAGGAATTGAGGGGAACTTCAGGCAGTGACACATCATACAAATGTCCTGAGAAACCAGTGGAGTGAGCTCCAATAGGGAGTAACCATGAGTGTCTCATTAGAAGATATATACTGAGTAGTTACTAGAGGCCATACCTCTGAGCAATACCTAGGACATGATTATGATTGAATGAGGCTACATGGGTGAGTTCTACTCATTAGCAGGTGTTGCTTCCCATGGAAACGAGCTGAAGTTGTTTTCTTTGACCTTTAAATAAGCCTATTCATTCTTCAGGCCTTGTAAACCATGTTCTTGAAAGCAGTCTTGGTAAGAAGGAGTAACTATGTCAGATGATAAAATTTAAGATTATCTCATAGATAGGAACAAAACTGAGAAGTGCTAAATCTCTCCAAATGGTAGCTAAGCCTAACATCAATCAATCAACAATTATTTATTATACACTTGCTATGCTAGGTGCTGGGAATATAAGTACAAAGAATAAAACAATCCATGCCAATGAGCTTATTGTGAAAGAGTCTGAAACAGGATTACATAATTCCCAAATATTTCAAATATCTATGATTTGGCAGCATGGATCCTCCTCCCACCAATGCAGATCACAGCACTGCTATTCCTTTGAATGATTGCTTTCACAAATTGCTATGGGTGAAAAATGCATCACTCTTCAGGCAACCTAGTGATGAGTCTCTCTGAAATTAATTAGGATATCCATGGCGCGACAGACATATAACCAATTGCCAGATCCATATTTGGCCTTTTCATCTTCAGAGAACCCAGTGGACCTTATACTTCAGTCTAGAATGAGAGAACCCAGGGTTACCAACATTTATGTAGCATGAGTGTTTATTGTAGTCAAGACAGATTATGAAGGACAAACCAAGACACTGCAAGAATTAAGGGAAAACACACCATTAGGAATGGAATTTACTGGAGGCTACATAATATAAAACAATAACACACATTATGGCATAAGACCATAAACTGTTAACTGCCATTTGGTTGATATAACTATGTACTATGAATTCAAGAAAGGGAGTGACCACAGTGTACTGGTACAGGGGGATGTTTCAAAAGGGAAGTACGTTGTAATCTGGGTCTTAAAAGATGATTACGAACATAAATAAGAGGTAAAGATATGGCAAGTGCAGAGGCAGAAAAGTTTGTGGCATTCACAGGACAGTGAAAAGACTAGTCTGTCTGGAACAGAGGGTTCATGTAGGAGTGAGTGTAGTGGGAGATAAGGCTGATTGGTGGCAGATTGTGGAGGGCCTTGAATGTCACCCTAAGGAATTTGGACTTTATGTGGCATTGGGAAATCACTGAAGGTTTATGAACAGGGGAATGATGGATGAAAGTAGTGTTCTGGGAAGTTGAATCTGGCAGCTGTGTAAAATGGATGAGAGTGAGAAGAGACTAAATAGGGAGAAAATACAGGGACTATCAGGTAAAAGATGGAAAAAATTTTGAGTTTTTTTAATGCTGCTTCCTCACTCCCTTTTTTACTTCTAGGAATCGCTTTAAACAGCAACTCTCACTCAGTGTCTTTTATGTGTAGTAAATGTGATGGAGGAAAATAAATGTTACAGAGGGAAGCACTGAAAAGTACATTCTTGCAGGTAAGACTCATCACTACTCTTTCCCTATGATTCTCCCATTAAAGACATACACACAATTTTCACGTCTTATACTTCTAAAGCTTGTGTTATATGTAGATTGACTAGACTGCAATCTGTTGTGAAGAAGGCTCTGATGTGGCAGGAAAATGGGTCCATCGTTATCAGAAATAGACACTCAAGTTAATGTTGAGCCACTTATTGCAAAAGGCAGTAAGACCAGAATTATTTCAGCTACGCCATAATAATAACAGCTAACATTTACATAGTACTTTAAGGTTTAAAAAGCACTTTACATACATTAGCTCAATTGATCTCATTTCATGCTTGTTCAGGTTGTTATCCACTTTCACTATTTAAGGTGTGAAAGACAGTGTGCCTTAAGAGGGAAAAAAAAAAAACTAGACTCGAAATCAGAACACCAGGTTGGATTCCTGGCTGTGCTACAAAACTGACTGTGAGATCTTGGATAATTTATTTCATTTCTCTGAAATTCAGTTTTCCTTGCTATAAAATGGGGTCAATGATATATGTAAGTATCTACTACATTGTTTGTGCTTTGTCAATCTTAAAGGAATTTTAAAATGGAAACCATTACAATGCAAAACACTTAGGAACTCTTAAAATTCTTTGTGGAGTGAAAGGTGGAGAGTTGGAGATAAAAGGATTGAGAAAACAATGAGGCCTGCCCCAAGAAAACTGGGGAAAGTGATTATAGGAGCTGTTCTTTGTCCTTCCTTTCAAAGAGGACCAATGATATCATGAGGTGATGTCTTGACTCATGCACAATTGGATTTAAGCAGGGCAGAGTTGTACAAAGAGTCCTCATCCTCACTCTCTTCCAGAATCATTGAAATCCAGTGGCAAGACAAAAGTAGAGACATCTGGAGATGGCCCTGGATACAGTAGATGATCTTGGAGTGATTATTGCTATTTTGAGTGATTTTAAAAGAAGAAAAGAAAGGGTGAGGTGAGTATGGGAACAAGTTGGGAGTAACAGAGGAACTTAATAATTGAGGACACATGTAGAAGTTTGTATGAATGAGGAGGTAGGATAGAAATGTGGGATGTGGCAATAAGAGAAAGTCCACTTTCATTTGAAATTGATAAAAGACCTTAGAAAACAAGTTTGGCCAAGCTATATATTCAACTCAACGGGGAAACAGGTAGAGATAAAAAAGGGGAATAAAATGGAGAGGAATGGATCTAAGGACAGCCAGGTAGAACAGTGGATAAAGAGGTAGGCCTAGGGTTAGGAAGACTCATCTTCCTGAGTTGAAATCTAACCTCATGCACTAATTAACTGTTTGACCCTGGGATAGTCACTTACCCCAATTTGTCTCAGTTTGCTCATCTGTAAAATGAGCTGGAGAAGGAAATGGCAAATCACTCCTACAACTTTGCCAAGAAAATCCCAAATGGGGTCACAAAGAGTTAGACATGACTGAAAAACAATTAACAGTAGGTTTAGGAAGGTATTAGATATAAACTAAACAAACACTAAATTTAGAGAGGGGTTCAAAAGGGAAAAAAGCTGTTAGGAACCTGTGATTGCTGTTTAAGCAAAAACGGGGTGGGGGCGGGGGGGACAAAAGAGCATAGACACTTATCATCTTTCAATGGCTGGGGCCTTCTCACCGTAGTACATCCTTCTACCATGATGGTCCCCTTCTCCCATTGTTGACTCTCCAAGTATCTATTTTGAGGAAGGGATCAGGATGACTATACTTTAATCTCCTCCTAACTATGCTTCTCACTCTGAACTTTACCCCCATGCCCCACCAGCAATTACCTGCCTCTTAATCTGTACTTTTCTGCTCCCATCTGTGTGTTATCTGCTGTTGCTCAGTCATATCCAACACCATGACACTAGGGACTATAACACAACAATAATGCCCATGAAGTTTTCATGGGAGAGATATTGGAGTGGTTTGCCATTTGCTTCTCCAGTATGTGTTGTCTACTACCACAAGCTCCCATTGGGATATAAGCTCCCTGAAGGTGGGAATTCTTTCTTTTTGCTTGTACTTGTATCCCAATAATCAACACAGTGTCTGGTACATAATAGGCACTTAACAAATGCTTGTTGCCTGCCAGTCATAAGACATTAATACTGAATACATTCCTGTTTCACAGTCTCTCTTCTATGTAAAGAGGCGGGTAAGGATCAAAGAGAGGAAAAATCATAAAAGTCTATGATAGAGGAAAATATATATAATTTTAAAAGTTTTACACAAACAAATCCGGTGCAGCTAGGATTAGAAGGGAATTGGTAAACTCTGCAAAAATTTTACATCGTTTCTCTGATAAATATTTCATTTCCAAGATACATATGGAACTGATTCAAATTTTTAAGAACAAAAGCCATTCTCCAACTGATAAATGGTCAAAGGATAAGGACAGGCAGTTCTTAAGAAATGTAATTGAAGCTATCTATAGTCATATGAAAAAAAAGTGCTCTAAATCACTAAATGTTAAAGAAATGCAAATTAAAGGAGATTTGAAGTGCTACTTCAAAACCTTGAGAATGGGGAAATTAACAAGAAAGGAAAATGATGTTAGTGAGAAAAGTAAGCATAGTGATAACAATGCTGATGGAGTTTTACATTAGCACAGTCACACAGGAAAGGAATTTGGGACTGTGTATTGAAAGGGACTAAAGAGTGTAGAGGTATTTGGTGGAGTAGAGGATAAAACACTGTGTCTTGAATCAGGAAGAACTCAGTTCAAATCTGGTGTGACTTTGGGTAAGTCATGTAATCTCTGTTTCAGTTTCCTCAACTGTGAAATGGGGATAATAATAACACTAACCTGGCAAAATTCTAATGAGGATTAAGTGAGGTAATACTTTCAAAAATGCTTATCACCATTCCTAGCACATAGTAGGTGCTATATAAATGCTTATTATCTTTCTTCCTCCTAAATGGTGAATACTCTCTGAGTCAGCATTTCCACGATTAGGCCTATCATGTTAGGAGATAAAAGAAAGGGGAAAAGATCTCATATGTAAAAAATATATTTATGTCATCTCTTTTTTTTAGTAGTGAGGAATTAGAAACTGACTGCCTACCAATTACAGGATGAACAAAACACAATATGGTATATAAATGCAATGGAATACAATTGTGCTGTAAGAAATTAAGAGACAGTTTTAGAGGAAATTAGAGCAAAATATGGCATAAAAATATGTTAGTGACCAACATCTCATACCATATACACATATTAGCTTCCGATGGAAACATGTCTTAGAGAGAGATAGGAACCCAAAAGAAAATATCTTTCAGTTCTCTGGATAGGGGGAAGAGAGTTCATGACCCAACAAGGTAAACAGAAAGGGTTACAGATGATTAAAATGGGCAATTTTGATGACACAAAATTAAAAGTTTTTGCACAAATCAAACAAAAACAGCTAAAATTAGAAATGTAGCAGGTAACTGAGAAAAATGGGGCAGCTAGAGAGAGCAGTGGATAGAATACTAGGGTTGGAATCAACACTCGCTACCTGTTCAACCCTGGGCAAGCCACTTAAACCTGTCTATCTTAGTTCCTCATCTGTGAAGCTAGCTGGAGAAGAAAATGGTGAAGCCCTCCAGTTTCTTTGCCAAGAAAACCCCCAAAAGGGGTCACAAACAACTGGATATGACTGAAAACAATCAAACAACAAATTGAGAAAAATTCTTTGAAACGTTTTTCTGATAAGGGTCTCAATTACAGGACAAATAAGGCATAGATTCAGATGTATAAAAATAAAAGCCATTCCTCCAGTGTTCCATAATCAACTACAAGAGTAGGTAGTTTTCTAAAGAAGAAATACAGGCTATCAATATTAAATGAAAATTAAAAGGAATTTTAAACATTTAAATTTAAAATTTAAAGAAATGAAAATATAAGCAACTCTGAAATTTTGTCTCACAACTTTGAAACTGGCAAAATTGACAAAAGGAGGAAAGGACACAGGTTAAAAGGGATGTTTGAAAACTATTGGTGGAGCTGTGAATTGGACAAACAGTTCTGGTAATCAATTTGGAACTATGCCTAGGGAGGCATGAAACTGTGTATACTCTTTGACACAGCTCTACTTTTACTAGACTGATAGCTCAAAGACAAAGGAAAAGAATCTATCTCTACATACAAAAATATTTCTAGGAGCACTTTTAATGGTGGCCAAAAATTGGAAAATACGGGGCTTTCTTCTTACTAGAAAACAGCTAAATAAATTGTGATGTCTGTATGTAATGGAATATCATAGTGCCATTAGAAATGATAAAATGGAAAACTTCAGAGTAAATTGAGAAGACATTTAAGAACTTATGCAGAACACAGTAAGAATAATATATACAAAGATAATTTTATAAAGAAAAATAATTTTCAAAAATTTTAGGACTCTGATCATTGGAATGATAAACTCTGAGTTCAACAGAATAAATATAAAACATGCTACTTCCCTCCAAACAGATAGATGATGAACTGACGGTATACAGACATACATTGTCCGACATACCTCATGTGGGATTTGTTTTGAAAGACTGTGTGGTATGTACTGAGGTTATTTTATTTTTAATTTCCTCATTGGGAGGAATAAATGGAAGGGGAGATTAATAAAATATTTGTTTCTTGAAAAAATAAAAATTAAATATAATATAGTGGTAATATATTGTTCTCTGGTGGCAAGCAACTAGAAATTAAGTTGGTGTTATTCAAATATGAAATTAATAAAGCATGATATGTGAATGTAATGGCATACCATTGCATAAGAAATGATAAAATAAGCATTTTTGGAGAGACAAGGAAAATTTCTATAAACTGATACAGAGTGAACATTATCAGGAGAATAATTATACAAAAATGGCATTTTAAAAACAAATAACTTTGAAAGATTTAGGACATGTAGTTGAGTCAATGACTCAAATACTATTCTAGAGAACCAATGATTAAGTATGTTAACCACATCCTTAAAAAAAGAAGATTGACTCTAGACACAGAAATATATGTATATTTATATATATATATATATGTACACACACACGCACATATGTATGTGTGTACATAATATATATTTATATATACATGTATACGTACATATATATACATACGCGCACATATATCTGAATGTGGTAGGAAGAAGACAAAACAGATTTTTGCAAATTGAGAAAAAAGTTAATTCACCCCAACAGGAAACTCAAAACATTAGGAACTTGTGCCAAATATTCAAACAGTCACAAATATTTCTCTTTCTCTGTCCTGTGAGCTCTACTGCTCCCAAGGACTTCCATGACATAATATTAACCCAGAGTTGAGGCTTCTCTGAAAGGAGACAGCATTTGGATTCAATACAGACTGACTCCTTCCTCTCAACTCTCTAGACTAGAAAGCTCACAATAGTAATTACAGACAAAAGTGCTACCTCTTGCTGCTCCTAATATCTTCTCTTGAGTGGTCCAGATTTCCTTCTCTGTCTAGAAATTGATTTCTATTGAGCAACTCTATCTTTGTTTCCATAAGATTCCGTATAGAAACACACCCTCTTCTCTCCTAGAAGGGTGGCCCCGTATAATTTGGAATTTTTGGAATTTGGAATTTTCTTCTTCCTCTGTATCACAAATCTCTTAGGCTACTTAACCCAATATATTTTTGAAGAAGAATTCCTCTAAAACATATTGAACAAGTAGCCATCCAACTCTCGACTGAAGATTTCCAGTGTACTTCAAATAGCTTATTCCGCTTCTGAATCACAAGTATTAGGAAGCTGTTGTTGTTTTCTTTCATCAAGCCTACATTTACCTCTATATAACCTCTGCTTCTTGCTCCTAAATCTCTCTTCTGAGGCCTATCAAGAGGGAAATGACCAGTTACAAAGCACTGGGAGTTATTTCTTAACATGAAGTCAAATCACCAAGAAGTCAAAATCATCTAATTAAAATGATAATGATTAGAAGATATTGCATAAAATTATAGCAGTTCCTAACCAAATTATTTAAATGAGTTATTTAGTCTAAAGTGACGAATGAAATTTCAGATAGTGATTCTTATGATCATAATTTCTTTTTTTTTTAATTTCTTACAGAAGTTTAAATGGCATTATTCACTACAATAAGGAGGCCAGTAGAACCCAGAAACCATCTTAATCAACTAACACTTAATCCTATTGCCAAAGGAAGAGACACAACAGCTAAAAGAAATAGCTGTTATAAAAGACAAGATCATTTTACAAAACATTACAGAGAAGAATGACAGAAGAGTATAAGCTGTACTGCTTCTGAAGCAGAAAAAAAAATAATGGAGAATAAATTAACCTGTAGAAATTTTAGATCATGTCTATTCCCTCTTATAAAGAAAAACACAAGGGTATGTCTCAGGCAAAGCTTTACAGAGGAATTGGCACCTGAGTTGAACTTTGAAGGAAAATAAGTTTCCTGAAAGTCATCAGTGAAGGTATACTGCATTTGAGGGAGAGGAACAGTTACTAAGACTACACAGTAGGGGGCAAGAGAGGGAGGGAGGGAGAGAGGGAGACAGACAGACATTTGGAGAATGAGTAGTAGTCTCATTTGGATGGAACATGAAGTTCTTACAAAGGAATAATATATGAAGCTATAAAGGTTGGAAGGAAACAAAATGTGTACATTTTAGGGAGCCAATGACAATCCTTGAATAGAAAAGTGTCATGGACAAATCTTCAGGAAGGTAACTCTGTTCAATGACCTTCTGAATATCTTTATAAAGCAGGATTTATTAAAGTTCACTGTATCATAGACCTCTTTGGAAGTCTAGTGAAACCTATGGACTCCTTCTCAGAATAATCTTTTTAAATGCATGTAAGTAGGATTTCAAAGGAAACCAATTATTTTAAAACACAGTTATTAAAATACTTTAAAAATAAGTTAAAGGCCCCAGGTTAAGAATATCTAATAAAATGAAGAATAAAACAGTAACATGTTAATCAAAGTTGTTGCCCAGTATTGTCCATATTGTTCTTAAAGTTGATAACATTTATGTAGTGTTTTATGGTTTACAAAGCACTTTAACTTAATTTATCTCATCACATCCTCATAAATACCCTTTCAGTTCAATTCTATTATCATTCTCATTTCCAGGTGAAGAAAGTGAAGCTTAGATATTTTGTCATCTGCATAGCAGAGGTTCACATAGCTGCTAAGTGTCTGAGTCAACATTTGAACTCAGGTCTTCCAACTCCAAATTCCAGCAATGTCATGAATTAAATGCCAAATGGAAGAGGGTTTCATTATAGATGGTAATGTTCTGAAGAAGTTCTTGTTTGTGTATATCATTATACTAATTGTATCACGATTCAAAACATCGTCTTTAGCTGTTCCCTTCTTTCTTTATATGGTCTCCATCACCCATCTCATTTACTCCTATATTTAAATTTTCACTTCTATACAAATGAGTCCCAACATAAATACCTAGCTCTCTAGCTCTCCTTAGAAATTTAGCCACACAATTCCAACTCCTTGGCAGATGGTATTACTTCCTTCTTGGAAAAAGTTTACTTCAAAATCAATATGGCCAGAACTGAATTCATTATTTCTTCCCTTACAAAAATATTTGGCTTCTGCTAAGAGCATGTACATATTTCTAGTCATTCAGGCCTCAAAGCCTTTAATTATATTAGACTTCTGATCTCTCAGATTTAATCTTAGTCCTATTTATTCTACATCTGAAATATCTCATGAAATTACCCTCTTCCTTTCCACATTCATTGCCACTACCCTAGTTTATACCCTTAATTCTTTTAACGCAGAATATTTTAACATCCTCTTAAACTGTCTTCCTTCAGTCTCTCTGTTTTAATCTATCCTTCATTCTATTATCCATCCTAGTTTCCAGTTCTGATCATGTCACTTCCCTGCTCAAAAAGTTTCAGAGAATTCTCATTATTGATTGAATAAAATACAAATCTCTCCCTGCCACTCTGTATACATACTCTTCTACTTGCCCCCTTTCCAGTTCTAGAATCATCAACACTGTCAATGTTCCTGGAAAAGGAGTATCAATCTACAGCCTCATGACTCCACTTACCATCCCTTTACACACAGCACTTAGCACACTGCTGGGCACAGAGTAGCCATTTAATAAATGTTTATTAATTTACTAAAAATATAGCTCCATAGCCACCATTCCTTTATATGTGTTGTCTCACTCATTTGGATAGAAGCTTCTTGAGGGCAGCCACTGCCTTTAGTAATACTTGGTTCAGTGCTCTTAATCAATGCCTTTTCACTCATTCATTCACTTATTCTTTTGATATCCAAGTTCCTCCACAATGTTTAACTTGACAATTCCAGACTTATTAAGTAATACATATCTTCATGTACTCTATGGAGGCAGCAAGGTTGCAAGGAGAGAGCATAAGGCTTTGAATACAGAAGCTCTAGATGGATATTTTGCCTAAGAACTCAGTAGCTGGTCAAGTGACTTACCTTCTTCAGCTTCAGTTTCCTTGGCTGATAATACCACCTACTTTGACTGTGTTATATGGAGATTATGTTATTTTTCATCATCATCATCATCATCAGTCATCATCATCCAGCCAAACTAGGAAGTTGGGGGTGATTACAGTTGATTAAAAAATGGAACTGGAGTTTGAAGACCTACATTAGACCTGTTTTGGAATCCTTTTCCCACCTCTCCCATCCCTGTGACTTGGTTCATAAAGTCCCATATGCCTGAAATGGACTTAATTATATCCTATACTTTTCATCTCCACCTGCTGAACTTTCTTTCCTTAACTTATTTAGGCGCATCATCTCTGATCCTTTAGAAATTAATAAATGAATGATGATAATGATGCTGCTGTTACTGCTGATAATAATGTAGAATTTTAAGATTTATAAAGCATTTTATTTGTCTCACAGCAGTCTTGTAAGGTAAGTGCTGTTAGCATTTTTGTTTTTTCCAGGTGGTGAAACTGAGGCTGAGAGAGAATAAATTTACTAGGATCAAATAGGTATTATGTGTCTGAGGCAGGATTTGAAATCCAAGTCCAACCTCTATCCACTATGCCTCTTAGAAGTGATCTCACCTTTCTCAAATTTCTTATGACATTTCATCTGAACCTCTCTCCTGTATATTTTTTTAAGACTTGACTTGTGATTGCATTAATATAGGAAACTCCCAGGTAGAAAACTCCTTCTACCAATATTGAAGGACATCTGCTTGCAAATTATAGTCTTAAGAGTGTTACTAGGTACACAGAGAGTTTAAATAACTTGCCCAGTGTTACATGGGAATTGTCATGGATTAGTGTAATGGTGAAGGGAATTTGAAGGTCTTCCCTGCTCCTTAATAGACCAAATGTAATCACGTGGAGTCTGTGGTAGGAGGAGTTTGCTGAATGGGTACAGCAAGAAGAGATGGAACAGGAAATGAGTCAGAGCAGTTAGGATGGAGGGAGAGAGAAGACACAGGCTAACAGAGAGCTAGGATTGTGAATGTTTGTTTGTGGGAAGGCCTGAGCAAAGGTAAGGTTTTGGGATGGTGTTGCTTCCTACAGTGATAAGGTATATTTACTTCTTTGTTGCTATGATGGATTTGGTTTTCTGTTGTTCAGATTTTACTTTCTGGTATCTGAATAAGTGTTTTGCTTCTGTCTTCTATATGGAGAGTCTGTTATGTTTTGCAATTCAGAACTATACCGACATAATCATAGTCACTATAGGTGCTGTGAATATTGCCTTGGCAATACAGTTAGTATGGGACTTGAACCCATGTTTTTTTTCCTAATTTGGGGTTAAGTTCTCTATCCACTATGCCATACTTTTAATTTTAGAATCTCTGCTTCAGCTATATGTAAAATATCATGACTCTTCTATTAAATCATAAGTTCCTTGAAGTCAAATGCTCTTTTCATTTCTTGTTTTCCATCTCATCAGGCTGGCACAATGAATTATACATAATATATATGTAAGTAATTTGTTAAATTAAAGTAAATTTTAATGAGATTTCAATATTTTTCTACACCGGGTACAGCTATAAATATGGAAACCAAGAAAATTGTAATTGATTTATAATATATGACAACAAAATAGGAAAGAGTAAAGTAAGGAAAAAGAACAAAGTCAGAAATAGAACTATGTGCACAAGTCTTGCACCTGTGACATTCTGCTTTTGAAACTACTGCTGTTTTAATCCACACTTAATATGCAGGTTAAAAAGAAATTAATTTGTCAGGCACAACACAATCATGAACATCAAAACAATCTAACAGTTAACTCTGTTGGTATCACTGATGCTAGATGCAGAAATCATCCCACTGAAATTCCTAGATTTTCATTTATTTCTATTTTCCTGTTAATCTCTGGGAAATATGAAATGAGTAACTAAGTAGGAACACTTAGGAAATTGAAAGAATATCAATAGATAATCCATAAAGTGTATCCTCCTCCACATACTGGATTTAAATTTGTATTCTTAAGTTGACCGCCTTTATTTTTTTTCCAACCTAGAATGTTAAAATTTTATAAAAATGTTTAATTTTCATTGAGAAACTGAATCCAACTTGTCTATAAATTACACCTACTAGAATCTATATCTCCATGTCTCATCATCAGCTTATGTCAAAGCATATATCCTAAGTGTTCAATAGGTTGTCATATATAATTGAGGAAATTCAATACAAGTACAATTTAATACTAGGCATTCTTGTTTACAGTCTAGAATTCTGTTTACTGGAAAAATAAACAATAATGTTTTAATGCATCATAAAAATAGCCTGCAGAGTAACTACAAATGCTTCAAATGTATTTATTTATTTTTATAGTGCAAAGTCAGTAATATGAATATCAACTGGGGTTTTATTCCCGCTAAGGTTACCATGCTGATTGAGTGTGGCAGACATCTCCCTATGTGAATACTTGATCCTTCAATTAAAAAGAGAAAAAGAACAGCTATCATAGCATTGAATAATTTCTCATTGCTGTTATACAACCCTAAAAATGGAATACACTGTAACTGCTTTGAAGTAAAGTATATATGGAATTTTCTATCTTACAAACTGACTGTAGGTGTCTCATAAAACCTATAATAGGTATAAAACCTTTTTCTTAAGTGATTTATCAAGTTTCCAGGTTTCCAGAAAGGAAAATTGAAGAAAATATTCAGATTCTTTAAAAAAAATCCCATTAATGATGATGATGTGTTAGAATTCTAAATGGTGCCTATTTTACCATAAATAACTGACATAGTGCTGGGCATTGCTTTCCACTAAAATTCAGCAATGAGGGCTTACAAGAAGGTGTTGGAAAGAAGATAAATCAGTTAGAGCCTTAATCTAGAAAGCAGTAGGGATAGAAACACCCAGTGTCTTGATTAAGGTAGTCTGGCCTTGCTAGGTGGGAAAATATACACAGACTCCTCCCAAGTAAGACCCAAGAAGGGACAAACACTACTCAGTTCCCTGAGGCAGTTAGATAGCAGAATAAATAGAAATCTGGGTCTGGAGTCAGGAAGACCCAAGTTCAAATCTGACAACTCTGACCAGGTGAGTGATTCTGAGCAAATCACTTAGCTTCCATCTGCCTCAGTTTCCTCATTTGTAAAATGGGGCTAATAATACTTGGGTTGTTGTAAGTCTCAAATGAGATAATATTTGCAAAGCATTTAGCATAACACCTGACACATGGTAGATGTTTAATAAATAATTGTTCTCTCCCCTCTTTCCTAAGGAAGTCTCAAGAGGGATATAAGATTACACCATGCTCTATTCAGAGGCAGCTTACTACAAAGCTCTCACCTGGGACACTGAAACTTGCCAAAACACTGAGCAAAGAAGGAAACTAAAAGCTAAAAGTAGGAAATCAGGAAAACTAGATTAAGATCAAACAAAGGTCTATTTGATCACCCAGCAGAATCTAAGAGAAGAAAATTGCATGACTTCAATGACTGAAAGAGTATCTAGAAGAAATTAAGCAAAAGATTATAGAAGAAATGAAAAATGTGAAGAAAAGAATTAGAAGGAATATGAAAAGCTTATTACAAAAGGTGGTAAACTTCACACAAGGAGTAAACTCGCTGAAATGAGAATGGACTAAACTGAAATTGATGACTCCATGAGACTACAAGAAATATTAGAACAATTAAAAAAACTGAAAATGTAAAAGAAGCAAATGAAAGGTAAAATTTTTAAAAACTGACATAGAAAAAAGGTCAAGAAAATTTAAGAATTAATGAGCAAAAGAAAACTATAGATACCATCTTTCAAGAAAACATAAATTAAAAATGCCCAAATCTACTAGAACCAAAGGACAAAGAGAAAAATAGCAAAAATCTACCAATTACCTCCCCAACCCCCCCTCCCCCCAATTGAACCTTCTGGTGACATCAAATACAGGGCTAAAATTCAGGTATCCCAAATTAATGGAAAAAAATATTGAAAGCAGTCAGAAAGAAAAAGTTTAACTACCGAGAAACCATATCACATAGGATTAGGTAACTACCACTTTATTAGAGAGATCTGGGCATATGTTCCAAAGGAGACAGCTAAAGGTTTATAACCAAAAACAACTTGCCCTGAAAAATGGTCCATAATCTCACAGTGGGAAAATGGACCTATATAATGAACAGAAGATGTTCAAGAATTCCTGACGAGAAGACCAGAACTGATACGAAAATGTGAAATCTAAACACCAGAGTCAAGAGATACTTGGAAACATAAATACAATAGAGCAGAACCTTAATATCTTCAGGGGTTACAAAGGGAATTAAAAAAGAAGAGGAAAATGAATAAACTAGGGAAGAAAGAACTAAGATGGAATTCTTTTTTCAAATCAAATTTACAAGAGGAATATAGAGACATGGAGGAAGGAATGGGAGAGTAAGCCTCACATGAATTTCACTCATATGAAGCAGGCAAAGGAGTTTTAAACACTCATATACACAGAGTTTGGTATAGAAATACATTAAACTCAATAGGAAAAGAGAAGGTGATAGGGAAATAAGAGAAAGAGGTTTAAGAAGAACGGCAGACAAAGCAAAATAAATTTCGAGTTTGGAGGGAGAATTGTGAAAAAGTGATTAAAAGGGCCCTAAGAGTAAGAACAAGTTATGGGAGCTGGTCAATGGGAAAGGAGGACAGTGGAAACAAAGTATGTAATTCCAATTATAGATCATTAGTATGGATCACACTCTTCTTTCATAACTGTCTTCCTATTTGCAAAGGTGGAATCAAATAGAGAAAAAACTACAACAGGAGAAGATGGAGATGAATAAAATGGAATAGGAAATCAGGCAGATTTAGAAAACAGAACCCAATAATATGCTGTTTAAAAAAATACTTGAAACATAAAAATTCTCACTAAGTCAAAATAAGAGTCTAGAACAGAATTTATTATGCCTGGGGCAAATTCAAAAAAGTTTGGGGCAAGAATGATTGCACATAAGGCAATGGTAAAAATAGATAGAGTTAAGAGATATGAAGAAGAAAAAAAGCTATACTATGTTCAAAGGTATGCTAGACATTGAAACTTATATACTATATGGTATAGAATCTAAGTAATTAAGGGAAAATGAATCAAATTAAGGGATTTTAAAAATTATTTTCTGAATGAGTGGTTACTGTAAATGATTGGATCACACTTTGGGGAAGGACAAAGGGAATATCTATATAAATCTCCATAGATTTAAACACAGTTCTTTATTAAAGCACTCTCTGCTGTAGCAAAGAAGGTAAACATCAAAAAGAACCATCAATTCTACATATTATCTTAGACTCACAGGGGTGGGGAACCTGCAGCCTCAAAGCCACATGTGGCCTTCTAGATCCTTGGGTGTGACCTTTTGACTGAGTCTAAATTTTATAGAACAGATCCTTTTGCCGAGGGTATTTGTTCTACGAAGTTTGGATTCAGTTGAAAGGCCACAAGGCTAGAGGGCCACATGTGTTGAGGCTGCTGGTTTCCCACCCCTGTCTCAGAGCATAAGACTTAGGCTGACTATACCAGGTGGACTGACCTTTACAAGGATTGTTGTTGTTCAGTCACTTCAGTTGTGTCTGCCTCTTCATGACCTCATTTGGGTTTTTCCTGGCAAAGGTACTAGGCTAGTTAGCTATTTCTTCCTCTAGGTAATTTTTACAGAGGATAAAAATGAAATAAACAGAGTTAAGTGACTTGCCCCAGGTCACACAACTACTAAATGTCTTCAATCTTCCCCTCCTGGTCCCTGCATGTTAACAGACACAGAAATATTCCTTTTAACTTAAATGTTTTCAATAAACTAAATTTTACTTCAAACACAAATACCAGAAGTTAATTGGAAGCATAAAATTAAATTATGAAATAAAGCATAAATTCTGCTTAAATGTTAGGAATTTCCAAACTGGGGACTGGGCAACTATGATTTGTACTCATACCTTTTCATTTAATATAAACTCCTTAAATCAGTAAAGGAGGGGAACCAGATGGAACTGAGAGGCTTTTAAATTACCCTTGAACTTAAAACAAGAATATTGTTGTAAAAGAATATTATATCAAAAATTGATTCAATATTAGGTAAATTATTAATATAAGTGAACATATAAGAAAAACAAAATCACACGACCTTATCTATATATGTAGAAAAAGCTTTTGACAAAATACAACACATTTCTGTTAAAAGCACTAATAGGTCTTTTTTTTATGTAGAAGTATTCATGATGGTATTTATCTGCAACCAAGAGTTAAGATTATACATAATAGAGATATAAGAATGGGGGCTCACTCTAGTCCAATCGAAGAAAGATTAAGACTTCTTCACGGAAGCAATTTATCAGTCATTCAACTCTACTTCAATAAATTGAACTAGTAATATGCTCTAAGTCCTGTTACTTATACCAAATGAAACCAGCTTTTTTTATGTTCCAGAATCGATTGAAGGTGTAAAAAAAATAGGCAAGAACCTTTCCTAGACAACTCTATTAAGTCAATTGGTCAGTTAACAAATTAAGGATATAAACTAGGTGTGAGTAGCCTAGTTAATCAAATTGGGAAAGACTGATCTATTAGAAGAAATCAAATGATTAAAGTAACTGGATTGTTTACTAATTAGATGCACCTCTGGGCCTAGTTATATAGAAGGAAGTTCCAGCAATTGCTTTTGGAGTCAAGTTTCTGGAGTACTTTGAGAAGGCATATCCATCTACCAGCATAAGAAGGCAGCAAGTGTTGAGATATGATGAGGAGAATAAGTCCAGAAAGAGTGTCACACCTCTCTCTGTCACAAAATAACACTATCATTAGAAACATTTGACCAGTAACAGACAAAGCATCCAACCAGAAACTGAAGGACAACTAGGCATGCTGAGGGAAGAAAGCTTTGGAGAGCACTACCTCTTTGGGGCAAAGAAAATTAGCTTCAAGACTTTACAAGGGTCTCCACCCTGGGAGTCCAACAAAATTATATAGCTAAGGGAACTTCATGAGAATGTCACAGAAGAAGAAAAACATTTCAATCTAATCAGGATCTATTAGTTACCATTCTGCTCTCTAATCCTGAGCTAAGTCTCCCTTGGATTCCATATGTACTTCTGGGACAGTATGCCCCTTTTTGTTTGTTTTCATTGGGGGGGGAGGTCATATTTTTTTTAAATAGCAGCATAGTAAATGCTCCAAACTGAAAAGTAATAAATTCTGGATTGATAGCTGATATCAATCTGATAATCCATCAGTGGAGAGTATATCAACAGAGATTGGTCACCAATAATACTATAAAAATTTCCCAACCCCTCAGTGTTACTTCCAGGACTCCCAAAGGAGAAAGATTCAACTGCTGCTTTCTGGGGCTCCCACTCAATAATATGAGTGGCTGTCAGGAAAGTAAGGCTAGAGTTTTCATTAGATATTTAAACAAAAAGCCCTTTCCATAAGATCAGAGCAGCAATGAGGATGTACACTATTACTACTATTATTTGATATCATGTTAGAAATGCTATCTATAGAAATAGGACAAGAAAAAAAGTGGGAGGAAAAGGTAAAGAAGAAGGTGAAAAATATCTTTATTTTTGCTGTTAATATAATGATGTACTTAGAAAACTCTAGAGATGTAACAAAAGTTAATTTAAAGAATGGTTTCAACAAAGGGTGCAAAATAAACCTACATAAATCTTTAGCTTTTTCCTATGTTGCCAATAAAATTTAGTAGGAAGAAATATAAATGGAAATACCTATCAAAATAACTAAAGAATACATAAAATATTTGGCTATCTAATACCAATAGATGTAAGTACTATGTGAATGCAACCACAAAATAATCTTTATAGAAACTGACTGATTTAACAATAAGGGAAACATTAATTCTTTTTTTTTTTTAATATATGAGATTCTTTATTAAATTTTTTGAGTTACATCTTTTCTCCCCGTCTTTCTCCCGCCCACCACCCCAAAACAGCCATCCCAGTATTTCCCCCCTCCCCCAGTCTATTCTCTCCTATGTAACTTTTT
>CM053584.1:96310538-96343397 GCA_028627135.1 Pseudochirops cupreus
CTGCCTTTCACTTTTCCGCTCTGGAGGCCTTCTGGCCGGACTGCTTATCTCCCCCTTTCACAAATCCCATTCACAGCTGTGGCTAATCTGCTCACCTGAAGCTTCTCAGCTCATCCGCTCCTCCCGTCTAGCCGCCCCCGGGGCACAGCCGCGGCTTCAGGCCAGGCTGGTTTCGGTTCGCAGTGCTGATACGGTTCCTCTAGCCGAGCTGACTTTAGTGGGAAGAATCTTTGTGTGCGTTTTGGAGTTCCAGGATTGGTTTAGAGTCCTATTTTATGGGTATTTTGGGGTGGCTATGTGAGAGCTGCGCTATGTTGCTGCTTCTACGCCGCCTTCTTGGCCGGAAACATTAATTCTTTATGGATGGGCAGAGTCAATATAATAAAAATGACAATGTTATCTAAATTACTCATTCAGCATTGTAGTAAGAAAATTACCAAAGGATTTCATGTAGCACAAAGCTTCTTTAATATGTCTTTTTTAGTAATCTCAATGATTCAGCACAGTGGCTGGCATATAGTAGGCACTTAATAAGCACTCATTGACAATTTGAGTTGGAATTGATGGATAAATTTCAAGAGGTCTGTGAACTTGGATAAGGGGGAAAATATATTTTTATTTTCTGAAATCTCTCACTGCAATTTAGCATTTTTTCAATTATTTGTTTTTTTCTTTTCCTAAGATGGGATTCATAGGCTTCACGAGAGTATGCAAAAAGGCATATAATAAACTAGAGAAACAAGGAAGGACGTATCTTTCAAACCTATGGATAAGATATGAGTTGATGACTAAACTAGGGACTTTCCCCTCTTCTGCCTCATTCTGCTACCTGACAGCCAGAAGGCATGATCACATGCATCCACTGATGGGACTCACAGAAATTTCATTTCTCCAATCAATCCTCATTGTCCAATTGCTCAATTCTCTCTAGTTTCAGGATGGTTTTTCTATATGTGTAATATTAGAACTGTATAGTGTCTACAGTTAAATTTCAACATATTAAATGATTGTCAGTAGTTCATCCCTAAATGAAAAGAACAATAAAAAGTAGGTACATGTGTGTATGTATGTATGTATGTATGTATGCATGTATGTGTATATATATGTAAATTCAACAAATATTTATCAGTTACTTATTGTGTGTATAGCACTGTATAGACAAAATATATCTCAAATCCTCAAAAGAAAAATGATAAACTTTCACACTAGAGGGTATTTATTTTTCAATAAACTAAGATTATAAACCCAAAGAAATATATTTGTAAACATTTTACTTTTAATTTATATAATAAAATGGGTATTTCCATAACATAGTATAATATATATGTATGTACACACACACACACACACACACACATATATATATATATACACACACACACACATACATATGTATGTATGAAAAAATTATTCTATATATAACATCTGTTCATCAATTCCTACTCTGGATGCAGATAGTGTCTTAAAGAAATACATTTCTTGCAAATCAAAAACAACTCTTAGGTACCATATTACACCTAGGAGATTGGCTAACATGACACAACAGGAAAATGAGAAATGCCGGGGAAGATGTGGGAAAATCAGAAACTAATTCATTGTTGGTGGAGTTGTGAACTCATCCAATCATTCTGGAGAGCACTTTGGAACTATGCCCAAAGGACTATAAAAATGTATATACCCTTTGACCCATCAATGCCATTTCTAAGGCTATATCCCAAAGAGATTATGCAAACGGGAAAAGAACCCACATGTGCAAAAATATTTATAGCAGCTCTTTTTGTGGTGACCAAGAACTGGAAATTGAGGGGATACACATCAATTGGGGAATGGCTGAACATGTTGTGATATATGAATGTAATGGAATATGATTGTTCTATAAGAAATGATGAACAGGCAGACTTCAGAAAAACCTGAACTGATGCTGAGTGAAGTGAACAGAACCAGAACATTATACACAGTAATAGCCACATTGTGTGATGACTGACTTTGATAGACTTAGCTCTTCTCAGCAAAACAAGGACCTAAAATCACTTCAAAAGATTCATGAGGGAAAACACTATCTACATTCACAGAAAGAAATTTGGAGTCTGTATGCAGATCAAAGCATACTATTTGCTCTATTTTTTTTTTTGGTTTAGTTTAGTTTATTCTTTCTCATGGTTGCTCCTATTCATTGTAATTCTTCTATGCAATGTGACTAATGTGAAAATATGTTTAATAAGAATGTGTACATAGAACCTATATTGGATTATACTTTCTCTTGGGGAGAAAGTAGGGGAGGAGGCAAAGAAAATGCAAAACTTCTGGAAGTGAATATTAAATACTAAAAATAAACAAATTAATTTATTAAAAAATACATTTCTAATTATGGAATTTCCTTAAAAACAAGGTATTTGGGAGCAGAGGGTTCTTAACAGTATCCTCTGAAATCTCATTATATTTAGGTGGCTAATTCATCAGCTTGTAGGATGGGCCTACGAGATGTCTCTATCTCTCTAACTCTACATTTATCTACATATAGCTGTAGGGTTATGCTTGTAACTTTGCATTGGGGTAAAGTTCAGAATTGGCAGTCAAAGTTCACTTTGTATTTGGGAACCTCAGATGAAAGGACAGTTTGTTCTCCTTATTTGTAGTCTACAGAATAAATCTGAGCTGCACTGTCTAGCTTTAAAAAGTGCTCAAAGTGAATTTATTCTGGAAAGGAAGAAATGGTGAATTTTTTCTTTTACTGTTTGATAAACAGACATTTTTCTATGGAGACTATATCGGATTATTCCAGAAAGCCCCAAAAAATAATGAATCAGGTTATATGACATTAAATTGCATATATGTTATCTAGATGTTATCAAAATCAAAACGCATAATAATCATTTTTAAAATATTTTGTAACTTGTCAATTGAGTAAGAGGATATTGAAGTTGACAAAGGACATTATAAGTCATGAAGACCAATCTCCTCATATTATAAATGAAGAAACAAAGGCTCTAAGAAGTCAAATGACTCAGCCAAGGTCACACAATTAATGTCAGAGTCAAGGCACAAGCCAAGATGTACTGACTCTATAATCAGTTTGTTTGTTTTTCCCACTAGATCTTGCTACCTTGACCAAAAGGTACAGGATATCTAATTGTTTCATTTCAAAGTATAATAAGGAACAAATAGGGGCAGGAGGTAGTACAGTAGATAGAGTACCAGGCTGGGAATCAAGAAGACTCATCTTCATGAGTTCAAATCTAGCCTTAGATACTTACTAGCTTTGTGACCCTGGACAAGTCATGATCCTGTTTGCCTCAGTTCCCTTATCTGTAAAAAGATCTGGAGAAGGAAATGGCTAACCACTCTACTATTTTTGCCAAGAAAACTCCTAGGTTCACAAAGAGTTGGAAGTGACTAAAAACAGATCAACAAAAACAACAATACAATAGCTATATAGATTTAGCTACTGATACATAATGTCTCTATATAGCTATAACTACATACATCTATAAACATATGTAATTACGTATGTACAACTATAGTTATAGACACAAAATACATACAAAGATGTCTATTTTTTCTATACGTAGCTACATGAATATACATTCAAATATAACTATAGCTATAAAATATTCCAATATATAATATCATCAAAATGTTGTAATGTTTCAATGTTATAGAATATAACTGTGAAACTCATGTCTATGTATCACTATAAATTCTCCACATCTTCTGAAAGCCATTTCTTGATATTGTGTGGATTACAATGGAATGTGAAGTCTGTCTTCTAGTTAACCCTCTCTCATTACATGATTGTCCTTTCTCATTTTCCCTTTAATACTACTCTCTAATAATATCCTTGTTACTTTTCCTGTGTTGTATCCAACTAATATATAAGCAAAATATACCAATATATACTTATGTTAAGAAATGAGTCAATAATCCATAATAATATATTTTGTAAATATTAATAAACCCTTTTTGTCTCTCAATCAGCAAATGCATATTAAGCCCTTTTCTAAGGACTATGGATATGAAGACAAAAATAAAAGACTATCTTAAATTAGTCCACGTTCTAATGGGAAAGACAACATGTGTGCATGTATGTGATTGTGTGTGTATACACACATATCCACACTGAAAAATACAAAATAAGTACAAGATGGCTGAGGTGAGAAGGGCACTAGCAAATGGAAATACTAGGAAGACTTCATAAAGAAGGTATAGCTTGAATTTATGCTTTAAGAAGGTGAGGAAATCTGTGAGATAGAGGTAAGGAAGATGTACACTACAAATATTGGGGGCAACCAGTATAAAGGCTCATAGAGGTATAGAGGAGAAAGGTCATAAATGAGAAACAAGAAGACCAGTTTGGCTAACAATAGAGTTTGGGAGGGAGAGTAATAATGAGATTCAGGAATTAGGTGGGGAATAGCTTGTGAAGGACTTTTAAGAGTCAAACAGTGGTTTTTATATTTTGTCCTTGGACAATGGGAAGCACTGAAGTTTATTGATTAAGGGAGTGACATAGACAGATTTGCACTTTAGGAAAATCATGTTGGCAATAGAATGAAAGATGAATTAGAACAGGGAGGAACTTGTGGTCAGGAGGCCAATTAGGTAGCTATTGTAATAGCACAGGTATGAGGACATGAGGGCCTGAACTTGGATGGTGGCTGTGACAGTAGCCAAAAAAGGGGAATGATGCAAGAAGTATTACAGAGCTTGAAATCATAGCTTTTGGCAATCATTGGGATATGTGGGTGAAAGAAAAGAGGGACTTGGAACTGATGATGGATAAGAGTGGTAGTGCCCTCAAGAGAAAAATGATAAAAATTCTGAGTCTGGTTTATTGTCCCACTTCAAAGTCTGGTCAAGATCAATGTGTTAACAGACTAACTCTATGTAATATCTATTCAACTTCATCCCATAGCTAGAAAAAAAGGCATTGTTCATCAACTTAGCTTTTCCTATGTGGATCATAGAATCATGAATTTAGAAGGCAAAAGGGACCTCAGAGGCAATGTAGTACAACTTCCTCATTTTTATAGATAAGGAAGATGAAGCCTAGGAAGATTGATTAATATGTCCATGGTCACACAAATAGTAAGTAAGCATCAGAAGAGAGAGCTGAACTCAGGGCCTCTGATAGTTAGACTCAACTCTTTCCAGTGATCATGAATGTCATCTAAAAGACTGGTACATAATTTTCATTATTGCTTAGCCATGTCCAATTCTTCTTGACCTCATTCGTGGTCTGATATGGAAAGACGTGGTGAAATGAGCACATTGTCATTCACAAACAGGAACACCTAGAGTAGTTTACCGATTTTAGGGAATCCACTTTCTATTTGGATTTTTTGATAGCTATCCTTGATAATGGGCATAAACACCTTTGGCAATCATGTCTCCCTGTTATTTTACTTATTTTATACTAATAATAATCATCAAAAGGCAGAAAAAAACAAAGTTATCTCTGTTGTTATTTCTTTCAAGGAATCTTGCATGATTTTGTCACACAAATGGGAAAAAACACTTCACCTTGCTGAAGGAGAGACTTTGAAGTTGTATTTTGTTCTACTAAAAGCTTTTGAAAATCAAACAATGAGAATACTAGGATTCTGTACACCTTTTAGTCAACTATGTGATTATAAATAGGTTTATGTTGTTGAATGTTACTTGCAAAAGTCTCCATATTCTCATTTAAAACCTCCATCAGGCATTCCTTCAATACACGTATAAGCTTATCTTCTAGATTATTCATTTTAATACAGGCATAACTATTGCTAATTATTGACATTTTCTAAATTGTCCTCTTTGGGCTAGCAATAGTAACAATTACTTTTCTTACCACCTAAGATACCTTAAGAGGAGATGGCAGTGATTCTATCACTCTCATGGACTTCCTCTGGATTTATTTAATCAAGTCTGGCTGCTTGTGCCATATCTGTTTTCTCTTATACATTTTCTACTTCTTTATGCAGTAGCTGGGTTTGTAAGATTCTCACACACATGTGTCCACATCATTGATGGAGAAGAATTTTTAACAAAAATCTAGACAGATCTTTTCTGTTTTCCAACTGCTATCCTCCTTCCATTTACATTCTTAACTACTCTTGAGATGATCTGATTTAGTTGAGTTTCTTGCCAAGATTTCTGTAAATTTGTTTTTCCCTCTATTGCTTCTTCCTCATACTCAGGATACAAACCTAGGGAATCAATCAAAAGCATTTGCTGATTGTTTAAGTTCAATAAGACACTATTGCTAAGTGTCAGAGATATAAATACAATGGATGAAACAACCTCTACTTACAAGGAGTTCATATTCCAGCAGGAGAGACAGCAAGAACATATGAAAGCACATCAGAATAAATATAAAGTGAATAAATATACAGAAGTAAGGTAGTTTGAGAGGGACAGGACTAGTAGTGGAGGCTTCACATAGAAAATAATGCTTAAACTACAGCTTGAAAGAAGAGAAGAATGCTTTTATATGAAGGTAAAGAGAGAACGCATTCCAGGCATTGAGGATGGACTATAAAAATGCATGGAGATAGAAGATAGAATGTTTTATAGGACAAAGAAGCAAGTGGACCTGTTTGGTTGGAATGAAATCAATTAAGTAAAAAGCAATAATTATCTACTATGTCATAAGTACTGTTGGTTGGTTGTTGTCTTTCATTCTCAAAGGGGACCAAAATGACATCACTATGGTAGAGTCAAGTTTCAGGGTGTCCAACTGTGGCTGATCAGATTGATACGGGCTCAGAATGTTCTACGATAGGTCAGGCACAAACAGTACATGTGAACATTTGGGGTGGATTCTCCAAATCTGCACATCTTGCATTTCCCATGAGCTACTTCAATTCTGCTTTGCTCACAGAGCACAGCACCTACTTTGAGGTGGGCACACCATGCTGGGCAGTCCTGAGCCAGTGTCTCCCATGCCATACAATCAGTTCCAAAGTCTTAAGAGAGATCTTGAGAGTGTCCTTGTATGGCTCTACATATGGATGATTTGGTGGTGACTGATGGAGAACCTATATTTTCTTGGTGTTAATTGTTAGGGCAAAATTAGCACAAGCAGCAGAGAATTGATCCATCCTTTGTTGCATCTCGGCTTCATTGGCTGCACACTCCTCCCTCTAGTTTGGTGTTGGCTTGTAGCCTTTTGTTATGGGAATCTGAAGATCTTTCCTGCCCCTAGGCCCTTTGCTCAAGTGGCTTAAGTGACTCTGAGAACCTTCCCTGATTTGGAAGTATACTCTGCCCCGTAATAGGCTGAATGTGGTCATGTGGAGCCTGTGGCAGGAGGCTTGTTTTTCAGGAATGCCCTTGCTTTGTTGCACCCTGATGTGAGGTTTTGCTTGGGGCTCACTTTGAGAAGAGTTGTGTGATTTGGCCAGATGAGACTCTGGGAAGCTGTTGAGCCACCCCACTGGCTTTCAAAAACCCAGATGTGGGTGCTTCCCTCTCTGGTAACTGACTAGGTATGGATGTGATGGTCAGATGATGGGAAGCCCATCTGCTGATCTGTTTCTTTGTCTGCTTGTAACTTGTGTTTGTATTCTGTTTGCATTCTCTGAAGTTCAGGGTGCTGACTTTTTCCCCTGAACTAGGTAAATGATATGTGTTTGATTGATTAAAGTGAGACTGTTAACCCATTTTGAGTTTTTTTTCCTTTAGAAAAGCAGATCTAAGAACCTGTGCTAGCAGCCATCCTGGGTATGCTAGGGTGCTTGCTGATAGATCTTTTCAAGTTGAAGAATTTACCATCAGTGTGGTAGCCACCCTTGATGCCATGTTCTTCCTCACTGAAAGCATTTGACAACATGCCTGAAAACAGCATGCCAAAAAGCATGGGAGCAAGCATATAGCCTCATTTCACTCAACTGGTGACTGAGAAAGCAAAAGAACACTCTCCATTATCCAGAATCTGGGCAAGCATGCCATTATGGAATTGACATACAATACTGATTAACTTCTCCAGGCAACCAAATTTTGATATAATTTTCCATAAGCCTTCATGACTGATGGTATCAAAGGCCTTGGTCAAATCTACAAATGTTATGTGCAGATCTTTGCTCTGTTCCTGGCATTTCTTCTGGAGTTGTCAGGAAGCAAACACCATATCAACCATTCCTTGGCCCTTTCTGAAGTCACATTGTCTCTCAGGTAGATGACCATCTTCCAGGTGAAGGATCAACCTATTGAGGAGGACTCTGGCAAGAATCTTGCCAGCAATGACTGAGAAATACCCCGCCCCCCCCCCCGCCCCCCGTGATTGTCACAGAACAATCTATTTCCTTAACCTTTATAGAGAGGGACAATAGAGGTATCCCTGAACTCCTGGGGGAGAACCTCTGCTTGCCATATAACCTGGAAAATTTCAGTCACCTTTTGTATGAGCAATGGACCCCCACCTATAAATCTTAGCTGGAATAGAATCAGAATCAGGTCTTTTGCCACCTGAAAAGAGCCTAATGGCATTCAAAACCTCTTCTTTAGTTGGAATCTCAGCTAGGGAAGAACTGACTTCAACCTGAGGTAAACAGTGAATGGCATTTGCATTGGTCAAAGACCTATGGTGCATATCAACTACTCAGTACTTATAGAGCCACATTGTTTAGTGATAAGAATGTGATCCTAGGGAGACAGGCTGAATACTTCCATAGTGTTCTCAACAAATCATCATCAATCATTGCTGAGCCATTTACCATTTATCTCAGGTTGAAGTCAATCCCTTCCTAATTGATAAGTACTGTGCTTAGTACTGGAGATACCATGAAAAACTTGAAACAAGCCCTGCCTTCAGACAACTTAAATTCATTTAGGTGGGAAGGTGGAGAGGAATAATATATTATAAGCCTAGAGAGGTAATCATGAATCAGATTGTAAAGTACTTTAACCACTGGATAAATGTGTTTACATTTTTTCCTCTAGGCAACAACAATAATAATAATAAATAAGACCTAATATTTACATACATCTACTCTGTGCCAGGCACTATGCTAAATGCTTTATAATTATTATTTCATTTAATCCTCACAATAACCCTGGGAGGCAGTTGCTAATCTTATCCCCATTTTACAGATGAGGAAACTGAGACAAACAGAAGTTAAGTGACTTGCTCAGAGTCACAAAGCTAGTTAGTATCTGAGGCTAGATTTGTACTCAGGTCCTCTGACTTCAGGCCCAGGACTCTATCCATTGGGCCACCTGGCCACCATAGGGAATGTAGTGCCAATACAATATTCACAGCACCTACAGTGGCTATGAATATGATGGCATAATTCTGAATTGCAAAATATAACAAACTGTGCATATGGAAGACAGAACCAAAACATTTATTCAAACACCAGAAAACCAAATCCATCACAGTGATGAAGAACTCTATACACAATAACAATGCAGGAGGCACCACCATCCTCAAGTCTTTCCCCTGTTAGGGCCTTCCCACAAATAAACACACACCTTGCCAGCTGCTTCCTCTCCCTCAGCTCTAATTGCTCTGACAAACTTCTTCTCAAATCTCCTGGGCTTTTTGAATAGAGAAGTGAGAAGATCTTAACTGTTCTTCAGGAATATTGAAAGTTGTATGAAGAATGGATTGGGAAAGGAAAAAGTCTAAAAAGGTCAGACTAATTAGGGGACTAGTACTTTTGAGAAGTGATGAGAGCTTGAACTAGGGTGGCAGTCATGTAAGCAGAAGAAAGGGGATATGTGGCAGCAGTTCTGTAGAGGCAGAATTATCAAAAATTTACAATGCATTCAATATGGAGGATTAAGGAAGAGGCAAAGGTTGAAGCTAACTCTAAGGTTGTAAATACAGGTAACTAGAAAGTTGATGGCATCCTTAAAAATAGAAAAGTTTTTAAAAAATGAGTTTGGATAAAATAAAAATTCTCTTTTAAATATATTGTATCTGAGATGCCTATAAGATATTCAGGTGGAAATGTCCAATATGTATTTGGTGATGTACAGTTTAGCATACAGTCAGACATATCAGAAGAGAACCAATAAAGCTGTCACAAAATTCACAGAGGAGAACACTTTTAGGAAGAGGGTTCCTGCGAAATGCTACAGAGAATTCCAAAGGAATGAGGTTTGAAAAAAGGCCTTCATTTAAGAGACTATTGGTGGGGAAGGCTAGGTGGCACAGTGAGTAGAGAACTGGCCCTGGAGTCAGGAGGACCTGAGTTCAAATCCAGCCTCAGACACTTAACACAAAAAAACTAGCCATGTGACCTTGGGCAAGTCACTTAACCCCAATGGCCCCCTCAAAAAAAAAAAAGAGACCATTGGTAACTTTTGGAAAGAACAGTGTCAGCTGATTGTCTGAGTCACAGACCACACTGCAAGGGTTTAGTTAAGAAATGAATGAGAGAAAAAGTAGAGTCAATAAGATGGTCAGCTTCTTCACAGAACAGCTAAAACATGTAGAAGAGATACAGGACAATAGTTTAATGAGATGGTTGGGCCCTTAAGAACAGGGAAAGCTTGTCTTTCAAAGGTCACTGAGAGTAGCTCAGGAATCACATCCAACAATTTGGGGTTTTGTTTGTTTGTTTTTCAATGCCCTGTTATACACCAGATCTGGTGATTTGAATTAAGACCATCTAGGTACTCCATTACTGTTACGATCTACCTTTAGTTTCAATTCCCTATTAGACGTTCTGTTCTGTCCTTTGAAACAACTAATTCTCTTACATAAGGAAAAAAAGAAACAGAAAAACATAAGAATCATGTATCTTTTTTTTAAACCCATTATCAAAGTCCTTTTCACCTGAGCAGTAGCCTTATCCCAGGGGTAGAGAACCTGTGACCTCAAGGCCACATGTGGCCCTCTAGATCCTCAAGTGAGACCCTTTGACTGAATCCAAACTTCACAGAATAAATCTCCTTAAGAAAAGGGTTTGTTCCATAAAACTTGGACTTAGTCACAAGGTCGCATCCAAGGACTTAGAAGGTCACATTTGGCCTTTCTTGATCCTCTTCTTTTTCTCAATGTATCTAAAAGGAATACAATTTTCTTTATTGTCTTTTGAATTCATGACGTGTTTCAGCTTATTCTGAGCTACATTCCTGTACTCTCCACATTATTTTTACAGGATATTGTGATGCTTTTGTATTTTTCTTCTCTTATTTGTCCTTGATTCCATTTTTTCAATTCTATAACATGCCTATTAAGTACCTACCACGTGCAAAACACTGTTCTAGGCATCTGAGGATACAAAGACAAAATGAAAAATTGCTCCTGTTCTCAAGGAACTTTCTTTTTTGCTGGGTTTTATGTGGAGGGGGCAAGGCAATCAGGGTTGAGTGACTTACCCAAGATCACAGCTAGTAAAGTGACAAGTGTCTGAGGTCAGGTTTGAGTTCAGGTCCTTCTGACTTCAAGGCTGGAGCTCTATTCACTGAGCCACCTAGCTGCCCCACTCAGGGAACTTCCTACCAGTGATTCAGAGGTTTAGAAAATATGGGCAAAAGTAAATACAAGATAATTCAAGCAACAAAAGAACCCTAACAACAAGAGGGATAAGAAAAGCTTCTGGTTAATTATGGACACTTGAAGAAAGCTAAGGATTCTAAGAGGTGGACAAGAAGCCTGTCATTCTGGAAAAGGGGCCAGACTGTGCCAGACAAGACAAGAAGGAGTCCAGTTTGGTTGGAACACAGACTATGTGGAGGAGTATATAGTATGAAAGAAAGCTGGGAAAGTCCTGGCAAATAGAGGGAGAAGAAATGGAAGCACTGTCAGATTTTGTATTCTTAGACTCAAAGAATTTTGCAAATGGTGACTGCAGCCATGAAATTAAAAGATGCTTCTTAAAAGGAAAGCCACGACAAATCAGGATAACATATTAAAAAGCAGAAAAATCACTTTGCTGACAAAGGTACAATGCAATGGTTTTTCCAGTAGTAATGAGAAAGTAATGGCTGTGACAGTTAGACTATAAGGAAAGCTGAGCACCATAGAATCCATGCTTTTGAACTATGGTGCTGGAGAAGACTTTTGAATGCCTCTTGTCCAAGGAGGAGATCAAATGAGTTAACACTTAAAGAGATTAATTCAGGACATTCAGTGGAAGGTCAAATCTGGAGGTGAAGCTTACTTTGGCCATATCGTGAAAAGAACAGACCCTGAAGTCTTTTGGAAATTTTGTGGAAAAGACCCTGATATTAGGAAAGACTGAAGGCAAAAGGAAAAGGGGACAATGAAGGATGAGATGGATAGCTAGTGTCATGGAAGCAATGAACATGAGCCTGGACAGACTTCGGAAGATGGTGGAAGACAGAAAAGCCTGGTTTTTTGGTTCATGAGGTCACAAAGAGTTGAACATGAATGAATGAATGAACAATGCCAAGAAAAACTCTAAAAGTAGGCTGGAAGCAAATACTCAAGGGGTTTAAATATTAATCTAAAGGTTTTTCCTTTTATCATAGACAAAGTAAGGAACAACTAAAGATTCTTGAGCAGGGAAATGACATGATTAAACCTGTACTTTAGGAAGATTACCTTGGCAGATGAGTGAAAGATGGATTAAAGGGGGAAGAGAATGGAAACAGGGAGACCAATTAGCAGACTACTGCGATAATCCATGTGGGAGGTAGTAAGGACATGAACTGGGTTGTGATTATATGAATGGAGAGAAGGATATGCATTAATGAGCATTGGTAACTGACTATATGAAGGGTGAAAGGAGAGGTCATAAGGTAGAGGGATAATTTTGAAGTAATGTATGTTCTCTATATTTAAAAAATCTAATCCCTGAGTTCCCTATACTTCCTCATCATATTTTTACATATTTTCCCCTTTTCCTTCTCAATGTTACTGTCTTAAGGATTGTCATTCTTGGAAAATTCTCATCCCTATTGTTCCAACTCTCCCTATAGAAATCTAAGCCTTGAAATACTACCTGTTCTTTGTCTGAACACTGAAATGTGTTCTTCCAAACTCTAGGGTGGTGCCAGATAAAATTAGCTTTCTTTTGTTTTCCATCACAAATGTCAAGATGCAGTGATTACTTTTCCACTTTTGGTGCCTCTTGGATTCTGATCATTTCTACTTTCAAAAGTCTGTTCCTCCCTATTGGTCAAAAATCAGGTCTGTAAAAACATCTCATTCCATTATTTCCTTCTTTTTAAGAATGAAATTATCTTTAAAGCTATGGTCAGAGAGAGAACTCCAGCAGTTGCCTATTTACTGAAGACCTATATCATTATTAAATTATGTGTCCATGAGAGCTTGTGAGGTGTATTTTATAAGTGTTCAAAGTGAGGTTCAGATATGTAAAGTTACACTATTCAAAAGAATTAAAATTGCACATAAAACAGATAGGAAAATAATCATGATGAGCATGCATAGATTGCATATTACCAGTGACTAATTACATAGAAGAATTAATGGAAATTTTATTTGTAACATGTATGACCAAAAAGGAGGTGATCTAACAGTCATGTAGCAAAAATGAAAGACAACAGATTGTCACCCTTGAAATATTTGATGAATTAAAGGAAGACTCTCCTTGTATTACATATGTCCTCAATGAAGGATTAATGGGAAAATAATTAAACAAATTCCACAGGATTGTAAAGTATGGGTTGGGGACTAAACTAGTAAAAGGAAGATCCAGGATGATGAAATAATGAATTTACCAAAGTACTGACAGTACTCAATTGTTTTAGAGCACCTCTGAGGATAACAGTGTTTTGCTAATGGACATTCTAGAATTTCAATAAAAAGAAGCTGTAAATCTTATTATTTTTCTATAGAAGATAACTTTGGGGATAAGCATGCAATTTAATTCACAGGAAGAGTCCTTTTCCATAAGCAAAAGAACACCTGAGATGCTTGGGAACATCCCAAAACTTTGGGCTTCAGGAAGATAGAAAGCCTGGGACTGATAGGAGCCAGTCTTTTCAGGCTGATTATCCATGGGAGTGCACAAAGTGCTAGGCTTTGTCCATACAATTTCTTCTATAATGGAACTAAGAAGTTTACAGATTCAAGGATTTAGATCTGGAAGGCATTTTAGAGCTCATCAATCCTAAACCTCTCATTTTACAAATGAAGAAAATATGTCCCAAATGGATTAAGTAATGTGAATAAGATTTGAGCAAGGTAACGAGAACAGTAGGAATTCAAATCTAGGTCCTAAGAGTCATAACCAACATTCTTTCCACCAGCAATAGAAATCCTGACCCAAATTTAATGTGAAGCACTGTGTTAAACTCTGGATAAACAAAAACAAAAGCAAAGGCTGTCCCTGACCTCAAGGAGGTTAAATTCTCATGGATGAAAGAACATCCAAAGAGAAGAAGAGGTCAGGGAGAGACACTCTAGTAAAGAAAGTTATAAAGATGTTAAGTGTATCCATAAGAATTAGGTTTACACCTCATCCAGAAACACTGACAGAATCAATTTTATCATAGATCATGGAACCATAAGTGGGAAGGAGAGTGACTGAAGAGTATTCAAAGTACCAAAACCATTAAATAAAAATGATCAAACTAATAAAACAACATGTAATGTCTGGTGCAATACTAATTACACTTTGAAACAATAAACATGAAATTTTTTGACAAAAAATAATGTATTCCAAAAGTCTTGGTGCAATTTTAAGTTTTTATACTTAAAAGTATTTAAAAACATAAATTTTTATAGCTTAAACCTGCAGTAAGATTCTTAGGGTTATTTTAATGATTATTTTAATATTTGTTAATAAAACAATAAATATTGTTAAATATTTGAATACATTTTAATTATTTCAATAATCCTGATTATGTTCAATTTGATGACTTGTGGGAGGTCAATAGTGCTCAATACAATTTTCATTACAAACTGATTGCAATCAAAACTCTGAAATACTATAGATTTAAGAAGAGTTTTAAAGAAATATACACTAAACAGTAGAAATTGAAAAGTTGTCAGAGAACCCCTTCTCAAATACTGAGTCTTGTTTTAACAGACACGCACACAAAAACTTAAAACAAGTCCTTTCTTTGCAATGTATGCAAAAGGTAAAAAGTGAAAGTACTATAGAAAGAGCCCACAAGATGCCTTATTCTCACACCAAGTCATTAAAAACAATTCTCCACGCTCTGTAATAATGATGCAAAAGCTCTCTCAATGTTTTCTGGGCTTTTCTCCACTGAGGTCATAGGCTTTATAAACAGAGCACTTCCCACTACTTTAGGAAAAGTACTGTTTGCTCTATATTGGTCTTTTTAGTCCTATATAACAATACAGCTCTTTTTTCACCAGTGAAAATTGAAAAATAATTGACTGAAGAGTAACATTCCAGCACCAGACAATGTTTGCCAATATTATAGAATGAAAGAATTTCAGAGATATACAGTGGTCATTTAATCTAACCCAGTGGTTCTCAACCTTCCTAATGTCGCGACCCTTTAATACTCGTATGTGGGCATATCTGCATGTGGGCAGAACTGCCTGGAGACAGATAGAGGAGCGGTGTCTTGGTTCCTAAGACCGTCGGAAATATGTGTTTTCCCATGGTCTTAGGCGACCCCTGTGACCTCTGTGAAAGGGTCGTTCAACCCCCAAATGGGTCACAACCCATAGGTTGAGAACCGCTGGTCTAACTAGACCTCAATAGCTGTTGTTGATGATGGTGGTGGTGGTGGTGGTGATGATGTCATTGTTTTTCAGTCATGTCCAACTCTTTGTGACCCCATTTGGGGTTTTCTTGGCCAAGATGCCAGAATGGTTTGCCATTTCCTTTCCCAGATCATTTTGCAAATGAGGAACTGAGGCAAACAGGGTTAAGTGACTTGCCCAGGGTCACACAGCTAGTACGTATCTGGGTTCAGATTTGGACTCAGGAAGGTGAGTCTTCCTGACTCTTGCCAGGCCTGGCACTCTATTCACTGTGTCACCTAAGTGCCCTCAAGAAGTTATTATCAGAGGTTGAAGTGATTTCTGGGAGTGGGAAAGAGGCAGCAAAGTGAGGCAACCTCATTGGCAGGAAGACCAATCTCTGTCTGACACACAGTAGCTGTATCACTCTAGGCAAGTCATATAACTTCTCAATATTCTAGGTCAATGGTATCAAACAAATAGAAGTAGGGGCTACTAAATGGTATATAAGAATCCCTGGGGGGGGGGGGGAGTATATCTTGACTTAGAAAACCATATATTAACATTAACTATGTTCTATTTTATTTAATTGCAGAGAAGGTGATAATTTGCCTCCATAATGGGGAGTTTCTTCATTTGGTAGTTCCCTGTATAACACTGAAACCACAGACCAGGTCCCTATTCCTAATTTCAAAAAAAACCATTTGTCTTTAGGAAGCAATACGCATTAAATGTGACTATTTCCCTGATTAGGATCCATAGTTCCTTCCATTCAACAGGAAAGCTGTAAGTCAGAATGAGGGGATGTACACATCTGTATATTTTTGTCCTATTGTAAAATAGTACTGCTTATTACAAGTCCTCTGAGTTTATTTTGTATACCCAATACTTTAATTATTTTTAACGTTTAATTAAAATTGAAGTTGGCTAATTGAAATGTGTGATTTTACATGTGGTAGTCCTTAAAAAACGGCCTTCTTGATAATCTTAAGATGGAAGTTACTCTATTCTTCAAATTTACCACCCTCCACAAACGAATTCAGAAAGTGGAAGATGGAGGTGCTGTCACGTGAATCTTAATCTACCTGGCCCTATTAACTCTGAGCTAGGCATACAGCAGAAATTAGAATCCAGGGTCTCTAAGTCTTATATATAAAATCCCAATTGTCCAAAAGGAGGGTACACAATCTCAAAGTGAATTTCTATCATAGACGATTGAAAGGACTTCAAACAAAACAGAAAAAGCTTCTGCCCCTTTAGCTGGTATCACAGGGAGTGGAGTATAGATATATATTGTTAAACACAAGGATCAATATATATACAAACATTTTTATAAAAATATGCATTGTTGAATCAAATATTAGCCTCCATAATTAGAGAATAAAAATGGACAATTTATAGAAAGATGAGAAATAAATGAAAATATAAAAGGAATAAAAGAAAATGATATTTTATTTTTTTCTGTTAAGATTGAGATTTTTTAAAAAGAATACCCCATTGAATTTCTGGATTTTATGAAAGACCATATAGACTAGAAAATTACAAAGGTTATAGGAGAATTATCCTGTTTCTTCTTCAAAATTCTAGCTGCCCAATGATCATACTTTTAATAGGCATTTAATAACCCTCAATGGAAGAAACAAAGACTTTAAATTGAAATTAAAATCTCTAATCCTTTGAAATGATGGAATTACTTTCACATTAGAGGTAGGGTTGTGTTTAGGGTTGGAGGGCATAGGGAATTAATTTGCTAGAGCAAGTGGTACAAATGGAGTTGGAAGGAAGAGTTCCAGGGCATCCCAACTCCATTAGTATTCATGCTGGTTGAATATACGACAATAGAGTAAGAGACCATAATCTCCATTTTCACTGTTCTCTATTGCTCTGATTGCTATGCAAGTATAGTGGGACAAAATTTCATTATTTAATATTTGTAGCAAATGATCACTCATTTATGTCTTATGAGAAATTTGTAATAAAATAGAAAATAACTTCAATAGTGGTGATAATCATTCATTCTAATTATTTGAGCTCTCTCAGTGTCCCTAAATATATGTCTTATTTGCCACAGAGCTTAATTAAACTGAGATGGCTGGATTAATTAAAACCATAGTAAACATAAGACTAAATAATAAAATACCAGTTTTTCTTTTTTCCTTTTTGAACAATGCTATAATACACTGTATCAATTTTCAGTGGTGAATTATTTAAGATTATTTTGGTGTCATAAAAATGTCAACTCTGTGTACATACTCACTTCAAAAACACTAATACTAAATATTGAGCTGGAAAAAAATTAATTTACCTGGTTCCAAAAATTCTATCACTTAGAAATAATAATGGGACAACTTTTAATAAATTTCTACAAAAAAAATTTCCTCAAATTTGTAAATACATTCTGTTTTTTAAGTGACAACTTGACAGGCTGGTTTGATTATCTGAGCTCAAAGAGTAACCATAGAGATTCAATAATTTCTCAGAAAAATATATGATTCCACTTCAGGGTAAATATCAATACCTGTATTTAATGACCAAAAATATGACACATGGACCTTTTTTCTAGTTTTAAGACTTGTATTATTGCCATCTAAGAGAATGTCAAATGACCTTTATTAAGGTAAATGTTTTAAAAGGAAATAGAGTCAGCTATAAAAAATCCGTGTGAGAATAAACTTCCTTCCCTAACTCACCACGAAAAAAAATCTAATTATGTAAATATATAAAATATAACACAAGGATCTTTTTTCTAGTTTTAAGAGTTAAATTCTTACAATCTAAGAGAATTTCAAATGATCTTTTTTAAAAGTAAATGTTTTAAATGGAAATAGAATCAGCTATACAAAATCCATGTGAGAATAAACTTCCCTCGTTCACCGTTAAAAAAATCTAATTATGTATAAATATATAAAATATAACACATAGATCTTTTTTCTAGTTTTAAGAGTTAAATTATTGCAATCTAAGAGAATTTCAAATGATCTTTTTTTTTTAAGGTTAATGTTTTAAATGGAAATAGATAGCTATCCAAAATCCATGTGTGAATAAACTTCCTTCGCCCATTCACATAAAAAAATCCCCAATTGTTGTCCCAAACAGAATGATTTTGGAAAGACAATGTCATTCTTCCATCAGCATCCTCAGAGAGTCCTCATTTGTACTGTGCAGTTGTTTTTTTTTTTCTCCTTTCTGGCCAACATGAAACAATGAGATGCAATACACAAGAACTATCAAAAGGGAGCACTTTTGAGCCACTGAAATCTTGTGTCAGCCTGAAAACCCCAATCTCCCACTACAGACAACGATCCTATCTCAGGTATTTTATGTGCTAAAATGATCATTAAAAATTAAGCACCACATATAAGCTGCCATTTAGAATATTAATTTACCTTTACTAATCATCTTTTTAACTTGAGGCTAAAAGAGTTCACTTACCATTCGGATATTCAGGCTTAGTCCAGGAGATGTTAAAGGAGTCAGATGAATAGGATTGGGCTTTAGGAGCGGGAACACCTTCTGGGACAGTCTCATCAGTTAAAGCCATACTGATCTCACTGATTTTGCATCCTCCTCCTGTACAAGCCTTAAAACACCAAAAAAGAAAAAAAAAAAGCGAATAAATGCATTGTGCTCCATGCCCCAACTGGTCAAATAAAAACTGATAAAGGAGAATTTTCATTTGATGTCTCAACTTATGCTAGATAGCAAACAGCTGAAGATAACCATATTTCCATTCCTGATGACTCTGAAAATGATTGTGGTTCAATGTTTAATTTTGACTTTTCAGGTTTTCTGTTTTGTTATTTAAAGATGTGAGCCAGACATGTATAAATACTAAGAAAGCTCAACTCTATGGACTATACATGCACACATCACATATTATTACTATCTACGTATAATTGCTGGAATTATCTTGTGTTTCTTGGTAAGATATTAAACTCTAGTCAGACCATGCAACAAAAGAGAACCTCAAACTCTACGTAGTGCAACTTTATAGCAAACAAATTCACTTTACAGAAAATTGAAAGAAAGGCCTAAGAGAGGTCCCTTTTATTTCCAGTAGAGTGACCATGTTATTAGAGTTTACATAAAATGTGAAAAATGAATAAAACATTATTTATCATAAATCAATACATAAAAGTTGTTGAGTGCATCTTTAATGGATAGAAGGGTCAAATCATTTGAGTTTCAGGTGCTAGATGAGATTAAATCCAACACATGGCAAACAAACTTAAAACGATCACAATGCCAAATGCTTGTCTACTAAAGAGCCCATCCTGCCAGGGATAATTAAAGTATAAAAAGTACTCAGAAACTTACTCTATGCATATACTCATATAATGAGCTAAGATATATAAAAAAATAAGTTAATGTATTGGGGAAATAATTCCATTATTTAATCATCAAGATAAATATTTCTGTAGTAAATTTCAATGTATGCTAAAGGATTTTCTTAAATGTACTGACCAAGAAATAGCAACAAATATATACACTTATGATCAATATATTAAAAAACCATATTTAAGCTAGTATTCAAGCACTCCCTAGGAGTTCACTACAGTTTGTAACATTAACTTCAAATAATTCACCAAGGCATTTACTTAAATTCAAACATAAATAATTAAGAAAATGAAGACAAAAAACCCCACAGAAAACATACAAATTCTGATACAATTTTTTATAAAAAGCCAATAAGCAATGTTTTAAGAATCAAAACACTTGTGTATCTCTCTCTCTCTCTCTCTCTCTCTCTCTCTCTCTCCTTCTCTCTCCCTCTGTCTTTTTCTCTTTCTCTCTGCCACAGTTTGATCCTTTAGCCTTCATTTGTTAATGCTTTTAACACAGAAGGATTTTGTGGTTATCCTCACTCACCCAAACAAAACAAGAGAAATGTAGCTCTCTTAATTGGTGACTTTTTCATTAGAGCACAAAACTATTTTTCAATATATAGCAGCAACATAACTGGAAGTAATGAGATATTTTTCCCCCCAACAGATCATACAATAAAAGTGCCTACTCACTTTTCCATATTGTAACAGTACAGGAATTTCATAGATCATCAGAATCTTTTTTCATCAGACTTTAACAATTTTAAGACAGGTTAAATTTTGGTCTGGCCATTAAACTGCACAGAGATTGGGGCCCTAATTAACCTCTGTGGGCTTCCTCTAAGTCTTAGCTATGGCATACGCATATATATGTAAGAGATAAACTTGTCTTCTCCTGGGGATGAAATCTTTGCAAATAAGGAAGAATCAATTGATCGTGTTGCCAAACTCTTATTGCACACCTAATCACCTCCAAAGCTTCAGGGCATGTCCTCCGGTAGCTTAAATTACTATCAGCTGATTTAAAAAAAAAAACAAAAAAACCTCCAAACTACAGTCTCAATATGCTGGAAGACAACCAGGAATTTAAGAAGGAAAAGAGATCATATAGCAAAGTTGAATTATCACGAAGAAAGATTCAAAGACTAGACAAAAGGACTAAAATTCTGATACTTTTTAGCTTACTAGGTTTTTTTTGAGGGGGTGGAGTGGGGGCGGGGGTTGAAAGAGGAGAAGTGGACTCTGCCACAGAGTTCCACCAGGGTTAAGAACTGGGGTTAAATATTGTAACAATGATAATTATTTAATGAACTCCCCAATTTTCCTCATTCCCATTGACTGACTCCTAGGTAAACTACTAATCTGTTCAGAATATAATATACTTTTTTAAACGCCCTAATATTTTGCTCCATGACTTAAAAAGAAAGATAAGATCCAAACATAGCCTAAGATAACTGGAGAAACTCTGAAGTTAGTGAGCATTCTTCTACGTATGTCTGCGATTGGGGTAGGTGGACTAGTAACCTAACACATGCACATCTTAAAGACAAAAGGAATTTTAACATGGCCATCTTTCTACAGTGTTCCTGGGCTCAGCACAGCATTCCACTGAACGTCCTGGGTTCCTGGGTTTCCTATTGGTGAACCTTTGATGACTCTGCTTTCTTTCTATATCTTGCTCTGGGAGCAATAATCAATTCAACCCTACCCTTATGAGAAACAACATCTCTATCAACTCCTTCATGACTCCATTCACTATCCTTCAGGCTTCCCTGACCAAAGACCCTTCACTGATCACTCCTATAAATGTTGTCTTTCCCTATTAATACGTAAGTTCCATAAGGGCAAGAACTATCTTTCCTTGTCTATTTGTGTCCCCAGTACTTATCCCAGTGCTTGGCACGGAGTGAGTCTCAGATATATTTAATTGATACATTCAAAAATAGTCTTTATGGATGAAACCATAACATGTACAAAGAATACCCAGAAAACAGAATTGTCTTCTAACCATCCCTAATTTAGGCATTGCTTTTGTTTTATACAGTCATAGAATGTAAGACCTTTGAGGTCATGAACTACAGATAATCTAAAATTGTTGTCATTCCCAGCCCTTATCATGGTATTTTACAAAACCCAATAGGCTTTAAGCAATACCCCAGTATCTCTTTTGAGCTTCGCAACAACTCCAGAAGGCCAGTGCTGTTATCATTCCCATTTATTAAATTAAGAAATGGAGGCAAATGGAGGTGAAGGGACTTGTCCAGGGTCACAATTTGTTAATGTATGAAGGAGGATTCAAACTCAGGTCTTCCTGACTCCACGACCCATGCTGTATTCATTTAATTCCTAACTTCCATATTTGGATAAAAGATACCACAATTCTTCCAGTCACCTAGATTTTTAACTTGAGTCATCCTTAACTTATCACTTTCATTCAGCCCTGATTGCTAATAAATTGGCAAGCCTTATTGATTTTACCTCTTTGACATCTCTCTGGTTAAAGTATAAGTGCCCTACTCTAGGCTTTCATGTCATCTTTCACCTACACTATCACAATGATCTCTTATTGGTCTCATGTACTCAATCTCCTCCATACAGCTCATCTTCCACACAGCTTCTAAATTTATTTATTCTTAAATCATACTACTATGTCATTTTTCTGTTCCAGAAGTCTCAATAGCTCCCTGTTTTTCTTAAAATATAAACTCCTCTGACATGGAAAGCCAGAATCTGATTCTGGCTAATGTCTCCAGGCTAATCATACATTACACCCCTCTTACACGTTCAACACTATAGCCAATTTGGTCTACTTTATGTTTTATGTACACAACATTCAATCTTCTACCTCTATGCTATCTATTCAATACCTAGAATATTCTCCCTCCCCAGCCTACCTCTTGCAATCTCTGGCTCATTTCAAGTTCAATTTTAATGACATTTACTTCAGGAGTCACTTCTGATGTTCCCATTTCCCAAAGTTTCGCCATAGCATAGTGCCTGGTATTTAGGAGGCATTAAATAATGTTTGTTGCTGGAGTGCGACCATCTAAACATTTATGAATTAATCTAATTGTACTAGAATCTCACCCACATTTTTTTACCTTTTCCAAAAGAACTATGTTTTCTGAAGGATTTATTCTGAAATAGCACAAATGGAGTATTTGGAGTATATTCTTCTAATCCAACTACCTTGCTATGTTCAACATGGCTCCTTGGCCTTTCAAAGCTGACTCAATAAATCCCAGTGGAGGTAACCTGCCCAGTCAGTCTGTCAGATCTGAAGAGGTCCTTCAGGGAAGGTAACAGCTCTCCTCAGAGAAGTATCTGCTCTCCAAATGGAGGGAAAGGGACTTTGCCTGAATCCCGGCTCTTCTGCTTAATGATAGCCAGTTCCTATGATTTCACTCCTTACCTACCACAAACAACATGAAATACTTCATTAAGTGTCCCAAATATTCCAAATCTTGGTAATTACATCTACATTCCCCTGGCCTACTAATTTAGTTACACTGCCCAAAAAAGGATTCAGTTCATCTAACTTGACTTGTTATTTGTGATGCTATGTGGACTCTTTGGGATACCCACTTACATTTCAAAACATTCACTAACCATTTCTTTACTAATTTGATTTAGTATTTCCCCAGGAATTCAAGCTCAGTGGACTAGAGTTTGAATATTATTTTCTCTTTCATTTTTGGAAAACTGAAGTAATATTTGCCTTTCAACAGTCCCATGGTACCTCTTCTATTCTTCATGATCTTTCAAATAACATGGACAAAAGTTTGGGAATAATATACATTGTTTCAGCACCTTAGGATGCTGTTCATCTTGAATTCAGCATGAATGATGAAAAATACTTTCAAGCTGTCCTAATTTGTCAAATACTTCAATATTTCCAATGGATTCATGACTAATGAACATGGCCTCCCATGACTCAAATGGCAACACAACATATTCCACACATCCCTCTTCACCTTGTGTGACTTGTCTGTGTCCTATTTTATAACCTCCAAGGAGAGTTAGCCAGCCTTGACCCAGAATTATATAGATGATGTTACCATTCAGTATTCTCTTTGCTCAATAAGAAAAAAAAGAAAATAAAATGGCAGGAGACATCTATCAAACAAAATAATATGTAAAATTGTATGCACACCTTGAAGTGTTATGTAAATGGTATCTATTATTTTTGTTAAATTAAGACTAGTAGAAGGTGACACAATAGAAATGTGCATATGAATGTTGATGATGCAAATGGTTGCACATATTTTTCTCTCATTTTATTATTATTAAACTGATAAATGTCTTTATTCAATGCTATTGCCACTTTAAACCAGTATATACATTGGACCAAAAAAGTGACACAATATGTTTATGTTTACTTTTTTGCATCCAAGGTTGTCTGTGAGATTTCTCGCCAAACATCATTAATGTACTAAGAACCTACTGATAAAGACAATACTATTGAGTTACTTTACTAATCTGCTCATTTTAGCAGGCCATAAATTGGTCTACAGATTGAATTTTTGATACATACATAGACATACATACATATATATGGTAAAATCTCTCAACCAGAATTTTTGTAGATGTAAATATTCTGATGAGTTATTCATCTGAAAAGCTTTTTTCTTTCAATATTTACTGAACAAAATCTTACGTGATATCTCATGGAAAAATGGAAAGAAATAGAATGATATTGAGAAAGATATGTAGATTTGAAAGTGGTTGAATGAGCAGACTAGAAAATCGGTGATTGAGAGATTAATGTCAATCAGGGAAGACGTCGCTAGTGGAGTTCCATAGGGATCTTTCCTTGGTCCTGTTCTTTTCAACAGCCATCATTGTTGTTAATAACTTAGATGTGAAGACATAGAAACTGGCAAATGACTAGAAGCAGGTAATCATATCTATTATCTCAGATGACATATGAGGCCACAAAAATGAATTTTTATAAAATAATGACTAGGGAATATCTAAAAAAAAAGTAAGCAGCCATTTCAAAGTGCCAGTATAGTGGATAGAGTGCTGGGCCTGGAATTAAGAAGACCTGAGTTCATATCTTGCCTAAGATACTTATGAACTATGTGAACCTAGGTGTGTCACTTTGGTGCTCCTTTCTCAGTTTCCTTAACTGTAAAATGAAAATGGTAATATCTCCCTTGCAGGGCAGTTATAAGGCTCAAATGAGAAAATATTTGGAAAAAGCACTTAGCACAGTGCCTGGCAGACAATAGACAACTACATAAATGTTTATTCCCTTCCCATCCTCCCATTACTTCATCAAGAACAGCTCCCACCAGATGAGCCTTATTTCTTTTGAAAGACTTACAACACTGGTAGATCAGGGAAATATAGCTATTTTTAGTTGACTTATCAAAGCATTTAACAGTATCTCTTATGTTTCTCTTGTAGAAAATATGGAGATGCATGAAAAAAATCATAGTTTGGTGAATTTGAAACTAGTTGAATGACCAGAATCAATCCATATCAACATGGAGTATTCCAGGATGTGTGCTTTGCCTTCTGAATTTTTATCAGTAATTTCAACAAACATATAAATGGAATATTTGTCAAATTTACTGATAAAACAGAGCTAGGAAAGCTATATAACACACACTATGACACAATCAGGATCCAAAATTTGACCCTATGTTCACAACTAAAGGCAAGGTAATAAGTTGCAACATCACAGGGACAAATGTAAAGTTTTTAGTTTGGGTTGAAAAAAATCAACTTTACAAGTACAAACTGGGGGAGGGAAACCATTGGCAGAAAGCAATTTTATTTTTTTTTTTAAATCTGGGAAATTCAGAGAACTACAAACTCAATATGAATCAACAGTGTTATATGTGAATCTCAGATTATGTTCAGAGAACAACAGAGTAAATAATGAGGGAGGTGATAATCCCAAATATTCTGTTGTGATCAGACCACATTAAAAGCATAGTGTTCAGGTCTGGGTGCTGCCTTTTGAGGAAGACATTGATAAATCAGACAGCAATTGGGATGGATAAAAGTCCCTGAACCATGCCAGATAATGACTGTTGAAAAAAAAAGGGGGGAAAGAATAGTTTGGAAGAGAAAAGAGTCATTAGGATTTTCTTAGTGCTGGGATGGGTTGGGGAATGAAAAGAACATGGCACTTATCTTCAAGTATTGAAAAAGGGAATAGACTTGTTTTACCATACCTCAAAAGGCAGAGCAAGGAAAAATTAGTAGAAATTACAAAGATGTTACATATGTGCAATGTGTATATGCATGTATATACATATGTATGTATACACACATAAATATGCATACACATATGTGTGTCTATATGTATGTATATATGTGTGTATGTGTGTATGTATGGAAGTACTATATTAGGAAAAACTACCTAACATTTAGAGTTATCAAAAAACAAGTATGGATTTCCCTGGGGGGTAGAGGACCTTCTTAATTATTAATCATTAGGCAAAGTCTAGTTGAATTTTTGTTGACGCCAAAGTAAAGCAGATTCTTATTCAGGTATGAGATCCATTCTAACTCTGAGATTCATTGATGCTATAACCTGGCCCATGTTTTGATTCACGTTGATAATAATTTCATTCATTAAAAGGTAAAAGCAACAATGAAGAGAACAATAATTCTGCTCTTGGTTCTGACCAATAAATAGAAACTGGTTGCCAGGGTAAAATCATTCAGAATCACAAGAGAAAGGGATTTCCATACTTCAGCGATTATCTGAGAAAAAGAGTACAAAATTATGAATAGCCTGCATTTTAGGGGAGAAATGGCTTTAAAAGTCCTTAAAAGTCAGAAAAAGAATCCCTTGGCCTAAGATTCTAGAGAAGTCAGCTAAAAAAGTCAACTAAAGAGGAGGTGATTATAGAGAAGGTTCCTGACTCATATAGTAAGTGACTGGATTAGAAGATGTCCAAGATCCCTACTCACTCTAAGATTCTATGAGTTGATGAAAATATTTCTAAAGTTTGTAATATATTTTAGTTAGTACAGTGACCAAGCCAAGCTACTTAACCTCTAAAATCCTCTATTTGCTCATCTGGAAAATGGGGTTAATAATACCTACAGTGCCTACCTCACAAGTTGTTGTTAGACTTAAATGAGATAATGTATTTAAGGCATCTTTGAAACTGTAAAATGTTATATAAATCTCAATTATTAGTAGTAAAATCTATTATGCCCTTCACAGCAATTAGCATATGAATATATGATAGCTGATTTTTAAATTATTCACTGTGCTATTCAAAGTCGTCATTCTGAATATCAAAGAGTCTTAAAGTAGAAAGAAACCTAAAAGATGATTTAGACCAAGGTCCTAATTTTGCAGAAAAAGAAAATAAACTGAGTCAATCAAGTGGTATGATCAAAGTCATCCTAATACATGGATTTCTTAACTTTCATCCATGTTCTTCCACGAAATCATACTGTCTTTTATCACATGGTTTTACAGACATAGAAGGTAAAGAAGATTGCTCTGACTCTACACTGACCCCTGAGGATACACTCTGAAATTTGCTTTTTTCCAAATAACTATCATATCAGCTTCTTTTGTTGTCCATTCTCTCTTCCTAATGAAAATAGAGTGCTGAGAAATTTCTGTTTAATTCTGCTCAGTTGGTTACCAGCTAATTGAGGCTTTACTGTATACCGAAATTAATATTGTATTATAAATTGTGTAGATTTCTGTATGAGCTCTTAAATGTCTAGTTAATTCACTTTTCACTCTCCAGGTACGGAAGCACTAAACAATCAAAGAGGCCTTTAGTATTTCTATTTCCCAAGTTGTGTTTTAGTACCTAGGCACAGTGAATAACTTAAATCCAGGTTTTCCAATGATGTCTATGAATGCCCTTGTTTGGGGATTTCAAGTCAGACAGTTAACAATAGTTGAATATAGTTTATTTCTTGTGGTATAATATTTAGAGCATTCAAGAGCATGTTAAGCAAAATGAATGCATACACAGTGTCTACATAAATGTAAATTTATTCATAATCAAGAGCAGAATATTTTCTATGGCATTTATCAAAGCAAATATCCTTATATAGGTATTGCTATAAAATGAAGAGTGTGTTTAAAACAAATAGGGACAATCTCATATTTATATTCAGTTATTTTCAGATGTGTTATTAAACTTAAAAGTACTATATTTCATATTAAAAAAAAGGAAACACTACCCTGAAATTCCACAATGATATCAAGGTCTTTTAAAAGACCTTCTTAAAAACCTGCTATTTTGCATTTTTAAAAATCATGTGTGTGTGTGTGTGTGTGTGTGTGTGTGTGTGTATTTAAGCACTAAACATTTATTAGCTGCTGTGGTTTTCTGAAAGAAGTGACTGTTCTATTAAGATAGAAATGTAATGGGAGCTATACTATAAAAATAATCTAAAATATTTGGGGCTCATTTAAACCCTCATTTAAAAAAAATAAGATCTAAATTTTCATACTGTGAATTGTTTTTCAAATGAATATAAGCTCCACAGGGAAATGACCTTATTAATCCAGGCATTTTGGAAAATACTGTCCACAATTATGGCATTGTACAAATAAGAAAAGTGAAATAATTCCTGATAATCCCAAATTAGATTTTGAAAAACCTACTGATTCAGATTATTATTTTGCCATTTGGCATAACAGGAAATGGATATATGTGAAATGGATCCACAGCACTCATGTTTAGGGTAGGAAGTGATTATAAAATGTGAATTGTAATACTATTGTTGCCTTTTATTTTAGAATGGAGGAAGAAAAGGGGAAATCAGGAAACTTACAGCCAGTTTTATCAGGTATCTGGTACCAGGGAAGAGGTGTCGTATGGTGTGATCCTGGAAAAGTTCTGTACTGTTATAGATAACATTCCAAACTGTAACATTTTGCTCATGATCTGCCACATATAATATATAACGCTCCAGAATTCCATTTAATTTCTCTGGCTGTTTCCACCTGGATAAAGAGAAATGCAGCATTACTGTCACTAATCATTAAATTTATCAATGAAATGGGAAGGTTTTGCTGTTGTTGCTTTTGTGTTTTGGTTTTAGGGGGTTATTTGTTTCAGACTGGGTATCCCTAGCTCATGGAAGCTGGAAATGCTTCAGCATCTCACAGACAAGATCTCATTGCTGATAAGCACAGAAAATGAGAGCTGCTCCATTTCAGACATGGGCTGGATTGCCTCTCCTTAGACTGCCTGGTGGTCCCCTATTCCCAGGCTCTCACCATACTGATGATGGAACTGGACTGACTTTAGCCGCTACTAAAAGACAGACCTTCCAAATTCAAGAGATCCACTAGCTTCAGACAACTGATTAGCAGTCACTATAAGCATGTACCATCATGGGAAGATTTTAAAAAGCACAGGGAAACATGTAACTGTATATCAAGTGATATAAAACAATTGAAAAATCAGAAACATTTCAACAGCAATTTTTTTAAATGAACCCCTATGTTGATGCTTGGAATACTTTCCCTCCTCCACTAGGATTATTGACCTCTCTGGTTTTCCTTAATTCCCAACTAAAAGCCCACCTTCTACAGAAGTCTTCCCCATCTCCTCTTAATTCTTGTGTCTTCCCTTTGTTAATTATTCTCTATCTTGTAGGTAGCTTACTTTGTGTATATTTATCTCTCCCATTAGATTGTAATCTCCTTGAAGGCAGGAACAATTTGCCTATTTTAAAATCCCTATCACTTAGCACATTGCTTGGAAGATAGTGGGCACTTATAACATTTATTGATTCACTGATTTTTAGATACCAGCACAATGTTAGATAATGTTGAAGATACAAATGCGTAAGACATGGCTTCAGATCTTAAGGAGCTCCTCATCTACCTGGGGAAACAAGGCTAAGAAGACATGTGAAATCATTACTGTAACTAACAGCTCAAGATCATAAAAATTAAACAATAAATTATTCTATCTATGCATATATATGTATGTATGTATGCATGTATATGTGTATGTGTATGTATGTTCAAAGTGTTTTGGGGGAATCAGAGGAAAGGGGAAATCAATGTGGGCTAGAATACTCAGGAAAGGCTAGGAAGGAGTGGCACTTGAGATAGACTCTAAAGGTTGGGTAGAATTTAATAGGCAGATGGAAGAGAAAGAAATCATTCCAGGTGAGGATAACAGCAAGAACAAAAGTAGGGATGCATATGACAGCTGGGACAAGGAGAAAACTGGCCCTAGAGAGACTACATGTTAAAGAAAAGTGAGGATGATGAGGAATAAAATCTCATTAGAGGAGGTACATCTGGGTTATGTAAGGCCCTGAAAGCCAGGCAGATGAATTTAAATGGATTATAGAGGGAAAACAAGAAGCCAATGGAAGCATTCACAATGCTATTAATATATGCAAAAGAAGGCTTTATGACAACTTGTTGATGCTGCAGAGATGATTCCTGATTTTGGTAAGTTGAAAGATATCTGAGATCCCTGCCAATTCTGAGATTCTGTGAACAGTTATCAGGACCTGCACCTGTGATTTCATTGGTACAGGGAGCTCCCAGATGAAATAACTCACTCTTCTAGCACAAATCAGTACCTCTTTCACAACTCTACAGTATCGCATATGCCAGTGAGAAGTTCAAAGATTTTATGATTCCATGGAAATCTTTGATTTTTATTTTTAGGCATAATGGAAAGATAAGATAATACTTCCTATTTTTATTACAACATTAATTGTGCTACAGACATTTAAAACATTGAAAAAATGCAACTAAGACAAGAGAGGGAAACAAGTCACAAAACCTTCAAGTTTTTCTTTTATTGAAGTTTGCACAGAGGCAGTGCACATATGTAGTTTAGCCTGATTGCACAAAGACAAAAATGGAAATTAAGTTGGCAAGTGATAATCAAAGGTTCACAGAACCACTAAACTAATCACTTCTATGCATTTAATCACAATAAATTTAATTTTATGTCACAAACCCTTTCCCTGATTGAACTCACTAAGATTCTTGCATAAACTGGTATGTGTCGATTGTCAAGAAGCAGAACATTTCTACTTACTGTACATAGATAGTTCTAGAATCCAACACGGTCAAGATGGGGGCATCAATGTTATCTGGTGGCAGCTGTGCTGTAAACAAGGTGACCTGGGAACTGTTTGTACAGCCAACAAGCGTGCATGCAGTGAGCAGAAACTGATGTGGCGTAAACACTGCTAAATCTAGGGAAAAAAATGAAACCAGAATTTATTGAACATGGTAGTTTTTATTCAGGCTTCTCAGCTTCTAGAAACACAACTTCTGAGTACTTGGTACTTGTATGTGAATTTCAAATAATCATAAAATGTAGAGGTGGATATTTTCTTGAGTACCTTGTATCTGTTCCATGGATAGTAAAATGAGACAAAGTATTGGTTTGACTGCCTTATCTTACAAACTTGATTGTTTTCCTGATGGGTATGAGTGTTATTCTAAATAGTTAAAACAATTCTGTGTTCATCAAAGTTATGAGGCATAATGTTCTCTCCCCAAAAAGCTGATAAAGAAGTTGGGAGTGGGGTGGAGAAATAGTTTATGGTGCTGGGGTAAGAGTGACATCTTGGGGTTCATGGATATGATAAGCAATCTAGGAGAGAAAGGAATAGTTTACCTGTCAGATTTATGGAGAATGGAAGAATTTACGACTAAACAAGAGATAGAGAACATTAAAAAATGCAAAATGGATGATTTCAATTATATTGAGTTGAAAAGGTTTTGTACAAAGACAATATAACCAAAATTATGAGAAAAGCAGAAAAATGGGAAAGAATTTTTAAAATCAGGAGCAGAGTCAAGATGGTGGCTTAGAAGCAGGAGAACTCTGTGGCTCCTCCCATAACCACCTCTAATACTTATAAAATATGACTCTAAACAAATTTTAGAGCTCCAGAACCCACAAAATTACAGAGTTACAAAGCTCCCACTGAAGGCAGCTTGGCAGGCTGAAGGGAAGGGGTTCATCTCAGAGTGCTGGGAGCCCAAAGCAGCACCACATAACCTGTGACTGGAGCCCTAGGGTGGCCACAACAAGCCACAGCCATAGCTTTCAGGAGAGTGGATCACCAGCAGCTGTGGTGGTTTCCAGAATTATCAACCCATAAGAAACAAGGACTAAGTGAAAGGTCAGTGGAACTCAACTAACTTTCAGGGAGAGAGTCTGGCCATCTGCCTCCAAGGTGAGAAGCAGCGCCACATGGCTGCTTCAGAGCTCTCAGTCTGTAGATTGCAGGCGGGCAAAGCGATCATTCAGAGGCTAAGTGCTCTTGCCTTAACCTGCCTGGATTGGGATTGGGATCTTGAGTGGTGGTCCTAAGGTGTGTGATCAGTGAGCTAAAGCTGGTGGGGGCTGCAGAGATGGTGGTCTCCTAATTGCCCAGACAGCTGCAAAAAGCCCAGCAATTTGGGACAAAGCTCTCCCCTCTAGAAGCAGAGTTCTACTGAGCTAAAAAATCAAGTAATTCACTGGCAACATGAGCAGGCAAAGGAAGCAAAGTAAGAACAGCAACCAAACTCTAGATTCCTTCTTTGGGGACAAAAAAGGATCAAAGCATGGAATGGGAGGAAGACAAAACAGTCAGAACTCCCACATCAAAGGCTTCCATGAAAAATAAAGACTTCCTACAAGCCATAGAGCAGCTTAAGAAGGATTTTGAAAACCAAATAAGAAAAGTAGAGGAAAAATTGGGAAGAGAAATGAGAATGATGCAAGAAAATCATGAGAAGAGAGTCAACAATCTGACTGAAGAAAATAACACCTTAAAAAATGATTAATTCAAATGGCAAAAGAGGCCCAAAAAGCCAATTAGGAGAAGAATGCCTTAAAAAGTTGAATTTGCCAGATGGAAAAAGAATCTCAAAAGCTCACTGAAGAGAATATTTCCTTCAGAATTAGAGTGTAGCAAATGGAAGCAAATGACTTTTTGAGAAATCAAGATACTATTAAACAGATCCAAACA
>CM053584.1:96343897-96362293 GCA_028627135.1 Pseudochirops cupreus
TTTGAATACTGTGGAAACACAATCAGGATAACCCAGGATCTAGCAGTTTCTACATTAAGAGATAGAAGGGCCTGGAATATGATATTCTGGAGATCAAGGGAGCTAGGATTAAAACCAAGAATTACCTACCCAGCAAAATTGAGTATCATGTTCCAGGAAAAAATATGGTCATTCAATGAGGTGGAGGACTTTCAAGCATTCTTGAGGAAAAAACCAGAACTGAATAGAAAATTTGACATTCAAATACAAGAAGCATGAGAAGATAAACATGGAAAAGAAATCATAAGGAACTTACGGAAGTTGAACTATTTACATGCCAACAAAGAAAAATGAGAATTGTAACTTATGAAACTTTTCTCAGTATGAGGATAGTTGAAGGGAATATAAATGTATATAAACATATACATACACATATGTCTGTATAGGAAGGTTTATATATGTGTACAAACACATATCTGAGTATGTGTATATGTGAGTACATAGAGGGCACAAGATCAATTGAATAGGAAGGGACAATACTCTAAAAGATGAAATTCTGAGGTGGGAGAGGATTAAAATGAGAGGAGACAGGGAGAGACAGAATGGGGTTAATTTTCTCATATAGAACCTAGAAAACATCCCTCAAGAAATTCTCAAGGAAAATTGCCCTGATGTTTTAAAGCCAGAGGGCAAAATAGAAATTGAAAGAGTTCACCAATCTCCTCTTGAAAAAGATCCCAAAAAGAAAACTCCTAGGAATATTATAGCCAGGTTCTGGAGTTCCCAGATCCAGGAGAAAATATTACAAGCAGCCAAGAAGAAATAATTTGAGCATAGTGGAAACAAAATCAGGTTAACACAAGATCTAGAAGCTTCTTCATCAAGGAATTGCAGGGCTTGGAATATGATATTCCAGAGGTTAAAGGAGCTAGGATTAAAACCAAGAATCACCTACCCAGCAAAACTGAGTATACTGTTTCAGGGGAAAATATAGCCATTCAATGAAATGGAGGACTTTTAAGCATTCTTGATGAAAAAAAATGAGTTGAATAGAAAATCTGACACTCCAATACAAGAAGCAAGAGAAGCATGAGTAGGTAGACATGGAAAAGAAATTATAAGGAACTTATCAAAGTTGAACTATTTACATTCCTACATGGAAAAATGGTAATTGTAACTTATGAAACTTTTCTCAGTATGAGGATAGTTGAAGGGAATATAAATGTGTATGTGTGTATACACATACATATATATGTCTCTATAGAAGAGTATATGTGCATATTAATGCATATGTGAGTGTGTGTATGTATGTGTACAGGTATACATAAACAGAGAGTACAGGATCAATTGAATTGGAGGGGATGATACTTAAAAAATAAAATTAAGAATTGAGAGAGGAATATAATGAGAGGAGATAGAGAGAGAAAAAAGAGGGTAAATTATCTCATTTAAAGAGGCAAGGAAAAGTTACAATGGAGCCTAGGGGAGTAGGGGGGATGGGGATGAGAGGGGAGATAATGGAGGGGAGGGCACGGGGGAGGCTTGTTAGAAGCACACAGTTCTGTAAAGGGACAGGGTCAAAGTAGAAAATAAAACAAGTTGGGGGGGGTACAGGATGGAGGGAAATACAGTCAGTCTTTCACAATATATCTACTATGGAAATGTTCTGTGTAACTACACATGTACGACCTATATTGCATTGCTTATCTCCCCAGTAAGGGTGAATGACAAGGGAAGAAGGAAAAGAATCTGTAATTGAAAGTTTGAAAATCAAATATTTTTAAAAATTATTATTATTATTATTTACATACAACTGGGAAATAAGATATACAGGCACTGGGGCATGGAGATCCTTCTTGTCCTACCAGAAAGTCAGAGGGAGGATGGGGGAGCAGATTGGGGGAGAAGGTATTCAGTGGGATTGCTGTTTTGGGGTGGTGGGTAGGCGACAGAAAGGGAGAAAATTTGTAACTCAAAATCTTGTGGAAATGAATGTTGTAAACTAAAAATAAACATAAAATTTAATTTAAAAAAAGAATAGCATGAGAGATTTTATCAAATACTTTGCTAAAATCCTGTGGCCTATGTCTATTGCATTTCCATGATGTCTAAGTCCTGTCAAAATTGCATGATCTATTTTTTAAAAGAAGAAGTTCAGTATTATAGAGGAAGGAACATAATGGATCCAGAATCAGAAGACCTGGATTCAAATCTTAGATCTTCCATTTACTACCTCTGGTACCTTAGTCAATTAATTCACTTAATCTCTCTAGGAATCCATATCCTCATTTTAAAGATGAGGATATGGTACTAGGCAGAACATCTCATATCCCCTCCAGATACAGTTTTATATTAAGAAACGTGTTGATTTTTTGTGATTATTGCTTCCTTTTCTAAATTTTCAGTAACCAGTCCTTTATTAACATTTCCTAGAATTTATCTAGGAATCAAAGACAAACTCATTAACCTATATATTTTGACTCTATTAAAAAAAACACCAAAACAAAACATCTAGACATTTGTCCCTTCTCTCATTTTCAACAATTATTCAAAGATCTCTGACAATGGTTTAGCAATTATCTCTCAGTTGTGCTGGCACCCAGCTAGTTAGATCAAATCAATTAACCTTTCTCAGTTTCAATTCTGGGGTCTATTAACTAGGATGGATACACACCCATATATACATGTGTACAGACACAGAGTGTCTCCAAATTACTTAACGCAGTTTTAAGTTACTAAAGCTTAAAACTGCACTAAGACTTTTGGGAATATATTACATAATACATATTCCTTACCACAAATCCCAGCTCAGTGAACTCCAGTGGTTGCCTATTACCTTCAGGAGCAAACATAATGTTTTCTGATTCCATTCAAATATATTCTAAACTTGGCCCATTCCTAACATTCTTTCACGTATTATGCCTCCTTCTGTGCAGTCTATGATCCAGCTATACTGGTCTACTTTCAATTCTTCAAACTTTATTTTCCATCTCTCATCTATAAACCTCTTCCTTTACTCCCTGAATGTATTTCTTATTTTCCCTAGCTTCCTTCAAGACTCAGGTCAACTCTTACCTTTGGAAATAAAAGACTTAAACAACCCTATCTTAGAAAAATAAACTGATCAAGTCATAAATGTGCTCCCAAAGAAAAAAAACCAGATGTCTAGATGAATTTGCAAGTAAATTTTACCAAACATTTAAAGAACAAATTATTCCAATATTATATAAACTGTTTGGGGAAAAAAAGTAAAGATGGAAAACAACCAAATTCCTCATATGACACAAATATGCTTTTGATGTGAAAACTGAAAAGAGCAAAACAGAGAAAGAAAACTAAAGACCAATTTTCCTAATGAATATTAATGCAAAAATTTCAATAAAGTACCTGCAAGGAGATTACAACAATATATCACAAAGATCATATACTATGACCATGTTGGATTTTTAACAAGAACATAGGGCAGGTTCAATTTTGGGAAAATTATAAACATAATTGACCATACCAATAAGAAAAACAGGGAAAACTATGCTTATATCAATAAATAGAGAAAAAAGCTTTTGGCAAAATATAACACTCATTTTTATTTTAAAAAAAGACTAGAAGCACAGGAATAAACAGAGTTTTTCTTAAAATGGTAAGTAGTGTCTATCTAAAACCAAGAGCAAGCATTTCCTGTAATGGGGATAAATTAGAAACCTTTCCAATATGATCAGGGGTGAAGTAAGGATGTCCATCACCATTATTATTGCATATATTTTTTTAAATGTTTAATTTATTTGTTTTTAGTTTTCAACATTCATTTCCACAAGATTTTGAGTTACAATTTTTTCTCTCCCTGTCTTCCCCCTATCCCTCACCCCAAAATAGCAAGCCTACTGAATACCCCTTCCCCCAATCTGTTCTATTTTATACCTCCGTATACCTTTATACCTTCATGCCTTCAATTCTCTAACTTTCTAGTAGGGCAAAATGGGTTTCTATACCCCAGTACCCTTTATGTCTCATTTCACAGTTGCATGTAAAAACCAATTTTTAAACATTTGTTTTTAAAACTTTAAGTTCCAGATTTTTTCCCTTCTTCCCTCCTCACCCACCCCCACTGGGAAGATAAGCACTTCAATATAGATTGTACATGTATAGTTACCCAAATCGTTACCATAGTAGTTATATTGTGAAAGACTAACTGTATTTCCCTCCATCCTACCCTGCCCCCCACTTATTCTATTTTCTTCTTTGACCCTATCCCTTTTCAAAACTATTTGCTTCTAATTATCCTCTTCCCCAATCTGGCCTCCCTTCTATCCTCCCCCGTTCTTAACCCCTACCCACCTAGTTTCCTATAGGGTAAGATACCCAATTGAGTGTGTATGTTGTTCCCTCCTTAGGCCAAATTCAATGACAGTCAGGTTGTCCCATGCTCTTTCACCTTTCTGCTCTTCCCCTCCATTGTAACAGTTTTCTCTTGCCTCTTTTATATGAGATAATTTACCCTAATCTATAGCTCCCTTTTTCTCCCAATAAATTCCTGTCTTACATCTTAATTTTATTTTTTTAGATATCATCTCTTTATATTCAACTCATCCTGTGTCTATGTATACATGAACATACAAATTCCCACACCCACATATATGCTTACATACTCATACATCCTCCTATACATATGTATATATGTATGTATACATACATACATACATACATATATATATATATGCACACACATATATTCCCTTCAGCTGTCCTCATACTGAGAAAAGTCTTATGAGTTATAATTATCATTTTTCTGGGTAGGAATGTAAATAGTTCAATTTTGATAAGTTCCTTATGATTTCTTTTTTCTGTTTACCATCTCGTGCTTCTCTTGCTTCTTGTAACTGAAAGTCAAATTTTCTGTTCAGCTCAGGTTTTTTCATTAAGAATGCTTGAAAGTCCTCTATTTCATTGACTGACCATATATTTCCCTGTAGCATTATACTCAGTTTTCCTGGGTAGGTGATTCTTGGTTTTAGTCCCAGCTCCTGTGACCTCCGAAATATCGTATTCCAGGCCCTTCAATCCCTTAATGTAGAAGCTGCTAGGTCTTGTTTTATCCTGATTGTGTTTCTACAATACTCAAATTGTTTCTTCCTGACTGCTTACAATATTTTCTCCTTCACTTGGGAACTCTGGAATTTGGCTATAATATTCCTAGGAGTTTTCTTTTTAGGCTCTTTTTCAAGAGGTGATTGGTGAATTCTTTCAATTTCTATTTTGCCCTCTGATTCTAGAATGTCAGGGAAATTTTGCTTGAGAAAGGGATGGTGTCTAGACTCTTTCTTTGATCATGGTTTTCCAATGGTAGTCCAATAATTTTTTAATTATCTCTCCTGAATCTATTTTCCAGGTCAGTGGTTTTTCCATTTTTTTTTCCATTGACTTGTTTATGTCAATGGTTTTTCCAATGAGATATTTCACATTGCCTTCTATTTTTTCATTCGTTTGGATATATTTTATAGTATTTTGATTTCTCATAAAGTCATTAGCTTCCATTTGCTCCAATCTAATTTTGAAGGAGTTATTCTCTTCAGTGAATTTTTGAAATTCCTTTTCCAGATGGCAAATTTGGCTTTTTAAAGTTTTCTTCTCCTCCTTTGCTTTTTGGGCCTCTTTTGCCGTTTGAGTTAGTCTATTTTTTAAGGAGTTATTTTCTTCAGTGTATTTTTGGGTCTCCTTTATCAGGCTGTTGACTTGCTTTTCATGATTTTCTTGCATCATTCTCATTTCTCTTCCTAATTTTTCCTCTACTTCTCTTACATGATTTTCAAAATCCTTCTTGAGCTCCTCCATAGCCTGTAACAAGTTCATATTTTTCTTGGAGGTTTTTGATGCAGGGGTTCTGACTTTGATGTCTTCTTCCCTCTCCATGCTTTGATCCTTTTTGTCCCCAAAAAAGGATTCTATCTTCTTTTTGTGCTTCCATTGCTTGCTCATATTGGCAGCCAATTACTTGACTTTTGAGCTCTTTCCCACAATAGAACTCTACTTCCAGAATGGAGAGAGCTATGTCCCAAATCACTGTAGCTTTTGCAGCTGCTGGAGCTATTAGATGGGTGCCCTCTCTACAGCCCCCACATACTCTGGCTCACTGATCACACATCCCAGGACCACCACCCAAGACTGCAATCTGGAACCAAGCAGGTCAAAGCAAGAGCTTTGAATGGTCACTTGGTCCCCCTACAATCTGCAGTCCAGGAGCTCTGAAAGCAGCCATGCAGCAACAGCTGCAGCCACCACACCTCCCTTACCTCTTCTCTCTCTGGCAGGTAGCAGCTGGACCACACTCCCCATATTCCAACAAAGTTCTACAACTTAGTCTTTGGTATCAGTGGATTGAGAAGTCTAGAAACAACTGTGGCTGCTGGTACTTTACTCTGGTGAAGTCTGCACCAGCCTCCTAGTTTAGGCCACCCTGGCGCCAAACCCATGGCTTGGTCAATACTGAGTTTGGCTCCCTGGGTGCTGTGAAGGATCCTTCCTGCTGGCCTGCAGGCTTCCTTCAGTGGGAGATTTGTTTCTCTCTGTCGCTTTGTGGGTTCTGTAGCTCTAAAGTTTGTTTAGAGTCATTTTTTACATGTATTGGAGGAGGTGGAAGCCAGAGCTGCTCGGAAGTCCTCTTTCTACTCTGCCATCTTGGCTTCACCCCCCCCCCCATTATTAATGAATATTGTACTAAAAATGCTAGCTATAAAATAAGACAGGAAGAGGAATAAGCATAGACAAGAAAGGGAAAAAAAACAATCACTTTTTATAGATATGATATTTCTAAAGAGTCAACTAAAAAAAACTAGTTGAAACAATTAACAGCTTCAGCAAAATTGCAAGATGTAAAATAAACCCACCCAAATCATCACTATTTCTATATAGAGTATTACCAAAAAAACCCAGCAGGAACACACAGAAAGAGATAATATAAAAGACTTAGAAGTCTACTTGCAAAGATATACACAGGAACTATATGAACACAATTACAAAACACTTCACACATGTAAAGACACATCTAAATAACTGAAGAAATGCTAATTGTTCATTAGTAGGTCAAATCAGTATTTTTAAAAAATGACAGAGCAGACATCCACAGCAACTTATTCAATTCCATACCAATCAGACTACCAAGGAATCACTTTATAGAGCTGGGAAAAAAATTCATTTAGAAGAATAAAATATCAAGAATATTAAGGGACTTAGCAAAAAAAAATGTGAAAACAGGGGGCCTAATAGTACCAAGTCTCAAACTATTTTACAAAACATTAATCATCAAAATAATTCGGTACTAGATAAGAAATAGCATGGTTGATAGACAGAAGTGAATAGATAAATAATATACCAAAGTGAATGAGTATAGTATCTTAGTGTTTGATAAAGTCAAATGATTCTCACTGTTTGACAAAAACTGCTTGGAAAACTGGAATGTAGTCTGATAGAAATTAGGCATAGACCATTATCTCACATTATATTCAAAGTAAGCACAATATGGCTAGATGGCTTAGACATAAAATGGTAATGTCATAAGCAAATTACAGAAGTAATGGATAAATTACTGGCCAGATCTATAAATAGAGGAAGAGTTTATGACCAAAAAAGATATAGAGAGGCTCATGGTAAGTAAAATGGATTATTTCGACTACGTAAATTAAAAAAGTTTTTGCACAAACAAAACCAATGCAGCCAACATTAGAATAAAAGTAGGAAACTAGGGGGAAATTATAGTAACTTTCTCTAATAAAGGACTCATTTTCAAATATATGGAAAAGTTTCTCAAATTTATAAAAATTGAAACCATTTCCCAATTGAACATTTGTTCAAAGAATATAAACAGTTTTTAGAGGAAGATATTAAAGTTATCAATAGTCATTTTAAAAGATGTTTCAAATCACTAATTACTAGAGGGACACAATTAAGACAACTCTGAGCTACCACCTCAAACCTTTTGGATTGGCTAAGATGACAGAAAAGGAAAATAACAAATGCTCAAGGGAATTTGGGAAGATAAGTATACTAATACATTGTTGGTAGAACTGTGAACTAGTCTAACCATTCTAGAGAATAATTTGGAATTATGCCTACAGGGCTATATAACTGTGCATATCTTTTGTTCCAAAAAATAACTAGGTTCTATTAGGCCTATACCCAAAGGAGATCAAAGAAAACGGAAAAGGACAAGGACTCTTATGTGTACAAAAATATTTATAGCAGCTTTATTTGGGGTGGCAAATATTTGGAAATGGGGATTATGTTCATCAATACAAGAAAAACTGAATGAATTATGGCATATGAATGTGAGGAATACTATTGTCCTGTAAGAAATGGTGAAGGGAATGGTTTTAGAAAGACGAACAGAATTACATGAGTTGATACAAAGTGAAGTGAGCAGAATGAGGAGAATAATCTATATAGTAACAGTATTATTGTAAAGATAATCAATTGTAAAGACTTATACCTCTGATCAATAAAACTCCAAAGGATTCCCAATATAAACTGCTCTCTACCTACAAAGAGAGTGTTTGATGGATTCAGAGTGCAATGTGAAGCATTTTTTTGGCTTCATTTATTTTTCTTGTTTTTTTCTCACCAGAACATGGTTGATTTGGGAATATTTTTAGATGACTTCATACCTATAATGAGCACCATAATCCTTGCCTTCTTATTGGGGGGAGGGAGGGAAAGAATCTGGAACCTAAAATTCATTATTTAAAAAAATCTCTCCTCATTGAGGAGGCCTTGCCTAGTCCTCTTAGCTGCTAATGCCTTCCGTTTTTGGATTAACTTCCATTTACTCTGTGTATATTTTGTGTTTAACTAGCTAGTTACATGTTGCCACTCCTACCAGAATTCGTGAGTTTTGATGGCAAGGACTGTATTTTTAATTTTTTTTTTTTGTATATCCAACACTTAGCAAAGTTTTTGGCATTTCTAAATATTTGTTGGCTGATTGACTGATTTCCTCCTTCTCTTGAATGCCCTTCCTACTTCCTCCAAAATATACAGTCAAAGTATAATGTTTCTATTGTTCTTGAGGGTAGGGAAGAAGTTATGATTTTTTTTCAAAATTTTCTACTTTTCCTCATCTTTTTATTTTCATTTTTAATGCTATTATGTCTTTCCTAAATTGGACCAGCAGTATTGTCATTTTCTTTATACTGGCATGGCCCAACCATGAGCACCAAATTTTTCCCTATTTTTCATTTCTATAGAGGACTTTGTGTTGTACTTATATAGATCCCATGTATGTCTTCTTATGCTAATTTCCAGATATCTTACCCATTTTCTCATTATTTTAAATTGGATTTCTCTTACTATCATTTCCTTCCAAATTTTGCTACTATTATAGTAGAAAACTAATGGTTTGTAAGGATCTATATTATATGTTGCTATTTTTCTGTAGCTAGTAATTGTCTCAATTAGTTTCTTTGGTGATTCTTTGAGCTTGTGAATTAAACTATTAAGATGCTGTAAATAGAAATAATATTGTCTTTGTTGAAGTTTATAACTTTAATTTCATTTTTTTTTTTGCATCATAATATTTCTAGAACTATGTTAGAGTAATATCATGAAGAAAGAATATAGATATTTTGCCCATTGGGAAAACTTCCAATGTTTTGCCATTATAAATAATGATAGCTTTTAGTTTCATAAACATACTTTTGATTATGCTAAAGAATTATCCTTCCACATTATTTTTCTCTCTTATGTGTTTAAACTAACTACTAATGATTTTATTAGTCATTTCAACCTAACACTTTGTTTTATCAGTTCTGATTTTTTTTAAATTTTCAAGTTCATTTATTACTCCTCTGGTTTTCAAGAATTATTCTTTTGCATTTTTCTTATGATGTTTAATTTTTTGTTGGTTTTAAATCAAATGTTCAATCAATTGATTTTTTTTATATTTTGTTAAAACCAGTTTCTGAAATACAAATTTTTCTGTGAAGACTGCTATAGCTACTAAATTTTGGTGTATTGTTCCATTTTTTATAATTCTCATTTTCATAATCATTGTTCCTTTGTTCTATACTTAGCTCCTCTCATAATTCAGGGTCTCATTCCTTCCCCATTATTCAGGTCTATATCTTTTGTTTATATTTTCTTTATTATTAATATTGTATAATTTTATAAATGTTAGGTTTATTATTTCTGGTTTTTAACATTTATTTGTGACTTCTTTATATCCTAGATAACGTATGAACCATGCAATCTGTTGACCACAACACTCCAGAATATGGAACTGGATTAAAATATAATTGGGAAATATTTAACAAAATAAATAAAACTATAATAAAACATTGATAATGCTAATATTCATTTTTATAAGTTAGCACAAAGCCAGTAGGGATCCTTATTATACATTAGTGGCCTTCATTTATATTTGAGTTTGATAATGTGTTAAAAACATAATTTTTGTAAAGTTTTTCTATGATGTTGAGAAATACTCAAATTCTTTGACATTTCCATTGAGAAATCTTCATAGGTATTCCAAAACTAATTCTCCTAGGTATCTGTTCAACCCTTTCTTTTTGTTATGACATGTGCTGTCTTGACTTTACCTGGCTTAGAAATAGATTAAATTTTCTAAGATTTAATATATTAAAAGATATTTAATTTTCTTATTATTATGTTACTTTTAATCTCCTTTTAAAGTCACCTTTTTGTGCCATACCATTTGGTGCATTTATATCAAGTAATAGTACTTTTTCATAGTCTGTGGTGCCTTTAAAAATAATATTATTAGTTTGCCTCATTTGATGTTACAGTTGTTTTATTGTTGCTTTTTAAAAAACAATTATGGCATCAACAGAACGTGAGGTTTTCTTTCAAACTCTAATTTTTTACTTTATACTGTCTATATATTTTACATTTCTTTCTCCTTGACCTGGGAGCTTCATATTTTGGCTACATTACTCCTGGACATGATGATTTGGGGATTTTTTTCAGGAGGTGATCGGTGGTTTCTTTAAATTTCTACTTGCCCTCTGGTTCTAAGGAATCTGGACAGTTGTCCTTTATAATTTTTGCAATATGATATCTAGGCTCCTTTTTGGTTCACAATTTTAGTTACCAATAATTCTTAAATTATCTCTCAATTTTCCAGGTCACTTGCTTCTCCTATGAAACATTTCACATTTTCTTCTTTTTTTTTATCTCTTGACTTTATTTTATTGTTTCTTGATGTCTCATAAAGTCATTAGCTTCCACTTGACCAATTCTAATTACTAAGGAGTTATTTCTTTGGTGAGATTTTGTACTTCTTCTTTCATTTGGCCAGTTCTAATTTTTAAGGAGTTATTTTCTTCAAGGGGCTATAGAGAGCACATAACAAAGCTATCGTTAATATTTTTGCATGTGAATTCTCCCTGGAAAAACAAGGATTCATATCAGAACATGGAACCATTAGCTTTATTCTCTTGTATTTCAGCACAAGATTTATGAAAAATGTTTATAGTAAACACAGACTATAAGAACCCTGAGCACAGGAACTGTATTTTACCTAAAATTTGTATTTTTCTGAGTGCCTACGACTGTGCACTAGAAACGCATCATTAGTAGAAAATAAATCTTTCCTGTACTATATAAATTCAGAGAATATTAGAGTAAGAAAGAACCTTAAAGATTAGCTTATCTCCTCCACGTTGTAGAGGTCCAAAGAGGGGAAATTGCTTCCTTAATTCATATAGCTAGTTGCTGGCATGTGCAGATTACAAACTGAGTCTCCTAACTCCTAATTCTGAGCTCTTCCCACTATCTAATTTGCTTTATGGAAAGTCTTATCTAAGAATGAAACAGTTCAAATTGTGCTTATATGTCTCATTAGAGAGGTTATTCCTAAAACAGATTAAAACTAAATATGGTATAAAATGATGATGTTCAGCTGGGTTATGTATGCCTATATGGGTTGTCTAAATGTAGCTCAGAAGAGCCAAAAAAAAAAAAAAGAAAAACACCAAAAAACAAAAACCATGAACTTTCCTCATCAAAGGAGGGAAACCATTAACAGAATCTCCAGTCTGACTCCTTCTCACCAAATGTTAGTTTCAAAAAAGAACATCATGAACCGGGAATAGCAAGTAAACTCATTTTTCTGTGCAAATAGCAAACAGATATTCAATAAGTTATAAAGATTAGAATATACCAACAAATTACAAAGAATGAATCAGTTCTCCATCTGGAGCCATTTCCCAAACAGAACATGGAAAAGTTATATAGATTTGGAGAGATAGAGAGACAGACAGACAGACAGATAGACAGACAGACAGACAGAGGAATATAATGAATTCACTTACCAGCTGGGAGTCTCAGTTCAACTTAAAATTTCACCCAAAGGGAAATTTCTCAAAGTCTCTAGGGTAGTAATTTGGAAATCAGGGATATGTTGAAAAGCTAGCATTCCCTTTCTGCCTACAGCTTCCAAAGTCTTTCATTCTCTCCTCTGGTGTCTGAGATTGGTCCTGGATGGTCTCTAAAACCTTGCATACCTCATCTCAAAAAAAAAGAAATAAAGAATTTCTCTTTCTTCCAAAGTTTATCACATCTTCCTCTCACTCTTTCATAAAGCATCATATCAGCATCTTCTCTGTGACAAGGAGAGTCTTATATAAAACACACTGGGTTTGACTAGAAAGCCAGGATATGTTAGTCACTGTATTTTACTATAAAGAATCAAAATTAAATCCAGCAAAGTTACTGTTTTCCTAAAAATTCTAAGTGAAGAATATTTCAAAGATGCCCTGCATTTTACAGAATGGTCTTTATCATAGAAACAGATTTAGAACCTGAAAGGACCTTATAGGTCCATCTAGTACAACCCTTAACCTTACCTCATCTTGTAGATGAGGACAACGAGACAAAGAAGTTCAGTGACTTACCTAGGGTCCCAGAGCTGGCAAGTATTTGAAGAGAATTTAAATCCAAGTCTTTCTGACCCTAAGCCCAGCACATTTTCAACTGTAACTCCTATCACTTTCTCAAGATCACTCAGATAGTAAATAGCAGAGATATGATTTCAATGTTGGTCCTCAATTTCAAATTCTTGGCCCTTTTCATATCATGCTGCCTCCCTATTTCTTGTTACTGTTGTTAATGATACTATAATTGAAAAATGCTGGGATTTGAGACATTTTTATTTTTAAAAACCCTTTTATTTGTTCTATTGGCACTCTGCTTTATTTCTTTTACTGCATCTTCTATGTATTCAGGGACTACAGAACTTGGGGAAGACCATCTGTTTAATTCATTATAACATATCCTAGCTCTTTTTTTCAGAAAAGATGTCCTGAGGAAGTTGTCCCTGATAGATTCTCATATCATACGTCGCTGTGTAAAGCTTGTACATTGGACTCCCAGAATTTACATTCCACTGGTGTGTTATAAATAAGTAATAAGAACAGATTAGAATTATGCATTTACACCTACTTGTGAGAGTGAGATGCATAATTCAGAAGTGGTGAATCCTGATCCTTAAGAGAATGGTGAAGACTTCGATCCCTAGAGTTCAAATCAAGCTATGTGTTTTTTCCTCCACTCCCTACCACCCCATGCTGTTTTCTTTATTTTATTGATTAATCTAAATCTACAGCTAGGGGTTTTTGGGGCCCCAAGCTCTACAGAAATGATTCTCCATTAAGGATCTTTTCCTACACTCCTTATTCAGACAGAACTGGTATGGAAACATGTGTTTTCCTATTCTAAAGCAGAGGATTGCAAAATATGCTCTGAACATTGATATCCAGACAGTCCAGGGGCTTTCTGGTATCTTTATTTCATATATTTACACCAAGAAAATGTAAAAGAAAATGTTATTCAACCTGAATAACTTAATTATGATATTAGATAAACAACCAACAGTGCATTAAATTTAAACAGAGCCATTTCAATGTTATGGCAAATTGGGTCAATTACGTAAGGTCTCCCTCTAGGTGAGGGGAAGGGTAGGAATGGGATTGAAGGTGCTGATTCAGAGAAGGGGGAAGATAATGAGACAGTTTTGTGAGATGATACTAGAAGAGACTGCCAAAAGTGATCTCCTCCACATTCCATCATTTTCTCCTAGGCTACATTTTACTTTTGTGAGAGCTCTTCCTTTAATTTCCCCTTCAAGGTTTCCCTTAGTCAGTTTTAAGAGTCACATTGGTTGGAAGAATAACCAATATAATTTGCCCTGGCCCGTCACTTCCCCAAAAGATGGTGCTAAATGTAAAATAATCTCTGGTCTAGAGGAACTTACTATCTTAATAAAGGGCATTGGATTTCAGTTCAGAGGACTAGGATTCAAATCCTGGCCCTGTCATTTACTCCCTCTCAGTGTCTTCATCTGTAAAAAGGAGGGTTTGGACTCGCTAGAAGTAAGGATGCTTCCATTTCTAAATCTATCACCCTAGATCTTTCTGGAGAAATAATACATGAACCCATGAAAAGTTAAATCTGAATACAAGGTTCCATCCCTGACTATTCTCCCTACCCCTCCACTCCTTTTCTCCTATCGCTTGAAAATTTCATTTACTCCTGGCAGGTTCAGAGACCGCTACCTCTCTACAGGTGAATCAAAAATATTTACCTACATTCTTGACCTCTCCTTGAGCTCCAGCTCTACATCTGCAGGCTCCTAGAGAACCTTTCATCCTGGATGTCCCATCAGCACTTCAAAATGAGCACAGCTAAAAGCAGACTTATTATTTTTCTCTCTCTGAATCTGTTCTTCCTTCTAGGTTTATATACCATCTGGTGCCAACCTACCTTTTCAGCCTTTTCCCTTGTACCTTTCCAGCTAGGAATTGCAAGGTGGTACAATGAAGAGAGCACTGGTCTACAGTCAGGAAGACCTAAATTCAAATCCAGTCTTCAGATCTTTACTGGCTGTGTGATTCTGGGTAAGTCACTTAACCTCTGTCTGTCACAGTTTGCTAAACTGTAAAATGGAGATAACTATAATAGCACCTACCTCCCAAGGATGTCGTGAGGATAAAATGAGATAATATTTGTAAAGCACTTAGTACAGAGCCTGGAACATAACTGTCACTCACTAACTATTTGTTTCCTTCCTTCCTAAATGGAGCAATTCTGCCTTCATATGCTCATCTTTCTCCATGCTTTTATTAAAGACATCCCCAATGTACCCCACTACAGAGCATATTTATCAGTAGACTTGGGATCAAGAACTGGGTTTAAATCTCATAATTAATATTTACTACCTGTGATTTACATGTATGTATATATAACAAATATACACATACAGGCATAAATACATATGTGTGTCTATACAAACACATACATATATTCATATATTTATACCATGCATGTATACATGTATATATGTATACATATATATGCATGTATGTGTGTTTGTGTATAAGTCCCCCAAGGCTCATTTCCTCATCTATAAGATGAGGATAACAATATCTGTACTGTGATACCTTACAAGGTTATAAATATGAAGCTTAAACAAGAAAATGTATAAAAAGCATTTTGTAAGTCTTAAATTACTTTCTGAATGTCAGTTGCCATTACTATTATTAATATTATCATCATTATTATAACCCAACTCCAAGGCCACTTACTGTACAAAACCTTCTCTGATTCATCACGTGAGCTCACAAAACACTGAACGTTGTTTCTTCAAAATACTTAACAATTTTGGTACATTATACTTTACTGGGCATGTATCATAACCCTTAGAACAATATTATGAATGCAGTATTGTTTTAAAATGTTTGTTAAATTAAAATGAATTGAATTCAGGGACAGATATAATTAAATATTTGATTAATTTATAAGACAAAACATGCCAGAAAAAAAGAGAAGATTCGGGGGGAAGGGCTTTCAGAAAAATATTTTTCATCACTTAAATATATATTCAATGTTGATCACATATAACTATATCATATAGAGTTACCTATCTTATATATTATATTTATCAAATTAATATTTAGAAGATCTCTATTTCACTTTGAACTGCGCAGGCATTGGTTTAACAATATGACAGATCACTAAATACATCACCAAACTGATTAGAATTATAATTTGTAGTCTAGTAATTTCAATCATTTTAACAAGGATTATTTGGTGAAAGAATCCATTGATTTACCATCAGTCTCTTTTATAAGTGGCAAGTTTCTGTGTAGACAAGGCCACAGTTCAAATGTTACACTATGGCGCTTATCCTACAACCAACCCCACAATCCCATGGAATCATTTATTCATTAAAACAATAGCTATCTGAAATTCTGCGCATTTTTAATAGATGTTTCTAATTCTCTCAAAGAATACATGGAATATTTACTTCTATTTTCTGCATTTTAAACTAAATTTTTATCTGATATCAGCAGCATTTAAATTCTGTTTTATTATTTAACATCATGAAACATATCAGTCATTTCCAAGATAAATGCTCCACTCAGAGAAAAGGGAAGGCTTCAATCTATTGATGCCGTTGTGGCCAATCAGTCAACAAACATTTATTAGGTACTACTATGGGCCAGGTATTGTGCAAAGAAAGGCAAAATATAGTCCCTAATCCCAAAGAGTTCACAGTCTAATTGGAGTAACAACATGCTCACAACTACGTACAAAGCTGGGTGGAGTAATGGGTAGAGCACAGGACCTGGAGTCAGGGTTCAAATCCAGCCTCAGACACTTCCTGACTATGCAACCCTAGGCAAGTCACTTAACCTCTGCTTGCCTCAGTTTATTCATCTGTAAATTGGACCTCCCTCCCAGGGTTGTTGGGAGAATCAAATGACAAAATACTTGTAAAGTGATTAATGCAGTGCCTGGGACATAGTAAACGCTATAGGTTAATTGTATACATGATACACTGGAAATGATCGATAAAGAGACAGCAATAGAATTAAGAGGGGTTGGGAAAGGATTCCTTTAGAAACTGGAATTTTAGCCAGGACATGAAGGCAGCCAGGAGACAGACATGAAAGTGGATCTGGGGTCTACCCAGTGAAATGTCCAGATTCAGGAGACAGACTCATGTGTGAGAAAGGAGTCTGGAGTCAATGGATCATGGCATACATGGAGAAGTATAAGAAGACAAGAAAGACTAGGTGGGGTGGGAGGAACAAGTTATCAAGGTCTTTTAATGCCAAACAAAGGCTTTTATTTGATTCTAGAGGTGAAAGGGAGCCAGAGGACTTTAATGAGTAGGGAGAGGAGAATGTGTGATGGTCAGATCTGCTCTTTGTGAAGATTCCTTAGACAGTAGAGTAGAAGATGGATTTGTGGTAGGGAAACCAACTAACAGACTATTAAAATATAACATCATTGGTACGTGAGGAATCAGATTATTTTGGTCATAATAGGTCTCTTTTATTAATTAAATTAATAGATATTAAAGATCTGTTCTGTACACTAATAAGACACCTTACAGATCTGGAGATGAATCACAATGACACTTAAGGGAATACTTCTAGACACTCTATCAGCAAGAGATTTCTATCTGAAAAGTATTTTCTTGAAATGTCTTGGCCAATAGTGTGTTCCATATACATCTAATTTTTAAATATAATAATTAGTAAAAAAAAATTTTCAGTGAATCATCATTTGAAAATCAGTCTATTATGGGGCGGAGCCAAGATGGCAGCATAGTAGCAGCAACATATCGCAGCTCTCACATAGCCACCCCAAAATACCCATGAAATAGGACTCTAAACCAATCCTAGAACTCCAAAACACACACAAAGATACTTCCCACTAAAGTCAGCTCGGCTACAAGGAACCATATCAGCACTGCGAACCAAAACCAGCCTGGCCTGAAGCCACGGCTGTGCCCCAGGGGCGGCTGGATGGCAGGAGCAGAGGAGCCTCAGGTGAGCAGATTAGTGGCAGCTGCGAGCAGCGTTCAGACCTAGCTCAGTAGGGATTGTGAATCCAGGAGAGTTAAGCAGTCCGGCCGAAAGGCCTCCAGAGCACAAAAGTGAAAGGCAGAGGTTTTGCACCCTCCTCTGCATTGCAGCTTCCTGCCTGCGGCCTGCAGACAGCAGGGAGACTAAGCAATTGTTTTGAGGCCAGTGCTCTTGTGTTGAGCAGCCTGGATCTGGATTGCCGTCTTGGGCCTTGGTCCTGGAGTCTTCATTATCCAGTCAGCTGGAAGTAAGTAGGAAGAGTCCCAGCATCTTCCTGAGAGCTATGGCAGCCAGGAGGACCCCAGCAATTTGGGACAGAGCTTTCCCTTCTGGAAGCAGAGCCCCACAGAGATTTAAAAAAAAATCATGGACTGAACAACCATGAGTAAGAATAAGCATAAGAAGCAAAGTAAGAACAGCTCCCAAACCCTTGATTCCTTCTTTGGGGAAAAGAAAGATCATGGGAGAGAGAGGGAGGAGGAGAGCGCAGCCAGAGAACCCCCACCAGGGGCCTCCAATAAACATGAAGAATGCCTTAAAG
>CM053584.1:96362793-96385144 GCA_028627135.1 Pseudochirops cupreus
CGCAGCCACTGCCTCTGCCGCCGCTTCCAGTCAGCACCGCACAGCGACTAGCTTGGTTCCGGCGTTCTCTTGCTCCACCCCTTCCTGCTACATCAGCAAGCTCAAGGGGCGTGGAAGATCTTCAAATCCCAGTATCGTTACACAGAACCAGTGCTCTATTACTAAGACTAGAGGGTGGTATTGTGGATTCAGCCCAAGGGTGGATTTACAACTCTGTCATTGTGACTTTAAGGCAGGATCACCAACTTGTCCCAAGGCTATATATGACCAAGACAGAGGCTGTTGACCAGGTGCAGGCCTTTAACTCTATTGAACTGAATTCAGGACAAGGTCACTCAGTCCCTAGATGAAAGCAAGGAAGTGACTGCAGAAACAGGAATCGTCTTATGGTTCTATCATTCAGAAGCTGCAGTTGACTGTGCCCTATGTCAGAACACTTAGGGCAAACTGAAAACCTGTGTCTTCCCAAGGTCTGAGTGGAACCTGAGATCTTGAAAAACACAGAACTCAAAAATACAATGGTATTTTACAACACATCAACATGTTTTGTTTTGTTTTGTTTTTCCTCAGAAATGCATAGAACCTAACCCTAACATAAAATTCTAATTCAGGAAATAAGGCTGGAAGAGCAAAGTTAAAAAATAAATCCAACAATAAAGAGTAATTGTCAAGGCAAAGACTCCTGAAACACAATGCAAAAGAAGAGAATAACTCCAAAACAAAGTTTGCTACAATGTCTACTAGAATTGCAGGAAGAAATGAAGGAAGAGTATTTCTGGGTCCTGTGACCAAAAATATGAAAGACCAGACATTTTCTCCAGTCCTCCCCAAAGGATAATTTGCTAGGATTTTCATTGTTTTCACACACTGTTTCAACTTTGTGCTAGCAAGAGTTTGCCATACCTTTTTCATGGCTACCAGTGGAATTAGATGTATTAATTTCTGCAAACAAAATATTTTGCTCATAGGCTATAACTTTGGACATTGTTACAAGTATAAAGTAGAGAGCTATATGATAGTTCATCAGTAAATATTCTAACTGCTGTATTCAAACTGCCCTTCTTTAGCTTACATAATTTAGGTATTTTTTTTTGTTTTGTTTTTGCAATATGTTTTCTAGGATTACTACAGCACTATGTTTTGGAAATTCACCTAATCAGAATAAATCAATGCATAATACTACTCTGCTTCAACTGTAAATCAATAGGCTGACTTTGAATAAAAAGTGGAAAAGCAAATATATGACTTAGAGGTTCACCTAATTTTTTTTCACTTATTTCAACAGATAAAAAATAAGCATTTACATAGCATAAAGCATTATACTAGGTGCTGGGGGCTCAATGTGAAATGAGCTAGTTGCTCAAAAAGCTTATATTCTACTGGGGAAGCATATGTGTAGACATCAGTAAAAGCAAGATGATTTTAAGAGAAAGAACATGGCCCAAATAGAGAATCAGGAAAAATTCTCAGAAGTGGCCCCACAAGAAGATCCTTAAAGGAAGATAAAAATTCTGCAAAGAAGATACAGGGACAGAATGCATTTATAGCATGGGGAATGTCAGGTATAAAATAGATACAGTGGTATTATATAAAGTCATTTTACAGAAACTGTAAGATCTGATGTGGTAGCACTTGCCTATAATCCCTAATTTTGGAGAACTTGTCTTCAGTGTATTTGAGATTGTCTAAATCTAAGGCCCATTCATTATCCACACCAAGACTAGCACCAGTATGGTGATCCTCATGAAGAAGGGACTCCCCCCTGCCCCCGCCAACTTCCTATAGAGAATAAAACTAGCCCCTATTGGAAATAAAGCAAGTCAAAGTTCTGGTGCCTATTGATACTAGAATCTGGCCATAATGGCTGCTGTACTTGTAGTCTAGGCAAGATAGGGAAAGTCAGTTGAGAGAAAGAGGAAGGTGGGGGGATTTGGAAGAAGATAGAAAGAGAAAGAGGGGGAAATGAGAGGGAAAGGGAAAGGGGGGGGCAGTAGGAAATAGGAAAAACAGAAAGATGTTAAATAATTAAGGGCTTAATTAAATAAATTTATTAAATAAACAATAAATTTAATTAAATAAATTAATAATTAATTATTATAATTTAATAATAAAATGAAAATTAATTAAATAAATAAGGGCTATAAATAATTGCATACCTTTTGACCCAGTAATACCAGTTCTGGGGTTGTATCTCAAAGAGATCATAGAAGTGAGAGGAAGACCCATATGTACAAAAATATTTATTGCAGCTCTCCTTGTGGTGGCAAAAAACTGGAAATTAAGGGGATGCTCATCAATTGGGGAATGGCTAAACAAGTTGTGGTATATGAATGTTATGGAATACTATTGAGCTATAAGAAATGGGGAGGAGATGAACTTCATATTTACCTGGAGAGGCTTACACAAACTGATGCTAAGTGAGAAGAGCAGAAGCAGGAAAAATTTGTACACAATCACAGACACATCATATGTGTGACAATCAACTTTGATAAACTGGACTCTTCTCAGCAGTGCACAGTTATAAGACAACTCTACAAATCTCAGGATGGAAGGAGATGTCTACATTCAGAGAATGATCTAGAAAGAACAGAGTTTAAATGGAGACTTAAGCAATCTACATTCTATCATTCTTTTCCGTGTTTGGTTTTGTTTCTTCTTCCTCATTGTTCATTCCATTGGTTACAACCCTTCTACACTACCACAATAATGTCCAATGTGAAAGTATTTGCATCCTACACTTGATTGCATGCCACCATGGGTGGCGGAGGGGAGAGAGAGGGAAGAAAATTTGAAACTCAAGGGATTGTGGAACTGAATCTTGTAAACTAAAAGTAAATAAACAAATCAATTTTTTAAAAAAACAAAGAATTTCTTATGTGCCATGCACTATAGGCACCATGCTAAGTGCTGGAAATACACATAGAAACAAAAGGAAATACTGTTCCTAACCCCAAGGAGAAATTGCTAAAGGAGAGACTATAGAGAGAAGAGCAGCAAGGACCCAGGACAGAGTTTTGAGGAAAACTCAGTTTAGGGAGTAATGAATGGATGGTGATAGAGTAATGTAGACTAAGCAGGTAAAATCCAATGGACAGGAGAAAACAATAATGTCATAGAAACCAAGGAAGGGGAGAGTATATAGGAAGACAGAGGAGTCAACAGTAGCAAAGCTAAAAGGAGGATGAAGACTAAGGAAAGATTACTGAACTTGGTGGTTAATAGATCCCTGGTAACTTTCAAGAAATCACTTTGAGTATCATTATAAGACTATAAGGCAAATTGCTAGGGGCTAAAATGTACCTGGGTTCTGAAGTGTAGAATTCATTCCTGGGGTTTGACAGTGAGAAGTGAGATATAAGACTTCAAAAGAAGGTGTCTGTTTGATGAAGAGAAAGACTGGTACATGTTAGGCACTGGAAAGCTAGTCAGTCAATAAGGAGAAACAGGATGATAGGGAGGGAATGATTGATGTGTCAAGCTCCTGGCAGACATGGGAGAAAATGGGATCTGGGGTCCAAGTACCAGAATGAGCATTGGCATAGAAAAAAGCATAATTCTTCCTTGGAAATTAGACCAAAAGAGAAGAATGCGTGTAAATATATAGAATAAGTTTGAGATATTAGAAAAGGGGAGATAAGGAAATTTATGATGGGCATAATAATGATGTCAATGTGGTATTGATATATTTACAGCACCGATTAGAACAGATCAGGTTAAGAAAATTTTAATCATTGTTTCGTTTTACAAAATACGTCTCCCCCAAATTCCTAATGAAAAATTGTGATAGGTATCTTTTGTTGCTTAAAGATAGTTTTCAGGGTAACATCTCTGATGGTGGTAATATAATGCTCCAACTGCAGCTCATTTAGAAGAATCAGGGATAACCTTATACTGCTGACTATAAAAATATACACATAACCACAAAGAAATAGAATGCTGCAAATTGTGTCCCTTTTTTATGGTGCTCTGACCCTCTGTGTTATCCTAGCATTGGAACCTTCTGTCCAAACCCCAGACAATATTTCTTCAATCACTTAGCAAACTCTTTTTGATATTTGCATTATACTCTTGCTTTTGATCATGACACTGACTCTGTCTCTCAGCACTTTGTATCCCTGACAGCCGTCTGTAGCTCCAGATGAGAAATCCCAAACTTGGTGGCCATCCCTGAGTCAGAAACTTCTGACTGGATTTGTTCTTCCACCCACAGTCCATAAGCTTGCTGAACTGATATAAGACTTTCAGCTTGGTAGTGAACAGAGAGAGTCAAGATATCACATGCCAGGCCTAGTTCATAATGCTAATTAGCTTCATGTCCTTAGTCAAGTCACAACTTCCTTTAGTCTGTTTATCTTCCTAGAAAGAGTAATGCAATCTCATTTACTCTAAAAGCATTTTGCATGTTCATGCACAACAGTCAAATTATACTTATATGTGGACATGTCACAAGGCACTGCTTGGCACACTAGATAGAGGACTGGATGTGGAGTCAGGAAGATCTGAGTTCAAGTCCAGTCTCAAACACTTACTAGCTTTCTATGACCCTAGGTAAGTCACTTGCCTCTGTCTGTTTCATCTTTCCTCACCTATAAAATAAAGGTATTAAGAACACCTGCCTCCCAAGGTTTTTATGAGGATAAAATGAGATAATGTTTGTTCAGTGCTTTGCAAACCTCAGGAAGTCTTCATCACCTATGAAATGATCTTTCCAATACTAGTTTTATATTCCTTCCTGTACCTCCACATGGTTCCAATAAAGGGAGACAATATACTCTTATGCTGCCTACTGCCACTTCAAATCCTCCTGCTGCCATCATACTGCAATCCTGCAGAGCTTCACTCTATCCAGATGCAATACACAATCCAGATGATGGTGGCAGTTACCTACCATCTCCCATGTTGCTTTTCCTTTTATCTTGATTCAGTACCTAGTTTGTAATTTTCCTCTCCAATCTGTATCCCAGAGGATTTCATCCTATGTATTGATGTTCAACCACCATGACCTACCAAGTTCTGTATTATCTCAACTCTAACCAACTACTCTTTCACTCTACCTCAGTCACATTCCAAGTTTCATTTTCCCAGGGCTAACAAGTATACAACTTATAAGAATAAGAATTCTGAAATTCATTTATTTGATTATAACTTTCTTATTCATCATTCCTTACACATCACTCCCTCTAAATCTTATCATCCTTCTCATTAAGCTCTCCAGTCATAGGATCATTTGGAGAACTGGAAAGGACCTCAGAAGCCATTCTAGTCCAACATCATCATTATCAGGGTGATCCCCCCATCTCTCCACTCATCAGTATATTCCCAGACTTTTACCCTTACTTTGGATTTAATTTCCTTCTTTCCTATTCTTGACCACATACTTAGTTCAATGTTTCACTATCATCTATTCTTAAATCCCTTTGCTCTATACCATCTTACTCCTTTCTAAGTGCCCCCCCCCACCCAGGCTTGCTCTTACCATCTTCCTCCTTGCTCATCTGCTACTGAATGAACCTAGAGGAAATAATGAAGTCATGTTGCTGAATTCCTCTATAATAACTCTGAGGAAACTGAAGCAAACAATTGTTGCATGATTTGTTCAGGATCACATAGCTAGTAAGTGTTTGGGGATATATTTTAACTCAAGTTTTCCTAGTATCAGACCCAGTGCACTATCCATTGTACCACCTAGCTGCCCACGAAATGAATTTTCTAGGTACCTTTGAGGACAAGATGAAACCAATTCCTTTGTTCCCCTCTTTGAAGAGAACCTGTGAGAAAGATTTCCATTACAAGTTTTATATATCTTTGGTTTCATTGACTGAGAAAAATATCAATCCAGATGTAGTATTGTTTCTTCAGTCGAATATAAGATGAATTTAGCTCAATAGTCTGCTCCGTATTAATGTCAAAAGAAATGTGACAATGTAATATATGAGCTCACCTGGGATGTCAAAAAGGATGTTTTGCATGGAGGCTAAACTTAATAGGATTCCCTTCTAATGGAGAATATTCTTGAAATGCTCTTATGTGCAAGTGGGAAAGTATCCTCAAGGTCTTCTAGTCCAGAGCATATCTGGACAGGAATCATCTCTACAAAAAGGCAGCATGGACTGGAGATAGGACATTGGATTTAAACTCAGGGAACCTGGGCTCCAAACCCCTAGCTTCTATATATGCAAGTCACTTCCTTTCTGGATCTTACATTCCTCCTTTGTAAAATCCAGGTAATGGTTTCCATGATCAATAAAGTCTCTTCTGGGTTCAAATGTAAAGATCCTCTGATTTTCCCTAACAAGTGACCACCTACCATTCAACCAATGATCTCTACTGGGAATGATTTATAACCTCATAATATAACACCGTTCTAATTATTCAAAAAAATTTTCTTATATAAACCCTAAATGAAACTCTTCGCAAATTTTACCCATTGCTCTTAGTTTTTCCTAATGAACTTGTCATTGACACTGTGCATTCTCAATGCAGCCTTAGAAAGCATTAGTTTGTTGCTGCTGTTGTTGTTGTTGACTTCCATGTCACACTATTGATTAATTTTGAGCTTACAAACCACTAAAAGCTCCAGGATGTGTGCTTTTTTTTTTCCCAGATGAACTAGCCTAGCCATACTCCTTGCATATATTCATGAAGAATATTTTTTGAATCCTAATACTTCCTATACATCTCTATTAAATCTTATTTTATTAGATTCAGCCCATCATTTTAGCCTATCAAGATCTTTTTGGATCCTTATTCCATCAATCAACTTATTCACTATCCATTAATGATTATTCTCTGGTCCTGTTATTATATCAATTGTGAATTCACTTAATCATAAGATCATATCTCCATCTTTTCCACAAAGATAGATAAATCAAGTAGACAAGTATTTATTAAACATCTAGTAAGTGCCAGGGACTGTCCTAGAGATGCAAAGAAAAGCAAAAATAGTTCCTGCCTTCAAGGAGATCACAGTCTAGTGGGGGAGACAACATACAAACAACTATGTACAAACCAGAAAAATGCAAGCTATAATAGAGCTAATCTCAAAGGGAAGAAGCAAGACTTAAAAAGTAGCAAGAAAAACTCCTTGAAAAAGATGAGATTTTAGCTGAGCCTTGAAAAGTGCTTGGAAATTCAGGAAGTTGAGAAGATGAAACAAAGAATTCCAGGAATGGGGCGGGGGAGGTGGGAGTGGTAGAGGACATCTGGTATTTAGGATAGCATAAGGCTTTGTCAAAAGCTGTGCTGAAATCTAGATATACTATGACTATAACATTTGGCAGAACTAGTAATCTAGTAGCCCTGTCCAAAATTAAAATGAAATTATGTTAGTCTAGCATGAGCTGTTTTTGATGGAGCCATTATGTCTCTTAGTGATCACCAACTCTCTAAATGCTCACAAACCATCCCTTTAATCACTCTAAAAGCTTCAAGTACTGGAAAATTTCAAATCCTCCTCCATTAAATTCATAATAATTTTAATGATCTCACATTTAGTCATTCACACTGGAAAAAAATAAAACCTGTGTAAAACACCAAAAGTCCATATTATGATATTCAACTGCATGGAAAATCCATTAAGTTAGTCCATCTTATTGTTTATGCATGAGTGTATGTGTACATGTGTCAGTGTGTTATATATCTTCTGATGAAAACCTAGAAGGATGAGATTTAGCCAAATCATATTTGGGAAACTGTTCAGTATTTTCAGGATTCCCAAATAATTTGTTGGTATGAAGCTCCATATTTTAAAACTAATACTATTCCATTAATGCTATATGGTTAAAAATCATGGGAAACAGCTATGGATCCCAGAAGAATTGGAAGAACATACCAAAATGGCAATGAATTGTCACGTGGTGAGCCACGTGTATAAACAGATGAAGCATAATATCATCAATAACTTATGCATAAGAAGTTAACTACAAGACATTATTATTTTTTAAAAAGGTGTGGGGAGTGGACCTATCATATAGCAGAAATTAAAGATGGGCAGCCCAAGTACTACCCTTAACATAGATTAAGGAAGGGAGAGAAGGAAGGACAGAGAGAAAGATGGAAAGAAGAAGAAAGAAGAGAGGGAAGGAGAAATGAAAGGTATTAGAGGAAAAGAGAGAAAAAAGAAAAGAGGGAAGGAAGAGAAAGGGAGGTGGAATGAGAGGCAGAGGAGAAGAAAGAGAGGGAGAATGTAAGGGAGGGAGAAAGGGAGGAAACTAGCATTCATTAAATAACTCCTGTGTGCCAAACACCATGCAAAGCACTTTAAAAACATCTCATGTGATCCTCCTGACAAACCATTGAGGCAAAATGTCCATTTTACAGTTGAAGAAACAGTCTGACAGAGGTTAAATGGCTTTCCCATCGTCAAACAGCTGAAGACTAAGGCCATCTTGGCCATCTTTGAATTGAGGTCTTCCTGCTTCCAGGCCTAGCACTGGTACCTGGTACCAACCACCTACCTTAAAACCAGCAGTGGTTCTCTAGTACTTTGGGTATATTCTCTATTTCTGGACAATGAATATGGGCAAGAATAACACAGGATGAGAAGAGATGTGTATAGAAAATACCTACACCAATAAGCTCATAGATCTATCACAATATCAAAGTATATAAAATATATACTTAATATATATATAAAAATATAAAAAATATAACTAAAGATAATGAGATTAATTTGAGGTATTTGGGTAGGAATAGATAGAAAATCATAATGGTTCTTCATTTTTGTAGCATGACATGGTACTATAAAGTTCTAAGGTTTCTTATAGGCAATTTGAGCACAAAGGAAGATCCTTATTTTGTAAATCAAAGCATAAACTCACAGTGGGTAAGCCACTGTTAAATCAGTTTTAAGACTCCTGCAAGCCAATGTTCTGATGGAGAACATGGAGGACTTAGAGTGAGTGCTCTTCTGGATTCATTGTCTGGAAAGTAGTGAGGAAGTTGTAATAGAAAAGGAGATGGGAGTTAGATGAAGAGCTAGACATAAGGTAACTCTAGTAAAAATGAAACAAAACAAACAGCACCCCAAGAGAATAGTTTTCATTAAAATATAGCTTTCAGGTTATGAGAATGGTTTGATAAGAGTAAAGGAGGGCAGTATATTAGAATATTCATTAAAGAAATAATATTTAGGGTTTGAACCCTATTCACAAAAAGAGTGGAAAGGATATAGAGAAGCAGTTGGCACCAATTTCCTTTATTTATAAGGTTTGAATATGCAGTAAAAATGAGCCAAAGAAATGTGTTTGTTTTTTAGAGTCCAGAATGAATCTCTAATTACTAATCACTGCTTTTCAAGTATTCAAATTCTTGGCACAGACCAAATAAAATATACTCTAAAATAACTCATTTCTAATGTGAGGCAGCACAGTCAAGTAGATGGACTGCAGTGGGAGAGAAAGAGTTTGGTTCCCTTCCAAGTTCTCTCACTGACTCATTGCTCTACTCAAGGCAGTAAGTAACCTAAGTCTCCCTGTGCATCAATTTTTTTCTATATATAATAAGAAGATATAATTTTTAAAAACGCAGCTTTTAACTTCAGATATCAAAGGAATGAAATCCTATACAAAGCTGAATGACTAATGAGTACTGCCTACAAAACATTGAAATAAATTGACAATACTATAGATGAGGGTTTAAACTTAACTCCACATCACCACCATGGATGCTTCTCTTTTGGTTGATCCATTAGTATTAAATTACCCCCAACTTCTGTTCACAGGATACGTTTCTATTCAAGTTGCAGCTTTAGAGGCATTAATCCCTTTCTGCCCATAATTTGACTCATATTTTTAGAAAATGGTACCCTAATAGCCTGAGAGCTCAGGGTCAGTTAGCAGAGCTCTCCTAGAGTACGCAGAGTTATCTAAATCGGATAGAAGAACAAGGACACTAAAGCTTGTCCAGCTGTGGTTTTATAATGACACCATTAGGTTTGCTCCATAATCAAGGCCCCTAAAAATCTATGTTGCTTCAGGCTTAGTATCTGCGACAAGGTTAACTGAAATCTGTAGCAAGGATAACTACGTTAGCAGGTTGTATCAGCAGGAAATATTTAAACACTATTTAAAAGGATTTTAAATAAGCAGATTTTATTTAACACTGCACTAATGCACAGCAATAAAAGATCATACAACAGAGCTGCTAACAAATAAACATAATGCTTTTCTCTCTACCCCTCCCCCATGCTTTGCATCTGTATTGTTAAGTCCAATTGATTAGATGTTTCCATTTGAAGTTCAAAGCCATTTGCCCTTTGATTTGGAACCTACATTTGCATAGGCAATGACACAACTATATCAGTTCAGTCTTGTCCATTCTTGCCTAGTACATATTAATTTAGGGATGGACTGTTTGAAAGGGGAGTTTTTACTTTGCAATAAACTCTGTATCATAGCCGTAGTTGCAAAGAGTCCAGAAGGTCTATGCATGAATTCAGTTTTTTTCTCATTCTTGTTAAACAATAAGAGAAAGACCAATTTCTAAGTCAAATTTTCCACAAATGTTTATTAAATGTCAACCATGTGCTAGAAAGGCAGCATAGCAAAGGTGATGGGGAACCGTCCTCAAAGCCAGGGAGACCTGGGTTCAAGTTCTACTACTGTATGTGTGACCCAAGAGAAAAATCCTTTAACCTCTCAATATTCCCAGGTAACTCTCTAAGACTATTATGTGCTGGAGTTCCAGGTCCCTATAAAATCACAGGTCTGATCCTCATTACCTTCCCTGCCTTACGTGCCAGGCTCTGTGCTAGGGATAAGAAAACAAAAATGAAACAATTCTTGCACAAATCCTCATTTAAAGAAATGCAAACTTTATATGAAGTAGATTCAGGGTAAGGGAAGTGAGGAGGGGGGACTGTAGCTGTTAGAACAGGAAACATTTCATGTAAAGGCTGTACTGGAACTGAGCTTTGAAAGAAAAGAGGAATTCTAAGGAACAGAAGTAAAGAGGGAGTGAATTTTCCAGGCATAAAAGGACAGCCGATGCAAAACGACAGTTGCAGGAATGAAAGAAGGGAACAAACATGTCTAAAGCGTCTACTATGTGCCAAGTACTATGTTAAGGGTTTTGCAAATATTGTATTATTGATCCTCACAAAAGCCCTACAAGGTAGGTGCTATTAATGTCCATTTTACAGTCTTAATTGTAAACTGAGGCAGATAGAGGTAAAGTGACTTGTCCAGCATCACAGTACTAAGTGTCTGAGGTTGTATTTGAACTCAGGTCTTCCTAACTCCAAGTCCAGAGCTATCCCTTGCCCAAGCTAGGTGGGAGATACAATCTTAGGAACTGCAAATAAGCTAGTTAGCCCTGAACTGTATAGTATGTGAAGGAGAGTGATACATAATAAAGCTGTATGAGATAGACTAAAGTCATGTCACAAAAGGCTTTAAATATCAAACAAAGGAATTTGTGTTTTACCCTAGAGGCAGTTAGAAACCACTGGAAGCTTTTTGAGCAGTTAGGGCACGAGGTCCTATTTGAACTTTAGAACTTTCAAATGGCAGCTGTGTAAAGGCTGGATTGGAGTGGGGAGAGGCAAAAGGACAAGGCTGGAAACAAAGAGACCAATTAGGAGGCTAATGTAATCTGTCCAGGTGAAAGATCATGAGTGCCTAACCTTGGGGAAGAGTTATGGGTGAGTAGAGAAAAGGTGGCAGATTGAAAATGTTGTTAAGGAAAAATCAACAAGACTTGCTTGTCTCATATAGATAATATGGGTTAAAGGGCTGAGGGAAAGTTACTCTGAGTTTGCAAAAGAGGGTAACAGGAAGGAAAATGTTACCCTCATCAACCTGAAATTCTAATTGTGTTAAACATGCATAAGAACTGATAAAAAACAATTATGAAGAAAAAGGAGCAATAGCACCTAAGTGTCTCAATATGCTTCACTCTTCTCTTCATTTTAAATTTAATTTTGCAAAAAGTAGGTGACTAATATAATTTTGATGAGTTTATAGCCACTTAGGAAATCTCTTTGCTTGGCTGTCCCCCAGACATTACCATATCTACCTCCTAGTCACTCTTGTACAACTTTGAAAGAAATGAATACAGAAGCTGTGAAGAAAAGAGCTTCCTCGCTAAACTCAGAGGGATAGGGTTAAGTTAGGATTTGTATATGTACAAATCTACATTTAGATTTATAGGCTCATTATAGGCTTTAGAGCCACAAGAAATATTAGAGAACATCTGGTCCAAACTCCAGCTTAACTCTCATTTGAGAGATCAGAGAATCAAATACTTGGAGATTTGAGTACAATTCCCTTGTTACAGTTGAGGAAATTAAGGGCAAGAAAGTTTTTATGACCTACCCAATGTCACCCTGGCAATATGTGTCAGGGGCGAGATGTACACAGAGGTTAACACCAACTCCAGGGTTCTTTCTACCATAATCCAAATATTTGGGGCAACTAAATGGCACAGTAGATAGAATACTGGGCCTGAAGTCTAGTTTAAGTCTGACCTCAGATGCTTCCTAGCTTTGTGAACCTGGGCAAGTCACTCTACCCTGCTTGCCTTAATTTCTTTGTCTGTAAAATGAGCTGCAGAAGGAAATGGCAAACCACTCAAGTGGTTTCTTTGCCAAGAAAACCCTAAATGTGATCAGGAAGAGTCAGGCATGACTGAAACAACTCAAGAAAAACAACAAATAAATTTCTGGATCACAGATGATAAGCTCAAGAATTGGAATGGGTCTCTGAGGCCATTCAATGTAGGGAAAATACTTTGTTATTTATGTAGCTAGAGGTGGTCTAACCCCAAGCATACCATAGAGGTCAGGTTAACCTCAGAGACCCTCCAAGGAAACTGGAATTCACTGCAATGAATGCTTAGCTCCCAGAAAGGTTTTATTTTGGGTCTACCTAAAGCTTGTGCTTTGGGTTCCCCAATAGCTTATGTTTTGGCTTGCTCTAATTTTGTTGAATGTTTTTACTTATCCCTGATATAGATCTCAAGCAATCTTAACTGGAAACTGCCCAACTGCTAGTACCAGTCAATCAGCTGCTTATCTGCATGCCCCTGTTTAAACTCTATATGATGGAAATCTCACAGAGAGTGAGATGAGTTTGCTCTCTGCCAAATAACCTAATACAATTCTTTGTACAACTTTTTCAGGTTTGGGGGTTTGTTTTTGACTGATACCAGTCCAATCTCAGTTTTTAGAAGACAGAAAAAGGAAGCCCAGAGGTATTAAGTGACTATCCCCAGAACACACATGTAATAAACTAATCATTCATTCAACCAACAAGATTTTTTTTTTCACATACTAAGTGCCAGACACTATTCATAGCACTAAAGGTACAAAGAAAGTAAAAACAAACAAAAAAAAGAACTAAAAAAAAATTACACCTGCCTTCAAGGACCTTATTTTGTAATGAGAGATACAGCATGAACATAATTGGTTACGTAATAGATATACTCAGAGCAAATGTGGGTAATCTGAAAAGAGAAATCATTAGCAGTTATGGGGAAAAGGTCTTCTGCATTTAAATACAGGAAATAAGCATTTTGTACTGTCTTCTATCTCTTAGACTCTGTGCTAAGTACCTTTTGTAAATATTATCTCATTTGAAAAATTCAGAATTTGTTATCTGAGCTCCTCAGCTCACCTCTTCAACCAAGTTTGGAGTGAAGGGAAAGGTAATGGGAGAAAGATGTCTAAATGATTTCAAAAGAGGATGAATGGGGAAGGTTGAGCTCTCAGTAAATGGCTTCAACTTTCTTGAAGTATGAGGTTAGTTCTTCACTTGATAGGGTGCAGCAGGGACTGAGGAGGAAAGCTTGAGGAAAAATAAAAAGGTTTGGAATAGGAGAGCAAATTGATTAGCAAAGTGTAAAAGGACTGACTTGGTGCAGGAAGGGCCTTGCTGAGATTCAATACCAAGTTTGTAGCAGACACAGTTAGCAGAGTTTCATCATTTACTCCAGCTTTATTCAGGATCAGTGTAACGCAGGGGCAGAGCATAGCAAAGCAGAAATGGTTCAATAACTAGGAGGCAAGAGATTTGAGAGCAGAGTAAAGCTAAGAATTGACCTGATTCACTAAGAGATAGGGAAGAAGGGCAAGTATAGCCAATGCCAATATCAGGGTGAAAGAATAGAAAAGTAGAGGGAATGGAGGTGATAGTGAAAGTGAAGGACAGAACTGAGGTCATAAGGTAAAAGGAAAGATGGAATCATAAAAGATTATGATCAGATAAAGGAATTTCAAAATTAACATGGAAGTGGAATGGAAGTGTTTGATGGCAAGATCAGGGGTATAACCATTTGTTTATAGGTAGGAAGAATAGGATATGAGGTCTGAATAGATTGAGAAAATGGGAAGTTAGAGTATTGGAGTATCAATTCATATCAATTGATCAATGAGATCAATAGTATCAATCCCTAGATAGAAATTAACTTCTATGAGGCTGGTAGATGTGGAAGACAGACTAAGATCTAGACCCTAGACTCACTGAGGTAAGTTATTTACTGAAGGTCCCTTATAAGTCATAGTAGAACCAAGCTTTGAACTGACGACTCAGACTTTTGATTTAAGAATCAGTGGCCATTTTATTACATCAACACCTAGCTAAGTGTACAAGGTAGTATTTGGAATGAGGACTTCCTGACTGCAGGCCCAGTGCTCTATCCACTGTATCTCCTGGCCACCTGGTGAGAAAGAAAGTATGGTTGAATTCTGTCCAGTTATCTATATGAAAGAACATGGTCTAAAATTAGATGACCTCTTAAGTCTCTTTCAACTCTGACATCTAATAAAGTAATGATGTGTGGTATAGAAATCCTGGGGGAATACAATGAGGGCCAAAATAGTCAAAGAAACTTTCATAGAATAGGTGGGACTTGAAGTGGGCTTTCAAACATGGTCAGTCTGGTTCAGTGTCAGGCACTGAGCACAGTAGGCTATTAATAAGCTTTTATTGATCTGATATTGATTTAGATGAGGCAGGGAGAATAGGAATGTTACCGCTAGTAGGAATGGTGTATATAAAAACACAGAGATGGAATTGGACATGATAAGCATACAGGGCTATGAGGTTATCCATCTGACAAGACTAGACTACATATGTTGTGGAGAAATAAAAGCTACCATATTACTTAGGTAATATGGATTTAGATACTTCAGAGATTTCCAGCCTACAATCCAAATTCTGTATCAATATATACACATATTTTGCTCATGGACATTTGGCACATTACCACAAATGTCAATTTTTTTAGGGAAATAGGAAAAAAGTTGACAAACCTCATCTTCCAAATATTTCTCTATTAATTTGCTCCCCCACCAGATAACTGTTTTTAACTGCTGATGTTATCTGAGCTACCCTAGAAGATATTATTTAGACAACATGGAAATTATAGGCCATAAAATCATGAGACCAGAAGAGGTATAGAATGATTTCTTGTAGAAGGTCTACTCTTCAAATGTCATTAACTTCTATCCTTTTATTTGTCTCCCCATGGCCCTACTCTTCCATTCTCTGAACCATGACCATCTCTTTTAGAATTGCAGTTCTATATTTATACTGGATATAATTTAGAGTTTAGAATGACCTTCTGAGGTTTTCTGCACCAAATTATTCACTTTATATTTAAGGAAATTGACAAGAAAAATAAGCGACTTACCAAAGGTCACACAATTAGGTTGTGACCACAGAGTTCAACATCAAGATTTAGTATTCTTTCCCCTATAGCTGTTCTGGCTCTACCCTTCTCAAATCCCTTTAGATACCTGTTAAGTCCTTTTCTCCATACTAAGAATATAATACATAAAATATAACTGATGGGTCACTGTGATTTTTTTGGGAGCAAATACTTTTATAACCAAAATGATAATGCATTTCACTTCTTCAAGTACTAATAAAACTTACAGAATCCACCCCAAGTTTGTATGGGAATGCCATCTTAATTTTTAATTAAAGTTAATAAAAATAATTTTATTAACATTTTATTTACTAAAATAAAAATTTAATTTCAAAGAACTCATATTTTAGTTAGAGGACTTGAGTTTGAAACTGACTCTCCCATTTACTACCTATGACTTAGTGCAGGTCACAAGCCTTCTAAGCTTCAGTTTCTTCATCTGTAAAATGAGGGGGTTGGACGACATGACCTCTAAGGTCCTTTCCAACTCTGAATCACTGATCCTATGAACAACAATCCCTAATGTACAACTGGCATTAAAGCAGTTATGAGAGACAATTTTATTTCACTTGACCCTCCATTACTAAATAAAAATGGCTCTTGAAGGAGGAAAAAAAAAAGAAAGAAGCACACACATTCAATATACATTAACCTAGGAACCCCATGCTTAGCTACACTTTGAATAACTATTCTAGCTTATTTCTTCACAAGGTTAGGAATTTAGTAAGGGCCTCTAAAACTTCTTTCAACAGATTATACTTTTTTTCCCTTTTTCATTCTAAGATTTCTTAGACTTTGCACAACTTAATACCACACATTATAAATTGTATAATGAGGACACAAAGTAATAAAGTTAGTTGTAATTAGAGACATGGTAGCTTAAAAGGAATCATATCTGGAATCCTAAAAACTCTATGGTACATTCATGCTTCAATTTACAGATCGGAAAATAGGTGTTAACAGACTTTAGGGCTATTGTAATTTGTAAGAGTGATTGTATTTGAATATAATATGTTATGTCTTCTAAATACACAAAATGATAGGAAAACTACTGGAAAAATTCTGTTGCGTGAGTGAAATTGTGTTATAACAACAGAAAAACCATTTCAAACAAACAAAAATACCACAGTTTGGTAAGAAGTCCCCAGAATAAAATTCATCTAATAATTCTGTAATTCACCATTGTCAAAATTCCTTAGGAAGATTATTTAAAGTAAAATCTTAGAGATAATATGCACTACCTTGCTTTAAATAATGAAAAATGTTAAATGTAATGGATAGAGCAAAAGTCATTATCTTAATAGCAAGATCAAGAGGGACATATATAAATAGAAAAATAAATTAAATCACTTTCACGATAATTCACTAACAGGTCAATCATAGAATGAGTATGACATAATGATGGTTTTATAGATTATAACAATGCATTAAAAAGTTGTGTGATTGTTTTATTCTTTTTCTGATTATTCATGCCAAAGGAATTTAGAAACCAGGAATAATAAAAACAAATTATTTAAAGGCATTAATATTTGACTTTGAAAAACATATACACATTTGCTCCTATCTAGTCCATTTCTACCCTCTTGATAATTTCTCTTAGCACTCAGCCTCCTGGAACAATGGCATGGCAGAATAGGTGCTATGTTGTTCTGGATAATTGATCCTTGGACAATCACAATTTGATTAATTTCAGAAGAAGAGAGAAAATGTTGAAGTGCAGAAGTGTTCATGGTATTACAGACAATGATCCCTTCCTCATTCTTAGTCTAGCTTTCTAGCTCCTTGGGATTTCAGTATCCCTAAGTAACTGAAAGTTTGGCTGGTTTTCTGAAGCATTACCACAAACTTCTTAAGGAATTCCAGGTGCTCATTTGAAATGAGAATGCTCAGGTTGGCTACAGTTTGGATAGTCATCATCAATCAGAATGCCATCTGACCTGAACTTTGCAACAACCCTGGCACACTGAGCATTTTCTTAAATAGTTTTTTTTTCTTCCTACCAGTGTACAGATCCCTTGTATAAATGCATGTTAAATGGTGCACAGAAGTATCTCATAGTGATCCCAATATAGGTCTTTCAATCTTCTGATAATGTTTTTAATAATAAGCTTTGAAACACAATTGTTTTTACCTCAAAATTCTTAAAAATCTTGTTATGGGACAGAAATAAGAGATTAATGGAGATCTTGCAAAAAAGATAAATGGCACTACAAGAATACTACAAAACTGGGGAAAAATTAATTGAACCTATACTTTTGATAAATATTTATTTTTTGCGGAAGAAAAATGCATACTCGTTTAAGCTGTCATTATACTAACCTACATCCTATTTTTCATATTATTAGTAATACATAATGTGGTAGTTTATATTCAAAAATAAAACTAGAATGTATATACCTCATGTATTTATCCAGAAATATACCAAGGTTACTATGGTTACGAAAAATCCATTACCTTTGAATACAGAATGAAAAAGTTTGACTTAAAGTGTGCGCTATTTATTATAGCAAACATCAACAGCCTTCGGGAGGTTCTCTAACTGGATTCATTTTTCAGTGTCAGAACTGACCCACCATACTACTAGCTTATGGCCTATGCAAGGCAAAAAATTTGAACTGTATGCATTTTTAAATATATTTTGTACTAACTCAAGGTGCAGAAATGCCTTTGAGTTTTAATGGTTCATATTTAAGAGGAGGAAAAAATCCATACCACCACGATGCTAAGTAGATTCTGACTTGAAATGCTTTCACTTTTTACCTGTATACTCTATGGCAGCAAAATCAATCTGCTTCTTGTAAAGGAAACACAGTACTTCAGTTCAATGTCTAACAGGAGGAAACACTAAAGAAGTAGTGGAAGAAAAGGGACTTACTTTGGATTCCAAATCTTTAAGGGGAGAAATTATGCCAACTTCTAAAGACTTTTCTACTATGGAAAGTAAAGAAAATTTAACATAGTCTGACAGATTCTAACCAGAAGTAATAGGGCAAAATCAGAAACATATATCCCACCCTGGTTTTAAAAAAAATACAGTGAAGGGTACCTAAACTATCCAAATGTCTAGTTCCATTTTTAATATCTTTAGGAAAAAATAGGTGAATGCCAAAGTAATGCATTTCTTGAGATCACTGAATGTTGTTGCAAATGGTCCCAGACTTCATATATAATTTTTCCACCTATAAGCCAAAGGGCAATTTTTACATGGGTATAGAGGGTAAAGAACTAGGAAATCCTCCCTAATCTTTTCAGCTACATCCACACATATAGTTAGATAAGCAATCACTGTCAGCAGCATCAACTTCAAATGAGCACTGTGATAAAATACAGGATGATACCATTCCCCAGGTGGATTCCACACTGACAGATCTCAGGTTCACTCCTTAGGGCTATCATCACCCCAGGGGAAAAATGGAAGAGATCTCTCCTATCAGAAATTATATTCCTGAGACCTAGCCTTCCCCTAATTCTCCTTCTTATGCCATCTCTTTGCCCACCTCATTAAAGTATGTAAGTAAACTCAAATGCATAGTTAAATGTTACTATAATAAACACAGGTTGGGGAATATAAACTATGTATGTCTGTAATGTATATATGTGTATATGTATGTATGTGAATATATATACAGGTGTGTACATGCATGTGTGTATATATACATGTGTATATGTTTATATATGTGCATGCATGTGTATACATACATATATGTACATAGATATATACATCTCTCTCCCTCTCTCTCTATATATATGCAAATGTCTGTAGCATAGATGTTTAGTCATAAAATTTTAGTGACCAAGGGCTATCTAGTCCACCCAATACCAAGATTATTTCTACAACATGCGTACCAGATGATGAACTGTCTTTTCATTGGTATTCCTAGAGATGAGGTCCTCACTACTTCCAAAGGCAAGCCCATCCATCATTAGACAGCCCTAATTATTTGAAAATTTTCCATTATATTTCCATTATATTAGCCAAACTCTGCTCCCTTTTGTTTTCACTAACTTGTCCCTGTTTCTGTTCCTTGAAGCAAGATAAGTACAAATTCATGTGGTCAATTTGCCCATTTTTAAATCTTTGAACAATCTCCTCCTTTCTCGCCTTAGCATCATACTTTAATCTAAAGATTTCTTAATCTAAATCCTTCAAGGGCTTTATGCTTATGTTTAAAGTTCACCATCTAATCTATTCTTTTTCCACTATGTAGCCCCAGTACAGCCTCTAAAGCCCTCCTTATCACCTTTTGGTCTTTGGAGAAGTAACGTCCTTTCTCATCTGGGCCCCTAAGTAGACTTTGCTGGTTAAAATCCTAAACTTTCTTCCTCAATTCAGATGATATTCTCCACTTTTTCTTTATTCCCTTTTTCTTTTTGACACAGAATACCAAAACAGGTGTCCCCAACTCCTTTCCCCTCTGAATTTCCTGTCTGCCAATGTTTTTCTAATACTAATTTTTGTCTTTTGACAATTCTTCTCAGGAGTAACTTACCCAGATGGCCCAACTAAGGATTTCTTACTCATCAAAAATTGATTATCCTTTATTTGCCATCATTTTGCAATTTCCTTCTTCAGGAATTCAGTATGCACACTGGATTGCACACCAAATGCCTTTCCATTTAGAAAAGTTCCAAGGAACTTACAACATTTAAAAATATTTAAGCAGCCACATTTATATTTTAACATAGAAATGTTTATTGCCTCTGTTCTGTGGGTATTTCCCCAATTTGTGACTCCTTTTTGGGTATAGGGACATTTTACATTGCACAAAATGCATATATAAATCCATGTTTCATTTTAATAAACCACTAACTGAAGCTTATTGTTATTATATATTTTAAAAATACTTTTGTCTTCTTTTTCTACTGGCTAAATAACCCTATTTCATAGATACTATTTTTCAGTCATTGAAAATTTTCATTGGTCTCTGAGTCTAATTCAGGTTTCATAAATCCTTCATAAAATTAACAACCCTCAATTAGCCATAATAGTAGAGTTTGACCAGTGTTCATCTGAGTAGAAGGATTATGACACAGTGCCTACGTCTTCTAATTTTGCTAGCATTAGCTTTTTCACTAAAAAGCTACATGCCAAATTCCTATTCAATGTGTATTCCACTTTGCTTTTCATATCTTTCAATGTCATATTTGTTCATAACCTATATCTTCCATTTTGTATAGATATAATTTGTCATCTATAATTATGCTACTTTTTACTGGTCCCTATTGGACTTTATTATATTTTAAAATGAAACATTTATCAAACGTATCAAGGTCAATTTGAATTCTAATTTGATGATCCCTGTAAACAGCCATTTGGTCACTAGGCCAAAGCAGGTAATGCCTTCTATCAGGAAAATGGTAGAGAAGAGTCCTTTCAATTATTTTCTGACCTGTGTGTTTCATAATGGTTGGAATAAATGGTCAGAGAAAATGAGGAAACTTGTATGTTTTTAACTTGTTGTAAAGCTGCTATAAAATATGATCTACCTCCTTCCCTTCCCTTATCAACATTATGAAGGGTGGTTTCTTAACAGCACCCACATTTAATGGTAAAGTTATAGAAGAGAACAGGGTCTACATTTGCTGATAGACAAGAGCATACCAGGCATATTACTAGCTGTGGAAATTTTGAAGGTTTGTGGTATTTGGAGGATGTCACATGGAAGTAGGATGATGAAAGGTAGAATTAGTGAATAAATTACAGCCATAAAATAATTGTGATTCTTTCTATCAAGAAAAGGGAGTAGAATAAACAAATCAATTTAAAAAAAGAAAAAAGAAGAAAGGGGAGAAGAAATCTCCATAAGGTCATAGGGAGGCAAATACACCAAGGCCTTTTTGGACTCTTTTAACCTGGTGTTAGAGAACTGGAAACAAGCAAATCTTTGACATAAAGGCCTAAACTATATGAAGAACCTAAATTGTGAAAAATCTGGAGGGCAGTTCAGTGATTCAATTCAATATCACAGATAAATATTGATAAAGGAGTTGCACTAAATGGTTCAGATACAAAGACAGAAAAACAAACTTTCTCTTCATTTAAAGAATGTCAGTCTACTGAGGGTATACAACATGTACACAAATAAATAAATGCAAGGTCATTTGAGGAAGAAGAGAGGATGAACAAATTGGGGAGGGGGGTAGGAAAGGAATATGAATTGTTTAAGGCTATGCATGTAAGGTGATACCTGAGCTCAGGCTTTAAAGAAACTTACGGAAGATAAGAAGTAGAAGAGAATAAAGATTACATTCCAGGCTTAGGATATTGGAAGGTACAAAGTCAGGAAAGGTCATGCTGGGTTCCAGGATCCCACTGAAGATGCTTTACTACTGAAGAAGCTATGAATTATTTTTATTCCTATTTCACCCATTATATTGTCGTTGTATATGAATGTAGTTCTTCATAGTTCTAGAATGCAGTTCTTTATGGAATAGAGATTAGTGACAGATTTATAAAAGTAGTTTTAGACAGTTTTATTTTCTGAGCTTTATTAGATATAGTAAAAACCATTGGCCCACACTCATTCAGTATTTAAAATAATCTAAATATGATATAGATGATTTTTATCAGACATACACTTTAAGGGTTTCAAAAGTGTTTAAGAACTTTTGGAGAGTTGGACTATATTATCTCTAAGGTCTCTTCCAGATAACAGGTTCTACATGTCTATGTTTCCTTGAACCAATAATAATATGTATAATA
>CM053584.1:96385644-96430561 GCA_028627135.1 Pseudochirops cupreus
TATAGATATATATACAGGTGTATATGTGTACCTGTATATATGCGTGTGTGTGTGTATATCTATATATATCTATATCTATCTATCTATCTATCTATATATATATATATATATACACACATATGTATATTATACTAAATGGCTAAAGTTATCATAACTAATCGGGAGGTCTGATGAAGTTGAAGACTGTCAGAAGGGCAATGGAGAGGTATGTGGCAGACAAGAATAGGCTATAGTATCTTATGTATGAGGTATATAGGAAAAGTAGTGTTAAGGACGTCACTAGAGAAATAAATGACTGGAAAAAAAAGATGGTACCATCACAAACTGAAAATGAATGAACAAATGAATGAACGAACAACCATCTATTAAGCATCTGCTTTTACAGGCATCGTCGAGTATTTGATAATACAATACCTGACATTTATAAAAAAAAAAAAACCGAAGATTTACAAAGGGTATTATAGTCATCATCCCATGTGACCTTCACAACTGCATTGAGAGATAGGTGCTATTATTATCTCAGTTTTATAGATAAGGAAATTGAGATCCATAAAGCCTAGATAATTGACCGAGGTCACACTACTAATAAGTATCTAAGACTGGAATTAAAGTATTATCTTCCTGATACCAAGTCCAACATTCTATTTACTACACCATGCTGCCTACCTATGGACAGCCAATGGACAGCTACATGCACTACTTATATTAACCCTCTGTCAATAGATGAATGCCCTTTAGTGAATTTACGGCAGAGCATGGGATGGGCAGGACTGTGTGCTATAACTAGGAGGACTTGTTCTCATGAATGAGAGCACCGAGTCACTGGAGTATTAGAATATGCTGCACGACAATAAGAGGAGAAAACTTTGAAATCAGAGTCAATGAATATGGAATTTATCCCCAGTTCTAGTCCTGACAATAACTAAATGGTGAGATCTTGGTCCACTCAGTTAACCTTGATGGATCACAATTTTCTCATCAATAGAGCTGAGCTAATAATGTCCATCATCTTTATACCTCCCAACATTCTGTGAGAACCAAATGAGTATTTTTAGATTCACAAATCACTTTCCTCTCCACAACTCTGGGTGGTAAGAAGGGAAAAGTGTTAATACTCCAATTTTATGTATGAATAAATAGAATCTGAGAGTGTCTAACCCAAGATCAAACAACTAATAAGGGTCCAAAGTGGGATTCAGTGCCTACTAAAGAGTATTTATCTAATGTACAAAGATCCTTCCTCTTAACTCAAAAGCCAACGTTCTTTCCACATTATGTACAAACATAGCCTGTAAGCTATGTGAAAGTCCCTTAAAAGTATAAAATATTCTACATATGTAGAATATAAATATAAAAATATAAAGTATTCTACATATATATTATATAGTATAGGACAATTATGAATTACATATTTAAAAATTAGTTGGTGTCATTTTGCTTTAGTTTCATTTTATCTATTCAGGTTCGTGCTATTCTTACGTCATATAATGGGTATTATATTTCTTTTCAGCAATGTAATTCAGGCTTTTTACTATTTCCAACTGGCCTGCACAGTCACCATCCAACATTGTTGAGGTGTTAATGGTGTAGAACTGAAATCTGGTTGGTTTGAGTAACTCAAGACCATTGACTTTTGAAGTTATTATGAGGTTGAGTAAAGAAGCTTAGAGTTCTCTTTGTTTGAGCATATTTCCAAGTTTAAACCTAGAATAATGAGGGCAAGGAGGGCATATGAGGGGGGAAAAATAGGATGGTTTGTGGGGAGAGAACGAAAGAAGCAAGAAGAAAACATAAAGGAGAAAGCCTGGAGCCAGCACAGAACCATTACATATATACATACTTGATACAGCTTAGTACACTGTAATAAATCATAACAGTAGATTGCAAGCCTTGTAAGAACACAACCTTATTTTAGTCTACAACATTGCCTTGCACATAGTGTTTTAATATCAGTTTAACTGAACTGAAGTTGAGATTGGAAAGTCTGTTTGAATTTGTAATCAAGAAGTTTTAAGTTTAGTGAACAGAGCACTGGCCTTGGAGTCAGAGGACCTGAGTTCAAATCTGGCCTCAGATATTTAACACAAAAACTAGCTGTGTGACCTTGGGCAAGTCACTTAACCCCAATTGCCCTCCAAAAAAAAGAAGTCTTAAGTTTAAATTCAGCTTTCATATACTTACTGTGACCCTTGGCAAATCACTTAACCTTGTTATGTTTCAGTTTTCCTATCTATAATAGGATGGTAACAATATCACCTATCTCTCAGAGCTATCTTGAGGATAAAACGAGAGAGTGTGCTTAAAACATTTTGAAATGTGATAGCAATTATTATTGTTGTTATAATATAATATAATATATATATTATAATATATAATATAATATAAATATGACAGTAATTGGACTAAATCAGCCAGAGGTGACAATAAGTAACCTGGTAAGAGACGGTACGTTACAGACATAGCAACAACCACAAGAGGGGGAAAAAAAAAGTCAGCTTACCAGTGACAGTGTAGTTTTCTCCATGTCCAGTGTAGATTAACATGTCATCCATATATAACGAGTACTGAGTTATAATGCCATTTGCCTTTTTGGGCAGGCTCCAAAACAGTATCAAAGTGCTGGGCAGAGACTTGGCTACTGGTGGCTGAACCTCTTCTGGTGCTAGAAAAAACAGATTTACAGAGTATTACTTGCTTTTAGATTTTGAGATTTAAACTTTGCCCACCCAACCCAATTAATCACTGAAGAAACCTGAGACTGCTTTCATGGAAATGTTTCTTACTATTGGGCAGCTTGTCGGCAACTGTTTAAGGAACAATGCTGTCCTGAATTGATGAGCATGTTCATTTGGGATGGATAAGTAGTGCTTTCCCTGGTTCAGCTGATGGGCATGCCCTGACTTTCACAAAGCATTCATTAAAGAATAATCTGCGCCATCGTCTCATTAAAGCAAGGTAAATAGTCCCGATTCCTTCCCTCTAGTAACTTATATTCTAAGAAAATACTGTTATAAATTATTAACAAAGGACAGAGTCTTACAGACATATTGGACAAATGTAAACATAAAATAAGTAATGATGTACACAATTTACATTATGTATAAGCAAAGAAAGGGGCGGTGTATTTTTTTTAGTAGTAAGTAAAAATAGAGTTACAGGAATTACCTGTTCAAATAAAACAAATCATCTCTCATTCAGTTAGTTGGGAAGACTTCATGGGATAGGCAGAATTTGAGGAGGTTATTTGAATCATGACTGAAGAGGAGCAAACTCTTAAGAATCAGGGACTCAGAATATGACAGAGAGAAAAATCAGAAGCAGCAGTGAAGGATATTGAGATAAATCCTTGGAAGGACAGGAAGTAGTTTCCTTAATGAGAACCAAAAGGAAAAATGATATCACTTCAAATGGACTAGATGTAGACCTTGCAAGAGAGGGTAAAGGCTAAGAGATGATGCCATAGGGCGTTAAAAGAGGTAGTTGCATGACCGAGAGCATGTGTAAAAAAGACAATTTTGGGAGAACTGACATTTTTGTTGAAAGGGGAAGTGTTGGTAATAAAGAATCCTGTTAAGAGAAAGTTAGTTGAGTGAAGACACAAAGCCACAAGAATATTACAGAAAATTCAGTCATTGAAGTCACTTTCCTCAACTGGACCCTTGCATGCTTTAGCTTCTTTCATGACTTAGAGAGTTGGATGTTTTCTCTGTAATCAGAAACTCGGAATAATGAATGATAGCTAGTGCTTTTATAGTGTTTAAAGCATTTTACATATGTTATTTCATTTGCAGAATTCTCTTCTTCCTAAAGCTTTGAAGTCTCCTATACAATTTTATACACAGACAGTCAAAGAAATCAACAATTTTCATTTTCAAGAGGGATATATTACATAATAATGCTTCAAATCATTTGAAAGCCTTTCCTTCTTGAAGCAATGCATGCTGGTGGTTGAGCAAAGCTTTAACTACCAAGTTGTAAAATGCTTTCTCCTTCTTGCTGCCTTCTTAACATAAGCTTTTCAAAACCTTAATTTATGCCTATAATTTGCAAGTTCCAAGTACAACAAAAGTGAGACTTAAGAAAAGACGAAGGAACCCGAGCAGTGACTAATAAATGGCTCAATTGGCATTTGGAGGTTCCATCATACTGAAATAATTGTTGCCTGTGCTGGTGTTTAGCAGTTAAAAGAGACCATGGAAATCAACCGTTTGATTCTCAATTTCATACTGTACCATACAATCAATTCTCTTTAGTCAGACTGTCTCTAGATTTACTTCTGAGCCATAGTAAAATGAGGAAGCTTTCATTAATCTTTCAGATGCTTCATATTAATGACAAGGCTCTTGCATGAACAATGTAACAGCAATTAAAAAGCCCATTAATCTGCATTACAGCTATTAAAGATGCATGTCATTAAAGGGTATGGAGTTTGATTCATTTTCGCACCCCCCCAAAAAATGGAGCAATTATGGTCTGGCAATGCACTTTGTCATCAAATTAGGTTGGGGTTTTCCAGCAAATGGCTTTGCAGCATTTAGCTCTTCTCCTATTTTATTATTCATGACTGAAATGTGGAAGTCAAGACCTTTGAAATTACTTTACCTTCTTGTGGAGTGGAGATGTTCAATGCATGTGTGCTCTCAGTACAACCAGCCAAAGTACAGGCAGTTAGGGTTACTGCATAGTTTTTGAAGGGTAGCAAGCCTGTCAATGTGCCTATAACATAAAAAGAAAAGCTTTACGTATTTACAGTAAGCAAATGTGTTCACAAATACTCAACAGAGAATGAGGAGGAGAATATCCACTTCTTCCACCCATTCCCCTACATGTATACTTGCTGCCTGATGAGCAGGATGGCTAATAAGGAAAAATTATGAGGTTGATGTATTTCCACCTTGTTTGTAAGACAGCTCTAAACTGAGACTGCCATACTGCACCCCTTGATGTTTTCAGTATTATACCCAATAGGGATGCACAAAAAAGCCTGTAAACATTACAGCTAACTCAATATAAACTAAGATAGATAAATAACTAGTAAATTAATCAAATACACCCATTTACATTTTTATTCGGGATTTTTAAATTAAGACTTTCTGCATTGATCAGAAATTATAGTATATTGATGTTTTGGCAGAGACTTGTGATAAAGTATGAGATACAACTCATTCAAGATAAGGGCACCACAATTCTTCCAGTCACCTAGTTTCACAATCTAGGTGCCACATTGACTTTTCACTCAGTCTCTATTACCCATCAAGTCACCAAGTCCAACTGATCCTACTTCAACATCCCTTCTTAAGATATTGACATGTTGCTACTATTCCTTAAAAAAATAATCATCAGAGTAGACTTCTTTTGGAGGGAAAAATCACTATCTAATGGGCTGCATTTTTAAGTAGTAAGTTGTGTAAGAAGCCAAAATAAGGACATTGTTTCGCCCAACTTGTGGATGAGAGTGTCCGTTACTTCTGCCACTGCAGCAACTGACTGTATTTGGAATAAAAAGACTTAAATTTAAGGCCTGATTCTGCTGTTAAATATATGAATCTGAATAAATCACTTAGACTGAGACTGGTTCCTAAATGACAAAATACAGATAATAGTAACTACATATTCATCTATAAGCGCCTATCTTACAGGGTTAGTTTAAAGATTTCATACATTAATTTATGTCAAGGAATTTATAACCATAAAGATCTATCTACATAAATGTAAGTTATTCTTATCATAAGAGGATTGTTGTTGTTCAGTTGTTTCAGCTATGTCTGACTTTTTATGACCTCATTTAGGATTTTCTTTGCAAAGATACTAGACTGGTTTGCCATTTCCTTCTCCAGCTTGCAGATGAGGAAGCTGAGGTAAACTGAGTTAAGTGATTTGTCCAAGATCACATAACTAGTTAAATATCTAAGGTCAGATTTGAACTCAGGTATGCCTGACTCCAATACTTTCTATCCACTATGCCACCTATCTGGCCATGAGTGGATAGGAGAGTTCAAATATAGAAACTTTTAACTAATATACAAGTTGCTGGGCAGCAGCACAGTATCCTGAATGGAACTCCTAGGAGGCTTGGGTTCCCACTCTAATACATTCTCTGTTATTAGCTGTGATATAGGATAAAATGCTTAATATCTTTAAGACTTAGTTTCTTGTAAAATTTGAAATAGATGATTGGACGAGGCAATCTCTAGGGTATCTTTCATATTTAACTTTTGATGATAGTAATTGGTGCAAGATTATTACTTTAAGCAGTTTCTTATCATTTTATCTCCTGATTTTTCATCCTTCTCTTTCTGGTGCCATCTTGGAGGCATTCAGTGTTATCATCCTGTCAACTCCAGCATTGCACACAGGTGGTTCACCAAAATCATTCTTCAGTTTCTTCCATGCCCCTCTTTTAGCAAAAAGTTGTAAAAGAAAGAAGTCTGGTAAAGCAATTTACTTCAAGGAATAAAATGACTGATAGCAACCTCCAACATCTTCTGAAATTCATTTCTTTGCCTGACTTTTTCCTGACCCATTTTTCCTTATCCTGCCTTTTGCCTCCACAGGGAATCCCAGACCTATTATCTCCTATTATCTTCCCTATACTCCCAATCTATCAATCCCTTTCTAGTCTTAATTGTCTACTTACCCATCTAGAAAACCAAGGTCAGCCATTTTAATAAGCCCTGATTCACCCTAAAACTCACTGCCCCCTTGACCTTTTCCAGTGCTTACCTTTGCAATCCTCTAGCTGGGTAATTTCAAACATCTGCTCTATTTTCATTTTCTACTATGAAGGAATGTTCGAGAAAGTCACCAAACTGGGTAAATAGAGTCTATTCATGCTCTCTAACATCAACTTCATAGCTGCCTAGTAATACATTCATTCATCTTTGCTGTTTCTTTATCTTTCCCCCTAGAGCATCTGCTCCAAACCTTTTATTCATCTTTATGCTCTTACCCTAGCATCCCTCACTCTGAAAATAACTTCCTTTTTCCTATTTTAGTAAGAACAATAACCATGCTGAGTCATTGGGTCACACTCAGCTTAGAGTCCACACCACACCACACCCTCAAGTAGTTATTTATGTTACACATCATAATTATTTCATGGTTTTTGTTACTAACAATATCCCTGCATAATGCTTTGTTTTCCTCTCCAGTGGTTTGTTCAGTTCTCTAAGAAGCATGTTTAGGTCTTCAATACCTTAAAAGAAAAAAAAACCTTTCCTTCAATTCTTCTACTCACTAAAGCTATTATTTTCTTTTGCTGCCAAACTTTTCAAAAGAATAGCAATCACGCACTGCTTCTGTTTCCTCAACATTGGCTCATTCTTTAAGGCTTAGTAATTTAGCTTCTAGGCAGCTAGTGTGGGATAATGAATATACAGCTGATTTCAGAAGCAGAAAGACTTGAGTTCAAGAGCTACTTCTAATATGTAGCAGCTGTGTTTGAGCCCAGGCAAATCACATAACCTTTAAGGACCCTGGGAAACTAAAACATTAAATTGTAGAAAAGGTACCTGTGTAGAGTGTTAGTAGTTCCATACTATGACCTCCATATGATGATGACATACAGCAAAGAATTAGCCTGGCCTAGAAAACTACTTAGAATTTGCCTCAAAAATCAATACAATATATACAAAAAGATTAAACAACATCTCTACCACACTTAGTACCCAAAGAGATCAAAGAAGGAGAAAAAAACTTTCTCCACTATCTCCTTCTTCTTCCAGGTCCTTAAATGTCTATGTCCCTCAAAGTTCTGCCCTTAACTTTCTCTTCTCATCTCTTCTCTATATCACCACTCAACAATGCCATCTGCTCCAATGATTTCGATATCACTTACATGAAGATGATTCTTAAATTTGTATCATTATCCATGACCCCTTTACTGAGCTTCAGTCCTGCATTTCCAACTTCTTGCTAGACAACTCCATGTAAATAATTTAAAATTTCACAGTCAAAATGTCTTTAAATGAAAGTCTTTACACTCCTTCCCACTAAACATCAGTTCTTACTGCTTACTTCCTTATGTCTATTTAGACCACAGTGATTCATCCATTTGCCTAGACTAGAAACCCAACGGTCATTCTTTATTCTACTTTTTCCTTTGCTTCCATATCCCACCAAGCATTATGGCCTAGTGACTTCCTCTGAAATTTCCCTATGACCTAAAACTTCTTTGACAGTTCTATTACTGACAAACTACTTGAAGCACCCATTCAGTTTTCCCTAGACTATTGCAAAGTGGTCTCTCCCAAACTACCCTTGCTTCATGGAATCACAGAATCAGAGTTGGAAGGTCATCTAGTCCAATCCATACACAAAAGGAATAACATGCCACTATAACATGCCCAACAAGCAGATATGTCTGAGTTCTATTCTTTTCCCCAAAGGTCAATTGTGTCAATATTCTTTGTTTGAAAACTCTCACTCTCTCTCTCTCTCTCTCTCTCTCTCTCTCTCTCTCTCTCTCTCTCTCTCTCTCTCTCTCTCTCCCTCTCTTCTTCTTCTTCTTCGACTCTCTGCTCTCTCTTTGTCTCTCTGTCTCCGTCTACCTGTCTGTCTGTCTGTCTGTCTCACAAGCCTATAGCCCTTAGGACGACCTTCAGATTACATTCAGATTGGAACACCCATCATATTTTGAGCTTCTCAAGGGTAAGGACAATCTTTTACCTTTCTTTGTATTCCCATTACTTAGTACAGTGCCTGGCATACAGTAAATGCTTTGCCTGATTCTATAACGTGGCCCCTAAAATATTTTTGTCCCAACCTTATCTCTAATTACTCCCCTATATATACCCTATTTTCTAACCACACTATACTAATATTGACCAAATGTGCCCAGTGATATCAGTCTCTGTATTTTCAAAGGTGGTACACAGAGAGAAAGCAATGAATAGCTAATGTGGAAATGGTAGAAATAGAACAGGGAGGTAAGAACAGGATATTCTAGGGGAAGAGAGCTTTCTAAAAAAACACGAAAACCACACCAAATAAATAACAGCCTACTGCATTCATGCATAAAACTGCCTACAGGTACCATGGTGTAGCATCCTAATGAATAAAAAGATTTAATTAATCTCCTTAAGGTCTTTATTATCAAGGAGTCAATAGGGCACTGGGGAGAATAAAGTTTGTGACCTTATAGTGACATAGGTAAAAATTAGTTATAATATAAGTTTAGTCTTTCATTCATTCAAAAAATATTTATTATTGACTATATGCAAGGCACTGTCTTTTACATGTATAGGTCCTGCCTCTTATACAGGGATACTGTATAGAAAATTAAACCATAGGAACACACATATATGCCAATGCTTTGAGTTCTTTGGAGTCAGAGAACTATATAAATCTAAAACAGTATTATTCCCATTGAAAAAATAATAAAAATCCGTTCCAGAACATTACTTAGCATTTTTACAGGCAAGCCTTCAGAAAGATTATGGACAATATCTTATTATGAAATAATTCCCTCCCAAACCATGACTAAGGTTCATTGTTGAAACAAAGGGTAAGTCAGCCTACAAGGCAGAGGGTACAAAATGTAAAACTCAGGGAGAGCTGTGCCAAGTCAGATATCCACACGAGATTCACCAAATGACCTTGGGCAGATGGCTTAACCTTTCTTCCTGCTGAGAGAAAAGTCACATTTGTTGCATGCGTAAATCAAGGATTTCAGTCCCTAGTGTTTTTCCCCTTTAAACCTTGAGGCCTTTGAGAAAAAGGAAGCATTGCTCTTGGAGTCATTTTTTCACCCGGATATTTTGTACATTGCTGCAGAAATTTACCAAGGAATGTTTCATTGGAAAGTACTGAGCTTCTGAAAGAAAGATGCTAGAGTGAAAGCAGACCATCTTTCAAGTCATTTATCAAAGTGTTCACATTTCCCATTTCAAGGCAGGTGAAACAATAATAAACACTAGGAAAGGAGAGTTGAAAAAACTGAGGGAGAAAAGAACGCAGATGTGTGGGTTCTTGCCAGCTTTTAATACCACATGGAGGGTGTCGGACAGTTTGTAAATCACACTTTTTAAAATGTGATGTATATTCTGAGGTTGAGGTGGTTGAGGTGGCATTTCCTTCATATTTCCAGAAAAGGCCTTGCAACCTTCTGCCTTCAAATTCTGTCAAAACAGAAGAATGGTACCAGAGAGAAGTCTTATGAGATTGGTGAGGGGTGGCTATGTGCTTTAGAGAAGACTTCAGGGTTTTACAATTTTGCTTCTAGGTTAATATTTAGGGAAAGAAGGAAGACAAAGAGGCAACCACTCAGGGCATAAATCTATGAGACAAAAGGGGACAGGATAGCATTGTGGAGAGGATACTAAATTTGGAGTTAAAAGACCTAGGCTAGAATCCTGGCTCTGACTTCCTGTGTAATCTTGACTTTAATTTCCTCATCTTTAAAATAATCTATTACAGACATTCTGTAATGTCTTTGGAAGTCTCAGTACTTAGGGAAGACTTTACCAAGGCAGAAAGTAGCTTGAGATTCACTAAGTGACCTTGAGAATGTGACAATCTCTTTTCCTAGTTTAACTACAGCACTAAGAGATCACCAAGTTGAACTGAAGCAGATACTTGTAAAAAGGACTTATATTCCCAAAGGAAATAGACAAGATTCTGCATGAGTGTATAGAACCTTTTTGGAGATGCCACTAGGGACCATTTAATGCACGAAACTAGTAATTTACCTAATGGCACCTTTTAAAGTGTCTAATTCACACTTAAATATTTTATCTCCAGTAGAATAGTTTCACTATGATACTATATCATCATCAGAAAGTATTTATCACCATTTCCTCTCTAAGCAAGGTGCAGTAAAAAAAAAATGTCTTGCTCAGTAGGGGGCTTCCAATCTAAAACAACTTTGTCTCAGAAAGCCCTACAGGTAATGGTCATGTATGTTCTCATTCATCAAGGTCAAGCTCAGATTCAACCTTCTCAGTGAAGTTTTACTTGATTTCTGCAACTGAAAGTGATCTCCCCTTCCTCATAGTTCTCATGTCAGCCTCCATGCTACATTTAAGGTCCTTGTGCCCAGGACAGTCTTTTTGCTTTGGATTTTCAGAGCCTAGCAGTGCCTTTCACACACTCAAGTGTTTATCAAAATGAATTGGATTGAAATAAATATTAGACACAAACATAGAAACAATTATATAAGATAGGTTAACTGTAAAGAATTTCTTAACAGAGCTTTCAAACATTTTGTATAGATTCCTGAGATTATGGATTTTCCATTTTAGAAGTTTTCAAAAAAGATATTTCACTTTTTTAATCATTTAAGAATGACCCTGCCCAAAAACACTGAGGAGAATCAAGTGACCTCTAGAGTTTCCTTTTGGTCAGAAGATTCTTTGAAAAGAAAAGAGGGTCAGCAACTATATTAGGAAATCTGTCTATCTATTCTGGTAATGGAAGAGGGTGATTTGGAGAACATTGAATAAATGTAAAGTAAGCATTATTGATATTTTAAAAGTGTTAGTGTCCCATGTAGCAAACACAGGAGTGTTGGCATATGTATTAAAATCGCTGGCACCAGCAGGTTCAGAAATCTCTGTGCTAAGCGCTAATGCACTTTGAGAAAAATCTGACATGCCACACCAAGGGAGTTTGAAGAAAAGTAAACACATTCTTTTTTAATTGCAACCCCAGGCCACTGAGTGGGTGAAGGAACCCAATAAAAGGGTCACTGAATGACTAAAACACACACACACACACACACACACACACACTTTTGCACACGTTAGAAAAGAACTCAAATTCTAGGTATCAGATCCCTATGGTATCTAGTAATTTTCAAATTCTGCCTCTTGGCAGGGGGGAAGGAGAGTGAATACAGCAGCAAAATCTCTTCCTCAAACTACAGAAACACATAGTTCTGTTGTTAACTGTGTTAACTTGAAAAGAACTAGACAATATCACTTGTGTAGACAACTATGGAGATTCACCTAGACCGGTGACTGTTGTAGCTTCCCAGCTACCACAGTGCCATTAAGAACATGCCAGGAAAAGAGATGGATGGAAGGATTGCGAGAAGGATGGTTGAAGGGATAGAGGGGTTTCTACATGCCTTCTGTAAATAGCCCAGAAAACATCCTAACCAGGTGTGAACTGTTCCTTTTTCAAGGTTTTCAGAGGATTCTTCCAGATCTTTCTGTAGATTCATAATTTAGCTCTGCAACCTTATTCTGTGTCTCAGTATGAAGTTTTGAGAATCCATGTTATTTAACATGTTGCCTTTTCTTTTTTTCCTTTGCTTTTTCTTTCTTTAAAGGAAAATTTGTTTGCTTCCTAAACTTAAAATTTATTCTTAGCTTCACAATGAGTCACGTCCATGAGCATTTATTAAGTACAAATTATGTGCCAGGCACTGTGCTAAGGACTGGAAAACCTTTATAAGACCCATTTAATATTTGAGAAGCTCATCACTGCCATTAGGTAAGATTAAAAATCTGCCAGGTACTATGTGAATTTATAAAGGACAGAGTTGGTAGGTAGAGTCATAATAGAAAGGGTTCTCAGAAAGAGGTAGTAAGATCTTTGAGGATCAAGGATCATATGTCTTCTCCCCGCTTCTCAGCCTTCACTCTTACCCTATCAGAGCAGCTAACATTGTATTCTGTGCAGATTGGGAACCAAATACAATTGTTGAATGACTAATGGACTTTTTTTTATCCTCTTAGGTCCTCTTAGATAGATCTCTCGCTGTGAAGGTATATTCCCCTCCTAGGGAGAGAAAGAAGTAATAAGCAAAGACATGGTTTCTTCCAGCTGATAGATTATCTCCAACACTTTTCTCCCTTTGCCTCTAACCTCAAATTTCAAAGGAGCAAAAGGGAAAATATTAATAATTGGAGGCAGCCTAACCACCCAAGAGAAAATCACTGCTGAATTGACACCAGCTGTGCAAGCCTTTGAGACTCTAATAGTACTATGTTTGCTGAAAGGCAATGAAACAGCAGAGAATGAGGCTGCTTTGACACTGAAATTTTACTATTAACTCCCGTGACTAAATGTAGACAGACACAAATGGGGAGAGCATCTCAAAGCAAAATGGCCTCCTTTTAAAAACTAAACTCATTTTGGACCAGGCAAAATACAGTTTTTATTTACACACTTCAGCAAACTATCCCTTTTTTTTCCCCACTCCTCAGCTGCCAACCTAGGTGTTTGGCCGGCATCCACTGTAATCTGTTCTCCTTCATTATGTTAATCTGTGGGCGGAAAGATTTCTGTCATCTTCGAATCGCTTGTACAGCAATGGTAAACACCTTGGCCTGTCTGTAATTGGACAGGTGTCTGCATTGATGTCACCCAGCTTTTAATTCAATTAAAGCACTGGCTGCTCTGCTCTCATTACCCACTCATTTTCGCTGCACTTTTAGTCTGGCAGTGAAATTTGCACATAGCAATTGCTTATCCCAGAGTCCAATGTCAGCAGTCCCATAACAAAGATCAACCTTGATGTTCATGCATTATTTTTAAGGGACTCAAACAAACAATCCAATAATGTTTCAAATTCTTGTACTCTACCTGAGGGCAGCAGATGATGACAGACAATTTATTATCTTTTTAAAAATAGGTATATTTTTAAAATCCCTCTTAAAATGCTACACTATTTAATCGGGGTATTTTTCCTACTGGCCAATAATTAGAACCAGGAAGAATAAACGGAGAAGTTGTTTCCATCTCCTGATCCCCAGGGCTTTCCTCCATCTCCAGAGAACTCATCAGAGTACAATGCTCTTATTTATTTCCTGGCACTTCATATTTGGATCAAGGAAGTGAGGGTGGGCAAGAGCAAGGCATTTAATAAGAATGCCATCTGGTAAGGGACACAGCAGAGGCAGGGCAGCTACTGCTACCTGGAAGCAGAATGAGAACCCACTGTTGTCAAGGAATGAACCTCATACAAACCAGCTGGGGAACAGGCAGTAAGTTTCTCCTAGCACAGGATTCTGCTGCAGTGCAGTGGAATTCTTCCGGTTTTTGAATGTACATCGAAGAATAAGTTACCAGGCTGCAAACCTTCCTACCTGGTGGATGGATTACAGACAGTAAATCAATCCAACACACCACACTTTCTGCCCACTTAAAGGAACCTCTGCAAATAAATTAAAGTTCTAACACAGACATTTTGACACAGTGACCCCATGAAACTGAATAATGACGATTGTTAAATATGGATGAAAATTTAACAGTCTAACAGTGATCTGGAAAGGCACCTATAATGTTTCTACTCTTTTCATAAAGTAACCCTCCCTGCTGTTGTTTCTTTTCTTTGCTCTGAGATCAGGTATCCCCATCTGGTCCAGACTGGAAATAAGGCAGTTTCTTATGGGCAGGATCCTCTTAGTGATCTGCTCCTTTTCCACCCTAGGTCACCACTCCTGAGATAGCCTGGAGCCTCCTGCATTAGGGACTCACCTTACTGGTGTAAGTCAGTGCAAATACCTGGTGGGTTTTGGCACACTGCTACACAAAACTCCCAAGCTCAAGCAGTCAACCGTCCTCAGACCTCTGGGCAATAAGAATTACATATGTGGCCACCATGTCTGGCCTCCCTATTATTTCTTATAAATATATGCATCTATGGTATATACAAAATGAAAGCAATTTTAAAAAAAAAGTTCTAAGAAGTCACTGAATTTTACCAGCAAACAGCAAAAACACAAAATTAAAGCTTTAGGTAAAATTAGAACATAGTGATGTAGAAGGAAGAGATTTGGAGACAAGTTTGAATTCTGGCTCTGACCCTTAGTACCCATGTGACCTTGGACAGATCTTGTGACTTTTAGGATAAGAGGGAGGCAATTTGGTAAAATAGAAAAGGCACTAGTTCTTGAGTCAGAAGACCTGCATTCAAATTCTGCCTTTGACGATTACTGTCTGCCTTAAGTAGCTAAATTTCCCTGAACCTTAGCTTCCTCATTTATAAAAAGGGACTAGATGACTTCTGAGGTCCTTCTACCTCTACATCTAGAATCTTGTGATTCTCACTGGTAAAATGAGAAGAATGGACTGGATAACTTCTAAATGGTCCTCCAGCAAAAAAATAAATCATTATACATGTTTTAAGTACCTACTATGTGCTAGGCACTGTACTAAACATGGGATCTATGGTCCTGTAGAAAACAGACCAAAAAAATATCCATTTCTCAGATTTGCTTTGAGGTTTAGGTTCTAGAATCTACATACTTGTTTAATTGTGTATAAGCATAGTTTGGGGATGTTTATAAGAGAGGGAGTCTAAACCCAGTGACTACAGTGTGGATTTTTCTTTATGTGAGAACTTTGATTAAATACCTAAATCAGTGCTGGTCCCATCCTTCTAATGACGCTTTCCTAGGAGTTTAGAACCACACCATTATGCAAAACTGCCAGATGGACAGATAGAGGTTGAGTTTTCAAACCCAGAGAGCAAACTCAGACTTTGCAGAGTAATTGCAGGTCTGACCAGGGCTATTTTTCCAAAGTTGTTAATTATTTTGTATAATTATGCATTAACTATTATCTTTAATGAATATTTCCACTATTTCTTTGACTATGACTTCTCATAATTCAGTTCTATCTATTGTCCATAATCATTTATTTTCAAATATCTATGGTTACGGAGGTATGAAGTTGCACAAATAACTGAAATTTGGTGATAATCTGAAACTCTTTGTAAACATTACTTTCTACTTCTATTATCACCAAACATTTTATACGCATTGCTAAAATTACCATCAAATTGATATAGGTTCAGTATGAATATATATGTAGAGCCTATATAAAATTATGTTCCATCTTGGGGTGGGAAGAGTGGAGAGACGGGAAGAAAATTTAGAACTCAAAATCTTCTGGAAGGGAATGTTGAAAACTAAAAAGAAATTAATTTAAAAAATAATTTGAAACCCAGAGAGGCTCAGTGACTTCACCAAAGTCATATAGCTAGTAGAAGAACTGATGATACCAACCTCTCTCAATCCAAATCTAGTATACTCTTTCTCATATACCTAGCAAATCACTCAATGTTACTGGGTTTCAGTTTCTTCACATAATAAACAAAGGGGTTAGATCAAAAATAAAATAAAATAAAATTACCATTAAATTTACTGAGTGGAATTTCTTTCCAACTTTCAGTGAAGGTGCTAATAAAGAGGGGAATGCCCAAAGGAAAAATGACAGGGGTGGAAAAGAGAAGCAAAAAAGTGTCCCCATAATCCACTAGATGGACACTAGCTCCTAAATAAAATCAATTCTTTTTTTAATGAGTATATACCAAACAAATGCTATTGGAATGTAAGTTCCTTGAGGGCAGAAATGGTGCTATTAATCACTATATCCTCCATGGAAGCTAGCCTAGTACTTGTAGTATGTTAGACATTTAATAAATATCTTGTGAGTGAATGTTATTAAAATGAAAAACAATCACCCTTACATCATTTTTCTTGGGTCCATATAGTTCAAATAAAGGGCTAAAATGAGTGGAGAGCAACAAAATAAACTTCAAAATAATTTTCTAAGTGATGCCATTTACCATTAAAAATTGACTGTTTCTGAAAGAAAACTCCCATGAGCCAGCTGCCTCAATGTTCTTGAGAGTTTAGGGCTGAGGAAGTAAATGAGGAAATGCCTATGCATATTATATCCCTATTCTGAACTTTATGCATGAAAAATTCCCAATAATTTATAGCACTGACTGCAAAATTGGGCTTTTCTTTGATTTCACATTTTATACATAAGCTTTGATTTAGTTTCAAATATAAATATAAAATGCTTTTTAAAATTCATTTTGATGCAATCAGAAGTGGACATGCTAGAAAATCTTTTAGCAACTATTTCCCTTTCTTCACTAAGAGTGAGATAGATTACTTGAAAAGACTTTGTATCCAATATTATTTTAATGGTGCTGAAGGTTCATCTATAGATACATGTTATTATTATGATTAAGCAAAATCAATAGATTGCAAATGGTGACCACCATGTTTTAAAACCATGGTATGTAAGTTTGCAAAAATATTATGTCTGACTTGTGTAGTGTTCATTCAAATTGAATAAAATAAAATGCATGACCTATAGAAAATGCTATCTAAAGATTACATAATGCATAGAGAGCAGAACACACATTATGTATTCAGGAGAGTTGGGATAAAGCTATTAACTCATCAACACTGCATTACCTAATGAAATTCTTTTACATTATCTAAGCCAGAGCATTACATCATTCCTATTTTTACTGTTTATGTCATAAGCCATATTTATGTTCTAGAAAAATGTTTCAGACCAATTCTTTCCCAGATATATACTTAGAAATAGTTTATAATAAAAGACAAATATATAAAAACTAATAGATGATATACTATAAAAAAAACTGGTGAAATTCTCTCAAAGATTCTGCTGTATTTAACCTCAATCTTTTAATGTGATAGTTAACTGTATCATATACATCTAGTCATTATCAACCTAAAATGATTTTTGAATTTTCTTCAGAAAATTTTGTATTTTAGAAAAGCTAATACAATCACTATATATTGTTGGCAGAGAAGTAAGAGACAAAGAATTACCTTAGAATGGAAAAGAATACATTGTTATATCATGGTAGAAGGGCAAAGTCTATTTTCCTCAGTTTCCTCCCAACAGTAACGATCTGTGATTCCCTGACTCTAACATGTGAGTTGAGTAATATGAATAGGAAGACACAAATCTTGTTTAAGAGAAATTCTCCTAGTATAATATTGATTTGATACCTTAATAATAACATCTTAAATCTGTTGAGCCCTTTTAACTTTTCACAACCCTTTTGTATGGAATCATTTTTGTGAGTTATGATTGGCCAATTTGCAAATGATCTAACGCACATAACAAATGACTAAACAGAGAGCAGCAGTAACTTCTCCATTCCTCTACCTACCCTTAAAAAAACATTCACCAAAGACTCCTCACCTGTGCAGACTCCCACATAGGCAAATACACCAACCAAAACCAAGCTGTCTTTTGTGTACAGTGCCACCAGGTGGCTAGTATAGTTTAATTTTCACATTTCACATTTTGGAGATTCTGAATGAGGTTTTGAGAGTTTCAAGGACTTTAGAGATTGAGTCACTGGTTCTTTATGATGCCTAATTTAATTTCATACTGATGAGTTTTCTTTTCCTTATGTCTAATGTCACTTCCCTATCACCTCTTTTCTTTTTCCTAAGGGAAAGTCATGTAGGTGACCTGTCCCCTTTATGGATCAGAGCTCAATTAAATACATATTAAGGAAAAACTTTCATTCATTCATACATACCTACCTACCTACATACATACATACATATATACACACACACACATTCCCTCTTTACATAAACATAAATGTGTGTGCATACATTCCCTCTTAAACCAATTTCCTTCCCTTTTCCACAATCATTTACATCACAAAAATTTTGCCTTTTCTCCTATTCCCCCTTCTCTTTATTTCATTTGTGAGATGAAAAAAAAAACAACACATAATTTTGAATGAGGAACATAACAGTACTAGTTCTTGTGACTCACCTGTATCAAGGAAAAAGGAAACTAATCGATATGAAATTAAATTAAGCATCATAAAGAACCAGTGACTCAACCTCTAAAGCCCTTGAAACTCTAGAAACCCCATCCAGAATCTGCAGAATGACTATATCTGATTGTTGAAATTCAACCTGCCTTTATTCAAGCACCAGCATTGAAGACTGATAAAAATTATTTCTCCTTCAGTATAATGATCATCAAAACATTATTTGTTGCCACTACTTTTTTTGCCAATTTAGAATATTTCGGCTAATTTGTAGGGTAAATAAGCTAGAAGGAATATTTACCTTGATACCTTTACCACCATATATGATGTTTTTTCTCTGATTAAAAAGCATTCTTAGACCTAAACAAAAAAGTTGGAGAAATATATAACATTCTAAAGTTGGAGCTTCCTGCATATAATTGTAGTAGCATAATAGCTTTATAGCTACAACTAATCTTAAAGAATAAGTGCTAGGGGGCAGAGCCAAAATGGTAGAGTAAAAGCAGGAACTCGCTTGAGCTCCTGCTCCAACGACCTCAAATATCTGTAAAATAGGACTCTAAACAAATTTTAGAGTTACAGAACCCACAAAGTGACAGAGATAAACACCTGAAGGCATCATGGCAAGCCAAGAGGAAGTGTCTATCACACTAGACTGGGAGCCGAGCACGGTCTCATGTGAGCCTTGCTGACCCAGACCTGAAGCACAGACTGACCTGAGCAGACTTTAAGAGAGTGAATCACCAGCAGCTGTGGTGGTTTTCAGACATCTCAACCCATAATCACCAAAGAAAAAATAAAAAGTCAGCAGGGAACCCTGTTGATCCTGAGTGAGAGAAGAGCACTGTCTGGCCCCTGGCCATGAGGCAGCAAAGGTGACAGCAGCTGTAACTGCTGCCACTGCTGCTGCTTCTGACTCTAGTCCTACAGGTGCTAGGGGGACCAAATGACTGTCTGGAGGGCATCTGCAGGAATCTCTATGCTAGCACTGAGGCAGGATTATCTTGCTTTGCCCTGCTTGGATCTGGGTTGCAGTCTTCAGTGGTGATCCTGGGGTGAGGAGCAGTGGTATGGCAGAGCTTGTTGAGGCTGCGGAGAGGCAATACTTCTCATGGTTCTGAGGCAGATACCTGGAAAAAACTCTGACAACATCTGTGCAAGACTCCAGAAATTTAGGACACAGCTCCCTCTGTTATGGAAGCAGAGTTCTACCGTGGCAAAGAGCTCAAAGGTCAAGTAACTGGCTGGCAAGATAAGCAAACGGAGGAAGTGCAATTAGACTATAGAATCCTTTTTTGGGGGACAAAGAGGATCAAAACATACAACCAAAAGAAGACAACAAAGTCAAAACTCCTGCATCAAAAGCCTCTCAGAAAAATATGAATTGGTCACAGGCCATGGAGGAGCTCAAGAAGGATTTTTGAAAATCAAGTTAGAGAAGTGGAGGAAAAATTGGGAAGAGAAAGAAGAATGATGCAAGAAAAATGCATCAACAACCTGACTGAAGAAAATAATGCCTTAAAAAATAGACTAACTCAAATGGCAAAAGAGGTCCAAAAAGCCAATGAGGAGAAGAATGCATTAAAAAGCTAAATCTGCCAGATGGAAAAGGAATTTCAAAAACTCACTGAAGAGAATGATTCCTTCAAAATTAGATTGGAGCAAATGGAAGCTAATGACTTTATGGGAAATAAAGATGCTATAAAACAGATAGAAACAAATGAAAAAATTGGAGGCAATGTGAAATATGTCATTGAAAAACCACCGACCTGGAAAATAGATCCAGGAAAGATAATTTAAAAATTATTGGATGACCTGAAAGCTATGACAATAAAAGAGCCTAGAGATCATCTTTCAAAAAATTATCAAGCAAAATTGCCCTGATATTCAATAGAAATTGAAGGAATTCATTGCCTCTTGAAAAATATCCCAAAAAGAAAATCCCTAGGAATATTATAGCCAAATTTCAGAGTTTCCAGGTCAAGGAGAAAATATTACAAGCAGCAAAGAAGAAAAATTTGGATATTGTGGAAACACAACAAGGATAACACAAGATCTAGCAGCTTCTCTATTAAGGGATCAAAGGGCTTGGAATATGATATTCCAGAGGTCAAAGGAGCTAGGATTAAAACCAAGAATCCCCTACCCAGCAAAACTGAGTATGTTTCAGGTGAAAATATGGTGATTCAATGAAATAGAGGACTTTCAAGTGTTCCTGATGATAAGACCAGAGCTGAACAGAAAAACTGACTTTCAAATACAAGAAGCAAGAGAAGCATGAGAAGGTAACTAAGAAAAAGAAATCATAAGAAACTTATTAAAGATGAACTATTTATATTCCTTCATGGAAAAATGATAATTGTAACTCATGAGACTTTTCTCATTATGAGGATGGTTGAAGGGGATAGATATGTAGATAGATAGACAGATGGATAGATATAGATATATGTATGTATATGTACATATATATGTATGTATAAGAGGGTATATGTGTTTATAAATATATATGTGAATATGTGTGTATATGTGTACTTGTATACATAGACAGAGGGCACAGGATCAGTTGAATATGAAGGGATGATATCAAAAAAATAAAATTAAGAGGTGAGAGAGGAATATATTGGGAAAAGAAGGGAGAGATAGAATAGGGTAAATTGTCTCATGTAAGAGGCAAGAGAAAACTGTTCTAATGAAGGGGAAGAGCAGAAAGGTGAAAGGGAATGAGTCAACCTTACTCTCATTGGATTTGGCTTAAGGAGGGAATAACATACACATTCAATTGGGTATTTTACCCTACAGGAAAGTAGGGGGAAAGGGGACAAGAAGGGGGATGATAGAAGGGAGGGCAGACTGGGGGAGTGGGTAATTAGGAGCAAACACTTTTGAAAAGGAACAAGGTCAAAGGAGAAAACAGAAAAATGGGGGACATGATAGGATAGGAGGGAAATATAGTTAGTCTTTCACAATATAGCTACTATGGAAAAGTTTTGCATAACTACACATATATAACCTGTATTGAATTGCTTGTCTTCCCAGTGGGAGTGGGTGAGGAGGAAAGAAGGGAAAGAATCTGGAAATCAAAGGGTTTTTGGTTTGTTGGTTTGTTTTTTACTGTTTTTGTTGCTTTTTGGAGGGAAGAAGGCAGAGCACTTGGGGTTAAATGATTTGCCCAAGGTCACACAGCTAGTAAGTGTTAAGTGTCTGAGGCTGGATTTTAACTCAGGTCCTCCTGATTCCAGGGCCAGTGCTCTATTCACTAGCTACCCCTGGAAATCACAGTTTTAAAAACAAATTATAAAAATTGTTTTTTACATTCAACCAGGAAATAAGACATACAGGAAATGGGGTCGAGAAATCCATCTTGCCCTATAAGAAAATAAGGGAGGGATAGGGGAGGACATATGAGAGAACAGATTGGGGGAAGGTGTATTCAGTATGCTTGCTACCTTGGGATGGGGGTAGGGGAAAGACAGGGAGAAAATTTGTAACTCAAAATCTTGTGGAAATGAATATTGAGCACTAAAAATTAGATAAATTTACTTTAAAAAAGAATAAGTCCTAGATCAGTGCTTTTAGGTGAGAGAATTAAGGCCCATAGACATTACGGGACGTCCAAAGTTACATAGCAAATGAATGATCAAGTCAGGACTAGAAAATAAGTCTCTTAACTTCTGACCCATATTTCTTCTTTCTGATTGAACTGAAAAATTTGCCTGATATCTGTAGAATATCACTGGGAGATGATCCACTTGGTCAGTATGCTTATGGTGGCATGTCATTACATTGTACCAGCTGATATTTTCATGTGGCATTCTAAGGGAGCACCAATAAGGAGTTCCCATAAATACTATGAAGAAGATCAAATCTGACAGCAGGAGCTAAGAATTAATGCATAGGCCAAGTAAGTCAACCACTGCATTTGGTCATTTCATTTGACAATATAGTTCATCAGGCACCATCTGACTTTTGTGTGGTTTTATTAGAGCTGTCAGACCTATAACCAAAAAGATTCAAATCCTCCAGAATAAGATATTATTACTCAGCCCAGTGAAAAAGTGTTTTTATATTGATTCCCTTACTCTAGGCCACACGATTCAGATTCAGGTCTTTGAGTGTCATTGGCAGATAACAGCATAAGGAAGAGAGTATTAGGCATTCTTAGCATGCCTTTATATGAAAGGAAAGACTCTTCTCTATTCATAAAGTGTCAGTTTGATATTCATTTTTTAAAATGGCTTAAGCACAAAAGGTTTATGGCCAGAGAGTAATGGGGCTTAGGGGATGGAAGAACGACATGTGTGATACCATGGCCCTACCTTTATTTGTGGGGAGAAATCTGTATTTATTAAGATATTTTTCTGTTGTTTACTTATACTGAAACAGAGTCTATTAAATCACTGTGTTGGGAGTTTGGGGCATTCTGAGAACAGAAGGTATAGGGCACTAAGAATCTGTTAAAGGCTTGAAACTTTTTTCTGTCATTTTAAACTCCAAGATATTTTACAATGGAAAGAAGGAAGGAAGGAAGGAATAAAGGGAGGGAGAGAGGAAGAAGAGGGAAAAAAGGGATGGAGGGAAAGAGGGAAGGAGCAGAGGGAGGGGTGCAAGGGAGGAGAAAAGAAGGGAATAAAGGGAGAGAGGAGAGGAGGACAGAAAGGGAGGGGAGAGAAAGAAGGTAGTAAACAGGAAGGAGAAGAAAGGGAGGGAGAGAAGTGAGGAAATGAAAGGAGAGAATGGAGGGAAGGATAGGGAGGAAGGACGAGAGGGAAGGGAGAGGAGGAAGGGGTAAAAGTTTTCATTCTTACCTGAGGGAAAGCTGTTGAGAAAGGAACACAAGTTTAAAAACAAAAGATAATGGCAGGAGAAACCAGTGGAAGGAGCCAGGGAACTAAGCTTGCAGAGGTGGAGTGCGTAATGAAGAAACAAATGAAAGGGAAATAGGGGATTGGTTTGATGGAAGTATGTTGGTGGAGGGTGAGGAGAAGCAGGCCTAAATTTTTAGCTTGCACTCAATCAGATAATTCAACTTCGGTCCCTTCTGATACCTCCTAGTACTCTTTCAAATGTATCATGCCATCACCTGTACTACACTGCCACCCTGGGACTCCAGTCACCTGCCTCTCAGCCTCATTCTTTGTCTACTGAGTCAGCCCCTTGCCTCAGGACACTATTTTTGCTCCAGAGCCTTCTTCAGTGCTTCTGAGGCACCAGACTCCAACTCCCAGCTCCTGATCAGGCTTTCCTAGGGCTGCATCTTCCTCTGCACAAGATTTCTATGAGGTAGGCCTTCTGGGCATCTCAGAATACAATGTCATTAGTTTCATGGCAATGGACACTAAAGGGAATTGGACTGTTTCATCATCAACTCTCCTCAACAGAACTTTCTCCAATCACTTCGTGGAATCATAGCCTAATAGTTAACATACTACCATCATTTCATATTCTTTTCCCATCCCAGTGATTCAGAATCACCCTGTCAATAATATGTAAACTCTATTACCCATTCCTACATCCCCTTCTCTTCCCATCTCTCTCAAACTATTCCCCTAATATCCCACTTCAGATCCATCTATTGGTTCCATTCTGCCCTCAAGAATGACTATTCCATAATTAATAATTTTGCTTTCATCTTAAACCTTTCCTTTCTTATTCCTTCCATCTTCTTCTAGGACCTAGTTCCCATCTAATGACCTTGGCCACCATTTCAGGCACTGGCTGCATTTTTCCTCATACTTATCTCTCCATACTCACTGGTTAGAACAATCCTTGTTCTCTTTTGTCATTTATAGACTCTCCCTCTACCACCTTCTCTAAGGCTACCTTTGAGACTCAAGCTATTGAAATGATCACCCAATCCAGAGTCTAGTGATAGTTTTCTATAGATCCCAAAAAACATCCTCTTTCCTTCCTGAAAGACTGATCACATACAGACTTCTCCTCCACTCCAAATTCTGAGCTATTCTAGGAGATTTCAACTAACATATTGATGTTCCCTCACTAACTTTTCATTTCCTCAGTCTACACGGTTGCCATGACCATTTCCTCTACTCTTCCACAACTACACACAGAAGTGGTCATACTTTTTATCTTACCATCACCCACAAGTACTTCACCTCTGTATTCATGAACTCTAAAATTCTTTCATCTGATTATAATCTTTTTTTTCATTACATCTTTCCCTGTCCTTTGTGATTGCTAACCACGTTTTTTTGTCCTCACTGTCACATTCAATTTCTCTTTCCCTCTATTTTTTCTCAGGCCATCATCTTTGCATTGTCTTTTACCTTCATTATCTTTGCAGCTTTTTAGTCATTCTCAGTTGTGTCCAACTCTCCATTATTCTGTTTGGGGTTTTCTTGGCAAAGATAATGGGGGTAATTTGCCATTTCCTTCTCCAGCTCATTTTATAGGTGAGGAAACTAAGGCAAACAGCATGAAATGGCTTGCATGGGGTCACACAGCTAGTAAGTGTTTGAGATCAGATATCAACTATGGAAGACTGGCACTGTACCCACTTTGCCACCTACCTATCCCTCCCTATTTGTTACTCTTTGGTGAATCGGTTCAACTCTACACTGTTTTCTATAAGTGAAAATCTTGCTCCCTTGTTCTGTCACTAAGCCAGTCTTGTTTAAACCCTACATCTAAATTGCCCCCACCATCTGCCTCATTCATGCCTTCTCATTTGTTGCTAATAGAACTTGAGAAAATTGTGTAACTGTGCTGAGTCCTCTCTATACATTTAGGCTATCTGATCTCAAATGATCCTTCAATGGAGCAAGAAATAATTTTTCATCTCATAGCATAGGAAATATTCTACTTATTCTTATCTTTCCTAATGACAAATTAACAAGCATTTATTGAACACATACTATGTGTCAGGTAATGTGCTGAGCCTTCCAAGTCACTACAGCCTCCACCCTCCCAGTTTGAGTCTTGAGTCATACTTTACGTTAAAAAGGGATCCATTTGCCAAGATCTCCCTTTTCTTCCTCATATCTTATTACCCAGATGTCTTCCCTCTCATTCTATTCTGCCCATCTCACATGAAAAGGTGACCCTTTTCCTTGCCAAGGTAAACTCCTAGAGATACAACCTTGATCCTGTTATCCTTTTTCTTTTCTATCTGTTCATTAATCTTTAATCTCTATTTACTGACTCTGTCCCTGATGCCTACAAAAATAGTCACATCTCCTCCCATCCTTAAAGTACTCTCACTTGGTTTGACCATCCTTGCTAACTATTGACCTATATATCTCTTCCCCCTTTCTTGGCTAAACTCCTTAAGAAAGTCATGATGTCAAGGCTAACCCCACCATGTGCAACTTCAATTTTGTCTTCTTCAGTGGACCCCTTACTCTACCGTCTCCACTATTTTACTAATTTTTAATTTCTCTGTATCTAGTTAGCTCCTTCCTTGGTGCCTCTCAACATGCTTGTGGCTCCCTCATCTTAAAATATTTCACTGACCTCCTGTTAAATTAAAAATATTTTTTTCTGAACTTAAAACCCCCAAATAGTTATTTCTTTATGCACAAAAGAGCACAAAAAGAGAACTATATGTGAAACCATGTATCTAAACTTCATTGTTCTTACCACTTGCTTTTTACAAAGAAATCTAATATTCAATCAATTACTTTTGAAACTTTCCTATTTTCTGTGACTCCTGACATTCCTACCATCCATTTCTAACATTTAAAAAAAAGTTCAATAACCCTCTTATTTATTTTGGCATCATTATTTCTAATACTTCGTTTCTGCTCTCTAAAACCTCCTTCCAATTAAAAAGAAAAATGAAAAAAAAAAACTCATAACAAATAAACATAGTCAAATAAAATGACAAGTGACCATGTCATTTTATCCACTTTGAGTTGATGACTTCCCTGCCAAGAAGAAACATGCTTTAGCATATGACCTCTATAGACATGGTTAATCATTGTTTTAATCAGAGTCCTTAAGTCTTTCAAATTTGCTTTTTCTTTGCAATGTTATTGTCCTATAAAGTGTACTTCTTTCTTTTCACTTCATTCTGCATCAAGATTTTCTGAAATTATCTCTTTCATCATTTCTTGTGTTGTGATAATTTTCCATTGCATTCACATACCACAAAGGTTTATACTATTCTCCATTTGAAGAGAACTCCCTTAGGTAGTAATTCTTTGCTTTTTAGGGTTTCCTCCCCTTTTAATTCCCACTTCAGGATCAAGAAGTTTTTTGTGCTTGTTTGCTCCCAGGCATTATCTTTACTTTTAACCACTTCCCTCATTCCTCTTTCCCTTCTGGGTGAGTTTGCTGTATTTTTGCACCAAACATACCTATGTATGCTTGAGATACCTTTGTCCCTTCCAAGTAAGGATGTGGTTCATTTGATACCAGCTCCTACCACCCCTTCCTCCATGTTTGTCTCCTTCTCATATACCCAGATTATAAGAACTTGTAAATTCTACTCTTTCTCCCTGCTTTCTACTCTAGAGAATTCCTCCTGTTCTCTCTTTTTTCTTTCCCTTATTCAGATTCTCAGGATAGAATCAATACTTGTCAGATTTTCTATTTTAATTATTTAACTCCTTCAATCTCCTCTGATGAATTAGAATTCTAAAGGTACATTTATCTCTTCTCTCCCACTAGAATGTCAACCCTATATCATCTTATGTCCCCTGCCAAATAATCAAATCAATGTACCTTTCTAGGTTTCTTTTGACTTGCATATTGGTTCCTTCTCAGCACTGGCCTTTTCATCTGGAACACCTGAAAGTCTTCTATTTCCACTGAAGTTTCATCCCCTTCGGTACCTCCCTCTCCACTTGCCCCCCTCCCGCTGTCCTCCCCTGCCCAAGGATGATTCTCAGCTTTGCAAAGGAAGTTCATTCTTGCTTGTAATCCCGTAACATTTATCTTTTAGAATATTTTGTCCCAGGATCTTATCTTGCATACTGTAGAAGCTCCCAAGGATGTGATGATAATAACTGAGGCTCTTTGGTACTTGAATTGCTTCTTTGGGGGCAGTTATCTTTTCCTTTTATGTCAGGGCTCTGGATGTTGATTGCGACATTCTAGAATTTTTACTTTGGGCTTGCTTTCTTTTTGTTGTTGTTCTTGTTTGGTTTGTGGGCTTTGTTGGTTAGTTTTCCAGAAAATTATCGACAGATGCTATTTTTACTTGCCTTCTGATTCTACTAGGTCTGTTTCTTTAATTATCTTACTTTGACCTGTTTCCCAGGTCAGATTTTTTGGTATTATATATCTTACATTTTCTTCTTTTTCTTTTTGTTAGCCTTTTGATTTTGTCCTAACATTTCTTGTTCTCTCATAGAATGATTAGTTTATATTTGGCCTATTCTATTTTTTTTTGAGGGAATTTGTTACTTGGATAACACTTACTACTTTCTCTTCTAATTGATTCTTCTTCAAAATTCTTTCAAGAGCTTTTATTTCATTTTTAAAATTTTCATTTCTTATAGGTATTCAAATGTTTGTTTGCTTTTTTTGTGGAAAACCCATTCCCCTTCTCTGAGTCACTGGTTACAATTGTTACAGAATTATTCTTAATTCCTTTGGGGAATTTTTAAATTGTTTATACTGACTGATGTTTTATTTACCCATCTTTCTGATCACCAAAAGACTGCTAGCTGGATCTTGGGGCAGTTCTATGGTGAAAGAAGTCACTGTAGTTTCTCATTGGACTTCTGAATGATCAGGTACAAATTTAAGGGTTTGCTTATTTTATAGTAAACATTTAGGAACTGGCCTATCTCCATTCAGGCACCATCTTGTCCAGATGTCCTTCTCCATGATCCATGCATGCCACATTTACCTTCATCACATTTCTCTTATTCAGGCTCTCATTCCCTATTATGCAAACTATAGTGACTCACTATTATCTCTAGAACCAAATATGAAATGCTAGGTTTAGAAGTTAAAGCCCTTCACAAGCTAAACCCTTCCTACCATGCCAGTCTTACATTTGACTCCCGACCACTTATGCTACATCCCAGCTTCATTGCCTTAAAGCAGTTCTCAACTTAGGACATTCCATTTCTGAAAAACATTCTTTTGCCCTGGTTATCCCTCATGCCTGGAATGTTTTCCCTTCCCACCTCTACCTCCTGGTTCCTTAAAGACTTTGCTGCAAAAGGTCTTTTTCTCCTAGCCCTCCACCCCTACTAGTGTCTTCTATCTGAAATTAACTCAATTTACACTCTACATATCCTGTATGTACAGATTTGTTTCTTGTCTCATCCATTACAACATCAGCTCCTTGAGGTCAAACAATGGCCTTGCTTTGTTTCCCTAGTACTTTGCACCATGTCTGGTACATAATAAGTACTTAATAAATGTCCATTAACTGACTGAAACTGCTTCTTGGCAAGGGGAATGACATAAGGGAAAAAAAACATGTAAGAGAAAACATGCAAATCATCTTTAAAAAAGGGAAATCAAATAAGTTGGACTGGAATGGAGAATGATATTAATAAATAGGGCTAGAAAATTTGTCAGGACAAGATTGAATAAGACTTTGAATACAAGGCTAAGAAATGTGGGACATTTGAGTAGAGATATTGAGGGTTTTTGAGAAGGAAAAAAAATATTAGGAAAGAAATGTTTTATGAATATTAATCTTGAAGAGGTACAAGATAGATAGTAGAAAGGAAGAAGATAATCAGGAATGGGACAATACTGAACATTGAGGCAAGGAAAGATGAAGTCAACAAAGTATTTTGGTCAAGATACGCTAAGTAGAATTGCAGCAATGAGTTAATAAGGACACTGGTGAGGAAAAATCACTACAATTAGATAAGGGATCATGTGTTGAGAGGAAGGATTCAATATCACAGTATTAGTGAAAGTGATCTGTTTTCAGACCCCTTGAGTTCCTTTCATGATTCTGTGCTTTTAGCTTTCTGTCCTTGGACAAGACACTTCACATCTTGGGTCCTTAGCTTCATCAACTATAAAATAAGAGGTTTAGAGTAGATATTCTTGATAACATTCAGACCTAATTCCTAAACCTATAACTATGACTTAAATAAACAACAAATCTATGGTTTTGAGCCCCATTACTAAAGATCGGGAAGTCAAAACACTTGATTTGGTAAATAAATGAATGAGTGAATGAATGAATAAATGAATGAATGAATGAATGAATGAACAAATAAGATAAAGAGTCCCCCACAGTTTCCATATGTGAGCATATGATACTGTACCCTCCAGTTAACATATTATAATAGTCCAATGGATTTGTGAACTCAGTGATGATTATATAATCCTATGATGTATTTTCTGAATCTATGCCTACTCATCCTGTGTAACCATTATCCATATTCCTTCACAAATCTCCCTTGAGTGGGAGATGGGATGGGCTGAAGGATCATCTAATATGCCAGGGGCTTTCCCTGACTTCTATTAACATTATGTGATTGAGCAAGAAGGCTATATATCAGTTATCTCTCACTCTCATAACATGTTAACTCCAACTTTTTTTTCTGCTTACTCATCTTTAGTGGGTCAGAAATATGATTTCTGTTGCAACACCATTTGGGAAATACAGAAGTTGTAGAAGCAGTAAAGTTCTTAGTCATCATTTACCACCTTATAACACTTGATGAGTAAGCATTTGCACCTATAGTCTGTTATTACATCATGCTGTCTTCTTTCATAGACAGCGAGCTCCTTGAGAGCAGGGACTGGCTTTTACCTTTCTTGGTTACCCAGTGGTTAGCATAGTGCCTGATATTTAATACACACTTATTGATTGACTGACTGGACTTCCCAACACTGTGAAATATGGTTTAGAAATTGCAAGAAACTGAATTTCTTATTATTCTTACTTTACAGAACTCTTAAGTACTACACTTATATATATACATTAATCTTTGAATCTCATTTCTAATCAGACAAAATGACTTCATTTTCTTCCTATTGCTTAAGCTACTCCCTAATAGTAAATTATATACTTAGGATGGAGTCCAAAAGTGAAAAGAGCTGCCTAAAGAGGTACTGGGTTCCCTTCCTTAGTTTTCAGGCACTGGCTAGACTACTAATTGTTAGGAATGCTAGTATAGAAATTCTTTTTGGACTAGATGGTGATTCAAATATGCTATGACTTTAATTCTGTGGATACATATTGAACCACTGAGAAGTCACTGCTTAGCAGCCCTTCTCTACAGTAAATCTGGGGCAAGCCATTAGAGTAGAAAGAGTACATGATATGAATCATTTCATCTAGGGCAGAATTCCAATTCTGCTACTTATTACTTCAGCTTTCTTATCTGGAAAATTACAGTTGAGCTACTATTGCACTTAAATCTCTCTCATACAATTAGTTCAGAACTTAATAGTTAATCATTTAATATTTGTTAGATATATTTTCTTCAACCAGGTTGTAAGCTCCTTGAGGACAAGGCTCAGTTTTAATGCTTTTGTACCCATGTAACATTGAGCCTATTTCCAAGTACGTAACAATGGGGAATAGCAATGCCTCTAGTCCAGTTTCCTCATTCATCACCCTGAGAAGCAGCTCTAATGGAGATGTAGCTCACTACCTTACTCCTGCAAGTCACAGCTACTGAAGTCCCAGAAGAAAAGTTGTCACCAAAGTTTCTGGCGCAATCAAGTGGCTCATCATCTGAAACTGATATGATTTTATCATGGAAATGAAACTAAACAAAAGACATTACCATCTGCTTGGCCTTAGCACCCTAAGGACCATGGGACTTTTCCATCTGCCTTGTAACTGAAATCTTCCATTATATATTGTCTTCCACCATTAGAATGTGAGCCCCTTGAGATCATGGACTATCTTACTTTTCTATTTCTATCCCTGGTGCTTAGTACAGTGTCTTGCACACATTAAATGCTTAATAAATTCTTTATTCATTGATTCTCCTTTTATGTTTTGCTTATAGTGCTTTATAGTAAATCCTTCTTTTTAAACCAATATTGGTGAGTTTTTAACAGGAAATGGAGAAGGCAAACAGTACTGACAAGGTACTGAGTAATTAGAAGCTAACATGCTGGGGCCCCAGTTGCCTTTTTCAGTACAGGAATGTTCTCCAATGGCTTAGATATTGAAACCTTGACTTTCTGTTCATTATTGAACCAGGGTGATCAAAACTTGATCAAAACTATGGTCAGCATTGAATCATTTGGACTTCTTTGAGGAAATGATTTTCACTTCATTAATGGAACAAAATCCCCTCAGTTCAAAGTTGATTCTACTGGTAAGATTCAGGGATGCATAAGGCAAGGGATAATGGCCTACTGGAGGAAAAAGGGAGAGTTTTGTATCCTAGAAAGAAAGCATTTGACTAGAAACATGGGATCTGATTTGACTAGCACTCATAAGCAGGGATTTAAGATTCAGGTTTTCTGGAATCCTCTCCATGAATTTGCTTTCTTTAGTTTAGTTTTAAGTAGAAAGTATCACCTCCATGGCTCTGTTCCAACATATTTTTTCTCCTCAGGTTGAGAAAAATGTCTTCCTTTTGACAGTTCTATTGTCTTCTGGAAGAAAGAGTAGTAATGACTCCATTTTTCTGCAGGTAGAAGTATATAAGTCTACTTTTCTGGCCAGATGGACCAACAGTGTTTCTTAATCTTTTCCTTTCTTTTTCTGTCTCTTCACTAGGAAGTGGAAAATTTTTATGATTTTGTGTCAAAGAAGGACACTGATGATGCTGGTAGCTAGCGTTCATATGGCATTTTAAAGTTTGCAAAGCACTTTATAAATAATATCCCATTTCACTTTACAATAACCTTCACAGGCCATTATTATCCCCATTTTGCAAATTAGGAAACATGCAGATGGCAGTTAAATGACTTGTTGAGGGTCACACAGTTAGTAAGTGTCTAAGGCTGAATTTCAACTTCCATCTTCCTGACTCCAGATCCAGCTGCCTCAAGGTGTTGATTGTTAATTAATTGGCATCTTCTTTTTTTAAAAAAAAATTGTGTGTTATTTTTAACATTATTAAGAATTTTTTATCATGTAGGATTCATTGTTGATAGGTTTTCATGTTTACAATGATATAGGAAGTTCCCTTGGTAGTCCATGGGACTTGATAGGTCTCATTAAATTCCTCATTGCCTCATGTCTTTATATTATATGCCATATTTATATATGTATATTGTGCCTTTATATCAGCTTCCAGTTCCTGTTATACTCAGTTGTTAGAAAATCTCTAAAGCACGGCTCTCCAAAACACATTTAGACAATAAGTAGACTTAATAACACCAAGTTCAAGAATCCTAGAACCACACTCTCCCATAAAACGAAATCTACTTGCTAGCTCATTTCTGAAAATTCATCTCAAGATTTTCACACTAAAATGAAAATCTTACTTGAAAGGGTACCATGTTAACTGCTATCAATTATTCTTAACAAGAATTAAGGAACTGAGCAAATTTTTGTGTAGGGGTGAGTTGGGTTAAGAAAAAAGAATATGAAAGCACCACAATGAGAAAAAAAGAATATGAGAGTAGCAAGAGAGCATCATGGCATAAAGAAAAGGATGAATAGAAAGGAATTTCAGGTGCCAGAGAAAAATTTCAAACATAATTCTACTTAGGGTTTATTGTCCCTGACATTTTGGTTCACCATTGGGACTTCTCCAGAGGGAAAGAAAAGCTCTTTGGAATAAAGATTTTACTCTAATATTCTAATGAATTAATACTCTAATGAAGACTAAAGAAGTAGCATGCTTTCTTTCTCCAACCTCAGGTATCCATTTTTTTTTTGGTCCTTTTTGCATGGAGAGGGAATCCCTGCGGGATGGGGGTGGTGGTAAGGAATGAAAGATAAAATGAAGCTGAAGCAGAGCCATAGAAGGGGGCCCACTAAAGGTCTAAAGAAAGGATTTGGGGCTCTATGTTTAACAGGAAGGGTTAAAATAATGAAAAAATAATAGTGGCAAGAAATTTCTCCTATGAAAAGTTCTTCCTTCTGAGAATGTGTGTATGTATACATGTGTGAGTGTGAGAGTGTGTGTGTGTGTGTGTGTGTGTGTGTGTGTGTGTTGGGACAAAGAAAAGTAATAATCCTTAATGTTTAAGTAAAAAATAACTTTAAAAAATCGTCTTCTATTAATTGAACTGAGGACTAAAAACAGTTTATTGGCACTCCAGTGAGGAAATATATTTGAAATCCCTGTCTAGTGACCAAATGTGGTCTTGGCAGTTGGCCTAGAATAAGGAATTAGCAACAATTCTGGTCAACTCAAATAGTCAAATGGATCTGTGATATTGCTGAGGAACTGTTCCTTCCAATGATAGAGATCACTACCAGTTCATATCAGCTTGTCCTGGGTATTGCCTGTCAATTGCCCTCAGAAGTTTACCATAGAGGCTCCACTCACCATTATAAATGTCTTCTCTGCTTTCTTTTGACATTACAATAATACAAGTAGAGGACACAAGTCATATAATAGTTATCCTTTTCTCATTGCATGAACAAAGTATTTATCAGAAATGTATTTTATGATGCCCTTCATTCTGTTTTTCTTCACAGTTTTCTATTTCCTCAGTGTGCAAGCTGGAACCATATACTTCTCCATTGTTATACAAGTGGTATTCAATTTTATGTGTTCAGAAACTAGGATTCCATGACTTAGTCATAAAACAATATTGAGAGATAGCAGTATTAACATATTGACTTTTGTTTCAAGATTGTTGAGGTCTTTAAAGTTTCATTCAATTTACCACAAATGATCTAACTCCCTTTCCTTTAATTTAATTCTACAGCTATTGTCTATTTATAGCATTTTTTCAAAGTATACACACACTGATAGAACTTACTCTCTCTGTCACCCATTCTACTGCATGCTACCATCTGAGCAATTCATAGTCTTCATCCATTTAGTTCTTCCTGTGTGAATGATTAGACCAGTTTTTTTTTTAGGGTTATTGATCTTGTCCAGGGTTTGTGCCATGTTTGAGTTCTTTGATGTAATTATCACAATGTCATCTTCAAACAGGAGCATCAGTAGGACCTTAGAGAAGAACACTTCAACTTGGACTTTGAGCTGCATCTCCTCCCTAATAGTTGTGACTAATTTTGATGAACCTGTCCCTATTTTATGCCTTTACTGTTATTTTAAAAAAAAAAAGAACATTGGACAAAATGTTCTCAGTTATATCTTCCAAAAGTTCTTGTATAATTTTGATGCATGCAAAGGAGACATCTGGCTGGTGTCATTTGCTCAACTGACTCAAAAATGTACTTGTTTTTCAAATAGTCAAAAAGGAGTAGACACAGGGGAGATACTCTATTTTCTACATTATTTAGTCAATTGAATGATAGCAAAAGTGAGATCTACCATGAAATGTCAGTTATAACAACTTGATTGTTCCCTACTAATGCACTCATGGAAGATTCTGTCAATGCATTATAGATAATTCTCATTAAAATGTTTATAAAGATGGAAAATGGACATAAAGATAGTTGTTGATCTCTATTTCACCCTTTATACAGTATTAATAAGGCTCAAAATTTTTTCAACATGTGTGCTATCTTCTCCTCCTTCAGATACCCAGTGAATCAATCATTCAGTACTCTCAAAAGTGTTTCCTCACCATTCCATTTGTCTTCCATTTAGATGTGGTCTAATCCAGTTGTTACTTCCAACTTCACTGTCTTTTATAGCATTTTTATCTCCTCTATAAGTACATTCAATACTCTGATGTATGGTAGAAGTATGATAGCTTAGACAACAACAAAATAATAGCAAACTTTTAAGGTGTATGATGAATTTTCAATAGAAAATCTTTGTAGTAGTCAATCTAAGAATTAGCATCCCCATTAGATGGATAAGGAAATAGAGGTTCAGAAGTCAAATGTCCAGAGACGCACAACCCTTAAACAGTAGAGCCAAGATGGAACAAAGGAATAAAACTATAGACACTTAGATTCTAAAATCATTCTAAACTTCTTTCAGTCCCACTTCCTTTGTGCTATAAAGAACAAACCTGAGCTACAAGCAGGTTTTCCATACCTAGTTTGGGCAAAATAGATGAAGGTAGAATGAGATATGGAATTAAATTTATAGAATCATAGATTCAGAGAAAGAAGGGACTATGAACTCATTGAATAAAATTCCTTCATTTTATAAATGGAAAAAAACTTAACTATTGAGAGGTGAAGTGATTTGTTCACAGCCAATAAGTATCTGACACTGGATTTTGAACCTAAATCTTCCTAACTCCAAGCCCAGTATCCTTCCCAGTATGTCACACTGCTCTCAATTCAACAAGCATTTACTAAATACCTATTGTGTTCAAAGCACTATACTAAATTCAGCAATTTAAAGACAAAAAATGAAATAGCATCACTCTCAAAATAATATTACTACCTCAGGAGCTTTCATATAAGAAAAAATAAGTTAATATGAAATATATACAAAGTTAATCCATGATTTTAGGTGGAGAGAGCTAACAACTGGGAGATCAGAAAGGCTTCATGTAGGTAAGGGAACTTGAACTGAGCTATTTCAGGCATGGGGTACACCATATGCAAGGGCAAAGAGACAACAGTGGAAGTGTTATGATCAGGCAACATCAGGTGGGTCATTTTGACTGGAATAAAGAGTGTATGTTGAGAAATAATGTTAAATTGTAGGGAAAGAGATTAGGTCCTGATTATTTAAATGCTAAACAGAAGACTTCCTTTGTATTTATCCTAAAACAAGAGAGTTACTGACACTTTTTGAGTAACATGATGAGACCTGTACATTAAGAATGTCAATTTGGCAGTTGTAAGGAAGACGAAATGGAGATGGGAATGACTGAGGACAGGGAGACCAAATAGGAAGTTATCTGCAATAGTCCAGGTAAGCACTGATAAGGACCTGAACTAGAGTGGTGGCTACATTCACATGAGGAGCAGGAGCAGATATGAAACATCGTGAAGTGTGATCAGTGACACTGTGGCAACTGATTGGACATGGTGAGGAAGGGGCAGCAAGAAGACTAGAGTGACTCTGAGGTTGTAAATCGAAGTGCCTGAAAGGACAGTGATATAACAGGAATAGGAAATCCATGGGATCACTCAAGATACATCCTTATGACTTAGTCCAGACCATTTCCCCCAGTGGGAATAGAAGGGAACACATCAGATGCATTGGCTTTAAGTGTTGCAGCATTTATAGTACCAAAAAACATATATTGTTACCTATCTGAATTAGAAATTAAAATTTCTTCTTTTGCTAAAATTCAGCATTTAAATTACTGAATAGTTATTTTGGGTCACTTGATCAATTTCTTAAAATCGTTTAGTTTCAAAGTGTATTAAACAATTTTTCAACTTGAGAAATATTTTAAAACTATTGATCTTGATTTTATGTAAAATGTTATTTTATAAAGTAAAATATTTTTACACTATATTTTATGTGGTATTTGTTTAACATATTTATATAATATTTTATGATATATACATTTATATTAAAGCATATTCAAAAATACTTTAAAGACTATTTGTCTTGATTTTAAATTTTTGTTTAAAAATGTGAAGAAGACAAAATATGTGGTACTTCTTAAAATCATCTATGTAGAATACATTATTATTTTCAGTAAGACTAAAGTTTCTTAAAGCTAGCGACTGTATTTTGCATAATATCACTTACATCATTCCACTTCATATGTTTTAGTATTTCTGTACTAGAACATGACTTTTCTCCATTTTATTCTAAGAGTGCTGTGAAATGTTAGGGTGTTGTGAGGCAGCTCAATAAAGTGGAAAGAATGCTGGATTTGGAGGTAGAAGAAATGGGTTCATTTCTTATTTTCCACATAGATTACTAGCCCTGTGATATTTGGCAAATCACATAAATTCTTTGAGCCTCAGTTTCTCAATCTATAGAATGGAGACAATTATATTGTACTGCCTGCTTCACAGACCTGTTGAAAGGAAAATAGAATATAATCTAGTACCAGGCCCTGAGAGGATGTCCTATGAGAATCAGCTATGGAACTGGGTAGTTTAATTTGAAAAAAAAAAAAAGACATTTAAAGGACCGGATTACTAAGAGTTGTCTTCAAGTAGTTGATAGACTGGCACTCAGGATAAGTAAAAGTCTTAAATTAGGCTTAATGCAAGAGAAAATTTCTGACAATTGGCTATCCAAAATACAATGGGCTATCTCTGGAGAGACCATTCATTTAGTATGTAGTGGGATTTCCTGTTTAGAAACGGTTGAGTCAGGTGTATTACAAAATTATGTGATTTTTCAAAAATCCTACATAAATGGGAGTTCTTTATAATATTACTATTCTGTATGTAGTATATGTGGGCATCAAAATGCCACCCTTTCTGCTTGCCATACCATGCCTACATCTGGACAGATAATTTGCTGCCACTCAGATTCCTGATCCCCTAACAGTCTCTAAGGCTGAAAGGACAGGGTGCAACTAGGGATTTTCTAATGTAAAATCTTTACTAGGCTCAGCATAAGATCTAAATTAGAAGGTGGGATAGGCTTCACTCTGAGGTAGCTACATAGGCACACTTTCCAGAGTAGAGTTACAGCGTAATAGGAATATACACCCACTGTTGCTGCCCTTTGGGGTTTTATACCTAAAGCTTAGGGAATGGAGAAAACTCTATCATTGCATGGAAGCAAGCAAAGAATCTTCTCTCTGCTCATAGTTATTCTGAAACAATACTCCTGCGTGGACCTTGACATTCCCCATATCAGGTAATAGGTATTTATTTGTACAGATAAAGAAGCATCTTTGAAAGTCCTTAAGAAAACATTTTCCAGCTTACTGAAAATTTTTATTCAAAAACAAACAAAAGTCAAAATCCTCTTTTCTTTAATCTACTCCATTAAGCAATGCAATTTACCTGTGAGGGCACTGGTGTTGACAGACTCAACACTGGCAGCAGCTACATGGGGCAGATGAGGACCATTCTCATCATATGCCTTCACAATGTACTTCTCAATTATACCTCTGACCCCAACAGGTTTATCCCAGGTCACTTCAATGCTGTAACCATTTATGCTGTGAGCTCTTGAGGGAGTTGGCACACTTTGTGGAGCTGTAGAAGGATAAAAAAGAAAATAGAGGGAAATGGCAGTTCTGAGAAGACTAGTGCCCCTATTCTTCAACTTTTAATGATGGCAGTAAATCAGACTCAACCATTAGCATAAATACAATTTATTAGAGTTGTAACTTTTCAGCATTGATTTAATATGACTGCACATCTTGAGCCATTCAGTTCAAGCTATATTTCAAAACCATCAAAACTCCATCTACATAACATTCTTCCTTGTCTAGTCCAGGCTTTCCAAAAACATTGAATGTATCCAACATGTTTAAACATCACTCATAAAGAAGGAGGTGGATGGTAGGCAGCTAACAAGCTCAAGCAATATAACGATGTAACGCTTTGAAGCAAGATAATTAGACTGTTATTATACAGAGTAGTTTGACACTTTTATATCTTGGGCACAAAATATCACAAATGTGATCATGTTCAAATGTCTGATTTCATTTTCTCAATTCGATTTCTCCCCAAATTAACTAAAAAAGCAAATCTCAAGGAGATGAGATATATGGGAAATATTCAGAATTACATTTTTTGGTTAGCAGGAAGATGAGCTTGTAAAAAGTCTACTCAGAGAACTTTGTTTCAAATCACTTTCGATTTTTTTAAGGAAGGAAAAAAATAGGGTGTTTGAAAGAAATCAAATGCCACACTTACATGGACACATAGTTCCCTAATTTAAAAAAAAATCTATATCCTTTATTCATTAGATATTGCTTTAACAAGTCAAGATTTGGCCAGCAACAACTTCATCACAGAAGACTGCACTAGGGGCACCGAGAAAAGGCCCAAGGAACTCCATGGCAGAATGATGGATGATGGGCTTTCTATAAATGTATGTGGACTCCTGGGCCTTATAGATGGATGATCACTCCTGTTTTCCCACATCAAATATCTTCTTTTCTGATTCTACTGTTTAGATGAGTGAAATAACAATTTCAGGGATACAGTGCATGTAAGTGAGAGAAATGGGGATAGGGGAGTAATTATCAGCAGTAGAGATTTAAAACATTATAGGTGCTTATAAAAAATAGCCATGAGCTACACAATCAACTTGCAAGTTACAGACAACACTGTAGTAATATTGATTTTATTAGTTCTGAAATGCAGCACAGGGCAAGGTAAGGTACTGTCTAGCAGATGGTCTTCTCATAAGGGACATAGCAAAACTGACTCAAAAATAATTAAATAGTGCAATTATTCTTCAACCCTTGGGAACATGTAGCTGCTCAGTGTTGTGGTCAGATTGTAAATATAAATTTATGGCATAAACATATGTGGTCAGATCATTACTATAAACCCAGAGTTCTATTTGCTCACTTTCAGGATAGTTTTCAAAATGGTAGAAATGAAGCTATATAAACAGTGTACTTTGAAGGTACCTATTTACTTTGCTGAGTTATGCTCTAAGCAGGTTTTTTGATTTGCTTGCTAATAATGAAGATTTTGAAATATGTGGGCAGAGCACATGTGAGTATGATTTGAACACAACGAATCAGAGCTAACATGGATTTCTACGAGTAAAAGAGAGTTCAAAAAATCAGGTGCGTCTTCTGATATAAAAGCAGGGGACAATCTCACCTATCTAGGATGGACAACTGTCTTGGAAAAGTCACTAATTCTCCGCAGTCTTTCTTGTTTGAAAAATTAGGGGATTTGACCAGATGATTTCAAAGGTTAATAGTTTTGGAATTGGAAGGGACCTTAGAGACCATTTATCAATAAGATCTTTGTCAGCTCTAAATATGACAGTATGGCATAGAGTGGCAGCTAGGTGGTGCAGTGGCTAGAATGCTGGACCTAGAGTCAGGAAGACTCATTTTCCTGAGTTCAAATCTGCTCTCAGACGCTTAACTAGCTGTGTGACCCTGGGCAAGTCACTTTACTCTATTTACCTCAGTTCCCTCATCTGGAAAAGGAGCTGGAGAGGGAAATGGCAACTTACTCCAGTATCTTTGCCAAGAAAACCCCAAATGGGGTCACAAAAAGTTGGATATGACTGAAATGAACAAAAATAGTCTGGAAGAGGCATCACAATAAGTAAGGGAAAGAGAGTCATATTTTGAGTCAGCAGGGCCCAGGTCAAATGATGGCTTTTCTTTTTACTCTTTGTGTGATCTGGGACAAATTGTTTCCCTGCTGTCTGATCCTCAGTTTCCTCATGTATAAAATTAGAGAGTTGCATTACATAATTTCTAAGCTTGAGTCAAAATCTATGACTATTCCTTTTGGAAAGCTCTCTAGGGATAAAGGATCCACAAACTACTTTGGGAGGGCAAAAAAAAAGTTTCCATTCAAACATTTTATGGAAGAACTCATTTTTCCTCATAAAGACTATGCCTTTGTTATTCAGTTTAAAACAGCTTTTTTGCAAGGCATACAGGAAGACAACATTTTAATATGTGCCCATTTTCCTAGTATATCTCCTGACTCAAAATGTCAGGTTGCTACTATGCTCAAATTCTTATTTCAAAGAGCTCATTTATGACCAACCTTGAAAGAATGTTTAAAAATATCTATGTTATTTAAACAGATATTCTGGTCACTGCAATCACCCTCTCCTACCTTTGTACCTATTATGATGATGATGATAATAATAATAGTTAATTTATTGATAATTGGCATTCATATGGACTCTATTATGTGCCAGGCACTGAGCCAAGCAATTTATAAACATTTTCTCATGAGGTACTCACAACAACCCTGTGAGGTTACTATTATTATCCCCATTTTGCAATTGAAAAAAAAAAAGCTAAGGTAACAGAGAGAGGTTAAATGACTCACCTAAGGTCACACGGGCATTAAACATCTGAGACTAGACTTGAACTCAGGTCTTCCTGACTCTAGGTCTAACACTCTATGTGCTACACCACGTAGTTGCTTCCTATGCTGGGGAAGCTAATCTGTTATATGTACCACCACCACCCCCATCTTATGCTGAGATACTTATTAAAAGAATTCCATAGCTAATGTTTTGGCTACAAAGCTGTCACAAGAAAGGGAGGGGGAAAAAAGAAGGTCCTGGCACAAACCAAGAAGAATAAGGGTTTTGTTTGCTTGTTGTCTGTTCAAGGACTCTTGGTAGAATACTGGAAAGATATTTGACTCATTGAAAGAATCTGGAATCTGGAGTTCCATAATCAAATGTTATGAATGTGTATCTATCTATCTATCTATCTATCTATCTATCTATCTATATATGTATATATATATATGCAATTATTATTATTATTATTATTGACTACATCCAACTGGAACTTGAGATACTCAGGCACCGCAGTTGGGAGATCCATCCTGCCCTACCAAAAAGTGACATAGGAGAGAATAGACTGGGGGAGGGAGGACACACTGGGATGGCTGTTTTGGGGTGGTGGGCAGGGGAAAGACGGGGAGAAAATATGTAACTCAAAATCTTGTGGAAATGAATGATGCAAACTATAATGAAATTTTTTTAAAAATTAAAAAAAAGATATTTGACTCATTGAGATGGTTCTGGCACTGGAAATTTTGCAGCTGATTTAAATTTTCTACGTGAAAGCGAGCCTTTCCAGGGTTTCGTCTGTTACACACATTTGTAGATATAATATACAGATAATAAAATACAACAAAGCAAGTATTTATTAAATGCTTATTTGCACAGATCACACAATAATGGTCAACTGTAAAACTTCCCCACAACTGTCCCCTCTCCTTTAGCACTTCATAATTCTCCAAAACACTTTTCCTATAACATTGTTTATCTTATCTATTTGCATTTTGTGTCTTACCATCACTATTAGATTCCAAATTCCTTAATTATAGGTACTATATGTTATCTTGTATTTTCTAGTCCTTGGAAAATACTATAAGTTCTATACTCAGTGACAATACTCAGTTCTGTATACACAGCAGATGCTTTATCAATGTTTCATATATTTTAATGGCAAGACTATGACACAAATCCTAAGTCTATCCTTCCCTTCCTATTGTAAGTCAAGAGAAGAAAAACAACATTAGTATGTGGGTATCAGTTTCCTCATCAAAAAAAATGAGGTCAGCAGATAATTGTTAGACTTCTACATCTTTTGTCCTATATGCAAATATAACTTTCATAAAGTTGCACCAATATATTTTGCTTTCCTACCCTAATCAATTTAGGAAAGTAGTATAGCCAGCCAATTATAAAAATGTTATTGGGTAGGTCTTGTACCTTCTATTTACCTGGACTTATTTTTTTCAGTAATATAACTCATATGGTAAATGTTAATTGCAGAGGTGATCACAGATGGAAGGGCTACAGAGGTATAGAAAGAAGATATAATAAGGATCTGCTAAGGCAAGAGAGAGCCAACATTGTACCTACTGAGTCTTCCACTCTCCCTACGCATACACATACACTTCCACAGACAGGAAAAAGGGTGTGTAGCAATGGTAAGAAAAGTTTAGCTGGCCAAAATGGAGAGAAATCCTGATTCCTGGACATGAGAAGGAAGAGCTATAAGAAGGAGTTGGGGGCAGGGAGAGGCAAATGGCATGAACTGGTATTCCCATAGTAAAATGAAAATTCCATGAGGCTTGGAACAGTTTGCCATTTCACCTTTGTAAAATTTTGTTTAAAATTTTGAAAAAAAAAATCATTGCTTAGGGGTGGCTAGGTGATGCAGTGAATAGAGCACCGGCCCTGGAGTCAGGAGGACCTGAGTTCAAATCCACCCTCAGACATTTAACATTGACTAGCCATGTGATCTTGGGCAAGTCACTTAATCCCAACTGCCCCTCCCAAAAAGCAAAAAAAAAAAACCAGAAAAAAAAATCACTGCTTAGATTGGTACCTTGTACGTAATAGGTGCTTTTTCTGATCAGATTACCATTATAAAGATGATAGCGTCTGATCTCTATGCCTCTCTCAGGTTTTTATAGGGTGAATTTTAACCTGCCAAGAACACATCTTCCATTTGACCCAGTCTTCTAAGGCAGCTAACTTCCTCCTACAACCTTACCTTTTTTTCCACTTAAATGTATGTTTTGGAGAAGCCAAGTAATAATGGCATCAGGTAGGATATTCCTGTAACTAGTTAATGTGTGAAGACTAAGAATTATTCTCTCTCTCATGCACACACATACACACACACACACACATCTTTCAGTGATAAAACTGGGTGTGCTTTGTATTTCTGTATTTCTAGGCAACACTAAATCCATAAGTTGCACAGAAGGGTGTCAGTTTGCTTCAGTAGGGGTAATTTCCTCATTTGGGAGTTCCTTTACTCAAGGAAATCACAAGTGTAGTTCCTATCCCTATTTAAAGGGCTTACCTTTGGCCTTTATTTGCCTATTCTATACAATCCCAATATGGGCAAACTTGTATCTAAATCTATAAAATACACGCTCAAGAAAATAGAGGAAGATACATTGGAAAAGTGCATTTACCTGTGCCTTTTGTGCGCCCCCGACTCCAAACACTGCCTGCTGATCCTCCTTCATTTGAGGCCACCACTCTGTACAGATATTCTTAAACGGAGATAATAAGTATCAAGATAAGAAGCTATTTATGTAGACTTGACTGAGGGTAGAGGGGTAGAGGAGGTGAGTAGGAGACACGTAGCATTTAATTTAAGGAACCAACATGTTACCTGTAAATGGCTGTAGACCACTCTCATAAACACTCGGCTCTTTCCCCCGGTAAACCAGGATGGAGTCATTTCCCCTGCAGTTAACAGCCCTGGCAGTTGATAGGCATCCATCCAGATTGACTCTGACAGCACCGCTGGACACAGATGCCAAGTTAACGACAGCACCTCGTGTAAATTTAACATCCTTCATGCAACCACCGAAACCTAGCAAATAGTAAGGGATTAGTATCACATAAAGAGCCTGAGTCATTAATTAACAATCATTTTTGTTGTCCACAGCACTATATTTTCTATGACAAGGAGAACTCTAAGATGTAAATATTAACTTTTGAGATGTGTTGGAGCAATCCTTTCCCTCCACCTCTTGATTTTATCAGGCTAAAAAGGTTACAATTCTGAGGCACTGAAGGAATAGACAGTGATTCCTATACATTTTCACTCTTTGATGCTTTACCCTTTTCTTCTCTCACAAATAGCAGGCACAAAGCCTGTACTTCATAGATGTCTGTTGAGTTACTGTTCTCCAGACACACAGCAACATTCTCTGTATGTACACACACACACACACACACACACACACGCACGCACACACACACACACACACACACACACACACACACTTTAACTCCTTGTGGAATCAAATTTAACCAAATGTAATTTTGGGGAGCAGAAAATAACTTACTAGTACCTTACCCCTGGTTTTCTTCAACTACTTCAGCATCTAAATATTGACTTTCTGGAACAGAGGTA
>CM053584.1:96431061-96451680 GCA_028627135.1 Pseudochirops cupreus
AGACGTCAGCAGTACTAATACAGTCACAGAATATTCATTTACTTTATTCCGTGAAACAGACAAGGCTAAGTGGGGGGTGGGGGGGGGTGGGGGAACAGCTAAAAAAGAAGTTTCAAATATTGCAATATTGTAATGAGTTTATTGCTGTTGTTAATTAGGAACCATGGTAAATAAGTGGAGAGAGAAACAGAAAAAGAGAGAGAGAGGTGATAGATAAAATATTCACATATCTATGCTATGTCAGCATATTATATAGTAGTATATATCTAATAATATATTTATAACATATAGAGTATTTATATAGCTACACTATATTAGATAACAGAAAGACATAGATATTAGTTATCTATGTATAGCTCAATAGGCATCTAGATACATATTATATACATATATTATTCATATTATCCTATTCAGCATCTCTTTAAATATTACATAAAAGATGGAAATATAAATTTTATCTTTATCCTCAAGAGCAGTGTTTTAATAGAGTTTATACAAACTCTCTCTCTCTCTCTCTCTCTCTCTCTCTCTCTCTCTCTCTCTCTCTGTCTCTCTATTTCTGGAACACAAGGGGAGCTCTTTCCATAACTTAATTTCCATGTTTCCATATTTCTAGATTAATAGATACTTTTGATATTACAATAGGTTTTTACAGTTTGTTCCAATATCAGGAACTTAAAAACTTGGTGACCCAGGCAGAAGAATGCAATATTTTTAACAAACTTAGTTCTTAAGTATCGTTACTGCACTGTGTCCCGCTTACTCATTAACTCTTTTCTGATACTCCTTTAAAAAGCTTAGGTAGATCTTGTCACATATTGCCATCTTCTACTTAAAAACATGTAAATTTTTATGTAACCCCTAAACAGACAAAGATTTCTTAATCGAATTTTTACCATTCATAATAGTGAGATCTTAATTTTTTACTTAGAGGAACTTCTCCATGGGCCTATATTTTGCTCTGTGTCCAATACTTCTAACACATTTCATAGCTAAATAAGAAATGTAAACTAATACCAGGAACAAAGCACAATAAACACATTCATTAAGTGGTTCCAGGCTTCTATTTTTACAGCAACTTTTAAAAGTGAAGTTTTTTTTTATTCATGCTTTCTATTTCATAATTGACAATATATTTGCATTTCTCAAGCACATTTGAATTTCAAAAATTCAAGAGTCAGCTAACAACTTCATTTGCTTGTATTTTTTGATCAAACCAAAAGGGCTTGATGATAACAGATAAATTTTAGTCTTGAAAAGAGGAATGTAAACTAGACAAACTGATGAATTTGTAACTATTTCATGGGAAAGAATTCATTTCTAGTTATGAAAATATAAATTAAATAAGAGCTCAAAGAGAATATACATATATATGTGTATATATATATATGTATATGTATATATGTGTGTATGTGTGTAACAGGAGGGGGAATATACACAAGGAAATGTGCAAAATAAATGTAATGGATTCTACACATAAGTATTAAAAGCATTAAGTGCTCATAATGCATGTAAACAAGTAGGTAAGCTAGTGGTATTTGGGGATAGCAGGAACATATATTTAAGAGAATTCTTTAAAATCCCCAAATTCTAAGTTTCTTCTAATGCCAAATGTGTTTTCAACCTAAAGCCATTATGGGACACTGACCTACACAAATCTAACAGGAAGACTGATCTTATGGAACAACCACACTCAACCCCGATCCATTCTTGAATTTGCCTCGATGGGTTTTACCTTGTTCTAAACTTAGCTCTTCATAGGTGTCCCGCAACTCTTGTGGCATTCCTCCGACATAGACTGGGGAATTCACCGTCAGTGGCTGGGCACTGGATTCTGACACATGCTTCAGCAGTTCATTCACACTTGCTGATATTACTGAGCCTGCCTTTTTCACGGTTACTTTATTCCACTTTCCATCACAATAGGAGAGTCCTAACCATAGATCCACTTGTGTAAAAGTAATACAGGTTTTTAACAGGAAGCTCAGAATTCCACTCTTCAACTCTGTCTGTAGTTCAAATTAAAAAAGAAAATAGGTGTATAAAAAGACTGCAGGATGATAGCACAGAAGGGAGCAAAAGGTCAATTTCTCTAGAAGAGCAAGAAATTCCACTCAAAGCACTCCATAAAAATGCTCACATTTATCCTATGGATGACTACAATGGCATATAATAAAGTGCCTTGCCAGCTTATAATTGACATCAGAATGTAACAATAAGTCAAACAAATTCACATCCACAAATGATTAGACAATGTGATAGAGTACAATGTAGACTAAAACAAGGTATTTCTATTTTACTCAGGTGTTTTGCAACAGTTAGAAGATTAAAGTCAAACCTAAGCGACTGGAGGGGGGAAAAAAGGACAGTTTGAACTATGACTCTATTTCTTTTGGAGTTTTTAGAAAATGAGAAAATACTACTTCATGTATCAATTTAATTTTGGGAAAGAATATGACAAGACAATAAGAAAATGAAATGTCAAGCTTGATTAAGCTTATTTTTACTGGTTATAGCAAACTCAATTTCAAATTGATGAGATATAGTTTGATTCTATATTTCAAATATCTAACTAACATAATTGCTTCTTTGTATATTTTTAGATTAGAGTAGCATTTTCTAATATGAACTCACTTTACCTAAATTTTGTGATAAAGGAAGGTCTCCATACATTTTTCTCTCAATTCTGTCATAATGGTGTAGTCTACCATTCTCTTATTTTGATAGTAGGCAAATTGGAGATTAAAATTTAAGAAAGAATTGTTTCAAATGAAAAATATTAGATTAGCCTAAGAGAAAAGCTTTTCTGTTTTCTTAGTAAAACTTGGTCAAATATAGTGAAGGTATAATTGAAGGTTTGTGGAAAAAAGCTATGTGGGGGCAGAGAAAATGGTCTCTACTTGGCATTTACTTTGTTTTCTTATATAATACCATATACGATGATGCTTGCCAATAAATATTTTGTGGGAAATAGTTCCTAAAGAAGCACTGTATTCTTGATTTACATAGGTATGTATTTTATTATATATAAAAATACATACCAGGCTTCTGAGTCTAGGTTTTCAATCAGTTTCCATTTGGCTCTATGACAAATTTTTGTCATTTGGGGTTTTCTACCCCCATTTGGAGAGCTTATTATGGCCCATTATGGCCCAGATACAGTTTTTAAAGAATAAAATCTCAACATACATCCAAAGACAATTAAAGCTACCTTTAGCATGGATTGGGAAATAAGAAAATGTTTAATTTCTGATTTTGATATAACCCCAAATTGGAATTTCCTCAATTCCTTCTCAACAAAGCTTTGTTGTTTTTATTAATCTTCAACACATTTGTCATGGATCTAAAATATAAACAAGTCTATGATCAAATTTTTGCATAATACTAGTAATGGTAATACTAAAACCATAATTTTGATTTATATATGAAATTTATATATGAAATATATGAAATTGAGGAAATTCCAATTCTTCTGGAAGAAGGTGATTACAATATTATAGATTACTTTCCTAAGTTACTCCTCTCTTAAATAACAGTGCAAGGCTATTAATGATAGCAAAAGCATTTTTATTCTCAAGATTAACATACAGCAAGGAAATCTGGTCCATCCTTATTGTACATAAATAAAAGCAATCCATTCATTTGGTCAGTCCGGAACTTAAAGGATATTTCAAAATCCATTCCTCCATGAAATACATATGGATAGAGTTCCAGGAATCCTTTAAAAATAAGAAAATTTCTATTTTTAGAAAAATATAAGATAATATAACTATTATGTTTGCCCTTGTCTCCCCCATTAGACTGTGAATTCCTTGAGAGCAAAGTTTTTTTCTTTCTTTTTCTTTTGGCCTTTTTTTGTATTCCCCAGTGCTTAGCATAGTGCCTGGCACCAGGTAGGTGTTTAATAAATGCTTGTTAACTATTGACTTACTCACATGATACTGGGGCTAATTATTGTGAGCTCACTTTTGAAAAATGCAAGTCAATGGAAAAATACCTTTTGGGATTTAATAGGAAAAAACAGGAGGAACATAAGACATATCTCCCAAGAATTTATCTTTCAAGTTTCCTCCTAAATCATGACTAGAGTCATATCAATTAATTTTCTATTTAACTTTTAAATATAAATCATTTTAATAGCTATGAAGAAACTCAGTGGCCTTAGTTAGTGAATAACTGGCTAATTAATGTATCATGTTGTTGTATAGTCAGTTGTGAGGGCTGTAAACTTATGTAAACTCAGAACATTTCTGACACAGAACCAACTTGTGAAAATCCAAGGGCAGGAGTATATGCTCCCCAGAGTGAGAAATGTTGCTCCACTCACCAGATTCCCTTTTCCTCTTCTTGAAACTTCACTATCCCTTCCCAAATTTCCCTACTGTTTGTGAGGACTGACAATAAGGCAGTGGAATATGGAAGAAAATGGAGTTGTTTTAGCACACCATTATATTATATTCTTGCCACATACACAAAAAATGCCCATCTCTGACTGTTCCCACCCAAGCGTGGGTTGTTCCCAGGCTAGTCCACACAAACCTCTTTAATCCATAATGTACCTAAAATTATGCTGTTAATTGCATATTTTAGCTATGCTGTAGCCCAGATAAGCTTTTGTGGTCTAGCCTAGGAACCTAATTAGTATTTGAAGCCTTGTTTCTATAGGAAAATGCAATTTACAAGTGGATTTTCTAAAGGAAGAAGAAAACTTGTCTATTGTAGGAATTTCCAGTTCTTTTGCCTTCACTGGGATTCTTTGAACACAAATGTAAAATTGTAAGTTTTACATTTTATAGCAGGAAGCCAGGCTCTGCCACCATGTTTCCTGTGTTTAGTATTATCCATCTTGATATAGACTACTATGTGGCTAAAACTCATTAGAGAAGTATGGAGTCAGAAGAGAACATTTGTAAGGCATTTACAGCTATGTCCTTTAGGACATTACCTGTTCCAAGGAAGTGTATGCCTTCAGTTAGTACAGTGGGGCAACCTTCCCAGCTGCTGTACACATTCATCTGTTCTTCAACATTCTGCCATTGCAAAGGCTCCCAGACTTCAAAAGGATCATGACTCTTCTTAAAAAACACATCCCTGAGGCATCCCACAAAACCTTTCTGAATTATTTCTGCAGGAGTTGACAAACAAATAGCATTTTCCTAATAGCATTTTTAAAAAAACTACTAGTAGCATTAAAAAATAATTAATTGAAAAGAATGAAATTTGCAAGTAATGAGTTATTTTAAAATATCAACACATTTTTTAAGCTGCCTAACTTTGATGTAGCTCTAAACAGATCAAATGAATATGTCATACATAATAAACAATGAATTTATTTTAGAAATCTTAAATAGCAATATGTATTGCCTTTCACCATAAGCTATGGTGAAATACATCAACACTTAAAGTAGCTAAAGTTGTAGAATGGCCCTGCTATGGTCTACCAGCAGCCCCCTAAAGACACAGCCTCTTTTCATTGGATTTGGACAAAGTGGTTGACTGTGAAATCAGCAGTAGGCTAAACAAGAGATTGGGCTAAAAGTCTCTATAACCCTGTTCCTCCAAAATTCAATGATAAGAGCACTATGCTCCACACAGAGAAGCTCCAAGGTTTTCAGCATATTCAACCTAGAATAAAGCATTTGAAATAGATCAATTCTAGAATTTTTGGTCTCTTCACTGATTATCATGACCTAATCAATCAAATTATGATACATTCTGTTTCTTTTTTTTCAGGAATTATCATAGAGTCTAACATTTAGCTGGTCATTTTAATTGCTCTAGTCTGTGAAGAACTAAAGTTGATAACAGGCAACTGGTCTTGGAGTCAGGGAAGCCTAGGTCCAAGGCCTACCTTTAATATGTTATAGCTGCATGGACATGGGTATGTTATTTAACTTCTCAGAGACCCCTTTATAAGACTGTAAAGTTAAGAGAGGGACAGCTAAGTGGCACAGTGGATAGATGGAGTATTAGGCCTAAAATAAAAATGATTCATCTTTCTGAGCTCAAATCTGGTCTCAGACACTGTGTGACCCTGGGCAAGTCATTTGCCTGTTTGTCTCAGTTTCCTGAAGTGTAAAATGAGCTGGAGAAGGAAATGCCAAACAACTCCAGTATTTTTGCCAAGAAAACTTGACAGGAGATTACGAAGAGTTAGAAATGACTTTAACAACAGAACAACAACAAAAAGTTAAGAAAGCATGATTCTGTATCAGTGGAGAGAGTGTTCTTCTCAATTTACCATACTGATTAAATTCAGGGTCCAGATCACACTCTGAAAAAAAACATTGTTATTTTTTTTTCAATAAGAATTCTTAGAAAATATTTTCAATAAATAGGTCTTAAAATGATTCACAATCGTCAGTGATCTGAGTCATTATTGAGCATAGATAAAGAATAAAATTATGTAATATTTTTATTTAGCCTTTTAAGAAGAGAAACAATTTAAATAAATTCTGTTCTCACTTTCTGTGCCTCAAATAATCTAAATCTCTCTTACTCACCAAGATCCTTTCTGAGGATAGCATAACCCCATGGCAGTCCTCCCACAAAGATGCCTGTGTTTTCACCAATAATAGTACTGCCACTGGTTGCAGAAGAAGAGCCTTTTACAAGAAGAAACAAGCATTTCTATCACCAAAGTAACTCAAGAATAATTACCAATCCTTAATTCTATTTATCAAATATTTATTAAGTGCTTAAATGGGAAGGACATTGTGCTAGGCACTGAGACAGAAAAGAAATAATCCCTGCCCTCAAGGTGCTTACAATTTACCGCATGATTCAATACATACAGAAATAGTGAACTACAAAATATATGCAAAGTTACAAAGCAATTTTTTACCTAAATAAGTTTACTGAGTAGGGTTCATGGCACCAGATTAGCATTATGGAATTTTAAGCATAGTTTTAGTACACCTGAAATATTTAGTATGTTGTTGGGGTTTTGCACAAATGGAATAATGGACTCCATGTGCATGTTTCCAAACATATTACAAGAACATAGAAGGGACCAACAATCTAAAAGAGAGTGAGAGAAGAAAGGAAAACATCAATGATAGATGAACTAGATCAACAGCATATCAATACCGCTAGGGTAAAAAAAAAATTTGTGAAGTACTCACCTATGAACTGCCCATCAACAGTGATCTGTCCCAAAGCCTGATGCCGAGTAGCTATCACCTGATGCCACCTTCCATCATTATATTGTTTTCCATTATCATTAGTTGTCGTAACTACAACTGCAGATCCCTAAAAAGAAATGTTTTTAATTGTAGACTTAAATTGAGTCCTCAAAAATATAATCGTTATGCCAAAGTATAGCTTAGAATAACAGTGTGGATTTAGTCCAAATGATACCAGGAATCAAGAGTCTTTATGATGTGCTTTTCTGATGATTTTAAAAAAACAGCTTAGTCTCCAAACATGGGAAGAAATTTCCTTCAAAACTAGGTTTCTCACAAGATTATCTGTATTATTCCAATCAGAAACAATTGAAAATGCCTATCATCAGTCAGAAACAATAAGCAAATCATTTTTCCTATAAGAATTTTAAATTTTGTTTTCTTGTGGCAGCCAAAGTGAAAAACTACTTATCCAAATCTACAATAGTCAAAATAACTTAGTTGCTCAAAGTTGTTCTCAAAACACAATCGCTGTTACTATATACAATGTTCTCTTGATTCTTCTCATTTCTCTCTTCATTATTTCATGTAAGTCTATTCATGTTTTTCTAAGATCATCAAGTGCATCATTTCTTTAGAAATTTTTTTTGACAGGGAAGGCAAGACAAGGCATTTGGGGTTAAGTAACTTGCCCAAGGTCACACAGCTAGTAAGTGTGTCAATGTCTGAGGTCAGATTTGAACTCAGGTTCTCCTGACTCCAGGGCCGGTGCTCTATTCACTGTGCCACCCAGCTGCCCCAAGCTCATAATTTATTATAACACAGTAGTATTCCATCATGATCATATATCATAACTTGTTCAGCTATCTCTCAGTGACAAAATACAATTCTGTTTCAGTTGTGAATCAGAAAAACTTCTGCTAGATCATTTCCCCTCAACTTGATTTCTCTACTATTAAATAAATAAAACTCCCTACTTAACATCATTAATTAGGAGAAAGAATAGGAAAACTGGTTTAAACTTAGAAATGTTTGATACTCTAAAAATTTGTAGCTCCCTATCATTACACCATGATAATCATAGTAAGAATATATCTTCTGAAGAGGCAAGTCCCCATAATGGTAGTTATAGAAAAAGGAAATAAAAATGGGGGGAAAATAAAATAAAGAAGGAAAAAAAGATAATGAGAAATTTAAGAATAAAAATGTTCAACTTATTGGGACATACTTGAAAGTATTATAGTCACTTTAGAAGATAAAGCTAGAAAAAATAAATGAAAGCTTTTCTACCATAAAGTTATTGTTTACTATTCTTTTTAGAGATGACAAATTCAAGAAGCCAAGTTTAACATAATCAGAACATATTGTTTTCTCTTAATAAACCTGATTTTCTATTAGGTGATAGACCTCTGACCAGCAGAGAATTAGCAAAGTATCTGCACAGTTTGTAAAAACTAACCAGGATATTTTTTAACAAACTCAAGTGACCTTGATACTATATTTATGTTAGGTGAGCAGAGGAAAAAAAATTAAAAATCTCAATGTGGCATGGCTGAAATTTTGATTAAGTCAAAGATTTAAATGCTACATTACCCAAAAGGAATTAAGATCTTGTTTCTTCAAAAATTCATTCCTTGTTTTTAGATAGCACACAAAAGGCTACACACATAAAGGAGTAAATTCACTCCTTCCACATGTTCTTTAATTGGCTCCTGTCAGTCCTCATATTATGCATGAGAACATATATGACATACAATATTTAATATTACAGAAAAGGTTCTAATTTCCCATGAGCATAAGCAGGATGCTTCTCCCATTGACCATATACCAACTTTTAAAGATGGTTAGAACAGATAACCCATCAGGAAGTCCAGTCTCCGTCCCTTGGGTGTCTTATAGGTTGACTTTTCTTATATCGTTTTTCCCCCACATACAATCTTTTATTGTCTTCAATCCTATTTCAACGTTTTAATATTTTACAAACACACATTTCATTATCGTAGTTTAATAATTAAAACCAGAACTGGTGTCGTGCCCAATTAATGTGCCCTGGTAGCATGCCCATTAGTTTTTCCATTAGTGAATTCAACAATACTAATGGGATTACTAGCATGGGATGCTAATTGGGCGTGACATAAGAAACTGGCTTACTTCTTAGCATACCCTTGCTAATGATGAAATTAATGAGCATTTTATTAAATGCTGTCTCATCAAAGTGTACTTAGTTAGCGTTAAAATTGTTACAAACGATGCTGCATTCTAAAGATCAGGTGTCTGAGTAAGTGGTTCTTCATAATATGTTTGGCAACAATCTGAGGCATTAATAGTTCTCTACACCAGAAGCCACATTTATATGGGGGAGGGGGGAATCCTGCCACGCCACACTATGTCTACCTGTCAAAGTTGGCTTCTGTTTTGGAAAAATTTGGAATGTTGCTTATAGGAACTGATATTAAACTTTTCTTTTTAATTGAGATTGTGGGAATAGTTTCATGAAAAATTCTGGTCCCTCTTTACATAGTTCATGTTCTTCCTTTAGAAAATCATTAAACCTTCCATACAGTTTATATTTAGATGTGTTTGAAGGCTCTCACTTTTATAGCCTCTTACTAAGTGAAAACAAAACCTGATTTGATTTTCTTGGTAAAGTCACTATACTGAAAGCTTTCAAATGGTAACCATGGGCCATTACCTAATCAATAGAGTATCACTGAATAAAGTGTATAAAGAATGCAAGTTACCACAAAGTTAATGAAAGAAAACAATGGAAATTATAACTGATGGTTACAGTTGTGAAATTAAAGATCAGAATAGCAAAAGGATGGAATGAAGATTTCCTCATTGTTTCTTTTTAGCACTAGTTTCAAGTTTAAGTTCCACATGATGCAGTCAGGTAAATTTAAATTTTTGTTCAGTGAATTTATCATTGTATTACATTTAATCAAAAACATTTCCTCCCCTAAAAACATAAACGTACATTGTGATAATACTGTTGTAAGCCATTTGGGAAATATTAAGAGACAAAAATCAGTTACATCACACTAGAATAATTTTAAAAATTAGAAATTCAAAGTAACAGAAGTTAAAGTCATAAAGTTTCAGCACTAGCAGTGACCTGAGAGAGAGAGACCATAATGATCTAATCGGTGACTGAATAATCCCCTCTATTGTATACCAGCTAGGTGGTGCAATGGATAGAATGGTCAAGAAAACATCCTCCTGAGTTCAAATATGGCCTAAGCTGCCTAACAACTATGTGATCCTGGGCAAGTCACTTAACCCTGTTTGTTTCAGTTTCCTCATCTGTAAAATGAGCTGAAGAAGGAAATGGTAAAGCATGCCAGTGTCTTTGACAAGAAATATGGTCATGAAGAGTCAGAAATGACTGAATAACAACCAAATATTTGTAAAGTGGTTGTCTATCTGAAGACCTCTAGTAAGAGAAAATCTGATAGTTCCTGAGATATTGAACCCTTAATATAACTTTTCAAATTAAAAAAAAAAAAACAAACATTTTATTTGAAAATGGCCTTAGTTTCCCTCAGGCTCCTTAAGTAATAAGTTGAACTTTTATTTTCATCTTATCCTACTTACTCTTGTTTCTATTTCCTGAACAAGTCATTTTAAAGTTTACGTTGGTCACTGATTTTCCTGTGTACCCTGATTTGCTCTTCAGACAGCTTCCTTTTTCTTCAAAATTAGAATTGTTCTCCTTTGTGCATCCAGAATTTCCTTTCTGAGACTTTCTCACTGCTAACCTTTGTTGCTTCTACAAGATTTTCCTCCATGTTACCTCATCTATCTTTTCTCTGAATGCTTTTAAATATCAATCCATCCAAATCTAGGATGCTTGTGAGACTGTCCAGCATTCTTCTCTTCCATACAAATCCTAATATACACTAATCACTTCCCTCCAAGGCTTCCAGCATTGCCCACAGCAACCAGTACCTCTGCATTGGAAAGAATTACAGCCAGAATTCCAAGTTCACTTCATTAGTTCTCTATTTTCACTTGAAAGTATATGTGTATTTTGACATGGAAATTAAACTATGAACTACAAGAACACTTAACGTTCTGCCTGATTCTCTTATTTCAGGTGTAGGGAACCGGCAGTCTCAAGGACACACGTAGCTCTCTAAGTCCTCAAGGGCATCCCTTTGACTGAACCCAAAGGATTTGTTCTGTGAATTTTGGATTCAGTCAAAGGACCTCACTTGAGGGCCTAGATGGCCACATGTGCCCTCAAGGCCACAGGTTCCACACCCCTGTATTTATCTTGGTGGGAGGGAAGGGGGAACCTGTAAGCGTTCACAGTTAAATATATATTGTTATTGACTACACACTGTAAACTCCTAGGAGGCAAAGATTGTGTCTCCTGTTTGAACTTTTATACAACGGCCCATAAAGTGCTGTGGCCTACAGACATATACTTCAGTTTATCTGTTAAACTGATTCTTGATGCTTCTTAATTGTGCACAAAGCACTATCTAGCAACTGGGATCCTCCTTGATAGGACAGAGAATAGAGGACTGGGTCTGGAATCTGTAAGATTTAAATACAAAATCAGCCTCACCACTTAATGGATGTGTGATCCAGGGTCATTTAACTTCCCTGCCTCAGTTTATTCAACTGTAGAATGGTGATAGCACTTACTTCACTGTGTTGTTATAAGGACCAAACGAGATAATATTTGTAAAGCACCTATCAAAGTAAATGGCATGAAGTAGGCAGATAATGCTTGTCCCTTTCTCTTATTCCCTTTTCTTTCAAATAAACAAATTCTTTATTTTGGGGGAAAAAAATAAAAAGAAAAAAAGCAGTCACATCTACATTAAGGAAAAAAATACACTTGGAGACCAAAATTGACTTCCTAGACATCAGTTTTCTCTTTACAGATTTCTGCTACAAAATGATTATTGCTACCTGAATGATATCTATGCACAGAACTCATGCATCAGGATATAGGTGAACAGGTCAGTGATTTCATACCAGAGAAGTCTATGGCATAATTTATATTTCTGGCACTTGATAATAGGGAAGAGGAGAAAGGAACACGGGAAAGGGGATAAGTTTGAGAACATCAGAGCTGAAAGAGCAGCCAAGAAAAGAACTCAAAATATGAGCCGTGTCAAATTGAGGAAAACATTAAGTACCAGGATTAGGTGAAGATCTGTTAGTCCTAAAGAGTGAATGGGAAAGGTGAAACTTCTCAGCCCATAAGTTTCCTTGTGGGAACAAGCTGGAGTTTCAGCTTCCCCCTTCCCCCTTTTTTCCCCTCTTCTTCACTATTGCCACATCAGCATTAGGCCCTTTAGGGGTTTTCAACCTCTCTCTTTGCTTGTGACCTCTTCCCCCTCCCTTGCTTTAGCATTTGCCAAATAAGGACTTCAACATTTGAATTGATCATATTGTTCGGAACCCTTTCCCCTTTTCCTTGCTGTCAGTCAGCATTAAGCTCTAAGCTTCCTTCTTCACTTTGCCATTTACCAAATAAGGATAGGTACATTTGAACTGGCTTTCCCCTATTTCCTTGTTCTTTGTAAGCCTGCCTCCTAGCCACTGAGAGATAGTGGAGGGCCTCTTTGTTCTTTATCATTGGAGGAGAATTTGCACTCAGATTGTAAACTCACTTCCCAGCCAACGGGAGAAGGGACAGCAGTGGGAGGGGGCTGGATTGCATTAGGGTATAAATTCTTCTTCAGTCTTCTGTAACATGCCTTATTCTGCTGGTTCATACCGGTGGAAGAGATAACCTCTTCTTGTGAGAACTGAATAGACTTCTTGTTCCTTCCTCAAGATACCTCTGATTTTTAATTTTTCTGGGTAGAGGATTTTTGGGGTCCCTGTAACCCACACATGATAATGTAAACCTTAACATAAATTCCTTTTGATAGATACCTGTTACATACAAACCATATCTCTTCTTTTTTTATTGTTAATAACTCTTGTCTTTAAATTACATTCATTTAGAAATACGTGTCTAATCCTTCACCTATCCAGCCAGCCTTTTCTTATGACAAAGTTGTTTTTTATTAATGAAAACCAAAACATCAACCAATTCTGAGAGCATATTCCACATTGCACACCCATAACCAACTATCTCTATGTAACAAAAGAAATGAATTTCATTTTCTCATCTCTTCTTCCCACCAAGACTGGTCATTCTAATTACACAAAATTATATTTTGTGTTATAGTACTTCCCATTCAACATTTTGAAAACTGTATATATTTGTTTTACTGCTTTTACTTACTTCATTACACATCAGTTTATATGTCTTCCCCTGCTTCTCCAAATTCTTCATAGTCATTATTTCTTATACTGTAAAAACATTTTATTGTAATCATCTACCAAAATTTGTTTAGCTATTACGGCATTAATAAGTGCATACTCTGTTTCTAGTTCTTTTCTACCAAAAGACTATTGTTAGTAATATGTTGGTACATATGGGGCCTTTCTTAGCTCGAATGTATTCAATTTTTTTTAGCATAACTCAAACTATCTTCCAGATTGACTGGATCAATTCACAGCTCCACCAATAATGCATTAGCATTCCTATCCATTTAGCTACAGCATGTAACTCTATTTTATGTGCTAGGCATCATTTATAAGAAAAAATGTTTTGATTATAAATTGTGAATTTCACAGGTAAAGTACATTATGCCTTATACTGAATTTAATTCTTTTAATTGTGTGAAATGATATCTATATGCTAATTCACTTGCTGCCGCCACCCATCCAAAAAGAGGAATAGATAGATTTACAAGGAAATTCTATCAAACATTAAAAAAATTAATTCCAGTATTTTATAAACTATCTATAAATATAGGAAAAGTGATCCTACTAGATTCATTGCATGATACAAATATGTTGTTGATATCTAAATCAGAGAAAGATAAAACAAAGAAAGGAAATTATAGACTAATATCTCTAATGTCCATCCAAACCCTTAAATCATTCTGATTTTTTCAATGATTCTTACTAGCTGTTACCCTATATCTCTCCTCTTTCTGGCTAAACTCGTAAGAAAGCTGTTTGCACTAGGTGCCTTCATTTCCTTTCCTCTAATCTTCTTTTAAACTTTCCCCAATCTGGCTACTGATTTCACCATTCAACAAAAAAGTTACCAATCTTCTCTTAATTACTAGATGTCAAAGCCTTTTCGTAATCTTCATTTTTCTTAAACACTCTGCAGCCTTTGACACCATCAATCACCCTCTCTTGGGTGTTCACTTCTCTCTAGGTTTTCACAATTTTCTCTTATAGTTCTTTTTCCTGTCTGGTCACTCCTCATTCCTCTTTGCTGGACTTTATCCAAACCATGTCCACTAACAGAGTGTGTCCCCTAAGGTTATGCTTTGAACCATCTCTTTTCTCTCTACACTTACTGTCTCTCTTAGTAATCCCATCTGATACTGCAGGTTTGTCTATCATCTCAAATGGAACATGTCCACAAAAGAACTAATTATATTTTCCACAAAACCCCTTCCTTTCTCAAACTACCTTAATATTTTCAAGGGAAATACCATTTCCCCCCTTACCCGGGATAGAAATCTTGGTGCCATAGGTAAACCTTCACTTTTGTTCATCCCATAGATCCAATATGATACTAGATTCTATCATTTCTACCTTCAAAATATCTCCTGTTTGGCAATGGGATATAGAAATCCATCTTGTCCTACAAGAAAATAAGGGGGAAAGGTGTAAGGGGAGGGATGGGGGAGGGATATAAGAAAGAGCAGACTAGGGGAAGGGGTAGTCAGTATGCCTGTCATCCTGGAGTAGGGGGTAGGGGAGAGATGGGGAGAAAATTTGTAACTCAAAATCTTGTGGAAATTAATGCTGAAATAAATTAATTCTGGAAATTAAAAAAAAATATGTCTCCTGTTTACTTTCTCTTCTCTCCACTCATACAGCCAAAACCCTAGTTTAGGTCTTACTCACCCTTCACACTGTTGTAATAGATATCTCATTTACCTCCTGTTTTCAAGTCTCTCCCCATTACTATTCATCTTCCATTCAGCTGTTTAAAGTGATTTTTTCTAAAAAAATAAGTCTGACCATATCATACCTTTACTGAAAATGGACTCATTAAAATCTAATTGCTCCCTATTATTTGCTGTTATTGTTGCTGTTCAGCAGTTGTTCAGGTATATCTGACTCTTCATTACCCTATTTGGGGTTTTCTTGGCAAAGATACTGGAGCTGTATGCCATTTCCTTCTTCAGCTCATTTTACAGAGGAGGGAACTGAGGCAAACAGGGTTAAGTGACTTGTCACAGCTAATAAGTGTCTGAGGCTAGATTTGAACTCAAGATGACTTTTCTTGACTCCAGACCCTCTATCTACTGCTTCCCTATAAGTTTCCCCTCCCCATAATGCGATTGATTATAAAGTCCTTTGGCAATAAAAGGTCTTTAAAATCTGGCCCCTTCTTACCATTCTGGTCATCTTACAAGTTACTCCCCTCCATAGAGTCTACAATCCAATAACACTGGCCTACCTACTTTCCCTCAAATATGACATTCCGTCTCTCATTTCTATACCCTTGTACTCCCTGTCCCTCTGCCTGGAATTATAGCTTCCCTCACCACTTCTTTCTTTTAGCATCCCCAGAATCCTTTAGTACTCAGTTGAATCAAATCATACTTCTGTAGAAGACCTTCTTCAGCCTCCCCTTCCCCCAGCTACTAAAGCCTTATCTCCTGAAATGATCTTCCATCTAATCTGCATATATCTTATATGCATTTAGTAATTTCCATGATATCCCCTGATTACAATATAAGCTCCTCAAAGACAGGGACTGTTTCTGCCTTTGTAGCCCCAGAACTTAGCACAGTCCCTGTAATACACTAAGTGCTTAATAACTGCTTCTTAACATTCTATTTATTATCATCTAGTCCTCATCTCTCCATTTTCCCCACAAGAGCACCATGAGATAATTTAAAAAATTATTCGCAAAAATCTTGCAAAGTATATATACAAACACTTCTTGAAACTATTTGTTTCACTAAAGTGTTACTGTACTTTTGAGAAAAGGAAATGAAATTAGTCTGGAATGACCTGTTCTTGATAAAGCCATAGTGATTCTTTGTAATCACTTCTTCCCTTATATTGATCCATTTTAAACATTTCCTAGCCATTTAAGACAAGTTCACTGGCCTATAGGAGGGAGGGAAAGAGGAAGGAAACAAGTATATATTTTGTGCCTACTATAGCAGGCAAAATTCTAAATGCTTTACATATATTATCTCATTCATTCTTCACAACAACCCTCAGAGATAGGTGGTATCATTATGTTCACTTTCCATTTAGGGAGGCTATGACTCTATGAGACAATAAGAAATGCTTACAATCACTAAATTTTGAAAATATGAGAAAATGTTATGTATCTCATACCAAGAACAACTGACCTGGAAAACAGATCAAAGGGAAATAATTTAAGAATCATTGGACTACCTAAAAGCCATACTCCCCCCTCACATAAAGAAGAGCCTGTATATCATATTTCAAGAAATCATGAAAGAAAACTGCCTATACATTTATAACAAGAGGGCACAGTGAGAATAGAAAACTTCCAGGAATAGCTAGAATTCAAGTACCTAGGAGCCACAGTCAGGATCACACGAGACTTAAAATTTATAACATACAATTATGAAGTGGTTCTTAAAAAATAAAGGAACTTAAACAATTGAATGAATAGGCATCGCTTGATGAAATCAAAACAATATATAATCATATGAGCAAATGCTCTATATCACTAATGATTAGAGAAATGCAAATTAAACCAACTCTGAGTTATTATCTTATACCTAACAGATTGGCTAAAATGATAGAAAGGGATGTGGAAAAATTGGGACATAAATTCATGGTTGGTGGAACTGTGAACTGATACATCCATTTTGGAGAGCAATCTGGAATTATGTCCAAAGAGTTATTAAATTTAGTACACTCTTTGTCTCAGCAACATTTTTAAGTCTATTTCCCAAAGTGATTAGAGGAAAAGAAAAAAAAACTTATATGTTCTAAAATATCTATAGCAGCTCTCTTTGTGGTGGTGAAGAACTGGAAATTGAGGAGATGCCCATTAATTGGGGAATAGTTAAATAAGTTGTGATATGTGACTGTGTTGGAATACGACTTTGCTATTAGAAATGATGAGCTGGATGATTTTAGAAAAACATGGAAAGACTTGCATGAAATAATGAAGAGTGAAATGAGCAGAACCAAAAAGAATGTTTTACATAATAGCAGCAATATTGCTCTAAGAAGAACTTTGAATAACTAAGTCATTTTGAGTATTAAAAACACTCAAACAATTACAAAAGACCTATGAATAAAGATGCTATCCACCTCCAGAAAAAGAACTGATATAAAAGAGTATATATAGGATGATTTTACAAATAAACACATATTTATGTTTAATGATAGCCTTCTCTAAGATATGATGGGGAGGGAGGGAGAAACAAAATAAAAAGTGCACAGCAAAGAACACAAGAAAACTTAGAAGAAAGCACAGGAAAACAGGATAGCTTTGAAAACAATGTATAGTATTTATTTCACATTTTTTTTGAAAAAAGTAAATGATGTGAAATGGAAATTCATGCTTTTATATTAAATCCTCTTTTTATGTTGCACTATGTACATGGACATGTCTTTTTTTTAAGCTTTAAATGTTGTTTTTTTTATTTTAAAAAAGAATAGTCATTGCTAATGTTTGGGGCATGACAATATAATAAAAATAATGATACTATTCAATTTACAGATTTAGTACAATTTCAAACAAATTACCAAAGAGACAATTTACAGAGCTAAACAAAACAATAAAATTCATTTATGAGAAGACAAATCTAGAAACTCAAGAGAAATAAAGTCCAAAGTGGGAATGAAAGGGAAATAGTATTGCCAGTCCTCAAAATAAAGTATAAAACAGTAACCATCAAAACTAATTGTCGTTCAGTAGAAAACTAGAAAAGTTGATCAGTGTAGTTATGTGAAGTATTCAGAAAAATTTAACTTAATAACAGTGTTCAATAAACCCAAGAATATAAATTTACTTGAAGAGCTTTGACAAGAAATTCTGGACAACCTAGAAAGCAGTTAGGCAAAAATTAGTTGAGGTAAATAATTTGTACCATGTGCCACAATAAGCTCAGAATAGATATATGAGTATTAAAAGTTAGTTTAGAGCTATAGATAGGGGTGAACCTTAATCCAAAAAAGGGGGTTAGATATAATCACAAAAGACAAAACATAATTTTGATCACTTTCAGTTAAAAAAAAAACTATTGCACAAAACAAATAAGTACATTTGGGATAAAATGAAAGCAGCCTATGGGGGCTAGGGGGGATTTGCATCAAATCCAATATGTGTGCTATCCAGGTTTAATAGAGAATTGACAAACTATATATATGTGTGTGTACATATATGTATGTATGTATATGTACGTATAGTTTCATAACATATATATATATAAAAGATTCATCCTCCTAAAATCAAATCCATCCTCCGAAACTTACTAGCTGTCTGACCCTAGGCAAATCACTTGATCATATTTACCTCAGTTTCTTCATCTGTAAAATGTGTTGAAGAAAGAAATGCAAACCATGCCAAGAAAAACTCAAAAAGGTCACAAAAGGGTCAGACATGACTTAAAAATGACTGAACAGTCCAAATCACTAATAATAACTAATATGTATAATAACTAATATATAATAATAACAATAAATTTTCAAATCAAAACAATTCTGAGATTTTCTTTCATTGGCCAAGATCATAAAAGACTGGAATTCTGTATAAAATATTTGTCAGTAAATAAGTATGCTAGTCCAATGTCTGTAGAATTGTGAGTTGGTCTGATTGTTCTGGAAAACAATTCAGAATTATGTGAAGAAATGACTCAAATATACATATCATTTGATCCAGAATTCCATTACTATGCTTATTACCCAAAAAGGTCAAAGACAAAAAGAAAGACCTAATATACATCAAAATGTTTCTAGTAGTACTTTTTTTTATAGTAATGATATCGAAATGAATTAGATGGCTTGCTGTCCTAACTAGTGAGCTCCCTACTAACCTACTCCCATAGGAAGTCCTAACAATGCTTCATTTCATCTACTACTCTCTACCTACTTCCTTATCAGCCAATTTTCTCATCAAGAAAACTATATGTGGGGGGGCGGAACCAAGATGGCGGCATAGGAGCAGCAAGGTACCGCAGCTCCCATGTAGCCACCTCAAATACCCATAAAATATGACTCTAAACAAATTTTAGGGCTCCAAAACTCACATAAAAATACAGAAAAACACATCTCTGGCTGAAGGCAGCTCGGCACAAAGGGATCATCGCAGTGCTAGGAGCCGAAACAAGCCCAGCCTGGAATGGCAGCTTGCCCCCAGGGGTGGCCAGGACAAGCTGAGCCACAGTTGGAACTTCAGGAGAGTGGATCAGCAGCAGTTGTGGCAGTTTCCAGAATTATCAAGCCATAAGAAACAAGAACTAAATGAAAGCTCAGTGAAAGCTAAACTTGGGGGAGAAAAATAGGTCTGGCCAAACTGCCACCAGCGCAAGGAAGCAGCAGAAGGAGTGGCCCTGCAGCCACCTCCACATAGCTGGTTCAGAGCTCCCGGCCTGAAGACTGCAGGGGGACCAAACAATTGTTCAGAGGCTAAGTGCTCTTGCGTTGAGCAGCCTGGATCTGGATCATGGTCTTGAGTGGTAGTCCTGGGGTGTGTTTGCAGTGAGCAAAAGATGGGGGGTGGGGGGCTGCAAAAAAATGACAGACCCCTAATAGCTCTGGCAGCTGTGAAAACCCCAGCAATTCGGGACAGAGCTTTCCCCTCTGGAAGCAAAGTTCCACAGAGCTAAAAAATCATTGACTGGCCAAAATGAGCAGGCAAAGGAAGCAAAGTAAGAATAGCAACCAAACTCTAGATTCCTTCTTTGGGGATAAGAAGGATGAAAGCATGGAACGGGAGGAAGACAACACAGTCAGAACTCCCACACCAAAAGCTTCCAAGAAACATAAAGACTGCCTAAAAGCCATAGATCAAGCTTAAGAAGGATTTTGAAAATCGAATAAGAGAAGTGGAGGAAAAATTGGGAAGAGAAGTAAGAACGATGCAAGAAAATCATGAAAAGAGAGTCAACAACCTGACTGAAGAAAATAACACCTTATAAAAATAGATTAACTCAAATGACAAAAGAGGCCCAAAAAGCCAATGAGGAGAAGAATGCCTGAAAAAGTCGAATTTGCCAGATGAAAAAAGAATCTCAAAAGCTTTCTGAATTAGAGTGGAGCAAATGGAAGCAAATGACTTTTTGAGAAATCAAGATACTATTAAACAGATCTAAACAAATGAAAAAATAGAAGGCAATGTGAAATATCTCCTTGAAAAAGCCACTGACCTGGAAAACAGATCTGGGAGAGATAACTTAAAAATTATTGGACTACCTGAAAGCCATGATCAAAAAAAGAACTTAGAAAGCAT
>CM053584.1:96452180-96471308 GCA_028627135.1 Pseudochirops cupreus
CTAGACCCACTGCCCAATCACAAAGCTACAAGGCACGGGCATTCCTGGAAAACAAGCCTGGCGCCACAGGCTCCACGTGACCACATTCAGCCTATTAGGGAACAGAGTATACTTTCAAATATCCAAGGGTCCTCAGTCACGTAGACACTTTAGCAAAGGGCCTAGGGGCAGGGAAGATCTTCAGATTCCCATAACACCTCCCAATATATCCAATCTGTTCCCAAGCCCTGTCAATTCTACGTTCACAATATTTCTTGTGTAAAACCCCTTCTCTCTTCTGAATTTGCCATTGGTAAATTGCCATCATCATCTCATGCCTACATCATTTGCCATTGCCATCATCATCTCATGCCTACATTATTTCAGTGACCTGCTGCATGGCCTTCCTGCCTCACTTCTCATCCTGCTTCAGTCCATCCTCCACTCAACTACTAAAGTGATCTTCCTGAAGCACAAGTCAGACCATGTTACTACTCCCCTATACAAACTCTAGTGGCTCCCTGTGGCCTCCATGGTCAAATATAAATTCCCCTTTTTAGAATTTAAATTCCTTCATGAACTGTACTCTTCTTACCTTTCCATTTCTCTTATACCTCATTCCTTTCCATGTGACTGTGGTTTCTGCTGGCCCTCCCACAAACTACTCTATCTCTTGAAACCTTGAATTTCCACCACCTCTCCCCCATTTCTTGGATCCTCTGCCTCCTCACTTACACATCCTGGCTTCCTCTAGTTCTCAGCTAAAATTTCTCCTTTTGCAAAAAGCTTTCTTAATCCCTTTTTAATGCTGATGTCTTCCCTCTGGAATTATCTCCATTTTTTCCTTTTTTGTGTAAAGTTCTTTGCAGTTTGTTTTCCATTATATTATAAACTCCTTTTGGGGCAAGGTTGTTTTTTTGCCCATCTATGCATCCCTAGTGTTTAGCTCAGTGCCTGTTACATAACTGATTAAAATCAAGTTAACAACAATAATAACAATAATCATGAACTAACAATTGAAAATAAAAATATTATCGGAAACTACTATACACCATTATATTGCAGCAAAACTGAGAACTTAAAAAGATTACCTGCAAATATATAAAATAGCTAAATTAAAATGATATGGAATAAAGACTTTAAACAATCAATTTCAATAAATAAAACTGAATTAACCATAAAGGAATTGCTCAAAAAGTGTTGATATCTGGTCTAGATGGATTTAAAGTATAATTAAGAACATACAAATTATCCTCAAATATTAGAAAGAAAATACTCCTCCAAATTCTTTTTGTGAAGTAATTATTGTTCTAATTACACAAACCAGTAAAGGATAAAACAAAGAAAGAAAACTATAAACCAATTTCACCAACTGACTGCTGATATTAAAGGTCCAGGAAAAAGCATAGAAAAAGATTACAGCAATATATCCAAAAAATTATTACTAATGATCAAACCAGATTTATACCAGTAATGCAGACATGGTTTCACATTGGAAAACAATCAATATATTTAATCATATTAAAATTAAAACATCTCAAATCACTCAAGGTATATCGATGCATGCAGAAGTCAAGTCAAGAAGCATTTACTATATCCCAGGCACTGTATTAAGTGCTGGAAATTTTTTTTAAAAGCAAAAATAGTCCTTTTACCTACTTTTTTATTTAAAAAAACACCACTAAATCTAAAGTAAAAAGAACATATACAAAATTAATATTCTACATTAATATAAAAATAAGACTAAAACCAAATCTGGCGTTGAAGCTTTCCCAGTTAATATGGGGCAAAAGAGAAATGAATACTTTCCCCATGATTACATGAAATTGTTAGAAAAGTGTTTAGTAAAACAATGAGAAAGAAATTAAGGATATGAACCTTAATAAAGAAGATATAAAAAATAATGAAACACTATTTAGTGACATGACAGTTTACTTAGAAAAAACCCTAGAGAATTAGCAAACAAACTAATCAAGACAACTAACTCCTTCAGAAAAAAAAAAAAGATTCCCTCCCCACCCCGAAAAAAAAATTCTACATAACACAAAATTGGGAGGAAACAATAAAAAGATGCATTTATCAAAGCTATATATTATAAAATACCTGAATATCATTCTACCCAGAGACTTTCAAGATGAAATAAAGAATGACTTAAATACTTGGAAGCATATTCACCATTTTGCATATGCTGTGCTATGTAGTGAAACTAATTATACTACATAAACTAATTTATAGATTTAGTGCCATACCAAACTACCAAGAGGATACTTTATAGAGCTAGAAATAATAAAAACAAAATTCTTTTGGAGGAACAAGTTCTATAATCTCAAGAGAAATTATTAAAAGTAAGTAGCATTTAAGGGGGCTGGCCCTTAAGTTATATGGTGTACATAGTGCAATTCCTATTTTGCAGATAAGAAAACTGAAGTTCAGAGAAGTTAATTGCTGGTTTTTAATGTTCTTTGAGGAAAAGGGCAAAAATGTGGTACTGGAAGTGATAGCCAGTAAAAGATGTTTCTCCCTGTCTTTCAGTCTATTAGTCAATCAACTAACTTTATTAAGTTCTTACTAGGTACCATGCATTCTATTAAGTAACTAATCTCTTTTTCACTTCACTCTCCCAGTAAGAAGGAGAGAGAGAGAGAGAGAGAGAGAGAGAGAGAGAGAGAGAGAGAGAGAGAAACAGAGAGAGAGAGAAACAGAGAGAGAGAGAAAGACAGAGAGAGAGAGAGACAGAGAGAGAGAATTGAATGATCATTCCAGAAAACAATAGAAGGGAGAAAAAGATATCTAAAGGAAAGACACCTTAAGTATTTTAATATTTATAATATATTATTATATATTTAAACATATCATGATATATTTAATTATTTTTATATTTAGTTCCCCATTATATAATGAAGTACATATTTTATTTAAGTTGTTCATTATTTGTTATTTTAAATTGATATATTTTCACATCATCTTCATTTCCAAATATATTCCTTTTCATTTACCCAGTAAGGTACTTACAACAAAGAATAAGAAAAAGAAGGAAAAAATGCCCAGCAAACTGACACATCAGTTGGTGTGTCTGTGTGTGACACATACACACATGTGTATAGTATATGTATCTACATATATGGGTATGTAAACACAAATATATGTGTAGTGAGGTATATATATATATACATATATCTGTATAATCTATGCTTGCAGCTATATATGTTATGTATGTGTACGTATGTTTGTGTGCATATATACACATATACCAGTTGATATTTTGGCTGGTTTTACTGATTTTTCCTTTTTCCTTTATCTATATCTATGTATGTACATATACTGATTTTTACGTGGTTTTGATGTTTTTTAAAATTATTCTTCATTACAAGAAGTAGCTTTCTAAGTAGATAAGTAAGAGGAATAAATCTGGAAATAATGGTGATATTAAAATGAATGATACCTGGAAGAAACTAGGCATAGACCAACATCTTACACCTTATACCAAGATAAAGTCAAAATGTGTACCTGATTTAGATACAAAGAGTATACTATAAGCAAACTATGAGAGCAAGGAAGAGTTTACCTGTGAGATCTATGGAAAAGGGAAGAGTTTATGATCAAACAAGAGATATTGAACAGTAGGAAATACAAAATGGGTAATTTTGATAACATTAAATTAAAAAGGTTTTGCACAAAGCCAATACAATCAAGATTAGATGGGAAGCAAAAAGCTGGGAAACAATTTTTACAGCCAATGTGTCTGATAAAGCCTTGTTTCTAAAATATAGAGAGAACTGAGTTGAATTTATAAAAATACAAGTCACTCCCCAATTGATAAAAGTTCAAAGGACATGAACAGGCAGTGTTCAGAGGAAGAAATCAAAGCTATCTATAGGCATATGAAAATATGCTCTAAATCACTATTGGTTAGAGAAATGCAAATCAAAACAACTCTGAGGTACCACATCACACCTTATCAGATTGGCTAGTACACAAAATAGGAAACTGATAAATGTTGGATTAGATATGGGTAAGTTGGAACACTAGTGCATTGTTAGTAGAGTTGTGAACTGCTCCAACCATTCTAGAGAACAATTTGGAACTAAGACCAAAGGGTTACAAAACTGTGCATACTCTTTGACCCAGAAATACCACTTCTAGGTCTATTTCCAAAAGAGATCACAAAAATGGGAATGCACAAAAATATTTATAGCAAGGACAGGTAGGTGGTACAGTGGAGTCAGGAGGACCCGAGTTCAAATTTGGCCTCAGACACTTAACACAAAAAAAAGCAGTTTGACCTTGGGTAAGTGACTTAACCCTAATTTCCCTACCCTCCCCTCTCCAGAAAGGGGGGAAAAAAGAAAATTATAGCAGTTCTACTTGTGGTGGCAAAGAATTGGACATTGAGGGGTTGTCCATCATTTTGGTAATGATTAAACAAGATGTGGTATGTAAATGTAATTGAATATTATTGTGCTATAAGAAACGATGAGCAGGCAGACTTCAGAAAAACCTAAAATAACTTATATGAACTGATGCTGAGTGAAATGAGTAGAATCAGAACATTGTACACAGTAACAGCCACATTGTGCAATGACTGACTTTGATAGACTTAGCTCTTCTCAGCAATGCAAGGATCTAGGACAACTCCTAAAGACTCTTGATGAAAAACACTATCCACACCCAGAGAAATTTGGAGTCTGAATGCAGCTGGAAGCATACTATTTGCTCTCCTTTTCTTTTGATGGTTTGCTTCTTCTTTTTTGTGGTTCTTCCCATTAGTTCTAATTCTTCTTTACATCATGACTAATGTGAAAATATGTTTAATATGAACATACGCATAGAGCCTATATCAGATTGCATGCCATCTTGGGGGAGGGCAGGAGAGGGACGGGAAGAGGAGAAAAATTGAAAACTTAAAATCTTATGGAAATGAATATTGAAAACAAAAAATACAAAATTTTAAAAGAATGGTATCAATATATTTTAAATAACAGCAAATCTATAAAAAAATTCTTAAAATTATATGTTTAATGTTGAATATAATCCAAAACTAAAATATGTGTGTGTGTATGTTTATATGCATGTAGGTATTTATATATTTGTGTATGTATGTATTGGTGTACATACATATAAATATTCAAGTTCTATATCATGGGCCTGTCTATTCTTTAGACATATTTTCCCCCTCTATCTTTTTCTAGAATATCTATCCAATTGTCTGTTACTGAGAGAGGGAGAAAGAAATCCAGGATGAAAGTGAAAGAACACAACAGGCTTCTTATATTTGGAGCTGCAAGAGACCGTTATCCAATATTCCTATTTTATATGTGAACAAACCAAGATAGGTTAAGCAATTTGCTCAAACTCAGTTACTAATAAAGAAAGTCATGTTTTAAACCTAAGCCTTTTGATATCAAATGTAGGATACTTTCCAATATACAATGCTAAAGCTTCCTCTTCTCCCCTCCGCCTCAAACATCAATCAGCAATGTCTTTCCACTGTATCCTACCTTCACCTCTGTCTCACAATTAAAGAGGTTGCCCTTCTCTTACCGAGGAAAACCCCTCAAAATGTATCTTTGAATCCATTCCATCAAAATTGCCTACTGTATCATCCCTACTTTCCTTACCTGCCCAAGTGATCTTCCTAAAGCACAAGTCTGATCGTAATTAAATATATGCTGCTAAATAAACTCCAAAATCTTCCTAGCATGTCCAGGATCAAATATAACATCCTCTATTTGGCCTTTAAAATCCATCACAGCATGGCCCTTTCTAATCTTTCCGTGTATTATTTCACTTACTCCCCTCCAGTCTGATGCATCTGCCTATCCACTCTACATTACAACTCTGTATTTTCCCTGGTTGCCCCCATGCTTGGAATGTTCTCACTTCTCTTATCTATTACTTAGGTCCCCTGGATTCCTTAAATACTCAGCTCAAATGTCTCTTCCTGCATGATGACTTTCCTGTGCCTCCATCCTCCCTCTACACTGTTAAGGATTTCCCTCTAAGACTATTTCCCTTTTATACTATATGTGTGTATTTACACATACATGTGTGTATACACATACACACATATGTGTATGTAGGTATGTGTGTAGGTGTGTATATATATATATATATGTGTGTGTATGTATAAGTACACACACATATATTACATTTTTGCTTATTTTCTCCATTCCATTAGAATATAAGCTCCTTGAGGGCAGTTTTGTGGGAGTTTTTTGCCTTTCCTTGTAGAATTAGTACTTAGCCCATTGTCTATTATATAGAAAAAGTACTAAGTACATAATTGTTGACTGATTGACTGAAAGATAGAAAGATATCTTTCATAAGCTATTCCTGCCACTACAACATTTTTGTTCTTTCTCCCCCAAAACGTTCAAGGCTGCCACTTAATCTTTATGACCCTCAGTCTTCTCATCTGCAACATAGGTCTAACACTACATACATTGCCTACCTCATGAGATTATGGATACTAAAGTAGTGTGTTATCTTTAAACCCCTATATAAATGAGCAGTCACCTGCTGAGAACATACTTCCAATAGTCTATTTGAATTCTAATTATCTGTCTCTGATACTGCCTCATTTTGAAGGGCTGAGTCAGGAATAGCCTTGTGTGAAATGTTGTCACTTGTGTCTTATCATTGATGCTTCATTTAGAATTGTACACAATTAAATTTATTGATCCAAATAGTTGGGGAAAGAGCTGACAGCACAATTTTAGAAAACTATAGGAAAGCTGCCCATATAGATTTAGTAAGTCTGGTACTATAGAGAAGTGGATATGAAATTGCAAGAATACTACCAGAATAATTTAAAGGAGACAAAAATCAAGGGGGAAGGGGAGGGGCAATGATAAAATTTAGACAGTCAATAGTTTAGACATCTCCATGTATGAAAAGGATGAGATCTAAACAATAGATCTTAATGCCATAGAGTGCTGTGACCAGAGAAGTAAAAAGTTAAGATGTGGTATCAGAAGTCTCTCTAAGAAAAGAAAACAAAACAAAACAGACACAGAATAACTAGCAACTTGATACTGCTTAAGAATCTCCTTTCAGTCAACATTGACAGCAAATTTCTGTTAGTACTGGACTTTGGCAAGAAACTACTACCAAACAAAAGCTATAGAAACATCTAATGTATTCTGAAAAAAGAGGGTTTGTAATAAAACCCAGGTTTGTAATCCTTATTGGATGACCAGATTTTTGCCTTAAAATGCATCCTTAAGGCAAACATCCAGGGAGCATACTTCCTTCCCTCCCCTAGAACTCCAATATCTAGGAAGCTATGATTCCCAACTGCAAACATTCCTTCATGAATAGGGTTGCAAAAGACAAGTAGTGGGAATAAGGATTCCCATCATCAGAGCCCTGAGAGTAGAAAGCATACCACTCCTCTTTACTTGTATGGGATTGCCATTCCCACATGAATCCTATCAAACATACCCACCTCCTCCCTAAAATTACTGATCCAACTTCACTAATCTAGGCAGACTACATATATACTGCCTGTCTTAGGCACCATGCAACACAGGACACCTGAGGTCAGGAGTGTTGGTGGTACACACTAGGTTTAGAGTACCACGGAATACTGTCTTTTGTTGACTTGGTGAATTCAATTGGATTTCCCTCTAGCTTGACATTAGACCATCAATCATCATTCTTTTAGTTTGGTGGCCCAGACAGCTTTAAAACTACCTGACTATGTTTTTATCTGTCCTATATATCTTCATCTTGTTCGCAAAATCTCATAAGATACTGTTAAATGTTATATTGAAACCCAGCAATATTAGGTCTATGGTATTCACATGTCAAATTATTCCTGTCAAGAATAAAAGAAACAAAGCTGGTTTGAAACGATGTGTTTCTGATGAATTCATGTTAACTGAAAGTGGTCACCATTTCCCTTACTCAAAAACCAACATTTAACAATGTACTCTAAAATTTTCCTAAATTAAAGTCAAGCTCTCCAGCCTAGGGGTTGAATCAATATTTCCCTGACCTATGAAATAAGGGATTAGATTTAGATGGTCTTAACATCCTGAAACCATGATTCTGCTGTCGAGCATTTATGGAAACTTTTGATCATTTAATACATATTTTTACATGTGAAAAGAATTGTTTTTCTTTCCTCTATTAGAATTTTAGTACCGGCTGATTGTAACACAACGTGTTGACAAGGAAGAGAAAGAAAAATCTTGAAGCAATAAAATTGAAATCAGACTCCTTTTTGCATAGACTGGAGAATAAATAATATTTGGTCTAGAACTTGGTCGTCTATTGTTACAAAAATAAAAATGAACAGGAAAATTAAAGAGTCAAGAGTTAATACTATTGACTATGCTTGAATAAACATGAATAGGAATCAAATAATAATTTGTATAATCTGCATAGTTCTATAAGATTTACAAAAGACTTTCCGTATTCAACCACTATAGTACTGACAACCATCTGTCCTTTTCACTAATGATTTTTAATGGATTCCAATTACATAAATATAGTACAATAGGATAGCTCACACTACATGCCTTAGCTCTATATAGTTGTTAGTTACCATATATATTTATAAGCAAATACTTACTATATATATATATATATATATATATATATATATATATATATATATATATATATACACAAACACATACTTATAATTATTGCAGCTAAAGGAATAAAAACACAATATATCAACATATATAGGCATGGTTCTTCCAACCAGGCAACTCAAAAGCTTTCAGTTGATGGGCAAGGCCAAATTCTAGGAAGTTCAGAATACAGTCTAGCTACATAGATGCTAACATTCTTGCTGCTGAGCAGGGAAGTAATAGCATCAATTCTGCTTGCCCCAATGTCCAGGTGATATGTATCTGTACTGGCTCTTGATGATACTGAATTTTTACCCATTACTCTCCTTTATGCAAATAAGTGCAGGGGATATGATTCACCTCAGTCATGCCCAGCCTTGACGTGTCAGTTCTGTCTTACAGACAAGGGCAGATATGCACAGGTGCTCCTGGTAACATCCCTCCACATCTCCTTATCTATCTTTGCTCCTCACTTTTGTTTACTGGTCTCAACCAAGGTCACATCCACTATGATATCACATGCCCCTGGCCCTCTAAAACCCCACTTCCCAGTCCAGTCTGATCTCTTGATTTCTGAGTCTTTCCATCATTTTCTGATCCTTCAGAGTTTTCTGGGTACTACACAGATGTACCCTTGCTACACTTATTAGGCAGTTAACAAAGTGACAAAGTAGATAGAGCATTGGTCCTAATGTCAGGAAGATCTGAGTTCAAATTTAAACCCAGATACTTATTAGTTGTGTGACCCTGGGCAAGTCATTTAACTCCTGTTTGTCTTAGTTACCTCATCTGTAAAATGGGGATAATCATGGCATCTACCTCCCAAGGTTGCTTTGAAGATCAGATTAGACAACTGTAAAGCACTTAGCACAGTGCCTGACAAATAGTAAGAGCTATATAAATTTGCAATGCTCTTATTATTCCTTAACCCCTATTAGCCTCAGTTTCCTCATCTGTAATGTGGGGTAATAAAAGCGTCTGCTTTACTAGGTTATTTTGAGGTTAAGACATTTATAAAGTGGCTTGCCAGTCTCAAAGTTCTAGATAAATGATAATTATTATTATGTCTCCAAGTCCAGCATTCTATTAATCAATATTGGCTCTTTGTTGTACCACTAGCCAAGTATGACCCCCCCCCCCACACTGTGGGATAATAGGCTTAGCATCTACCTATTACTCCATTACTGGGGGAAAAAATGGTAGGTCCCTATGGGGGGGGGGGGGGTTGAATTGAGAAATTTTGAAGAAAAAATTGAATGAAGGATATGACTTCCAGAACTTCCTGGTCCAGAAACTCAGATAACTGGTATATCCATATCCAGAATTTCAGAAGTTTGAGAGTTTTTTAAGGATTTTTGTGTAACAGTCTTCAGGTTTTATGGAGGAAAAGAATGCATGTTAGAAAAGAAAATAAATATTTTAATACAAAGCCTTCAACTACCTATAAATGTAGATAGTGATAGTTGAGAAGGAACAGACAAAATCTTCACAAAAATATTGACTATGCTAAAGCAGCTCTTGGGCTACATATTTCTTACATGAGACTCTATGAATATGGAGATTTGCTAGATCCAGAGACACTCAGGGAGGCTTTCTAGTGGCAGATGTCAGTTTTAAGAAACATTCTAAACACATTTTTCAGGTTAGATGAAGACGTTGTCTCAATACCAGGCAAGTCTAATCCCACATGTAGAGAGTACAAAAGTATAGACTCCTTAGGAGGCAGAGGCCATTTTCAAATTCCCACAGATTTGAGGATTGTCAGGTGATTGTCCATAGGGATAGAAAAGACTGTGAGAAAAATATAATACTTCATACTATAATGAGACAGGTGAAACTTCATTTGTTATTGATTAAGATCATCACAGAAGAGAAGAGGGACCTGGATATTGAAATTTTATTATTTAAAACATGGGATCCTAAAGCGAGGAGGAAATTTCAACTTTACAGGTATCGCTGAGATCTGACATATAGCTGGATGTGGAATATAGCTATGGAATAATATATCTCATTCAAAAAGAAAAGAACAGATTTTAAAGTGTGGTAGAGTAGCATTGTATATTAAGTAGATATACTAATATGAGGAAATCTATGAACCAGAGAAGTGATAGTACAGAGCATTTGTTTGAGACTCAGTAAAGGGAGAAAAATGTGATAATATCAAAAGGACATACTTTCTCAAAATCAAGGCAAATGTTTACACTTTGACTTGCTTTAAGGACAATTTCACACTTCAAAAGGTAGAGGAAACAATGAAGGGATTGCTACTTTGGACCTTATTCTGAATGACATGTTAATGAAGTCAAAATAATGAATATATTAGGGAAAAGTATACATTTCATCTTAGAATTTGGCCTAAAGATGAAGAAAACTGAGTGTAGGCCAATGAAAACTACAGATTCAAGAAGAATCAGTTTTTAAGGGCAACTAAGTGATGCAGTATATGGAGTACCAGGCCTGAAGTCAAGAAGACCTATCTTCATGAGTTCAAATTCAGCCTCAGACATTAGCTACGTGACCCTGGGCAAGTTACTAATGCCTGTTTACTTCAGTTTCCTCATCTGTAAAATAAGTTGGAAAAGGAAATGGCAAACTACTCCAGTGTCTTTGTAAAAAAAAAAAACAAACCTACATGGAATCAATGAGAGTTAGACATGACCAAAAATTGATTACACAATTTTTTTAAAAGTTCAGAAAAAAGACAGAATCCCATGATCTTAAAAGTCATTGGCTTTTTTAAAAAGCAATGTTGAAAGAAAGAGGAAAAACAGATTCAATGTCCAGCATTGGTGACATAAAGATGAAGAATAATGAATAGTTGCGTATAGTGGCCAGCCTTTATTTTGCTTCTGATTTCTCTTTGGGGGAAGGTCATTTTTAGGCTGGAAAGGAGAGAAGAAACATCGTTCACAGCAAGTCACACTTCAAAATAAGATAGACAATAAATGCTAAGAGATCACTTACTTACACTAAACTAATCCTCAATGAACTACACTGCAGGTACTGAAGGAATGATAGATCTGAGTGTTGAAGCCCTGGCCAATGCTCTTTGAAAAACTATCAAGAACAACAGAGGAAATGAAGACCTGCAGACAACCAAATATAATAGTGTTGATTTTTTAAGAGAAAAGGAAAAAGGAAAGACTTTTTAAATTATATATTAGTGAACTTGATTTCAATTCCTGGCAAAAAATCTAGAACATATTAAGTGAACCATTTGTAATATTTTAGAAGTGATGATCATTTAGAACAGCGGTTCTCAACCTGTAGGTCGCAACCCCTTTGGGGGTTGAATGACCTTGTCACAGGGTTCACAGGGGTCGCCTAAGACCATCAGAAAACACATATTTCCCATGGCCTTAGGAACCGAGACACTGCTCCTCTATCCATCTCCAGGTGGGTCCACCCACATGCAGATATGCTCACATACAAGTATTGAAGGGTTGTGGCATTAGGAAGGTTGAGAACCACTGTTATAGACAAATAAACAAAGACAAAAATAAGTAGTCTTTGCCTCAAGAAGTTGACATTCTACATGTATCATGTTTGCAGATAACCAAATACAAGCTTATTTGAGAAGGAACAGAGGACTAACAGCTGCATAAAACTGAGCTAATTTCTGAATGAAAATCATTTCTTATTAGAGGCTGAGGTCAAGCAGAAATGTCTTCTTGGCAAAGAAAGACAGAGATAGCTTATTAAAAGACCTAAAGGTAGAATGCCAACTTCCGTAGTCTACTCTAGGTAGAATACAGAGTGTGTGAACAGGTGCGTTGAAGGTAGATTTGGGGGAGATTTAAATGCCATGCTGAAGAAATTATATTTCACTCTAGAGACAATAAAGAGATAAGTTTCAAATGATCTACTAGCTTCTCATTTCATTCAGATACTGAGCTTGAATTATCAGATTGACCTCAGTCAATCCTAGTCCATAAAATGTGGTTTTCAAAGAACTCAGTGATTCTTAAGTTCTTGACCTGCTTTATAGGTTAGTTTTGTTTTGGTTTTTTTTTCCTATAGTGGCTACCTCAAATAGTCTTCCAATTTTTCAGTCTTCTGACATTGTTCTGAAATGTCTTGTCTCATTGAATCATCAAGTTCTATTCGGTTCATGCTGTTTTTCAGGAACACCACTGTTTGGATCATATTTTTATCTTCTCCTCTAAGGTATTTGCTATCTTAATTTTGGCAAGAACCTTAATTTTCTTTCCACTCTTTGAATCCTCATGGCTAAGCCTTTCTTTTTCCTGATGCTCTACTTGTGTTTTTGGTAGAATTAAATCTTCTTAGAGGTTTACTTCTTGGGCTACTCTTAACCAATGGTATTTTGTAATTGTATTTGAATTTTTCTTCTGTTTAACCATATCTCCAGGTTCAGTTACCACACTGATACTTTAAGTCCATGCCCGTCTCCATCACCTTCCATACTTTGGACAGGGAGAGTAGGCCTTACGTGGTCCTATCCCCTTTGCAATCTTGATGACATGGCCCTGATGTTGATTCTGTCCTATTGAAACTCTAGATCTGGTATCTGAAAGTAGGCCCCATCTTCTCCCACAATCTATGGTTTCTGCTTTCATATACTTATAGTGGATGATGACTGATGGCTTTGCACCTACCTCTGTCCTTTGCTCCTTACACAATAACCAACTGGGAGTTGGCTCCTTCCATACTATACCTACAGCTGCCCCTCACAGAATGTTGGAGACCCTACTGATCTCGGGACTCCAGGAATATTCCCCTTAGGGGCCAAGAAGACTCTGGGCAGTTGCCCAGTTAGAACTGGCCTGTCTCCTGCTTTGGCTATGACAGGAATATTAGTTTTACAATTTATGGAGGGGTATAGGATATACAAATATTACCTATCTTATTCAGTGATGGTGGGGGCTGGGAGTAGTTCTGTCCCTAAGTGATCAGATCTCTTTGGCTATAGGCTACATTTGCCAGATAATAGTTTGTTTGTTTTTTCTTTTTCCTCTGGTGCAATACCACTCAGAAAACTCATACACCATGTTGTCATCTTTTTGTGCGATCTTGGACTGAATATAGAATCTCAGAGGTGTTACCCTTTGGTCATATAGAGTATTGCTTCATATGGCATTCTCTTAAACCTTAACTGGATTATTTATGAGGGAAGGTAGGTCTACTAAAACAACAAAAAAAGGGCTTTGGGGGCTAAAGTGGGAGAAGAAGGGGCCTAATTGAACAAAGAGAAATCAGAGCTTTTTGATTCTTATTTTGCTTCTGTTTTCTCTGGCAAGGAGAATAAATCTTGAAATAAAAATGACAGAACAAAAATGACTAATCGAGAATTGGTCCTCAAGATAAGTAAGGAGATAGTAAAGAAGCACTGAGCTGCTCTTGATGAATTCATGTCACCTAAACTAGATGAATTACATCCTTGGGTACAGAAAGAACCAAGTGAATCACTACCTATGACAATGAAAAGATCAAGGAAAAATGAGAGAGGTACCCCATGAGTGGAGAAGGGCAAAAGTCCCAATTTAAAGGAAAAATGAAGAGAATAGTCAATGAGCTTGACTTGTAGTAAAAATTCCAGAATGGATCCTTCAAGAAATTGTTACCAAACATTCAGAAAAGGAACCAGCAATTAACAAATAGGTTATATATAGTTTATTCAGACGTTTCCTGAGGCTATAAGAATGTTTCTGATAATAACCTCATGGAAGGGTTAGAGAAACATGGATCAGGTCAGAATGCAATTAGTCAGACTAAGAATTAGTTGGGTGACTGGACTCAGAGTCAGTGTTAACTGTTCTTGACATGGGGAGAGGTATTCAATGAAGTACTTCAGGGATCTGTTCTTGGCTCTCTGCTGTTTAGTATTTTTATCATTCATGTAAATAAATGCATAGATGGCATATTGACCAAATATGCAGTTGACACAGTTCTGGGACAGAGGGTAGATAGATGACCCATCTGATAGAGCACTGGACCAAGAGTTAGAAAGCCCCAAGTTTAAATCTGGTATTATATACTTACTAGCTATGTGACGCTAGGCAATTCACTCAACCTGTTTGCCTGTTTCCTCAACAGAAAATGGGGATAATGATGGCACCTACCTCCTAGGATTGTTGTGAAAATCAAATGACATAATATCTGCAAAGCACTTAACACAGTGCCTAGCACATAGTATGTGTAAGTTAATGTTAGTCATTATTATTAATTATTATTACTAACACATTGGATGAGAGAATGAGGACCTGAAAGGATAAACAGGCAAGAACATTTGGGCTGAATTTAGTAAGAAAAAATTCAATTGGGATAAATTTAAACTCTTTTACTTAAGTAAAAAAAAAAATCAACCTGGCAAATAATAAATGGGGTAGGTATGGTTAGAAAACAATTATTCTGGAAAATATCTAGTGATTTTAATGGATTGCATGCTCAATATGAGTGAGCAATATAATGTGGAAGCCAAACATATTGTCTTAGACTGCATTAATAGAAGCATAATTTTCAAGAACAGAGAGGGAATAGTCCCACTGTACTCTGTTCTCATCAGCATTCATGGTGAATATTGTGTTCAATTTTGGGCATCAGAGTTTAAGAATGATATTGATATTGATGACCTGGAGAATGTCCAGGGCAGGGCCACCAAAATGATGAATGCCCTGAGACCATGTCATACAAAGGTCAGTTGAAGTGAATGGGAAAACTTAGTTTGAAGGGGAAAAAAGAATTGGAGAGAAGGGTACAAAACTGTGATATTTGGGACATGATGGCTGTCCTCATGTATCTGATGTGCTGTCATATGGAGGGAGGAAATACATATATACAAAGACACATGCATAGATCTCTCAGTATAAAAACACTATTTAATGCGAAATTTTCAAGTAAAATACAAGAAAAATAGAATGTTCTTACCCTCAGTGTTTTGAAATGTATGGTAGCCATAAAATGTTTTTTCATTTCCTCACATACTGTACAAATTCAATTACAATCATCTTAACCAAAAACTACACAATTTTACAATAATATTTCATGTATTATAATATATTTCTTCTTGAACTTATTTCAAGAAACTACTATACTCTGGACTGAAAAAATGATGGGCTATAATAAAATATGAATGTCACTTAGACCAATTTGATTTTGAATTACACCCCAATGAGCTGGTATACACAAAAATTTGTTTATTTGCTAAGGAAATTTAATGACAAAGAGACTAGCCTAACTTTATTTCCTAAATTTCATAGATTTCCATTTTACCCTGAAAACCTTGTGAAATGTTTATGTATTAAGTGGATGTAACCAAGTTTTAGGATGACAAAGATTTTTTAGCATTGGATTTTTAAAGTTACCACAAGAAATTCTAATATAAAAGGATTAATTTGTCATTGTTTACTCTTTTTTATTCCCTAACAAAGCAGGAAAAAACCAAACTTTTTTCTCATATGCTCTTAAAATATGTTAGTACGTTATTCTGAAAGGCAAAAAAAAGCTTCAACCAAGAATTATTTATCTGGTAAAGTGAATATAATCTTAAAGGGGGAAATGGACCTTTCATAAAATAGAATACTTTCTGACAGAGAAAGACCCAAGGAGATATTGAGAAATGTAAACATAGGAGTGAAGAGAGACATACAAAGATAAATGTATTTGACCAATTAGAAGGGACTATACAATGATGAAATATTTATATTCTAATAGAAGTAAAAAACAAATAACCCTTCTGAGCATTGCCTTCAAAGGTAAGAGAGGTAATATAGAAAGGAGAGAATCTGAAAGCAATTTTGTTATAGTCTGATGATTTTTGAAAGGAAGGAAGGAAGGAAGAAAGGAAAGAAGGAAGGAGGGAAGGAGGAAGGAAGGGAAGAAGGAAGGAAGGGAGAGAGGGAGGGAGGAAAGAAGGAAGGAAGGGAGGAAGGAGGAAAGAAATGGGCATACCCTAGGGAAGAAAAACATATGAATGTAGTGGTACTTCCCACCTCATGTAATGAGGCTGCATGAGGAGATTATATAAATATGAAGGAAAGGGTGGGGGGAGTAGTATAGCCATGAACCATAAAAGAAGGAGGTGGAAGAAGCAGGCTACATACAAACCTCACAGAGGCAGCTTTGTTGCACAATAGTATGTTGGGCCAAGAGTCAGGAAGATCTGAGTTCAAATCTAGTTTCAGATATTTACTATATGGATAACCCTGGGTAAATCACTTAACTTCTGCTTGCCTCAGTTTCCTCAACCATAAAATAGGAATAATAATAGCAACCACATTGCAAGGTTGTTGTGAAAATCAAATGAGATAATATTTGTAAGAGTTCCTAGAATAGTTCCTGGCATATCATAAGTATAATATATGTGCTTATTCCCTTCTCCCTTATACAAACCACACAAAGGAGGACTAAGTATACATATGCCCACAAACAAAGAATATGACACAGAAATATCAACCAAAAATCAAGTAGGGATAAGAGAACTGAAAAAGATGGGACATTACGCTAAGAAGAAAATCATCTTTAAAGGATGAAGCATGAAGGGATTATTATTCAAGGAAATAAAGGGTAAAAACAGGTGATTTGGGGACTGGGAAAGAAGAGGGGCAGTGGAATAGAAGTAGATTACATCAAATATAGATCACTGCTGTTGAGCGCATTCCTTACCTCTTAGTGCCATCTTCTTTATAAAGAATAGGTAGGAAACAAAGGGAGGAATTTATGAAAGATATGATAAAGGGAAATACGTAGAATTAAATGGAGAAAAAAATACCCAGAAAACAATAATAAATGAACATTAATGAGATGAACTCACCCCAAAAAAGGATCAGAATAGATTCAAAAGCAGAATCTAACAATATGTTTCTGAAAGAAACACACTTGAAAAGGAAAGGATGACAAAGATTTAAAATAAAAGGCTAAAGCAAAATCAAATATGCTTCAGGTGAACTTAAAAAAAAAGGTAAAGATAGTGATCATAATCTCAAGCACTCAAAGATGAAAATAGATTTGATAAAAAAAGATAAACAGGAAAATAACATTTTACTTAAACTCACTACAAAATATAAACTAAGATCATTACTATCTATATCTATATCTATATCTACCTATCTATCTAATCTATCTATATGCACTAAATGGAATAGCATCTAAATAGTTAAAATAAAAATCACATGACTCATAAGAAAAAAGTAGGCAGTAAAACAATGAGAGTCAAGGATCGCAAACAACTCTCAGACCAAAGCAAATCTAAGCAAAAATATACATGACAAAGAAAAGGACCTGAATATAATTTTAGAAAAGTGATAGATCACCAAGAATTACTAAATGAAAACAGAAAACAATGAAGTTCTTTCTCAGTAAATATACATGACACCTCTTAAAAATTTTGGTCATTTTGCAGGGCTTCTTAAACTATTTCCACTTGTGACCCCTTTTCCACCTTTCAACATTGTGTATTGGTGTTGAGTGGATTCAGGGCATGCATGGCACAAAGTGCCATTCTTTGTGTTCAGAACCAAGGCTGCAGAGTTTTGCAATGCAATATGGCAAGCACTGCCAGAAATACCTTGGATTTCATTATGTGTTTGATTTTTAATTCGTTTTTGGTCATTGTGCATTCATTATCATTAACAATTTTTCATGACCCCATATGAGGTCACAGTTTAAGAAGCACTGTTCTAAGGGACAGAGACTTCACAAAATGGTAAGATATCAAAAATATAATTTACCAAAAATACTGCAAAGCAAAGCAACTACTTGCATCAGATTTCAAACTATTATTCAAGGCAATAATCATCAAAACTATATGATATTAGCTAATTATATATATACATATATACACACACACACACACACACATATATATATATATATGTCTATCAATAGAAGAGATTTGGTACACAATTTAAACATAACAACTGGAATTAATAAACCTAAAGTCCCCATCTGCTAGGGTAAGGACTGATTATTTGACAAAATATGCTGAGAAAATGACAAGTAGGTGGGAATTAAGTTTATATGAAGAGCTGACACCATATATCAAAATAAGTTCCAAATAAATGGATATATGACCTAGATATAAAAGGTTATATAATTAACAATTTTTTTTCAGTTTTTCAGGAACATTTTATTCCTTTTTTTAAACTTTTATTTATTTTAGTTTACATCATTCATTTCCACGAGATTTTGAGTTACAAATTTTATCTCCATCTTACTCCTACCCACCATCCCAAAACAGCCATGTCAGTGTATCCCCCCTCCCCCAATCTATTCTCTCCTATGTCTTACCCCCTCACCCCTCTGACTTTTTGGTAGGGCAGGATGGATCTTCCTACCACAGCACCTGTGTATCTTAAGTTCCAGTTGGATGTAGTTAATAATAATTATTATTATTATTGTATATATTGAATTTATATATATATATATATATATATACATATATATTTTTAACATCTGATTATAGAACTTTAAATTCTACATTCTTTCTCTTCCTCCCTCGTCACCCACCCCCACTGGAAGGACAAGCAATCAAATACAGGCTGAACATGTGTAACTACGCAGAACTTCTCCACATTGGGCATATTGTGAGAGACTGATTATATGTCCA
>CM053584.1:96471808-96553716 GCA_028627135.1 Pseudochirops cupreus
ATTTTTTTAAGGTGTTAATTTCTTCAGTCAGGTTGCTGACTCTCTTTTCACGATTTTCTTGCATCATTCTTATTTCTCTTCCCAATTTTCTTCCACTTCTCTCATTTGGTTTTCAAAATCCTTTTTCAGTTGATCTCTAGCTTTTAGGCAGTCTTCATGTTTCTTGGAAGCTTTTGATGTGGGAGTTCTGTCTTCCTCTCATTCCCTGCTTTGATCCTTCTTTTCCCCAAAGAAGGAGTCTAGGGTTTGGTTGCTGTTCTTACTTTGCTTCCTATGCTTATTCATGGCTGGCCAATCAGAGATTTTTTAGCTCTGTGAAACTCTGCTTCCAGAGGGGAAAGCTCTGTCCCAAATTGCTGGGGTTTTCCCAGCTGCCAGAACTTTTAGTAGGCTGCTGGGGCCCTCCTCAGCTCTGGATCACTGAAAAGAGACCCCAGGACCACCACCCAAGACCACAATCCAGATCCAGGCTGCTCAACACAAGAGCACTTGGCCTCTGAAAGATCGCCTGGCTCCCCTGCAGTCTGCAGGGCAGGAGCTCGGAAGCAGCAATGTGGAGGCGGGTGCAGGACCTCCACTTCTGCCTCTTCCTTGCCCTGGAGGTGGTTTGGCCAGACCTGCTTTTTTCTCCCAATTTTTAGCCAAGTTCCACTAACCTTTCACTTAGTCTTTTTTTTTTCTTTATGGCTTGATAATTCTGAAAACTGCCACAGCTGCTGCAGATCAGCTCTTCTGTTGCTCCAGCTGCAGCTGAGCTCATCTGGCTGCCCCAGGACCAAGCCCTCATTTCAGGCTGGGCTGGTTTCGGCTTCCAGCCCTGAGATAGTGCCTCCTAGACGAGTTGCCTTTAGCGGAAAGTATATTTGTGTGTGTTTTAGAGTTCTAGAATTTGTTTAGAATCATATTTTATGAGTATTTTGAAGTGGCTATGTGGGAGCTGTGATACTTTGCTGCTCCTATGCTGCCATCTTGGCTCCACCCCCAATAAACAAATTTAAAAGCACAGGTAGGTTCAAATCTCATCCCCATTAAAACCATCAACACCTATATGGAAAAATGATACAAATTACTAATAACAACTTTAAGTGGTCAAAACAATTTTGAGATTTTACCTCATATTAGTTAGATTGGCAAAAATGAGAAAAAGGGAGAACAGTAATTGTTGAAGGGTCAATAAGAAGACAGGAGCACTGGTCCATGGTTGGTAGATGTTTGCATCAATTCTACAGAATAATATGGAACTAATTCCAAAAAATCACTAAACAATACATGTCCTTTGATCCAGTAATACTTATACTACATCTATACTCTAAGAGTAGAAGAAAGAAAGAAGAGGAAGATTCAGATAAAGAAAAAATGCTTCTAAGACATTGTTTTATTATAGCAAAGAATTTCAAAGGATTGAATGCCAATGAACTGAGAAATAACTGATCAAATTATGCTTGTTAATATAATGGAATATTGTTATGCCATAAGAAATGACAAAACAGAAAATCTCAATGGTTACTCCTGAGGCCTACATAAACTAACATAGAGTTAAGTAAGCAAAACCAGAACAATTTATATAACAACAACACTATAAAGAAAAATAAAATTTAAAAGATTTAAGACTCTGATCATCAAAATGACCAGCTCAAAACCTTAAAAAGACTGATTAAGCATTTTATCCATCTCTGGATTGAGGTGGTGAACACAAGGTACAGAATGCATGTGTGTGTGTGTGAGAGAGAGAGAGAGAGAGAGAGAGAAGGAGAGGGAGAGAGAGAGAGAGAGAGAGAGAGAGAGAGAGAGAGAGAGAGAGAGAGAGAGAGAGGTGTGCTATTAACATGGTCAATGCGTAGTATTTTCCTGAGGAAAAGGATAGGACAAAGTAGCAGTAGTGCTATGGGGGATTGGTGGCTGCAGAGAGGAGTTGTAAAGAAAGAAAAGAGGGCCATTGAAACATTTTTAAAAAACAAAGTACTAACATTGAAAAGGAAAAAGTCAAGGAGGATTGATTTGAAAATAACCTGCTTAAGTTGTTACATTCATTTAGAAAAGCAAATGTTCTTAATAGACATTCAAAGTTTTCTGGGTTTTGTGCATATGAAATGTTTTTTCCTTTTGGATGATGTACATTGAGCTAATAATGTTTAAAATGTTTTTATTAAGCAATAAAAAACAAAGCATATTAACTCCAACTTGGTTGAAAAATAAGCAATGAAGCTTAGACTCCTCACTCAGTTGTTTTAGACAACTAATTGGCTAAGTCCATGGAATTCTTCACATGCTGTTATTGGGAGAGAACAAAAAGACCATTCAAAAGATCATTATATTTGCTCAACAAAATGGGTTACTTTTGATTCTAAAACCACAACACTGAAAATCTTTTCTTTGGATACAACACATAAATTTAGGCCCCAGACTTGTCAAAAATCTCAATGTCTCAATGTTATGAGATATAACATATCACTGAAAATCCAATTTCTGAATTTATAATTGGGCCTTTTTCTGGGAAACATAAGGGCAATCAGTGATGAGCCCAGGAATTTAGCTCATCAAGAAATCTCCAAAATGGAAAGCAAAACCCAGGTACTTTTTTTTTTAAATTTTACTTTATGATTATATGATAGTACATTGCAAACCTTAAAGTGTTATAAGAATGCTAGTTATCATTATTTTAAACAATAATAATTAAGTACATTGAAGAGTACCAAAGGATATTAGAATGAAATTATAATAAAATAATAATTATTAATAATAACACTAGCATTCCTATAGCACTTTAATGTTTATAATGCACTTTGCATATATTAGTTCATTTAATCTTCACAACTTTGTAACATGGATGCTATTTATATGTCCATTTTTCAGACCATGAAATTGAAGCAGAAAAAGATTAAGCCACGTGCCCAGGGTCACATAGCTAGCAAATGCCTGAAGCAAGATTAAAACTCAAGTCTTCCTAAATCCCAGTAGTGCATTTTGCTCTATCTTTTACAAAATGTTTGCCTCATTTCCTCATCTAAAAAATGAGCTGGAGAAGTAAATGGCAAACCACTTCAGTATCTTTGCCAAGAAAATTCCAAATGGGGTCATGAAGAGTCAGACACTATTGAAATAACTGAATAACAAAAGCAAAACCCTGTCCAGAATGTCGTACGAGCATGCTGGCTAAGTATTATTGGACATTAAGAAGAAATACTGAGAAAAAGGAATAATTTTAGCAGAAAAATAATAAGTTCTGTTTTGGATATGTTGGATATCAGATGCCTATGGGGTATCAATGTTCAAGATTTCCAAAAGGCATTTGGTAATGAGTAGACTGTCCCTCAGGAAAGAAACAGGTGCTAGATGTATAGATCTGGAGGTCATTTTCCTAGAAATAATAATTGAAGATAAATTTCCCAAGTGAGACTGTATTTAATGAAAAGAAAACAAGGTAGAGACTTGGTAGACACTTTATTCTCCTCACTGCACTCTAAAATCCAGTGATACTAGCTTTCTTACTGTTCCTTGCACATGACAATCTAACTCCTGTCACAGAGCCATCAGTCAATCAACAAGCATTTATTAAGATCTTTTTATGTGCTAGGCACTCTGCAAAATGCTGAGGTTACGAAGAAAGGGGAGGGAAAAGTCTGTCCTATAGGTGCTCACATTCTAATGAGGGAGACAACATGTGAAAAATGGTGTTGACAAGACATACATAGTTAAAATGGAACGTCACCTTAGAGGGGAGGTACTAGCAGTTGGGGATAGGAAGGACTGAGAATTTATTTCCTGTGTGAGGCAGATTTTAAAGCTGATTCTTAACGGAAGCCAGAAAGTGGAGGGGAGGAGAGAGAGGATTCCTCACATGAGGGATAGTCAAAGCAAATGCAGTTGGTTCATGGAACATTGGCAATGTCAAGAAAGCCAACATTACAGTTTGCAGAGAGGAGTAAGGGAATGGGGAGAGGGAATAAGTATAAAAAGACTGGAAATCTAGGAAGTTGTAAATTTAATCTGAAAAGGTGCTTTAGGACCACCTATTATAAGCCATACTTACTTGTGAATCTTTTCTAGAATATAACTAACAAAGGATCATCCAACTTTTCCTTTGAAGGGAACCATTTTCTTCCTCCTATTTCTCCACATTGGGATAGCTCTAATTAGTAAGAAGTTTTTCATTATATCCAAATTTTCCCCTTCACACCTTCTGAGCACTAATTCTAGTTCTGAGCTCATGGACTAAGAACAAATCAATTCCCACTTCCTCATAAAAGATTTTCATATACTCAAAGATAGCTATCACAATTGTCTTAAATTTTCTCTTGTTCAGACTAATCATTCCCACTTCAACTAATCCTCATAAAACTAGAGGACCTAGATGCTATTAGGTTGGGATAGATCAAATACAATGCTTGAACCCAGGGAGTTTAAAAAACACATAGAAATTCATGAGGGAAGAGATTTAGGGGACTAGGCAGGCACAAGAGATTATTCAGACTCTTGGACTCAAAGCCAGGTTAAAGGTGGAAAGGAGAAGGATATACAGAGATACACATAAAAAAAAAAAAAACGTGCAACAATATGATAAAGGCCAGCTGGATTTTGAATCTTCACAATTTACCTCATTCAAAGAATGTCAGTCCATCAAACAGCACTTAAAAAGTAACTATTGTGGGCCAGGAACTGTGTTAAGTACTGGGGATACAAGAAAGGCAAAAGACAGTCTCTGTCAGCAAAAAACTCACAATCTATGACCATGACAACATATTCAATATTCCTCTACTAATCTCAGAATGAACTAGTAGCTGAGCATTCAGTTAAAGGCAGTGTAGCCATGATGCTGGACATTCACAACGTTTTATGAATCTATTTATTGCACCATAGATACAACTCTTCAATGACCTCTGATGATGATAAATATCAGGTTGGGCCCAAAACAAGGCATTGTTTGTTCAACAAAGGTCCTTACTTCTGTGATAGACAGAGGAGATGCAGCACAGAGTCCAGGTTAAAGAGGGATTTTCTGTGAAAGTATCCAAGATGCTTCTGTTTGTGGATGACATTGTGATGACTGCCTCTAGTCCACAATCACTGTGAAGCCTCCTTGGAGAGATCTATGATTACTGGAGGAATTTGACCTGATCATCTACACAGGATAGCCAAAGCAGAAAAAAATTATCAATTCTCAGACTACAACATGTATTTGTATGGATATCTTACAGTTTATCCATCAGTATGTATTTCTGGGACAGATAGTACAAATGGACAAATGAGGCCCAGAATTAAAAAGAAAAGGCTAGAATGCATTCAGAAATTGCAAAGCTCCTTTAAACAAAGCTCCATCTTTTTTATATCAATGGATAGCTAGACTTAGAATGCAACAGTCTCTGAAGAATTGAAAATTAACATCACAAAGAGGGCTATGGAGAGATGCATTTGAATATGAGTAAGTTGCAATGTAGAACTCTGAAAAACATGAACAAGATATGTCATCAAGGTAATATTGCTGTGGTGGTGGGTTTTGTTGTTGTTGTTGTTGTTGTTGCGTTTGTCCTTCATTTTTGAAAGAGGACCATGGAATCAAGAAAATGATGACATGACTTGCAGTTGACTTTGACTTGAGTGAGGGAGGGCTGTGAAAGGTCACCAACCACATTTTCTCCTCTAGAGCCATCTGGTCCAGTGGCAAGATATTCATCAGGATGATTGGAGATGACCCAGGATACAATGGGAGACCCCAGCACTTTTAGGCTAAGGTCTTTTCATGTACTCACTTAGGGTGAGGTAACACCCATTCAATGAATAGCCCTCTGCAAGAAGTGAGTCAAGGCATGGCCTTTTAATTGAAAAAAAAAGAAGAAATCAAGCTGGGAGGGGAAGACCCTCAGGGTTGCTGTTCCAAAGAGAAACAGTTACCAATGACATTCACTCCAAGCCAGGAGGGCCCAAAATACAGCCTTTAAGTGAAGCCTGGGCAGGGACCTATTGTGGTCTAATCTTTAGATTGGAGAAGAAAGTGAGACTAGCAACCTTACACAGCCCTCACTCACTCAAATCAAAGTCAACTGCAAGTCATGTCATCACTTCCCTGATGCCATGGTCCTCTTTGAAAACAAAGGACAGACATAATATGTCAAGATAATATATGACAAGGAAGGGAAGGTGGGCTGTTCATACAGTTAGGGTTAGAGATTATAGGTGAACAGCCAGCGTGTTCCAGTGGTACCTTTGTGACAAGAGAAACAGAAGGCTTCCACAATGTTATCTGGTGTCTGTGGGGTGAATTCATGGGAGGATAGGACAAGAGGTGCACATTCTGGCCAGGCATCAATGAATTTAAATTTGGAGAGAACTTTGAGATCTATGAGATTATATTTGCATATTTGTGTATTTTTAATATGTACTCTGAATTTACATAAATCATATTCCACTCATACTGCTTAGAAATGTTCTGTACATAGGCTGATGGATTAAATCAGTATAAGGTAAAGAAATTACAAACACTTTCATATCAATACAAACTTATAATAAAAATAAGTAAAGAAAGCAAAGAAAGATATATTCACACCAAAATATTTAATAGTATTTTGAAACAAGTAGGTCATATTATTCTTTCCAACATTACAGTAAACAAATTTATTTGAGAAAAAAAACCTTTTTTTTTAAGTTCAAGTAATGAACTTCAAGAGAAAACACTCCTAATTTGTCAAAGATATGTATATGGCTATCGTGATAAAGAAATTTCCAAGTTTAATGTTTTAGTCTTCCCTCTAAAAGATGTTATTTTAATTTTATTAATAATGTCACGTAGCAGTTGCATTGCTTGTTGTTCTTGTTGTTGTCATTTTGGTGCCAAGTGAACAAGAATGATTAGGGAAAATATTCAACTTAGAGTCAGAAAACATGTTCTAAATCTGTTATTTAATCATTATGTGACCCTGAACAAATTCTTTGAGCCTCAACTTTTTCACCTGTGGAATGGGGATAATAATTATACTACAAGCCTCATAGACTAAGAATCTGAGGGATGATGTAATACAAGATGTTTCATAGCTAGTTACTATTGTGATTCCTTGTATCTTCTAAGATATTTTTAACTTTTATTTAAAATGTATTCCTTTTTGGATGGGAATGTTTCTTGGACTACATGATCAGGAAAATAATTTTTTTAATTCATTTAACATTTCCTAGAGAGCATGTTAATTTTGCAATAGAAATGTGTTATAAAGCGTTGGTCATAGTTAAAGAATGGCATAATTTTAAAATCTTTTTGATATAATCCTACTAATAATATGTAAAAACTGGGAAAAGGCTAACTAGGTCAAACTAAAAGGTTGAATAAGCTTACATACAGTAATGTTGAATGAATAAATCAAACATAGTATTTCCTACAAAAAAGTTTGTAGCCGGAGACAAAAAGGGATCACCTTGATTCAGATCTGGTGATTTTTTTTCCATATTAAAATGACTAATTTGATACCTGTTTTTATTTTTTTTTGCCACCCTATTATACTCACCACTGGTAAAACAAACAGGACATTTTAGCTTTAATCTTCTTACTACATAACCCAAATAACTTCAGTCATGTTTGCATTAATGCTGCATTAATCATGTTGTTGCGTATTAATGAGTTTTCAGGCTATGCTAATTACTGTCATAGATTCTGCAGCAGCCCATTAAATATACAAATTACAGAATTAAAGAGCCAGAGCTCTTCATGATTAATCTCTAAATGGAGAAAAACTAATGATGTCTGTACAAAGTTTCTCTCTACTTTTGGCTGAGTGAGCCCGGTGAACAATCAATTAGCCTATTTGAAGAATAAGATCTTTCATATCAACTGATTTTATATACATTTTTCCCATTGACAACAGACACATTCATGTTTGCCACAATATGGGTTTCATTTTTTAAAAAATTGTTTCTAGGCTTACTTTTATATACCCTTGGATTTCTCCTATAACTTCTTGGTACAGAGCATATTTTGATATTAGGAAGGTCCATCTTGGACTCCATCCAAGAGGGCTTCACTACTGAAGTACCAAAAGGACCTCATTATTAGATAGCTACATTTATCAGGTGTTCCCATAATATGTACCCTAAGGAGAGCATTAAGAAGGCTGTATACGGAACAGTGGAAAGAGCATTAGGCTAGGAAATGTGGATTTGGAGTCTCATATTTGTCACAAAATATCAGCATAACTTTAGGCAAGTCAATTTGACTCCCTGGATCTCATTTTCCATATTGTTAGAATACAAAGGTTGGACTAAATGACCACCAAGGCCTCTTCAAGTTCTAGCAATCTATGAATCCAGAGTACATTTTTAATTTATTGTTAATCTAAAGGAACAAACCTGGTACTATATGACTAGACTGCAGTAAATCTCTTTTCATCAAGGTCAAGGGTGTTATTATACTCATTTATAATAATCTTTGATATAAAAAAGCAAGACGCTTAGGTTCATTTCATAGAATCAAATCATTTAACATTGATTGAAGAAGAATCTATTCCCTGGGAAGGGCTACTCCCAATGTAGTCCAATGTAAACACAGTCAATCAAAATCTTTTCTCATTTTCACTTAAAGAAGTACCATGAAGATAAATTAACTTTTAAAAAATTTCAACTTACTGATTATTGGTGTATATTAGTCAGTCAAGAGACTTTAGCCATGACATTTGTTTATATAAAGTTATGAAATATAGAACCATAGAGAGTGAGAGATGAAAAGCATCTCAATTACCCTCTAGTCTGACTTCCTCATGTTATAGTATATAATAAATGATTTGACTAATATCACATCTTTATTTCAAGTATTTCTTTAAATAGTTTAATGCTTAGCCTTCAAATAACTGTTATTTTCAGATAATATTTTACATAGGAATATGTTTAAATGGTTTTTCCATATGTTTCTGGTATAAATATATGTGTGTGTGTGTGTGTGTGTGTGTGTGTGTGTGTGTGTGTGCATTCTTACCCACTGGAAGTTCTTGTGTAGTAAAGACAATAGCCTTGTCTTCTACAGTTTATGAATCTTCAAATAACATTTATCATTGCTTTCTATAGACAATAATTACTCAAATCGATATTCAGATAAAAATGTAATATGCTGAAAAAAGCACTGCGTTTAGAGTCAGAAAGCCTGATTTTTAGACTCCATACTATCAACTGTACCTATGAATTGGCCCTGGACAAATCACCTTAATTTTTCTGAGCCCCCGGTCTTTTTATCTATTACATTATTTGGTTCACAAGTTAGAGTGACAAATGAAATGTATGTGAAGGTGATCTATAAAACACAGAGAACTACTTTTTTTAATTTCAGTGAAACTGATCAATGAAGTTAGGGGTCATTGATTGGGAAATGAATGAACAAATTGAGGTTTATTAATATAATGGAATGTTACTTTACAATAGGAAATTACAGATATGAGGAATTCAGAGAGACATAGATTTACTCACCTGAATTGATACATAGGAAAGACCACATAACCAAGAAAACAATATCCATTGGCCAAAATAACATAAATAAAAGGAAGGCTAAAAGAAAACTGAATTCTGAACAATTATAACATCCAATGTTGGTCCTGGAGAAGAGATAAAAATGAATCTTCTTTTCAACTGAGACAGGGGACAGAGTGGGAGAAGGGCTAGAAAACTGAAATGTTGCATACATTGTCAGGTATAGTCATTGTGTCAATTTGTTTTTCATTGTTAAGAGGAAGGACTTGAGAGGTGAGGGAGGGATATCTGGAAAGGAATGTTGTATACAAACAAAAGGCATAAAAACAACCCTTTTTTAAAAAAAATGTTTTCTACAAATTTATTATCTCTTCCTCTGCCCCCTTAATTGAACAACAAACAAATGCTCATAACATACATAGGGCAGCAAAACAAATCCCCACATTGTTTCCAAAAATATGTCTCATTCCAGTTTGTAAGTCTGTCTCCTTTCTGATAGTAGGTTGGAGTTGTGATTCCTCTTCAGTTCCCTGGATTTATGATTTATCATTCATTGCATTAATCAGAGTTCCAAAGCTTTGCAAGATAGCTTTTCTCTATAATGGTGGTGTCATTGTGTAAACTGTTCCGGTTCTGCTTACTTCACACTAAATCAGTTCATACAGATCTTCTCAGTTTTCTCTGAAAACTGTCTATTTCAGCATTTCTTATGTCACAGAAATGTTCCATTATATCCATTTAACACAGTTTATTTAGCCATTCCCCAAGAGGTAGACACTCCCTTAGTTTTCACTGATAAAATTTATTTTTAAAAATATATCACATTATTAATCATGGAAAAGGTCAGGAATCAAACACAGAAATACAATATCAGACAAAAAGCTAATAGCTATGCTTTGTGAGTCAGGCTAAATATGAGTCAAAAACCAAAGAAAGATTTCTTCTCCAATAAGGACAAAACTTCTACAGAGCAGAATCTGGTCATATATATTTTTTTATTGAAAAGCAGGACAGCGACCCTCTAACCCTTACTCTTTGCTAATGTTAATGACTTCACAGCTATAAAGCAGGCTTGACTAAGTTCAGTGGAGACACTGTCTATCAAGAAGGCCTTCTCAATATTCTAGATTTTCTTTCACCATACAAAGGTAAGCATCAATCAGCCATGCAAAGAGCACCTTTTGGGCTGAGTTGCTGATGTTCTGGGTGGTAATTTAAATAGAAACCTTTTGTCTTTTTAGCAGCAATTGTATAAACACAATGTTGCCCAGGCAGAAAGTAATTAAATTGATAGAGGAAAGAAACATGACTTGAACTGGATAAAATACAAATACATCAAAATTAAAGTCAGTGTAATGAGCTGAAACACTGCAAATTTAGACAACAGCACATTAGCCAAAGTAGAGAAAACCCCATCACGCTGCATCAAAGCAGACAGAAAACACAATAAGTTGGAAATCCTGCAGCAAGCAAAGAAGTTTATTGATTAGATACTGTGTATACTGAACAAGAGAATCACTAAAAAAGAGGGGACGGGGAAAGCTAATGAATGGCTAGAGAAATACAATAGGCCAAAGTAGAAATATAACAAGAAGAAAGGGGAAAAAGTCCAGATAGAAATGTAAGACCAAGCAAAAACTCTGCTATGTGTGTATATATAATCAAGTCAGAAACTCAGCAAGAAATGCAAGTCATGGCAGAAACATAAGATCAAGATAAGGACATACTCAGGCTAACACACAAAGTTTGAAAGAAGAACAAAGTCAGCAACAAAGCCGGCAAATGTTAATAACTCAAACAAGGGTGGCAACAATTGAAAGTACAAAACACACCACATTCCGTAGAGTCAATTTGACACTATTTCCCCTAATTATTGCAGACCCTAGTAACCTTCTTTCGGAGAAGTACACCAAAAGCACATTTGACCAGGCGATGCTATTGTAAAGGATGGGTGTTTTCATGTCTCCACTTCAAGGCCAAGTACAGTTAACCCTTACTTATCCGGCGTCCTTTAGGAATAAGGATTTCCACATAAGTGAAGTTTCTAAATAACTGAGGCGAGTTCCTTTGAAGCTCCAAAACTTATTATAAATTATCCTTTGTGATGGAAACCTACCAAAAACGTGTTTAATATTTCCTTGCCTTCTTAAATAGAAGCTTTCCTTTTCTAAAAGAGAGGTAGCTGGTTATGTTGGAAAGGAAGAATACTGACTTGGGTCAAAAGACCTGGACTAAGTAGTTGGTCCTGCTGCTTATTCATGTTTAACCTGGAACAATTTAATTCTTCTCTTAGTGTCTTAGTTTCCCTTATCTGTCAAATGAGAGGATTAGGTTATATGATCTCTAATGTCCATTCTAAACCTTCAGTCTTATCTTAGGTTTATCATTATGAACATCAATGAATGAAGCATCTTGCAAGTTTTTAATTTTTTTTCTTTTTGGAGGGGAGAGGGCAGAGTAACTGGGGTTAAGTGACATGCCCAAGGTCATTCAGCTAGTAAGTGTTAAGTGTCTGATGTCAGATTTGAACTCAGGTCCTCCTGACTTCAGGGCCAGTGCTCTATTCACTGCGCCAATTAGCTGCCCCTAGCATCTTGCAATTTAACAGCATACTTAGGGGCTACTGAAGTATGCTTACCTCAAATTAAGATACTCTGGACTTTTAAATTTGAGTTTCTTATTGATTTACTGTTTACTTCTTCCACATCAGGTTAGTACTTCTCACTACCACTTGCCTGAGCTATCAGTATGCTTGTTTCAAGCAGGTCTACCTCCCCCATCTCATTTCCCACCTAATCTTTAATGACCTATAAAATCAGAAAATTAAGCTTATTAGAATTGTTCCTAAAGTAAGAGTAAACAGGATTTGAGAGGTCCTCTCATCAGTAAAACAAAGGGATTTTTTGGCATTTATTTTGGCTGCTTGGGGCTCTTTTTTAGCTTCCTCCCAGTTTCTCAGATATATTCTAGAGATGTTTGCCAGATAAGTAGTCTCTGTATAAGTTGAGTGATGCTATATGAGGTATCAGATTCCTTCATGTTTACAAGCTCCATAAAAACTTTACAGTTTCTCCATGTATCAATATAAAGTCAAAATTTAGTCCAAAATTCAATGAAATGTGAGTGCGAGAAAAGGGGAGTAGTGACAGATTAAGGGATGGGAAGAGAGGAAGAAAAGGGGGGACAGAGAAGGGAGGAGAGGGAAGGAGAGAGAGAGAGGCAGAGAGAGGGAAAGAGGGAGAGGTAGAAAGGGGGGAGAGGAGGGAAGAGAGGGGAAGAAAGGGAGAGAGATGGAGAGAGAAGGAGGGATGGAGGAGAGAAGGGAAGAGGGGGTCAGAGAGAGAGAAAGGGAGAGGGAGTTGGAGAGGGAGAAAGGGGGAAAGGGGCTCAGAGGGGGAAGGAAGGGGGAGAGGGAGTCAGAGAGGGGGGAGAAGGGGGGAAAGCAAGAGATGGGGGAGAGGGGGAGAGACGGGAGAGAGTGCATTTTTACTGGATTTTGAGTTAGAAGACCTAATCTCTAGTTATTTCTCTTCTGCAATCCTTGTGGCCTTGGACAGACCATTTGACTTTCTTCTTTTATATTATAAATTGCTCAGAGATGATTTCTAAAATGCCTTCCTGATCTAGCATTCTATAATTCTACAATGCCTGGCAACTAATTTGATTGGATGTTAGGTATCAGATTATAGACATCACCCAAAAGTTATGTAGATCCTTTATTCTATCATAGGACAAGACATATGAAGGCAGAAAACAAGCTTATATACTGGAAAGGGGGGTTTTGTCATAAAAAGACTGAAAACTTCAGAAATCTTTCTTTTGACTGAGCTTTATGGAGGACAACCTAGGCTTTTTAGATAGAAAGATCTAAGTTCAACCGCTACCTCTTAAGTACACCAGCTGTCACAATAGCATCACCCCCTAATGTCACGGTTCTCTTCTAGAAGGAAGGACAAATAGAAAGCAAGCGAGTGCCGTCATAGGCAAGTCATTTACTCCTTCAGTGTCTCAAGAAATTCTCCTAAGGCTATAAATTATAATCAGGTTGTCAGTCTTCAAAGTTGGACTACACCAATGAAATCATGGTCTGCATTTTAAAAAAAAGTTTTAGCCACTTTTAAAAGCTGTTTCTTTGAGGATAAATAACAGTCCTATGCCAGTTTGGAAACTTAACTTCCCTACAGAAAAGAATATCCTCTCAGATGTTAGATGGTTTTGATCCTAAGTTTTGTTTTTGTTTTTGTTTTATCTAGAGCTGTCAGGAAATTTAAACAAACAAACAAAATATGATTTGGCCACAATAACAACCTAGATTTACATAGTTCTTTTAGAGCTTGCAAAGCATTTTACAGTGGGTTCCAAAAGTCTTTAATAGCTTAAACTGCCCAAGACTTTTGAGACACTATATCATCTCTTTGACCTTTTTAAACCACTTTAAGTAGATCCTGCGAGTATTATTCTCCCTGCTTTACAGAGGGGGAATCTGAGTTCCAGGGCAATTAAGCAACCTATCCATAATCAAAGCTTCATAGAGTTCACAGATGAACTCTGTTCTTCCTTGCTCCTCCTCTGGCAATCTATGACCTCTTCCATAATGATACTCAAGAATAGAGACAACTCTTTACAGGAGCAGTGAGTTTCATAAGCTTATGAAAGAGGAGTTTGTAACTAGACTATTATTCTTTCTCTGCTTTCTGTCATCACAGACCAGGTACATAGGGACAGTGTCTATAATGTAAAGAGTAAAAGGAACTGTTTTGGGTGACTCACTCTATTAATACATGTTGGTACCCTCTCTCCAACTTACAATCTTAAAGAATTACCTTCAGCATGTAGTGATGAAATGACTTGACAAGGGTCATGCAATCACTATGTGCCAGAAGCAGGGCTAGAACCCAAATGAGTTTTCCTGGTTCTGAAGCTAGTCATGGATAGCTTCTTTTAAAAAGGTGCTAATGGGGTGCTTGGGTGCTTGTGCTTGAACCCCAGCTCTCAAATCACATTTCTCCCTAGCCTCAAAATACTGTCTCAGGAACTTTCTCTCCAGCTCAAGGGCAGCATGCCCTAGCAGAATACTTATCTCTATTTCTGATATAGCAGCCAGCTGCACCTATAGAATTTAGCAGTTTGAACCAGCTGTGCACTGGCTGAACTGGCTGTGTACTGGGTCATAAAGATATTTACTACTCACCGACCTGTGCAGTAGATATTAAAAGTGCATGTTCCTTTAAGAATTGACTATTCCTTAATTACTCCCAAATCTTGCCCTGACTCACCTAGTCACCATATTTGGCACATGTTCTATTATAGTGTATCCTATGTGAACTTTAACTGTACCCCTCCAGGGTTGCAGGTTCCCTATGAACTCTTGCCCGCTGTATAGCGTAACAATAAGTCTTTGCCACCTTGACTTAAAGAATTCTTGAGTGGGTGAATTCATTCCAAGCAACCTTGCCCTAGGAACTCTGGTCTTGGGATTTCTGTATCCCTGTGGGTTTCTCCATCAACATTTCTAGCCCCTCATCAGTGCTATTTACCTCTCCACTACCAGACAAGACTCCAAATACTGAGGAAACAAGGTTAATGACTATATTGCAGGCTTTAATTCGACCACAGTTAATAAAAGGCAGGGATTTGTCTGTTAAATAACATTGGTAATTCTGAGAACTCTCCCAAACATCCCACCTCCCATCATTACATATTTTTAATCAACACAGTGGATTTGTAATGATATACATCTGACAAATCTTGCCACATCAGTGGCAAACAGCTCCAGAAAAGTCAAACATCCTAACTTCAAACATTAGCCTTAAGTATATCTTTTTCCTCCAGAAAGATGAACAGTAAAGGAAGACTCAAAGTTGAGCTTGAAAGTAAAGGTCACACACTATTGAATCATATGTATATACCCATTGAGATGTTTATTATTGGATCCACTTTGTCTGTTACGGCCAACACTGGCAACATTTTCTCTTCTTTATCAGATTTGTTCTATGAGTAAATTTGCAGCACGATGTTAGTGCTGCTATTTCTGGCCCTTTTTCAGAGACCTTGCTAATTTCCATCTGTGCAGAATGCTACTGTTAAAAATATAACAGAGACGATACTGGAAAATGACTCAAATACTTTAGCTTTCTCACTACCTTAAACTAGATGAACAAGACCAATCAATCAGTGAATGCAGAAATCAATGAGCCTAGAGTGCATACCAAAAAGGATCAAACTGAATGCTGCTGTGGCAAAACTGTCAATTAAAGCATTCATTTATTAATTTTGTTTTAAAATTGTTCTTATTTCCTTCCTTAGGGCCATTATGGACCATCAGCATCACAGGAAAATGATCAGAAAATATCCACCAGCAAGAGGGGCTATCCACATTCTTAAAAACAAACAAAAAAAGCAAACGCAGAAGTTAGCTTACTTTCAAATTTTTCACAGTTATTAATCCAGAACACACAATTCAGGATGAATAGCTTCTTTAATTCTGAAACTCTTAATGGCAATATAAGGCCAATCCAAAAGCTAGACAAGATGCAAATATTCCCAAATTTAGGATGCAAGGCTTTATATGTTTATAGTATTTGAATAGTACAATTTTGATAAAGGTTACCTATTTGCAGATTTTGGGACTAAAGTGCTATTTAAGACTTTTTTCCTTTTTTGCATTTTGTAACATCTAGGTATGTGTTTATATGTGTGTTCCTTCTAAGTATATATGTTTTTGTGTAGGTCTGTATGTACATATACACATATGCACATACTAACACAATGTAACCACAAACCCAACTTGAGAGAGTTCTTAAATTGTATAGAACCAAGCTTTCCATGAGCTTATAGGCTTTAGTCAACACGATTTAGAGGGGGAAGGATTTGGATAGAACTGATAAGAAGAATTTTGCCTCTGATTTTCACTTCTAATGCAAAAGGAATGAATATGATACAACATCTGGTCTTTCCCTCCCCCCTACCCCATTCCTCACCCTGGCCATGTCCCTGCTCTTCTCCACCAGTACCCAGTGCTTCCCCACACTTTATCTCCTTCCTACAAAATTTGTTCTCAACTGAATGTTGATAGAAAATCACAATTATAATGATCATTTATATTAATTTAGTTTTAAGGTTTGTGAGGCAGCAGAGCATACCACAGCAGATAGAAAGTGGACCTTGAAGTCAACAAGATCTGGACTCAGATCCTGCCTCTGATGAAGACTATGTGACCCAAGGCAAGTTAATTAACCTCCAAGTGGTCTAGAGGACGTTAGATTAAAAGCTGAATAAAAAAGTGTTGATCTATTTTAGTAGAAGAAGTGTCCTAACCCACCTTCCCTATACCAATGAAATCACCTGTCTAGTCCTGATACTTGTCTTTTAAAGTTGGTAAAGCACTTTAAACAGAGTATTTCACTTGAATCTCACCACGATTTTAAAAGATGAATCCTATAGGTATTATCAACTACATCTCACAAAGGAGAACATCAAAGATCATAGAGACTGGGTGATTTGCTCTTGGTCACACTACTAGTAAGTGTGGGAAGCAGTATTTGAACCCAAATTTTGTCTCCCTAGGAGTACACTATCTCCACTATATCTCACCCTGTATTATGTTGCTACCTATGGACTAATAAACTAGTTCATACTAAAGTGTTAAAGCTTAATTTAAAAAAATATATATATATTACCCATGCTATTTCATCCCACCCCTCAGAATGTGTTTTTACAAGGGGCAATATCTTAAATGACAATCACAAATGGACATTAATGATAATAAACCAGGCACCCAAAATGTACCTATGGAAAAGTTGTTCTGGGGTAAAAAGGCTCTTCTATCAATTTATACTGCTTACATGTAAAACTAGATTCATGCCTAATGACTGATAGAATAAAGGCTTACATCAGTAGTACAAAACACAGTGGTGTCAAACTCCAATAGAAATAGGGGCCACTAAATCATACAGAGGAGTCCCTACAGGTAGCATACTGTCTTAGGGAATCACATCAGCATTGTCTTTTCTATTTTTAAATTTTTTTTAAGTTTCCCAATTATATTTTAATCTGCTACAGATAGTACTCTGGGAGAGTTGGCATCATGGTGTAGTTACTGCATTTGACACCTCTGATGTAACATACAGTTGATGACAGAGCATGAATTTGAAAGCAAGGAAAGTAGGACTACATTCTAGAGAAGAGATGTCTAACTCAAGGTCTACAGGCCACCAATGGCCTGAAAAACTCCCAAGTATAGTCAGAATCAGATCAAAATGTAATGGGAAATGTTTAGCTGGGAAAAAAAAGGAATTACAACACAACATAGATAATGTTAATTTGTGATTTTCTAAGTCAATATGTTACTTCAGGGATATGTTTCTACTTGAGTTTGATACCACTGTTCTGGAGATTTTCCCTCCATGCAAAATTACAGGATTGCTTTACTGTGAACTCTGAGCTTGGTTGATGAAAAAGAAGAAATACAATGAAAGATGAGGTCTGATAAGCTTAGAAAGCACTGTGAGGCGGGTATATGAATATAAAATAATATTCCTTTAATATTTGTTGCATAAGAAACCCCATGCTACTCTGAAAAGGGAATTAAATTAGTACATAACTATATTTTTCAAACTATAGGGAAAAAACAGAGTTGCTCCTTTACTTTCATAGCTTTGTGTTGATTTTCATATTATTGCTTAAAATATGAATGATTACCATGTGTATGACTGACTAATTCTGAATGATGATAATCAGGAAATCTCTTTTCCTTTTTTAGTAAACTCACTGATAGCTTAATTCCCTTTTTCTTCTCCCTTTCACAGAATTGTGGATTTATGGAACACTGAAGATTATGATTGATTACAATATTTGTATCATAATGAATCAGATGACTGGTTATATCATACTCCTTACAGAGCGAGAGTTGTGAATTGTATCTTTCCCTATTCCAGGGATTTCTGCAATACAAGTTGTTTGGGGCTTTCAGGGTCCATTTAAAATACTCTTAAAGTCCATAAAAACAGCAAATAAGCAGGTTGCGCTCTATGTTCTATAGATATAACTGCTTTAATCTTGAATGTTTGCTACCTGAAAAAGAAAACAAGCTTCTAAATAGATTTCTGCAACCCTGAGTGTTGGAATACTGCCCAACCCTAGGATTCTTAATTAAAATTAAAATGATGGGACTAAAAATACAGCTATCATTTACCTACTATGTGGTAATCACTGCACTAATTTCTTTAGAAATATTATCTTTCTTAATCTTCACAACAACCCTAGGAGGTAGATAGGTGCTACTATTATTCTCATTTTACAGTTGAGGAAACTGAGGCAAACTGAGGCTGACTTCCTCAAGGTCACACAGCTTGTGAGTGTCTGAGGCTGGACTTGAACTTGGTGCCTGACTCCAGGCCCACCATCATTTTATCCACTAAACCATCTAACTGCTCTATAAAACCTGCAAATACTTTGTTCAGTCTCTAACACAAAAGATGGCACATTTAAAATAAGAAGTGATGTTAATAAAGATCCCATAACAAAAAATCCTAGAAAAGGATGTTCTAAATGCCTTAATAACTCAATTATATTCAAATAAGGTAAAGATTTTAAAAGAAATACTATCAAATATGGTAGCAATTAATAATAGAAAATAGGAGAGAACAGTAAGTCCTAAACATAGAATAAAGCACCTCTAAATTACCCCCCAAAAAATGTTCATTTTGAAGAAAAAAAGAAAATCCTTTAAATTCCATTCCAATGAATTGCAATATTGGGTACATGCCTATAACTATTTATACTTATAAATAATTATTTACTTGGTTATATCTGAAACTGCCATACCAACTTAGATTGTTCTTTTACATAGGGAAAAAAAAAAAGAGACATAATGCCCACACACAAGGCAGGCAAGCTTTACAAATGGTACCACTTCTATTGTAGCTCAGATCTCAGCAAGTACTTTGTTTTACAATTCTGTATAATAACGTTCAATGAAGTTATCTGTTGGTGATATCTTTCTATTAATCCAGGTATAGAGAACAGCCAGTACAAAGAGATAGAGAGCAGAGATAGAATGCTAATTATAAGGCATGCCGCCAGATTACCTGGATTGCAGAGTACAAGAGGAATGATGTACAATAAGGTCAAAAATACAGTCTAGTGCCAAGTTAAGAAAGACTTTGAAAGATAAACAGAAAGGTTTATATGTCCTGGAGACAATAGGGAATCACAAAGTTGAGTCAGATCTGTGCTTAAAGAAAATCATTTTGGCAGCTCAGTGGAGGACGAACTAAATTAGATAGAAAAGAGACAAGAAACTAATTAGGAGGAATAATGTAGGTAAGAAGCAATGAGGGCCTGAGCTAAGTTGGTAATTTCTATGAATGGAGAGGAATCAGAAACAACGGATATTACAGAGACAGAAAGGGCAATGTTTAGCAACTGATTTGCCATGTGGGGTGAGAACACAGAATTGAAGATAATACCCAATTAACCATCCTGAGAGATTGAGGTATGGTGGGCCCTTTAAGAGAAGGAGGGAAGGGACAGCTAGGTGGCACAGTGAATAGAGCACTGGCCTTGGAGTCTGGAGAACCTCAATTCAAATCCATCCTCAGACACTTGACACACTAGCCATGTGACCTTGGGCAAGTCACTTAACCTCAACTGCCTTGCCTCCGCCCCTCAAAAAAAAAAAAGAGAGGAGCAGGGAAGATTGGGAAAGGGCTTTGTTTAGGTTTTACGGGAAGGAAATGAATTCTATTTTGGACATGTTAATTTTGACATTTCCAGCGTGTCCAGTCTGATTGTCCAAAAAAGCAATTGATAATAGAGCCTGAAGTTGAGGGGAAAGACTTCAGGAGAGAAGGAGAAATCTAGATGTGTGAGTCATCTGCATATACATAATGTTTCAATTCAATGGAACTAATGAGGTCACAGAGACTGAGTAAATAGAAATGAGGACCCAGGAGATAGCCTTGGGGAACACCCACGATTATAGGACAGGCTATGGATGATGAGCCAGTCAAGGAGATTGAAAAGGAATAGACAGACTGGAAGGAAGATAATGAGGGGAAAGGAGTTTCAAGAAAACCTAAGAAAAATTATTTAGGAGAAGGTTGTCAAAAATGTCAAATGTAGGAGAGAGGTCAAGGATGAGGACTCTGAAAAAACCATTAGATTTAGTAGCATTACCTCTCATATCACTCAGTCAACTAGAATGTTCAAATACTCCAAAGTGTAGACAACATCTTATTTCTCCACTAGTCATTATCCTCAAATCCTCCAAAAGCAAGGGAGTATCCTTAATGCATCCCAGATGAAACTTTTCTTGTACAATGGGGGCTGGCACATTTGCAGAATCCATCAGCATCCTTGGCTGATGCTAATTTCCCTGTGTGGGAGAGGCTGGAGAGACTGTTTCTTGGACATCCCTGTAAGTGCCTTAGAGAAATCCAGGAGTATTCATAGACTGTTTCTGGTCTGCAAATGAGTCTGCAAACCTTTTCAATCAACTGTATATTCAGAACTGAAGGTGCCTTCAAAAAGGTACTAGTGACCAAAGACTCAGTCATCTTTCAATTCAAGAATGGGTCAGAGAGATACTTGCTACAAAAGTACAAAAGAAGAAAGCAAGGAAATCATCTTGGGAACTATAGCATCACCACTCCAATATTTGTGCAGACTTAGCAGATCACAAACATCACTCCTGTCTTCAGCTCCTGAGGCCTCAGTTAGAAGAAGATCCTTTAATAAATCTAATCTGGATATCTAAGTTTAGTGCTTGAGTTTCCTTCTTTTCCCCTTCGTAAACTGGGTGCTGATTTACTATATAATCACCTATTTGGAGAGTGTTCTGTCATCACAAGCAAAAATTGAAATAAATAGAAAAAACTGATGAAAGCTTCTAATTTTAAAATACTTGGAACTCAAAGAAATAGCCCTCACTCAAATTATTGTAGTGAGCATTCCCTAACTTAATTAGGCAGAAGGGCAAAGTCCCTTTTCACCAGGACAGGGTACAGTAGATTGATTATCTTATTTTTGATCCAAGAATTCTTTACCTTTGGGGCTATTAAAGTTCTTCATAACCAGGACCCTGTCTAACTTTCTGGTCTTCTTATATTTTACTTTCCTCCACATTCCTGGCAATCCAGTGACACTGACCCTCTTGCTGTACCACACACAAGATAATCTCCCATTTTCACTGCATATCTCCCTTGCCAGAATTCTTGGCTTCCCTAGTTTACTTCAAGTCTCACCTAAAATCCTGCCTTCGGCAAGAAACCTTTCCTGGTTCTCCTTAATGTTAGTGTCTTTCCTCTAAGATTATCTCCAATTCATCCTGCATATATGTTCTTCATAAATAATTGTTTGCATGCTGTCCCTCCCATTAGCTTGAGATCCTTGAGGGCAGGAACTGTTTTAGCCTTTCTTTTTATCCCCTCTGTTTAGCACACAGTGGATGGCAAGTAGTTGGTGCTTAATAAATTCTTGTTGATTTGACTTTTTTTTTGTTTCATCAACCTCTTTGGCTTATGGGTGAAGACCATAGTTGTTCAGTTGGTTTAGTCATGTCCTACTCTTCATGATCCCATTTGGGTCTTGGCAAAGATATTAGAGTGGTTTGTCATTTCCTTCCCCTGCTCATTTTACAGATGAAGAAACTGGAGCAAAGAGGGTTAAGTGACTTACCAAGGGTCACACAGTTGGTAAGTGTCTAAGGCCAGATTTGAACTCAGGAAGAAGAGTCTTGCTGATTACAGGCTTAACACTCCATCCATTGCACCAATTAGCTACTCATTGACCTCAAAATAATGTTTTTAAGTGAATAAAATAAGTGAATAAAATAAAATACATAGGATTGCAAAGGAATCTAATTATAAAGGAATATAGTTATCAAAAAGTTTGATTTTTTTAAATTGACAGTCCCTAGATTGACCTCCCACTCCTAGAATCTTACGTTCTTCAATACAGAATAGGAAAACATTTACTTTCTCTACTGTCACATCACTAAAGCTCCTAATTCAATATGGTTTGCTCAACAGAGTATTAAACTTGTAATCAGAAAGACCTGGGTTCAAATCCAAAGAATTGGAGCAGATGACCCCTACACTCCCTTCCAGCTCCAAATACATGTTCATATGATGGTTTTTCAGATTATCATCTAGCCATACCTCCCTCATTTTATGCCCATTATAATGATTTTTCAGAAGCCTAAAGTAAGACTTCCAATTATCTGCATTTAATTTCATATTTGATTTATTTCAATAGTCTAGTTTTTCAAGATTATTTTGAATACTGACTCTATCATCCAGTGTGTTATCTATCCATCTCAGCTTTGTGTCATATGCAACTGTGATAGGTATCTCAGCTACATATTTATTCAGGTCATGTTAAATAGCATCAGCACAAGAACAAATCCCAGGAGAATCCACTGGAAGCCTCCTTCCAAGTTGGCATTAACCCGTTATGCTCAGCTCTGTTTCTGATCATTCAACCAGTTCCAAATATTCCCAGTTATGCTATTATCTTGCCCATATTTTCCCATCTTTCTTGCAGAATTAACACAAGACTCTTTACAAAATGCTTTGTTCTAATACTGGTAAAAAAAAAAACAAGTTGATCTCCCAATATAGTAACCATATTTAAAAAAAAAAAAGGAAATTAGTTAAGTCTGACAAAACTTATTCTTGATGTAATCAAGCTGGTTCGTTGTGATCACTGCTTCCTTTTCTGGATACTAATCAACAAACTCTTTAAATGAAGTTTAGAATCTTTTGAGAAGTTACATTCAAGCTCACTGCAGACTTTGATTCTTTGAACATCAGGACAGCTAACCTTCTCTAGTCTTTCAATACTATTCCCATCATCCACAAACTTTCAAAGATCACTGATAGTATCCAAGCAGTGTCATCTACCTACCAGTTCTTTCCATATCCAAGAATTTAATTTATCTGGGAAATTATTTGAACTTATCAAAGACAGGTAGGTATTCTCTTACATTGGCCCCAGAAAACAGCAGGGAAAATGCACTTTTCTTTCAGTTTTGAAGAGATAGGGGGACTACAGGAATGTAATGTTCCATAGACTATCAAACTCAATCGACATATTGGTTATTGATGTTTTCCCCCTTTTTCTTTTAAATATTCTGTTTTAAGGAATGCTTGCCTATGTTGAAGGAGTGGAGAAACATTTAACTGAAAAAGAAAGTGATATGAAAACAAAATACATCATCGATTTTTTAAATTCCCTCCACAATTACAGATCTGCAACTTATCTATAACTTATAAATATGTGTTATCTCTCTTAATTATGTTGATGGTGTCCTATAAATTATATTGCTTTAGCCAGGATAAATTTCAAGGAAAAGTTCAGAGTATATGTGACTAGCTACCAGTTATTAAAGCTTTTAAGATCTTCTCTTTGAAGCATAATCTGATTGTTCCAGTTATCACATCTTACCATGCTGTGTTTGAAAAAGAAAGAGGGAAAAAATACATACCTAATGAATCATTTCCTTTAATTGAAGTTAAATTTGAATACTTCCTTAGAATCACTGCCTTTCTCTAGTTTTTTTAGACTGCTTTTTTGGATATAATACTGCTTAACCCAATTATTTCTGCCTTCAATATAAATTCATTCATAACTGTGAAAATTAGGAGGGAAAAAAATCTCCCAAGTACTTTCACTCTTATGTAAGATAAATTTGATCTTGAGTGGCGATGTCAAATATTATAAAGGGCATAATGGCTACATTGACTAAATTTAAACATTTTCTCCTAGTTTATTAACAATCTCAGTATGTAAGCTTGTATCATATAGAATGAAACTTTTTTCTGGATAAGCAAGGAACACTTTAAGGGAAAAAATATAAAATTAAATTTTAATCAGTGTTTTATATCTAAATAAGGACTGATCCAAATTACTCATGGATATTTAGATCCTCAGTGTTTAAGGAGTGACTGAAAATATAAATGTGGTACCCTATAAGCAAGACTTCTTAAATTGCTGACCTACAAACAAAACAAAACAAAAACCTTTGGTAGTATGTTAATATGTTTCTTTGAACTGGTTAATTATCTTTTAGAACTGCACTGGAGTGGAGCCATTGTTTCAAAGAAGCTACTTGATTTAAATCAGTATTTTCACATTGTATTCCAAGGAGCTATACTATCTCTAATAATTGGAAAGTTAGTGCCTTGCGTCTAAGGCTATCTCAATTTAGTCTGTACCTATCTAACTTGGATAGAGTTGCTCCCAGTTGTCTCCTCCATTAGGTTATTGAGCAGAGATAAATTTTTGCCTTTTTTTTTTATCCCTGGAACTTAGCATGATGCCTGACACATAGTAGACATTAATAAATGCTATCTGACTCACATATTACATGATAACACTTTGATCTTAATAATCTTTCCCTCCAAAGCACTAAATATGTTGTTATCAAAAATACATATGTATAGAAAAATTTTCCATATAAAAACAGTCCTAACTTCCTCTATTTTCCACAAAAATTTTCCCAAATCCTTTTATATACTAGGGATATTTTTGGCTCCCCGGGGTCCTACATCAAAATTTTCAACTTTTGTCAGTAGATTTCAAGCATAGACGCGTTCTGTTGCCTGTATCAAATGTTTTTGATAAATCCTAGTTGGAATAATTCTTAACCAAATTTAATTGGTTCATTTTATTTACAGGGTTTTTTTAAAGGTAAAAGTTATATTTTATAGAATCATGTTTCAATGTACAGGGGAATTTTTCATTGATCAAATAAGGAATTTGATTCCGAATTACAATTGATGTGCAAGTTAGCCTGAGTTTATTTAGACCTGACTTTGCTGTTTAGTTGTTTCAGTTGTGTCTGACTTTGTAACCTTATTTGGCATTAACATACTGGAATTATTTGCCATTTCTTTCTCCAGTTCATTTTACAGATGAGGAATTGAGGCAAACAGGATGAAGTGACTTGACTTAGAGAGTAAGTGACTAAGGTAAAATTTTAACTCAGGAACATGCAGCTTCCTGACTTCAGGCTCAGAACTCAATCCACTGTACCATCTAGCTGCCCATTTAGAAATAGCTATAGGCTCTTCTTTTCTTACTTTTCCTGTCTTCTTACCTTTTCCTTTTCTTTATTGACTCTTTAATCAAATTAAGCTCACCTTTTTTGCTACTCCTTAAAACAAAACATTCTATTTCCCCTTGTCATAGTGTTGCTCTGTCTAGTTCTCACACTTTGAATGCTCTGACCCATTTCTTCTATCCCTTACTTTCCCTGGCTTTTTTCAAAACTCATTTCAAATCCCACCTTCTGTAGGATGCCTGTAACTTTCTCCTCTGAAACTGTAATCTAGTATCTGTCTCTCTTTCTCTCTCTCTGAAGGTATAAAGTACCTATGTAATTGTATGTTGCCTTTCCTATTAGAATTCAAGTTCTTGGAGGACAGAGAGTACCATTGTCTTTTTTTGCCCTATCCACACAGCTTAGCATAGTCCTTGGCACATATTAAGAACTTGGTAAATGTTTAATGATTGTGGTTTTAAAACAAGCAAACAAGCAAACTGCTTTCATAGAATTGTGCCAAATGCTAAGATTTCTAAATTGTAGCATTATAAATTTAGAATTGGAAAGAACTTGGAGATCTTTCAGGTTACAGATGAAGAAACTGAGGATATGAAAGGTAAAATGAATTAAATGTATTAATTAAATTAATCAAATTTATAATTAATTTATAGTTATATGTAACATACATTATACATAATATTAAATTAATTAAATGCATATTTTTTACAGGTCAATTCCAGTCTTAGTATCACCTTGAAGAAAAGCATCTCACAAATCTTATTCAAGGTGTGACTGTCTAGAAATAAGGCTGTTTCTGCAAAGTTACATGTGAAAATCCATGCTATTACCTTATGTTCCATTAATGATGCTCTGATACTATAATATAGCATTAAAATTTCCAAATCACATAAAAAAGAAGGGCATCAAGTTTTCCATTTGTAAAAAAAGAACTTTCGTAGGTTTGAGGTGTTCAGACACACACACACACACACACACACACACACACACACACACACACACACACACACACACACAGAAAACCAACAGTACGTTTGTCACAAGTCACAGAATGCCCATAACCAGTATTGCTAGCACTACAACTGTAGTTCTTTCTTCATGGGTGATAGGCTTCAATTAATTTTATCATGCACTTCCCTGAGGCCTCAGGGAGAAGATCTTGATGCAATGTTTTCTCTGCCTTTTCTTTTTCCTGGCATTTTCCAATGTTCCAAGTCCGCACTTTTGGCTCATCCTTGCTTTTTATTGACCTTTTTATGGACTTCTGCCTGATCACTTGATGGACTTTTAATTTTTATTTTACTCTACTCTAGTAATAACTTGCATATAGATGCTCTATAGCCCATTTTCTTCCTGGCTCAGTCATAGCCAAGATCTCTGCTCTCTTCTGTGGGTAAAAGAGCTGGAGGGATGGAATAATGCTTAGTGCAGCCATCCACCCAGAAACCATTTTTATGTTTCCAAGTTGAGACACATGGGTTGGGAAATTGTTGAGAACAGAAACGACCCCAAAACATTTCCTGATTTTTCCTCTGGCTAAAATTTGATCAAAATAAAATTTCAAAAGATACAGTTTTTTTTTTTCTCCTGTATGGCCCCTGCAGTCCTTCCTATATACTCTCCCTGCCATTTCTTACCCTTCTGGAAAGACTCAACTGCTTTCTCATTTTTCTTTGCCTCTCATTGACTCACTTAGCTCTCATAGTTCTTTTATTCACAACTCTTCCGTTCCTCTGTTCCACCATTATTAACTCTGGGGCAATATCAGCTAAGGGCAAGGAGCAGGTATGGGAATTCCAGCTTCTAATCCAGTCTATTTTGGCTCAAAGTGAACTCTTGACTCTCCTGAATTTCCCCCCCAGCGGTTTAAACTGACCCATTTCACTACTTGATAACAAAAGTAGTAGGCTACATCCTATATTTAGGCTGTTAGAAATCTTGAAGTTATAATGGGCCCTTGAGTCACAGCTGAATCTAGGTGGTGAAATTTTTCCTCCTTATTGAGAAATGCAGAAATCCATTTTCTTTCCTGCTAGTTCCACTCCTCTGTATTTGTGTACTACTATCACCTTACAGATTGACTTTTAAATATGCTTGATGATAACACTAACAACAGCCAGTGTTTTATCACCTGGAAAGTAGACAAAGCAAGATGCTGCCATAGACTGCACTTTACTCTTACTGTTTAATTTACCTTCTTGAAAACACACTTCCAAATAGATTCAGTTCAGTGAATTCAAAACCTATCAGCCAGATTTTTGATAATATTATCCTGCTGTTCAGTACTTCTGAGTTCTAATTTACATGAGCACTGATTTCAAAATCCCAGGGCTTCCTTTAAAAGCCCTGCAGTCATGCTATTTCTATTCATTTCCTTTCCTAAACTTAGCTTTTTCTGCTTCCAATCTCTTCCTCTTCCAATCCATCTTCTATATTACTGCCAAAATAACCTCCCTAAAGCATTGATCTGACCCCTGTTCAAAAATATCCAGTGATTCCTTGTTGCCTCTGGAAAAAGTACAAACTTCTTAGCCTGGCAACGAAAGCCCTCTGTAGAGAGTCCAACTTATCTTTCTAGACTTCTTTCAGGTTATTCTCCGTGTGTGTGTGTGTGTGTGTGTGTGTGTGTGTGTGTGTGTGTGTGTACACACACACACACTCTACACTTCCGTCAAATTGGCCTACTAAGTGTCTTCCTGACTTATCATTCTTTCTTTCCATATGATGTTGTTTTTGGAGTCAGAGAACCGGAGTGCAAATTCTCTCTTATTTCCCCCGGGACAGTTGCTTACCTAATCTGGACCTCAATTTCATCATCTGAAAAAACAAGGTGACTAAAATAGTGATCTCTAAGGTCTCTTACAACCCTATGATCCATCCTGGTGCCTTTACATAAGCTATTCCCCCATACCTGAAATGTACAGCCTTCTCACCCCCACATTTTGGAACTCTTAGCTGCCCTCAAGGCTCAGCTCAAGTCCGTCCCCCCTTACTTATGTGGTTGTTCTTCCTGACTCTAGACCTGATGCCCTATGCACTGTACCATCGACATCCCCACCTATCCCCATTCAAACTAGCTTTTCTGACCTTTTTGATCCTCTAAGACATTACTTTCTTTTCCAGCCTTTTACTTACCCAATATATATGTGGTAAGTCCTCAGTAGAACTTTACTTATTATATACACAGTTTGTCAGTCCTCAATAGAGCTTTTCTTTTTCTTCACTTACTATAAACATTGCAAGTCCTCTGTAGGAGGCAAGAAGCTTTCTTTTTGTCTCGCAAATGGAAGACACATAATACTGGCTTGTGGAGTAGAATCATTTGTTTATAATTTCACACAATCACCACATGATGTTCTTGTAATTAATGGCAGGCTAAGAGGAATATTTTCTATTGCATTTTTCAAGAATGTTTTGGTATTTGGAAAAAAAACAGAATATTTTTTAAAAATTAGATTTATAAAAGAGATATTGCCTTAAAATTATAAACACTTATGCTGCATTTAAAATAGGATTTGATTTTAAACTTTTTTTGATTTGATGTTAAACAGATTTTTTAATTTAAAAGGTTTGTTAGCTGAATATATGATAAAAATGTATTAAAAAGGAATTTGACTATCTCAAGTATGTATTATCTTCCTTAGGAAATCCTCAACCCGTTGGGAACAATTTATGACTTGAATGGAGTTTGCTACACAAAATTTTCCACTAAAGACTGCCCAAGTATCATATAGGCAACACCTCTCAAATACTTCTGCCAAAGGCCTTAGTACAGGAAAACTTCTCACTTAGAGTCAGTAGTTGGGGTTTTGTGATTCTTATGTAGGTTGTAAGGCAAGGGTTCTTAACCTAGGGTCCACAAACTCCCTAAGGAGCATAGATTTCAAGGGGTCCATGAATTTAAATGGGATAGAAATTATATCTTTATTTCAACTAGTCTTGGTCTCCCTTGTATTTTATTTTGTGCATCTGAAAACATGATTCTGAGAAGGGGTCTATTGGCTTCACCAGGCTGCCAAAAGGGCCAGTGCCAAACACAAAAAGATAAAATACACCTACTAAGAATGAACACATTGAAGGCTACAAACAGCTTGGTAAAAATGAGTTTATAACCTGAATTAATATATTGTCGGTATGGAGTAGTGGCAAAAATGATGAAGCTGGATTCAGAAGACCTGGGTATCTTGGGTCTTTCAGAATGACTTTTGGCAACTCAGTTAACCTGTCTGAGGTTATTTCCTCATTTAAAAGTGGAAGAAGTGAAGGACTTGATGAAACTTAAAATATGACATGAATATACATTATTATCAGTATCATCACCATCAATATTTATTTAATTATTAACATTGTTATTACCATTAATCCTCAACAAAGTCTTTCTCTGACTTACCATCATGGCACACAAGGGAATCTGAGTTCTCAAAGGTTATACAAGTTGAATGTTAGCTCTGGAAGATTTTGCCAGACTGGAAAGGTTTTTAGTAATAGACACTTGGTCTGGTCTGTTTCCTGAGGACCAACCTAGTTATCTTCAGAGAGGTGTATCTATCACTAGGCCTTCCAAGGTCTTTACCTAGTAGCCTGAGACATGGTTGCTGGATAGAAGGGATGTCCAGGGAAGTGAGGTGGCCTTGCCTTCTCTTCTCTGCCCCCCTCCTTCCTCTTTTCCTCAAAAGGCACACCCAAAGTCTGGGCTTGAAGAATGTGGTTGGGTGATCTGCTGATCTGAATAAAGATTCCCAATCTTTATTTAAAAAAAAAAAAAGGAAGAGATAGCACCAAGAGGTAGATCACCCTTCCTGAATAGCCCACTGAGTTCTGGATAAGTAACCAATTAGAGAAATCTTCTTCATCACACAATATAAGCCCCTCAGGGACAAGTCACATGTACAAGACAGAAAGTAGGCTTTCCCAAATCTACCTGGGTGGCTTAGAGGCAGGGAGAAATTTTCTGTACAATCTCTGTATAATTCTTGAGGATAAGGAAATCTGAGCATGCTTCATGACCTTGTTATAACCACTAGTAAATTCATGCAGTAGTGGAATGTTCAGTCAAGGACCAGAGCAGCCAATGAGCAACAAGAGACAATGAGCCCCACCGAAAAAAGAGAGAAAGAAAGAAGGTACAGAAAGAAGCTTTGGAGAATTGCTGCCAAAGGCAAACAGTCTACTTCACAATTTTTCATGGGTTAGTCCTGTTTCTACAAGAGATTTTGTCATCAATGTAAGTCATACATATTTCACAGATAAAGTAGAGTTAATCCTTTGAGAGGTTTTATTTCTAAACACTTTTAAATTTGTGACATTAAAAAAGTGAAAAATTCCATTTTCCAATTTATAAGTTTTATTCCCCATCAACCTTTATAATTTGGCAAATGACCCCTGTTACTAGGAGCTCGCAAAAGTTAAGATAAATTATATATTATGTAATGCCATATTCACCAAATTATAATTCTTATCATTTTTAATATATAATACACATACATAATATGGGGAGAAAGCCAAAATTAGGACATCATTACACATTGTACACAAGGTACTTATACTGCCATTAAAACTTATTTTATCCACCCAGGAAGCATTCCTGCTGGGGTCTTCCTGCCAGGCTGCTAGGGGGGGATACGTTGGGCTCTGTGGGGGAGGCTTGGAACCCTGCTGAACTCTACCAGAATGAACACAGAAACTGTTCTGATCATTCCTGTACTCCCTAGCTCAGCATAGCAATGATCTTCTATTATCTTCTGATCCAGCTGTTTTTTCTCTTGTCTGATTATATTTCACATACAAGTGTCTCAACGAATAATAATATGAATTTTAGTAAAACAATATATATGTTTGTGTGTGTGTGTGTGTGTATATGTATAATTTATGTAGTACTTCAAGGTTTGCAAAGCTCTTTGAATATATTATCTTATTTGAGCACAGAAAAAAACCTTTAAAATAAGTTTTTACAATATTATTAATCCCATCAACAGATGAGGAAACTGAGTTTCAGCAAGCTTAACTCACTTGCCATGGTTATAGTATCAGGACTAAAATGTGAAGTTTAGTCTTCTTGACTCTATCTACTACATCATGCTTCTTCTGGCAGATTGTTCCTCTCTGAGGTCTTCTATCCCAAGGCCATCACAAAGCAACAGGACTTCAACTGATTTTTCAACCAAGGGTTATAATCCAGTTGTCAGTTGCCATGTATCCTGAGATTGCAAGGTACAGCTCATTCAAATCAAAGGCATTATGGAATATGCCCATACAACAAATGCCAATGGCATTATACGCTAAATGCTGACTCCAGAGGGCCTTCAGATCACTTCAATTTAAGTCAATTCAACAAGTGTCAATATGCCCATAAGAACTTAAATTCCGCTGGGGTAAAACAAGATGTGTTCTGATGTGTCAATTAAAAATATATACAAATTGAACCCTAAGTAGGTCAGTGATTTTGGAAGGCGGTGCAATGGGAATGGGAATATGAAGATCTTCCCTGCCCCTAAAAAAACCTAAGGGAATTTGAAGACCTTCCCTGATTTGAAGAGATACCCTGCCCCCTAACAGGCTGTGAGGGGAGTTTGCTGAAGGGTGGAACAGAGCCCACAGGAAGCTGAGAGTCAGAGCAGCTAGACGGGAGGGAAGAGAGGACTTATCTGAGGGAGACAGTTAGGCTTATGAGTAAATGTTGGTTTGTGGGAAGGCTAAAGGATATTTTGACTCTGTGCTGCTATGGCTCATTAACTCCTTTGCTACTATGATGGAATCATCTTCCTGGTTTTGAGATTTGGTTTTCTGGTGTCTGAAAAAATGTTTCGCTTCTATCTTCTTTAAGGAAAGTCTGTTATATTTTTTTGATTGATCACTAAGCAGGCATATTTATGGTGACCATTGGTGCTTTAAATATTGTGTTGCCACTACAGATGAGAGGAGGAATCAACAGCTACAGAAATCATGAAAGACCTCTTGTAGAAGGGGGGGACTGGAAATGAAATTTGAAGACAGCCAGAAGTTCCATGAGATCAAGAAGAAAAGGGAAATCATTATAGTCACAAGAGATAGTGCATGCAAAGCCATGGAGAGCGGAGGTGATATGTAATACTCATTGAAACTACCAGGTATGCTTGTTGGCTAAAGGACAGAATATATCTGGAAGAATGCTGTGTAATGAGCCTGGAAAAATAGATTCAAGTCAAACTAGGAAGAACTTTAAATTCCAAAGAGAGTGGTCTGCATTTGATAGTAAATCAAAAGGAAGCCACAGAAGTTTGAGCAGGACAGCAAACAGATCAGACCTGTGTTTTGGCAACATCAATCTGGCAACTCAGTAGAGAACAGATTAGAAAAGGAAGATGTTGCTTGCAGGGAGAAAAAAAAACAGGAGGCTCTTATAATAGGTCAGAAAATAAGTGATAAAGGCCTGAATTTGAATGGTATTTTCGTGAGTACCAAAAAGCAGACAGAAGTAAAAGGTGTTATGGAGGCTAAATCACCAAGTCTTAGCAACCGTTTTTGTATGAAAGATGAGAAGTTGAGAATAACTCTTAAGTGAGAAACCTGAGTGATTAGAAGAATGGCATTGCCCTGGAAATAAAGAACGAAGTGAGGAAGAAGGATGAATTTGGGTAACAATAAGGAGTTTTGGACATGTTGAGTTTGAGGTGTCTGTGGTAGTTGGAGATACCGGTAGAGAGATCTATGTAGTAGGCGGCTGGTAAAGTGGGACTGGAGCTCAGGAGACGGATGAGGGTTGGATGTGTATATCTGCATAGAAATGGTCATTTGATCCACAGAAGTTTTTGAGATTACTAAGAGAGAATGTAGAAAAAGGAGAAAAGATAGTTTGGAACAGTCTTAGATAGAGTAGACCCACACATAGGACTTGGATATGGATGAAATTCCTACAAACAAGAGTAGAAAAGATATTGGACAAGTAAGAGAATACTGGCAAAATTAAAACCCATTAAGGAGAATGTATCTAGGAGAGGTGTTAAATTCTATGAGGATTAAGAAATTGTGCATACATTATCTTTCCTCCTAAACTCCTAACTTCCCTATTGTAGAGGGCTAGACCATAATCTGAGTCACTCAGACTCAAATCCTAGGCACAATCCCTGATGCCTCACTATCTCTCACCTCTCGTATTCAATCTGTGGTTGAGAACTGTCGATTTGCCCTTTGAAACATCTCCTAAATATGTCCTGTTCTCTCCTCTGATAATACTGCCATCACCTATATGAGACCCTCATCATTGCATGCCAAGACTATTGCAATGGGCTGCTTATGAGTCTGTCTGCCTCAAGTCTCTCTCCACTCCAAGCCACCCTCCATTCAGCTGCCAAAGTGATTTTCCTAAAGCATGAGTCCAACTACATCAACCCCCTCCCATGCACACACAATCAGTTAATTCCAGTTGTCCCCTCTTGCCTCCAGGATCAAATATAGAATTCTCTGTATGGCTATTTGGCTCAAACCTCTTTATAACCCCACCACTACTGCCACCTTTTCCATCTTTTAATGCCTTTCTCCCTACTACCTACTCTTTAATCCAGTGACTTTGGGCTTCTCAAATAATTCACTCCATCTCTCAGCTGTAAGCACTTTCTCTGACATTCCCCTGTACCTGGAATGTAAACTGCTCTACCTCCTCATATCCACCTATTGGAATCTCTGGCTGTCCTCAAGTCCTAACTAAAATCCCTTCTTCTATAGGAAGCTATCACTGACTCCTTAATTCTAGTATCATCCCTCTGTTCATTAATCCCTTTTCATTCTTGTTCATACATATTTCTTCATTTGTTGTCTCCCCCATTAGATTGTGATTTCTTTGAGGACTGTCTTTTGCCTTTTTTTTTGGTATTTTCTGCACTTAGCACAGTGCTTGGCATATATAGAAAGCATTTAATAAAATTTTATTGACTTATTTTGCAATAAAGAGATTAGTGATGTTGGAGAAAGAAGTTTCAGTTGAGTGGTACAAGTGGAAAACATGAGAATAGAATGAGGAAGGAGGAGAAGACGAGAAAGGAGAAATAACATATGAACACTTTTGGATTTGGCTGCAAAAGAGAAGAAAGATAGAGAGTGATAGTGAAGGAATGGTAAGGTCAAGTGAAGGTTTTGGAAGGAAGGAAGAGATCTGAGCATACTGGTAGATAGCAGGGAAGTAGCCAGTTAAGAAGTTAAAAATTAGAGAGAAAAGATGTTGATACAAGGGGCAAGCCCTCCAGCCTTCTGTTTAGGCCCAAGGACTTAACATATACAGCAGTACAAAATTAAAATGCTCTGATAGTGCATATCCTTGAGGATGGTGTGGTGTAATTCTATATTTCTTGATTTCTGCCAAGGCTTGCATGTCCCAGTGGAATTTGCTCACAAAATCTTGACCTTGATCAGAATAGACCTTGGCAAGAAAACCATATAGCAAAAATTACTCCTCTCATAACAACTTGGCAATCACTTTACAGGTGAGCAAAGTGAAACAGAGGGGTAAAGTAATTTGTTGACTATGTTGACTTGACTTGGCAAAGATAGCTAATGGCAGAATTATGACCCAGATCCAGATGCACAGAGCACTTCCCCCTAGTAGGGACCTTTTCATTTCTGTGTCTGTATCCCCAGCACTTAACATGGCACCAGGCAAATTACCGGCACTTTAAAAATGTCTGTGGATGAATTAGATCATACTCCTTCATAGTTTATGTGTTGTTTTTATTATATTGTGTGCAATTGGTCACCTTGTATGGCAGCCGCATCTTTGTAAAAATTCCAGGATGACCAGAAAAGTCAAAATAAGACTGAATATTAGTTATTACAACTCCTTCTCCATATTCCTTTATTAAAGAAGAGTACTGCTTTTGGGCTTACTGTTAATGAAATGTACCCAAATCCCATTACAATAGTTCAAGGTCATTCTTATTGAAAAAGAAAATTATTACTCAATTGGTACAACACATTCCAAGAATCAGCATGCATGTCACCCAATGCCATACAATGAAAATCATATTATAAATGCATTTGAAAAATAATCTCTAATCATTTGCACCAAGACCTTTCCTTGCCTACCTCCAAATTATAATATGTCCAATTTAACCTGAATTATTTTCTCCAATTTATTTAGCCTTAGAATTATAAAGTTTTAAATATTTAAATTTAACCTAATTTCATCTAATATTTAACCTGAATTTCCCCCACTGTGTCTTAAACCCATTACTTCTTGTTCTGTCTTTTGTTGACTAATGAGAAAAATGGGTCCCTATACTCTACATAACATCTCTTTATGTATTTGTAGACAGTTATCATGTCTCCCCCCAGTCTTCTTTTCTTAAGATTAAACATTCTCAGGTCTCTTAGCCTTTCCTTTCAGGTCTCATTTTCTAGACCCTTCATCATTTTTGTTGCTCTCTTCTGAAATCTCTGCCCAATCTGTCTATCTTTTTAGAAGTCTGCTGTCCCGAACTGTATGTGGTACACCCTATCAAGAGCTAATGATTGCCAAGGAGAGCCAAATAATTACCTTGTTTGTTTTATACATGATAATAATGCTAATACAACTCAGTGCAGCATCTGTTTCCAAAAAAAAACAGCATCATACTCTTGACTTGTTCTGAATTTATCTTCCAACATCAATTTTGAATTCTTTTTAGTGTTCCAGGTTTTGAACTCAGGTCTTCCTGATTCCAGTGCTCAATCTACTATGCCCCCTAACTACTTGTATATTTTTTATTTATTTCATGAGGGGAAAAAATATCTTCAATACAGCTTTTTCATGGAAGTTAAGGCATCATCCCTATTCTTAAGGAGCTTGTGATTAATTCTATGGGCATTCCACTCAGAAAAAACAGAACTATCCTATCATAGGTCATATTTATATAATGCTTTATGATTCACAAAGAACTTTCCTCATGAAGAAACTGACAGCACAATTCTTATTTTTGTTTTACACATAAGGAAATTAAGGCCAAACAAATTTAAAGAACTTACATAGAGTCCCAGACTTGAAGCTAAGCCTTCTGATATCAAATCCATAGCTCTTTCTACTGGACCACACCATCTCCCTACAGTGAAACTGAAGAGCAATTAACTAATTGCAGCTTTCAGCACCCTAGACTAACTTTAGGATCTTAGGACATTCCTCCAGGCTGCCAAATTTGTCATATACATCAGTTAAAATCGTAAAATTATGGATTTAGAACTGACCTTAGAGGACTTCCAGTCTAATCTCCTAATTTTAGAGATGAGGAACCTGCAGTCCGGAGAGAATAAATAATTTGGCCAAGGCCACAAAAGGTGATGGGGATCAAGGCTATGATTTAAATTCACGTCCTCTGATTGCACATCCAGCTGTCTTACCCTGTACACACTGCCACTTTGGCTAGAACTCACACCCTACTGAAGATATCAGACAGTTTAGCAAGGTCAGCGAATACTGAATAGGAAGCCATGATCTCCTCTGGTATCTGCTGAACAGGAAAAAAAAAAATCATACCTGCTGTTAACCCTGTCAAATGTACATCTGTTACCATGTAGTTATACCTTGCATCCCACTCAAAATTACCAAGCAATCACATATCTGCATCTTTCAAGCAGCTGAGAAGACAAGGTTTAAAGGGATAGATATGAATGGTGATATTCTTTAACCTCTGATTACTGAAAGATTTTCTCTTATCAGACTGGTTAAGTATCTAATGCAGCAATGCTACATCACACTAAACACTGTTAGAAACTAACAGGTCCATCATCAGTGATGCAGCTAATCCTCCTTAGAAGTTCAGATGAGAAAAAACTCACCTTTTAAAACCAAAAGATCATCCTTGCCTTATAGTACAGAAATATCAAAGGCTGTGAAGAACTGTTCAACCAAAGGAGGGGAGGGGAAAAAATCAAGTAGCCAACTAGAATTTGGACCTCAAAAGGAACTCTGAAAACTAAACTCTACACTTTCCTTTAAATGAATAAAAGATCTAGAGTCATAGATTTGGGAATGGAAGGAACCTTACAGGAATCCAACCCCCTCATTTTATCTAGAAAGGTGAGGTGATCTAAAAATGCCATAGAGGTAAAAAGTGGCAGAGTATAATTTGAATCCAGATATCCCAAATGTAGCATACTTTCTAATACATTATTCTTCCACCATTATTCTTCCTTTTGTTAAGTTTTCCTGAGAATGATAAGGTATCCAAGAAGAAAGAGTATTTTCAACATGGCTGTAAGCACAGTTTGTTGTTGTTTGGTCACTTTTAGTTGTGTTTGACTCTTTGTGATGCTATTTGGGGTTTCCTTGGCAAAGATACTAGAGTGGTTTGCCATTTCCTTCTCCACCTCATTTCAGAGATGAGAAACTGAGGCAAACATAGTTAGTTAAGTGACTTGCCCAGAGTCACACAATAAGTGTTTGAGGTCAAATTTGAACTTAGGAACATAAGTCTTCCTGATTCTTAGCCAAGTGGTCTATCTACTGTGCCACCTAGCTGCTCCCCAGTTACAATGTAGGAAGAAGAATTAACAGCCTGTAAAGCCAAGCATGAGCAACTGGTACTGCTGCTGGGAACAGCTTTCAAGGTTATGATTACACAGAATAGTGAACTATTTATACAGTAATAAACTAAGATAAAACATTCACAGAAATCAAAGTACAGCATTTACAATGTTGTAACTTCACAATTTATCACTAAAGTGGCCACATAATTTTCATGAAAGTGGTCACATAGTTTTAAACAAAAGATAACATTCATTTAGTAACACATTTAGTAAGTCCTTAATTCAATCACCCTTAAGGAGGCAAGCCGCCTTAATTGACACAAAGTACAAAGGCCAAAGTTTTCCACTCCTAGGTTACATTGTATTAATCTCTTCAATTAAAAAATCCTCTTTCTTCTTAATTGGAGGAGTCCTTAACTCAATCATCTAAATATAGAGGTCAAAGTTCTCCAACCATAGTAAATCATGATCTTCTCAGTTTGTATTAAATACCCAAGGATAGGTCTTTTCATCTTAACTTGAGGTTGGCTTCTCCACTTCCATGGTTCCCCTTCCATGGTCCCAGCTCCTGCCAGCTCCTTGTTGCCCAGTTCCTTGTTCAGTTCCTGTTCCATACTGAACCTCACAGTATCTAATCCACCTCAAGTGCTTCACAGTTTCTGTTCCTGGGAAGACAAAGCTTAACAAAACTACAATAACATTCATCAACATTGCCAGCATCCTCATCAATTCACCTTTTGCCTGTGAAATCAACAACAAGGTCTGAGGAATTAAAACAAATCATCAGTATAGTCCCAGGACCTCTGAAATCATCAGCAAGACCCTCCTCCAGGATTTCAGTAGATATACAACAAGAAAATCCTCTTTCAGGGCTTCTGAACCAGCAGCAAGGTCCCAGGGCTTCTGTAACAACAGCACCATCCTCCATCACCAGACAAATCTGACAAAGTAACAGCAAAACAGACAAAGTACCAGCACCACAGCCATGCCTCCTCCTAGTTCTCCTCTCTTCTGATTTCTCAATTCTTTTCAATTCTCAGTTCAGTCCTCAGTTCTCATTTCTCTTCTCAGTTCTTCTCAGTTCTTCTCAGTTCTAAGTTCTCCTCTCTCTCTCCAGCAGTAGCAGCCTATCCTCTAGATTCTTGCTCCCAGAAGTTCTGGCCTCTCTCAGGTTGGGCTTTTCCTTATATATGGTACTAGTTCCCTCCTGTTCTGCCCCTTCCTATTATGTCAACAAGTCCATCCCACTGTGGGATTCACAAGTTCTGGGTCTTAATACTTGACTTGAAACTAAGTGCTAAGTACCGGTTAGCTTGCCAGTACAAGGGTCAAGGAAGATCTTCAAATTCCCATTACCATTACACAGCTAAGGGGAGTTATATACAAATATACAAAAAATAAGTTACAAGCAAGATGATCTAGAGATCCTAATTCAAGAAGACAAATTGGGCTTTTGAGGTATTAAGATTTTGTTGTATGATGATATTGATGAGGTGCTCTGTAGTTTACTATTAAAATTATTCCAGTGGTCATAAAATGTAAGACCTTAAATTGAGTATAATAGGGGTCTGGAGACCATAGTAAAGTAAAGCACAAATACAAATAGCCTCCATAATGTCACATTTGGTAATCACACTTTTCACCTAAGCATGAGACACCTCTCACTGCTCTAGGTTTGGTTTCCTCCTCCAACCTGACCTTATACTGTAACTTCTAACTTTCCAGAAATAGATGACCACCATACATTTCATGTTCAGTCTCTTTCAGGGTGCTAGGGTAACACATTTATCCTATGTATCATTCTACTTCTTAAACCTCTATACAATGTGTTCCCAATATACATCACAGTCATTCAAAATAAGGACCATTTTAGATCTTAAACATAATCACTTGGTAATAAAGCAAAAGAATAATATCATAGATCCTGATATATTAAAGAAAATATATGTGATAAAAAAATATTTCAGAACACACCTATAAAGGCAACCAGATCATACCCTTTCACCAAGTCACTCATTAACTATGCTGAAGAATGGGTGCACACTTATGGGAACCTAGAAAGATTCCCACAATATAAGGGAGGAAATCTTATGTGTTTAGGGCAACTCACAAATTTCTGATCCTCTAGTAATATCTGTTTTCCACAAAACTGCTCTTCTGCTCACTGTGGTTCTTCACTACTCTTCAGCTGAGAGAGCTCTCTTCTCTACTTGAAAAGAGCCTTTCAAGTTCTTTCAGTCAACCATCACCCTTAAAAAGGTGTTTAGAAAATGTTAGTACTTAACGTGAACAGCAGCTGCCTTTAAATCAGATAATTGTCTAGAATCATAGATTCCCAAAGTGGCCAATACTGCCCCCAATGGGGTGCTAGAATGATGGGAGGGGGTGGAAAGGCAGTAGTAGACTCGGGTGCAATTGAGGGATATTAAATAAAAATAAGAGGGAATTGGAAATATATGGAAAGAAGAGAAGAAAACTTTGAAAAATCTTTCATATATGTTTCATCTGTTGTATAACAGAGTTAAAGTCATAATGATTATATTATTGCCCAAATAAACACACAAAACCCAAGTTATAACTGATCAAGTATTCCTAATTAAAAGAGCAGAGTTGACTAGAAGATTTGGCATTCAAACAGAAGGCTCAAGAGAAGAATAAACATAAAAGAGAAATCACAAAGAAATGGATAAGGTTAAACTTTACATTCTTATATGGGAAGATGATAAAGGTTAACTCCTAAGATCTTTATCATTATTAGGACAATTAGAAGGCATCTACATAGAAAGAGGCCAGAGGTGTGAGTTGATTATATTGAAATGATCTAAAAAAATAAAAATGAAGGGGTTAAAAAGAGGGATTCACTGGGAAAAGAGCAAAAGAAGTAAAATGGGAGAAATGTTCTCACATTAAAAAAGGCATGCAAGTGACCATACATGTATAACTTATTTAGAATTACTTACCTTCTCAGTGAGGATGGGTGGGGAAGGAGGAAGGAAGAGAATTTTGAACTCAAAATTTTAAAAATGAATGTTAAAAACTGTTTTTACATGCAACTGGCAAATAAGATACAGGCAATGGAGTATAGAAATCTTTCTTGCCTGACAGGAAAATGTAAGGGAGGGGGATAAGAGAAGAGGGTGGGCATGATAGAAGCAAGGGTAAATTAGGAGAAGGAGTTATCAGAGTGTACACCATCTTGGGGTAAGAGGAGGGGAGAGATGAGGAGAAAATTTGGAACTCAAAATCTTGTGGAAACAAATGTTCAAAACTAAAAATAAACTAATAAAAAGAGAAAAAAATAATACTTTGGTGATCATAAGGCACCTATAGCCTTAGATCTGAGATATTTTCTTTCTATATCTTTCAAGTAGTTGATCTGCAAAAAGATAAAATGATGACTGCCTTTCTTAAAGTTAACTTTTTATACAAAAATACATACCTATATGTTTAGTCGTAGATGTATAAAGAGCCAAGATTTACCTTCCTATGGTTTAGGATCATAAATTTAGAAACAGAAGGCATCTCAGAGGTCATTTATTCCAAATTCCTCATTTCACAGTACAGAAACAGAGGCTCAGAGAGGTTAAGTGACTCACTCAAGGTCACAAAGGTAATAACAGAGGTAGGATTTGAACCTAGGTCCTCTGAGTCAACTCTTTCTTCAATCTAGCTGACTGATTGTTAATGGAGAACACATCACTGCTGGGCTTATAGACTATGGAAGTTGAAGACCAGTCCCTGAAGGTTCTCTTTAGAAACCTAAGTGTAGTAACCAACCTTCTGGAAACCCAAATTTCCAGCAAGTTATAGAACTGGCCCTAGAGAGAGTGCTGTATTGGTTTCCAACATTCAATGATGCACTTGTCAAAGGCAAGGAAAAAAAAACAAGCATGAAAGGAAGAGCTTTTACAGTGGAAGGGAAAATGGGGATGGAGAAGTAGGCAAGGCTTCAATCTCACTCTCATTAGAACTGGTTCAAAGAGGAAGGAAAATATATATACACACACTCAGTTGGGTATAAAAAATCTATCTTATCCAAGAGGGGAATAGGAACCCTTGGAAAGGGATTTAAAAAAAAGGGAGGGGAGGATGATGAAAGGAAGGACAGGTTTAGGGAGGTAGTAGTTAGAAACAAAACAGTTTTGAGGTGTGACAGGAGAAAAAGAGAGAGAAAAGGATAAACAGGGAAAAATGGGATGGAGCAGCAAAGAAAATAGTCATGATTATGAACATGAATGGAATGAGCTCATCTCTAAAACAGAAGCAGATAGCAGAATGGATTAGAAACTAGAATCAAACAGTATGTTGTTTAAAAGAGACACACTTGACACAGAAAGGCACATACAGAATTAAAATAAGGGTCTGGAGCAAAATCTGTTATGCTTAAGCTGAAGTAAAAAAGTCTTAGGTAGCCATCATGATCTCAAAGCAAAAAATGGACCTAAGTAAAAGAGAAAATCAGGTTGCTGAAAGGTACCATAGACAATGAAGCAATATTAAAAAATTTTATAGCAAGTTTCTCTAATAAAGATTCCATCTCTCAAATACATAGGAAACTGAATCAAATTTATAAAAATAAGATCCATTTCCCAGTTGATAAATGGTCAAAGGATATAAGCAGTTTTCAGAAGAAGAAGAAATCAAAGCTCTCTATACTCACATGAAAAAAAAAATGCTCTAATTCACTAATGATTAGAGAAATGCAAATTAATACAACCCCAAGTTACCACATCACACATATCAGAAATAATAGATATTGGAGAGAATGAAGGGAAATTGGTACATTAATGAATGCTGGCACATTAAGTGGAGTTTGAACTGGCCAACCATTCTGGAGAACAACTTGGAACTATGCCCAAAAAACTATAAAATCGTGCATACCTTTTTGAAGCAAAAACACTACTACTATGTCTATGTCCTAAAGAGATTAAAGAAAAAAGAAAAAGATCTATCTATACAGAAATATTTATAGCAGCTCTTTGTGTTGGCAAATAATTGAAAATTAAGGGGATGAAGATCAACTGGGGGAGGGCTAATAAAGACTGGCATACAGTTGTGATAGAGTACTGGGGTCCTGTAAGAAATGATGAGGGATAGTTTCAGAAAATTATGTGAAGACCTATATTAACTGATACAAAGTGAAGTGAACTGAACCAGGAGCTCATTGTACACAGTAACAGCAATGTTGTAATGATAATCAACTGCAAAAGACCTAGCTGCTCTGATCAATACAATGATCCAAGACAATTCCAAAGGACTCATGTTGAAAATCATGTTATCCACCTCCAGAGAGAATTGATGAACTTTGATTACAAATTGAAATATAATTTTTCACTGTTTTCCTTGATTTTTTGGCAATATACCTAATATGGAAATATTTTGCATGATTTCACATGTATAACTGATATCATGTTGCTTGCCTTCTAATTGGGTGGAAAGGAGGGAGGAGAGAATTTCGAGCTCAATTTTTTTGAAATGTTAATAATAATTAAATATATATTTAATTTTTAAATGTATGAATCCCATCTGAAAGCTACATTTCATACATGTTTTTGTGATCTATATAAAAACAAAGTTCTTTTTCCACTTACATTAGGCATGAAAATGTTGATCTATAATAGATCAATATCTTACATCCTTTGACAATTATATCTTCCTTTGCACAAAAATCACTCTTATGCCCTTTTCTAATTAACTACATCTTATGAAAAAGACCTTAATGATACAATGTTCATTATTGTGGAATGCTCCCCATCACTGGAAAAGAATCTACCCTTCAATATCTTATTGAAAAAAAGAGTGAGATGGGGGGAAAGGTAGGAGGAAAGGAGAAAAACAATTGTTTAGTAAGATACACTACCACGAGAAAACCTTGGAAGCAGAGGGTGTAAACAATGTAGGAAAAAACTGAGCAAAAATAAATGGAGGCAGAAACATAATAGTATGATATTAGAATACTATTGATCACCTAGACTGAAAGAGAAAATAGATGAATTTGGGAAATTAATTACAAACCTGATACAAAGGCTTACATAGGGTTACACAGCTAATGTAGCAGGATTTGAACTGCAGCAGGATTTGAAGTCAGGTTTTCCTACTCTTCACTCAAAATTTTTTCCCACTGCACCAACTAGCTGCCTAAATAATTTAAACCCTAAAGAAATGGTGGCGCAAAGAACAAATCACAAAAATAATAGATAACTTAATTCAAAATTATGACAAAAATAAGACAATCTACCAAAATCTGGAGGATGCAGCCAAAGCAGTCCTTAGGGGAAGATTTTTGTCTCAAACAACTTTTATCAACGAAAAATAATTAAAAGAAGAATAAATTTGGCATTCTACCAAAAAAAAACTAGAGAACCAACAAATTTTATAACGTCCAATTAAACATCTAGATAGAAATTCTGAAAATCAATCTTGCTGAAATTAGATTTAGACCAACACCTCATGAAGTATCATGATAGGCTCCAAAAGAATATGTAACTTAGATATAAAAGTTAATATCATAAACAAATCAAAGAATTGAGGAAGAAATTACCTTTTGGATCTATGGCTAGGGGCAGAATTCATGACCAAACAAAGAAGAGTATAACAGAAGGTAAACTAGGCAGTTTTGATTATACAAAATTAACAAATTTTTACATAAACAAAATGCAGCTAAAATTAGAAAGGAAGGGTTAACTTGGAAAAAAAATCTTTGCAAGAAGTTTTTCTGACAAAAGCATCACTTCTAAAATACATAAGAATAAAAGCCACACCTCAATTTTAAAATGAACAAAAGACATGATTAGATAGTTTTCAGAGAAATAAATTCATGTTATTTATGGCTAGGTGAAAAGTGCTCTAAATCACTAATTATTAGGAAAATTCCAAATTAAAGCAACTATGTAATTATACCTCACAACTATAAGACTGACCCCCAAAAAGGGGGGAAATGACAAATGATAAAAAGGCTGTGGGAAAATAAGGACACAAAGACACTGTTTGTACAAGTTGTGATTGGTCTAGCTATTCTGGTATATACCAATTTGGTATATGAATGTTATACAATACTATTGCATTATAAGAAATGATTAACAGGCAGACTTCAGAAAAACCTGGAAAGACTTGAATGCACTGATGCTGAGTGAAATTAGTAGAACCAGGAGAACATTGTACAGAGTAACAACTACATTGTCCAATGACTGACTTTGATAGACTTAGTTCTTCTCAACAATGCAAGGGCTTTAAATAACTCATGATGGAAAATGCTATCCACATCCAGAAAAAGAATTTCAGAGGCTGAATGTGGATGGAAACATACTATTTGCTCTCCTTTTCTTTTGTTGTTTTGTTTTGTTTCTACTTCCTCATGGTTCTTCCCATTAGTTCTAATTCTTCTTTACACGATTACAAATGTGAAAATATGTTGAAATGAATGCATAAATAGAGCCTATATCAGATTGCATGCTGTCTTGGGGAGGGGGGAGAAGAAATAAGGGGAGAAAATTTGAAACTCAAATTATTATGGAAGTGAATGTTGTAAACTAAAAATTAATTAATTAATTTTTTTTTAAAGAAAAGAATAAAATAAAAATTTAAAAGATCTTGACAAGATAGAAAATTGTCAAATCAAGTAAGATGCTTATCAAGTAAAATAAAATATATTAAGAATAAATCCAAGTTCTTACATAATTTTTAAAAATTACTTTTACAAGTAAAATAGAAGATGCTATCCAGGACTTAAGTAGTTAAACCAGAAAGAACCAGGACTAGAAGAATTAGATATGATAAGAAAAACTAAAAGGAGAAACTGACAAGAGGAAGTGAAAGGAGGGCTGAGTGGCCACAGAAGAGGAGGGCCACTGATACCCTACAAGCATCCTGAAGAAGAAGCCTCAGGCTGAAGTTACTGGCTATACTGATCTTGTCAGGGAATTTCCAAAACTGATCTGGTAGAAGAGAAAAAAGTCATCTTTGATGTGACTCCATTCTTACAAAGTTAGTTTATGTATAAATAGTGTTTAAATGAATATATATGTGTGACTGAACCTTCAGTACATTTATCATTTAATAGAGTGCTTGTCATTTCTCAATAGAAAAGTAAACATTTTATATCCTAACTAGCTATTCATTTTTGTTGACTGCTGAGGTAGCCATAACTTCTGGAGTATAAGCTCACCAGTAAAGACAGGGTTTAGATGTGGGGGAGTGGACTGATGCCTGTCTATTGTTACAAGTCAGTGTCCATCAGAGGAATATATATGTACATTAAATTTATAGATACATATTGTTACACATTGAGTAAGTACTAAATGTGAAAATAAATTTCATAGAAAGGTGTTATCTTTTTTTTTTATTAAAGACTAGTGGATTGTTGGATAAAGACTGAATGCATACAAAAAAAGAAGATTAAAAATTTTTTAGAGGAACCTCAAAACATTCATTCAGATTCTATACATTTCAATCAGAAGATTAATAGAAGTTATTTTATAGGTCATCATTCTGAAATACTGCAAAAATATGTTTAAAATTTCTATATTATAATGATTATTAAAAGGAAGACACATATGGAAGAATATAATAAATTCATTTTTTAATTTCCTGGAGATAACAAATAGCTATGATCACATTATGTAATTTGTGGTAAGCACTTGCAAATATCAGCTTAACACTTTCTCTTTTGTCTCAACGTTTACAGTCAAACATAAAAGCTATATTAATGAGTCTTGGATTTTTTTTAGAAGAAAAAAACAATTTTAAAACACTCAGTATCAATTTATTTATTCCTAAAATAATGAAGAAGGAAAATAACTGAAGTTTCATATTTAGTAAATTTCCAAACTGCAAAAAAATAGGGAAACATACTACTGCAAAAAATTTATTTTGTCGCGTGCCAAAACAATTATCATACATATATATGTATATATATATATATACACATATATATGTGATGATTTTATTAAGAAGTTAGAGATGATCCCATTTCTAATGAAACTGTATTTCATCAAATACATAATATTTAATTATTAAAGGAAAACTTTTAAAGGTGTTTATGCATTGTAATTAGATGAGAAAACTGGTATTCATAACTAACCATTTTAATTGTATTCATAAAAACAGCATGATAGTTAAGTGGAAGACTCTATGCTGTTTTGCCACTAGTTAACAAGATATGCAACTGGGAAAGATATTTTAAATCAATTAATTCATACTCCAAAAGAAAACAAATCAATTGGTCCTTTGTGGTGGTATTTGCCCAGATGGAGTAAAATAAATGCCTAGGAAACTTGGGGATGTTTTTCATGAATTAAAAAAAAATGATGGGAATATATCATGAACACAACACACAACACACAAAAAATAATAAGTTTTGACCTCAAAGAAAATTCCCGAACAATTTTAAAGGACTGTGAACTCTGAGTCAACAAAAGGACATGGCACCCAAAATGAAAGTGACCTTAGCCTACATAAAGATCAGTAGCATTACCAAGAGTAGGGAGGTGATCATTCCATTGTATTTTTCACTAGTTAAATCACATTTGAAATTTAATGGATTTCATTTCTGGGGCACATTTTAGTAAGGACATCAATAAGCTGGGGACTATTCAGATAAAGGCCATCAGTGTCAGTCAATAAAGCATTTATTAAGTGCCTACGATATATCAAGTACTCTGCTAAGTGCCGGAGATACAAAGAAAGGCAAAAGGTAATCTCTGCCTTCAGGGAGCTCACAATCTAAGGGAGAGAGACAATATGCAAATAACACGGATAAATATATGGCATAAAAGATAAATAGGAAATAATGAACAAGGGAAGGCTGGGACTTGAAGAAAGCCAGGAAAGCCAGAAGGTAGAGCTAAGAAGGAAGTGCATCCCAGGTGTGGAAAACATCTAGTGAAAATGTCTGGAGTCTGGAGATGAAGTGTCGTGTTGGAGGAAGCCAGTATCACTGAATCAATGAGTATATTGGGGGTGGGTGATGTGAGGTATAAGAAGATCAGAAGGAAGGGTGTGAGGTAACTAAGTTATTAAGGACTTTTAGCAACAGTGGACTTTATATTTGATCCAATAGGTGATAAGGAGTCATTAACAGCTTATTGATTAGTGAAACAACATGATGAGACCTTTGTTTTAGGAAAATTACTGGCAGTTAAGTGGAGGCTATCCTAGCATGGGGAGACTTGTGACAGGCAAAACAGCTACTGCAGGCTATTGCAATATTGGGACATACCACTACAGAGTGGGAGCAGTATGCAGGGAGAGAAGTGAACATGTTGGAGAGATGTTATTAAGATGAAGTTGACAAGCCTTGGTAACAGATTGGATATGGAAGTGGGGATGTCTATGGGATTGGGAGGATAGTGATGCACTCAACAACAATAGGGAAGTTTTGAAGTGGGGGCTATGGGGACAAGACAATGAATTTGGACATGTTGAGTTTAAGATGTCAAATAGTCATCTGATTCAAGATGTCTAATAGGCAACTGGAGATGTAAGAGAGCTGGAGGTCAGCATAAAAGTTAAGACTAGATCAGTAGATTGGAGAATCATCAGTAAAGAGATGATAATTAAGTCCAATAGAGCTAATGAAATCACTAAGGGAAATGGCATAAAGGAAAAGAGGGAAAGAGAGGGGGAGAGGGAGAAAGAGTGGGACAGGTTAAGGCTCTGTGGGAAATCAGCTGATATGACCTGGTTAGGCACCCAGGAGACTGAGAAGAAACAGTTAACATGGAAGGAGAACCAGGAGATTCCTGAAAACCTAGAGAAGAGACCTAGGGGAGGGTCATTGACAAAGTCTACAAAGAGATCAAAAAGGATGAGGGCTGGTAAAAGGCCATTGGATTTGGCAATTAAGAGAACATGGGTAATTTTAGAGAGAATAGTTGAATAATGAGGTCAGAAGTCAGACAGCAAAGAGTTAAGAAAAGAGTGAGAAGAAAGGAAGTGGAAGCACCTTTTATAGACTGCCTTCTCAAGGAGTCTAGCCATAAAAAGGGAAGGGAGATATGAAATGATAATCAGGAGGGATATAGGAACTCAAAAAAGTGGTATAGGAGTTCATTATCATGCCAAATGGAAGATGAGATGCAGAAACTGGGGATATTTCTCTGGAAGAGAAGCCTGGAGGATGAGGGGAAGGACATGGTAGCAATCTTCAAGGGTTTGAAGAGCTGCCATGTGAATAGGAATTAGTTTTGTTCTTCTTAACCCCAGAAGGCTGAACCATGAATAGTGAGTGGGTAGCAGGTGTAAAAACAGGTGTCAGATTGGACAAAAATAAAAACACAAAACTTTCTAATGCTTAAATCTGTCCAAAAGTGGAATGAGATACTTTGATAGGAAGGTGATAACCTTACCTATATCTGTGAAGGAAGTTTGCACAACAGAAGCTTCTCATACCAATTAAATCACAGATACTACTCTTAGGAGCTTTTTGTGGCTTTGTCATTCATAAATTTCTTCCAATATATTCTGAATCCTTTTACATTTCCTCCCTTTTATCTCCTGGAATAATGAATTCCACAGGTTTATTACCTTCTGTATGAAGCAACACTTTGATAGAACTATCCTAAATTTAATTTTAAACTAAATTTTAATGGGTGTCCCTTCATTCTAGCAATTTGTGATTCAGTGAACAGGGGCACATTTACCTTACCCACAAAGCTCATGGTATCATACTTTCCACTCCTGTCCACTCTCAGCCCTCACCCTTCTAGTCCAAAGAGTCCTAATCTTTTTAGTCCCATATAACATCCTCCAAATCTCTCCTCCATAGTTACTCCTTCTGTCATTGTAGTTCTAATTTTCCTCTCCTTCTATAATTGTATTATATTCACCTTGAACTTTGGCAAAAAAAAAATGGATATATTTAAACTACAAACACCATATTTTATAGAAAGATAAGACAATATTATTTCTTGTTTTCCTTTCTTGACAACACTTCACATTTTTTGGCCTTTTTTTACTACAGCAGCAGACTGGGCCAATGGCTTCAGAGAACCTATACAAAACAACTCTCAAATCCCCTTTTATGGATCTGTAGAGTTCGGATCGTTTTACCTTTAAATGTATTAACCTGTACTCACCCACATTATGAGGATACTGTCCCAATTTTAAAATAAGCAGAAACATTGGAACATCAGCTATTTCCCCTAAATTTTTCAATGAGGCATTAGCAGCTCCATAAATTGAATTTTTCATTTGCACCATTTTACAGAATGAACAGCAACATCAGATGCATGGTGCCACCTGATGCCTCCACTTCAACACATTTTCAGAGATCTTCAAATTGATTTCACAACTCTTAATTATATTTCCTCTAATGTTATTTTTCTGACTGTTTTGTATGGTTACAGGATAGAAGCAGTTTTCAGTAAAATGTTGTGCCAATTTAAACTCAATAATGTAACAACACCATCATCACACAAGCTATGAAAAAATATATCACAGCAGTACAATGGTATCAAAGTTGAAATTGGTCAACTGCATATTCAAGTGTGTAGTTCACATTTTTTACTGATAAAATTGCTTTATTATGATAATATATCTTCTAAACAGACAAACCAGTGGTCTTTCTTCTTTCAAAAACATGATAATATGAATGAAGCCCAAAGGAACCAGATATTATAGAATAGGGGGAAATGGGTTAAAGAAATTTTATAAAGGATTTCTTGCTATTAGCATAGTTTAATGCAAGATGCATTTCTCTGCATTTCATAACATTTGTTGGAAACCAATTTCACTCAGGTATTGACTTTAATTTAAAGAATCCAATGCTATTTGCATGGAGGCTATGTCTACATGATACTAAATTTTGTCAATTCAGTATGAGAAGAATCAGACCTTCTAGTAAAACATTTGCTAAAGAAATTGTTTATCATTGAGTAGGCTAAACTAGATGACTGCATTTTTCGACAGAATAATTCATTGTTCCCAAAACTTTATAAACATTTGCTAAATATAGTGAATTATTTTTTGTGCTCCTTAGTTGAGTCCAATAAAGATGTTTACTTTTGCACATAGATTATATGCTACCATTTTGTGATTTCAAGGTGAGTATTCCCCTCCATCAGTCCAGCTCACAAATCCTTCCAAATGCAATTTCATGTTGTGCAATACTTGCCAGATAGATAGATAGACAGATAGATAGATAGATAGATAGATCTCTTCCCTGAGGATCCAACCAATATCCTATCAGCCTAAGTTTTTTATAGTTCATTACTATCATTACTACCAATAAAAGTACTCATCTTGTCCATCTGCTCCTGCTTGCTGTTGAGACATGACAAGCCCATCTCCTTTACTGATTATGCATTTCCTCAATCCCTGAGAACCCTTGCAAGATGGCAGAGTGAAAGGCTATCTAGACTTAGTGTTCCACCTTAGCAGATGAAATCAACAAGAAAGATCTCCTCAAACTATACAACAGAAACAAACAGAGAAAAAATGTTATTACAAAGCAATTTTTGTCAAAAAAAAAAAGGAAGAAGACCATCTGCTCTAGTTCCCATCATTCTTCTCACATAAACTATAGCCTTGATTTTGGATTGAAACTCCATAAAATTTGTAATCAACTGTTGGAGTGAATTACTTGGTAGTTTTTAATACCTTCTACGTGAAACAGCCCTTCCTTGTGACTGTTCTAAACTTAATTTTAAAATAAACTAAACTTTAATAGGTGCCCCTTCATCATTTTGTTTCAAGATTTAGTGAACAGGTCAGCAGACTTTATGATATTATACACTCTGCTCATGCCTCCCAGCCTTGCTTTTCCAGGGTTGAGTCCTCATTCCTTTCATTTACCCTCACACATAGTAGCTTCCCAACCATTTTCTCCCTCATATGTATCCTTCTGTTCCTTCTCATTCCAATTCTGTTCCTTCTATAATTATATTTTCATTGAGCTATGGAAAACTGCACTGCCCATCAGACTCAAACTTTGACCTGTATCCTCTTCTCTTTTTGCTCTAGTCTATTCTATTCAATTGTTGATTCCATCAGCAACTATGGCTTCAATTATTATCCCTATGAAGATGAAGCCAAGAACCTTAGGTCTTTGTCCTGAGCTACAATGATTGATAGTCAAAGGTGTTTCACTTTGAGGTGTTTGAACACCTCAAAGTGAAGGTTCCATAGGAATCCCAAAATCAACACACAATCTTCCTCCCCAAACTCTCCTCCCCTGATGAACTTCATTACTAGCACTATCCTGTCTGTCACATTCACAACCTCAGCAACCTTAGTCCCATCATCCTTGACTCACTATCACTCACCCCACACAGTCAATCTTATTGCCAAATTTCTATCTTTCAATACCTAACATTCCTCTTTCTCCACTCCTATAGCTACAATCTAGTTCAGTCCCTCACCATCTTTCAAAGAGATTATTTCAATACCTTCTAACTCATCACCTTGCCTCAATTCTTACCCCCATTCCAATTCAGCTGCCAAAGTACTTAATTTTGACTTTGTCACCCTTCTGCTCAATAAACTCCAGTGGCTCTCTTACACCTTTACAGCATCAACTATAAACGTGTCTGTTTGTCATACAAAAGCTTCATAACTTTATCTTTTCTTGCTTGTCCAACCTTCTTAAATGATACTGTCCTCCATGTTCTCCATAATCCAGCAATCTGACCTATTTGGCATTCTTTGAATTCAATCCTTCCTTCTCCTATATCTGCCTTTACAATGGATATCCCCCAAACCTGCTCTTCTGCCTCAATTTCTCTGCCTTCCTTCAAGATGCAGGTCAAATCCCACCTATAGTACTTACTGCCCCACACCACAACTGCTAGTGCTTTCCCTCTGAGGTTATCTTCTATCTATCATGTATGTATCTTGTATGTCCTGCATTATTTACATGCTGTATCATTAGACAGTAAGCTCTTGAAATTGGGCTTGTTTATGCCTTTACTTGTACCCCCAGTGCCTAGTACAGTGCCTGGCACATATTAAATGCTTGATAAATTTTTATTTACTATTGTTTTATTGATTAATATATGCTGATTAGCTGACACACATGTAATAAGAAAATTTTTTGCAGAAATGAAATCAACCCAACTAGCATAAAAAAAAAACCTGTCAATTGAGAAGAAATATTTACACCATATCCTTTAGTAAAGAGTCTCACAGTCAAAATATAAAGGGACACAAATATTTAAGACCAAAATCATTCCCTAATAAACAGGTGAAGGATATTAACAAATTACTTTGAAAAGTAAAACATCTAACTATTCAGCGTAGGAAAAGGAAGTACAAAATCACTAATAGCAAAAGAAATGTGAATCAGAATTAATCTGAGATTGCACCTTACACCTAGAAGATGTCTAAGATGACAAAAATGTAGATAGCCAACATTGGGTAGACTTCATAAAGATAGATACACAAATAGATTACTCTAATTGGCTAAAATGACAGAAGAGTAGATCAAGGGAACCATAATTGAAAGCAGTAGCTAGTGTTGGGTAAATCCAGTAACAGAAAATTAAGAGTAGGAGACCTCTTACTTCAACATAGAACTTCTAGGAAAAATGGAAAGAAGTTCTGTTGAAATTATGTTTAGGCCAGCAGTTTACACTATATGTCACAAAATAGTACAAATGGATATGCCGCCTAAATAAAAAGACATGTATATCTATAAATGCACATATAGATGGATATTTGTATCTATTTATTTTGATATCCTTATAGATAGAGACACAGAGACTAGAACATAGGAGGTCTTAATTTATGCTCGTTGATTTATTGATAGATTCCACTGAACTACTTTTGATGTCCCTATATAGTTTCATGGTAAATATATACATATATATACATACACATACTATATATAGTAATATATTACTATATATTGCAATATATAATACATATATAAAATATATGTATGTATGCATATGCTTCTACGTCTACACACATATGTCATGTATATATGTGTATGGTGTATTGTGTATGGTGTATTTATATCATATGTGTGACTATTATGTGTGCATGTTTAGGTTTGTGTGGCTTTTTTTTTTTTTTGCCAAAGAGAACCTCTATGGCTATCAAATGTGCATGTATAGATTTGTATATGTACATATATGAGGCAATATAACAGCAATAAAAGTACTGTTAGATGGAAAGGACCAATCAATAAGCATTAATTAAGCCCTATCAGGCACTATGCCAGGAAAATAAGGATGGGATAGAGGAAGTGGAAAAGGTTCATGCTTTAATAGATATAGGAAATTCTCAGCTGTAGAAACTTCCTCTATCAATGAAATTTAGAAATTTCTTTGCAACTTATAGCTTTGCAGATTTATCTAGACCAGAGAGGTTAAGTGGCATGTCCAAGTTCACACATTCAGTAAGTCTAAGAGGCTGAACTCAACCTCGGGCCTTCTTGATGTCAATATGCCAAGCTGTATTCTCAAGCTATGGTAATATAAAAATAAAAACAAAACCATTTCTATCTTCAAATAGGTTACATCCTACAAAGAGAAAACAATTACATAAACATAAGTAAATATGAAATGTACAATTATTTCAGGGGGAGGAAGACAGTAGCAGCTAGTGAGTTCAGGAAATATCTCATGTAGGAAATAGTATTTGAGATGAACTTTTATTTTTAAAAGGAGGCTAGATATTCCAAAAGGCAAAGGTAAAGGGGGGAATACATTATGGAATACTGTATGTGAGGAGCAGCAACTAGTCCAGTTTGTATGAAATATAGAGTATCTGAAAAAGAATAATGTGTATGAGCCTGGAAAGGTAGATTAGACTCTGATTATGAAAGCTTTCAAAGGTCAAATAGAAGAGCTTGTATTTTATCCTATAAGCAAGATGGAGTCACTATGAATTTTGAGCAGGGAGAGAAAAAAATCAAGCATTTATTAAGTGGCTACTGTGTGCCAGGGACTGTGTTAAGCACTTCACAAATATCTTATTTCAGCTTCATAATAACCCTGTGAGATAGGAACTATTATTATCTCCATTTTTACATTTGGAGAAACTGAGGCAAAGAATTCTTATTATTCAATTTTGGGCCCAACTATTATACATCTTCACTGTTTGTTGTAGATAGATGTATTCATATACAAATTCATTGGACCTGACATCTGACTAGTTTGGATGATAGATATTTCCCATCCACTTAGTTTTTCCTACATGGATGGTCAGGTTGATCTTGAAGTAATCATCAAAGCTGATTGAGGGGATTCAGAATGTTTTAGAGATTGTTACAAACAGCACAATACCACTTACAAAAGGAAGAAGACTTCACTACCTATAGATATATATCTGCATATGTACGTATATACTGAGGCAATAGATACCTATAGGGATGTCTATTCTGTTTGGACCTTGTGGAAGACAACCTTTATGAGAATGGAGAAGAACTTTCACAAGCACTACATCTTTCTCCTTTATGCTTCACTTGACATTAATAATCCAAGGGTCATTGAACATAGTTATCCATTTGGCTGCATTTATCAGAGGGTCTTATGCAATCTTAATATATTCATTAAAGATTCCTTATTGGCAGGAAGTATTTAAGGTCATGTTTTGTCCTCAGAATCTTTTTTTTGGGGGGGGGGGGGGGAGGTAAGAAACAAAAAAATTAATGTATTGGAATCTTGTATTTGCTATGTCTTTTAATTAACTGTGCATTTGTTGGGATATGGTCTTTTGCAAAGAATCCCTTCACAAAGATCTTTTCATTCCTCTCTTTTATTTTAATCAAGAATATCCTGTGTATATACATAGAGCATTCTTCCAAAGACTGAACAAAAAATTTGAAAGTAGGCATGGAGTATTACTAATTTTCTATTGTCACTTTTTAAAATAATATTGTCTTTCACTTATTTTATATTAGCGTTGCCATCTGTCTATAATACCTGTTAATATCTTTAGCAGGATCCCTTTAGTGCATACCTGTTCAAATTCAGTTGTTCTTCCCTACTTCCTCTTAAGTATGATTTCTAATATTTTGGTTTATGGTTCCTTTGTCACTAGTGGTGACAATAGAGTATCATAGTTGTTGTTTTCAGTCATGTCTCACTCTTCATTACCCCATTTGGGAGATTTTCTTGGCGAGGATACTGGAGGGGTTTTCTGTTTCCTTCTCCAGATCATTTTACAAATGGGGAATTGAGTTAAACAAGGTTAAGTGACTTGTCCAGGGTCACATAGCTAGAAAGTGTCTCAGGACAGATTTGAACTCTTGATATGAGTCTTCCTGACTTCAGGCCCAGCACTCTATGCACTTTGTCACTTATCTGCCTAAAATTATGATAAAGATTGTGACAAATATGTTCCATCCATTGACTCTTTGACACTTTTATATACCTTGTACTTACATGGCACTTTAATGTTCAAAAAGGGCTTTACAAATGCTAACTCATTTGATCCTCACAAGAACCCTGGGAGATAAGCACTATTTTTAATCCCACTTTACAAAAGAGGAAACTGAGACACCAAGAGAGGTTAAGTGACTCACCCAATGTCATGCAGCTGTCAATATCATATCTTGTCCTTTATCCACTGCCCCACTTAGTTGACCTATAATTTAACACTTAACTAGCTTGGTATTTTTTAAAATGAAAGGTGAAATGTACAGACTTAAGGAAAGGTGGCAGAGGATTACAATAGATCAGTTGAGTATTTGTGTCAGATTTTGTTTTAGAAAGTACCATAATTCAAAGATCCAAACCAGACTCTGTAAATCAAAGTCAAAACCATAATACCAACACCAATACTTCCTTTGACCTTGAAAAAGGATTCAGTCTTTTTGTAGACAGTTAATACATCTGTAACACTTATCAGGGCTGTTTATAAAGCACTTTCAAGATTAAAAGTGCTTTTATTGTGTTGTGTATATTTATTATTACTGTCATCTTAAACCTCCTACAATAAGCCATAATGCAGTGCTGATAAAACTATATTGAAATATTCATCATCATTAAAATGCAATGGCAACAGGCCCAAGAAACTGGCACCTAAGGCATGGGAGACACTTTCATAACTACTAAGAGTTACTAGTAGTAACATGGAACCAGATTTTTCATCTTCACCATGATAAGCACTCCAACTATGACTCCAACTATGACTCCAAGAAATCAAATCACATAATTAAGTTAGAAGGAATGAAATAAACTATTAATCTGTCCTTTATTTTAGTGTTTCCAAAGACATTCAATATCCCATTCCAGTGAATAAAACATCTCCACCTTCAGGGAATTCTTCCTTTAACTCAACATATATTCTATTGGCTTTCTTTTATTTTATCATCAAAAGAATTACATATTGTGATTTTTAAATGTTCTTCCTATGTTAAAAAAAATTCATTTCTTAAGTTTCTCTTTCCAAAAGACTATGACCATCTCTAGTCTTCCCTTATGGACCTCTAATAATTAATCAACAAGTATTTATTAAGTATCTAGTCTGTGATAGCCACTGGCAATACAAATACAAAAGTGACCATTCCAAGTATCAAGTAACTCCCAGCTCTCAAATTAGAATCCTCTGCTACCTACATGATCTGGGTGCAAGTCACTGACTTCCCTGGTTAATTTTCTCATTTATAAAATGAGAAGAATAGATTATATGGGTTTGGGGGTTGCTTCCAGCTCTAGGTCTATGAGGCTACTTTAGGGCATTTTTGAGTTCTATTCTTAGAATCAGGAAAACCTTCAATTCCAATTCTGTGATGAAAAGAATTTACAAAACCTCTGTTAAAATGGGGAATAACATCTGCTCAACAGGGTTGTTGTAAGGATCAAATGAAATTAGTTATGTAAAGCACTTTGCAACCTTTAAAGTCCTATATAAGTCAGTAACTTTAATTATTAGTCATTCTATTTGTTATAAAAAATAACTGTCAGCCTTTCTTCACTTTTAAGAAGATGGCTAATAAAAAATTCCCTTAATACATATTTTTTAAAAACCTGAGAATTCAACAGGAGTTATCTGAATTTTGCAACTTTCAAAATTTACTACTCTCTTGTTTTATCAGCAGCCCAGTGCAATGGCTAGTTGGTAGGACTCTTGAGTCAGCAAAACCTTATTTCTATCTGATTCTTAGTATTATTCTACCTGATTTTTATCCTGCATTTATACTTACAAGGTGTATGACTCTGAAAAACTTACTCTTCATCTCAGTTTCTTCATCTGTAAACTGAGAGTAATAATAGCATCTTCTTCAAAGGTTGTTTTGAGCTCAAATATGATAATAGGAAAGTGTTTTGCAAAAAAAAAAACACCTTTAAAATGCTATGTAAATTCTAGCTACTTTATTGGTTTTCATTACAATTCAGAAATTCTGAATGCAAAGAAATTAAAATTATCTTTTCTATTAATGCAAAATTCAACTAAGAATTGGCAACAGTTATTTGGTTATATTGCATTTGAAAAAATTCAAAAATGGGAATCATGAGAGAGAAAGATTAAGACTAAAAGAACCTTGGAATTGAAAGGGGTAAATATAAGATTTCATAGAGCAGTCAAGTAAAGTGTAGATTTCCTTTTTTTTTTTTTTTTTTGGTGCTGGCAACAATAAATCTTTTTATGATTAAAAAAAGAAGTGGAAAAGCAGATGCTAGAAAGCTGATATAAAGAATGTTAGTGCCCAACAAAAACAGTTCATCCTACTGGAAATATTACCTGAGAAATACTGGCAAGGTCAATGTCAGCCCAGCTTGCGGGCTGCATGAGTCCCCGTTGAGCAAGATAGAAAATGTTTCAAGATTTTTTTGTTGTTGCTCATCAAGAAATACTATCTGCTTTGTTGTGTAGGTTTCACTTCTGTTTCTTTTCTTCCAGCTACTCTTTCCTTATTTTCTGGCTCCTTGGGATTAGGAAGGAAGAAAGAAAATTGTCTTGTTCAAGATGAAACCCAGAATTCATTTTAAAAACTAGGACTAGATTCCAGAGTGGCTCTGAGGAAATGAAGGAATGGCATATGTACAGAACAGCTTGCCTTTTCACTGAACCTACCCACTAAAGCAATAGCAAACAGGTATAAAACTTCAGGTAAAAAGAAACAGGAGTGAAAGTCATCAATTCAAATGATTCTTTTGTGTGGCCAAGCATAAAATGCCCCAAAGTACAATCTAAAGACACACTTGAATATACCTTTGAAACTTCAGTGGTTCTAAGATGTCATCAATGTAGCTCCTTCCTCTAAAGGCATGTGGTCTTCATCCTCCCAAAGCTCCTCCACAGGGGTGCTCTCTGATGCACCACGATTCTTGAAATTGCATATCAACACTCCAGTGGAATCTGTAGGCTGCCCACCCCTTGCTCTCACCACATACGCTCATAGAATCAGAACTGGATGGAACTTTAGCAGTTATCTAGTTCAACCTTCTCGTTTAATAGAAAGGTAATTGAAAGCCCAGAAAAGTCAAATGATTTACCTAAAGTCATAGTTAGTAAATGGCAGGATCAGGAGTCGAACTCAAGTTCTTGATTGTCAAATCTAATGAGGCTTCTACTACATGTTACCCTCCATGTTTTGGTAGAAGAACTCAAGTATTCAAGGAAGAGAAAATGTAACTAGACAAAAGTATGCAGTCTGCTTTTTTCAATACTCAAAAATCATATTTTACCCTGGTTACTTGATTATGCTAAAGCATGTTCTTACACATCCTTTTAGAATTTATCTAGATGTCACAGTGCATAGAGTGTGGCATTTGGAGTCAAGAATTGAGCTTGAATCCTACCCCATGCACTTAACAGCTGTGTTATGCCAGACAAGTCACTTAACCTCTCTCAGCCTTGGTTTCTTCATCTGTAAAACGGGGATAATAATAACACCTATGTAACAGGTTTTTGTAAGGATCAAATGAGATCATATATGTAAAGTAACCTGGAAAACTTAAAGCACTATATAGATGTTAACTGTTTTATATATATACATATATCTATATTTCATATGATATTTATTAATAAAGATAAAAAAAATTAGATGTAGTTGTAGAGGTATGTTACAACAGGATAGGAACATGTTCCTAAAGTTAATTTTAACTATTACTTGGAAAATATTCCTTAAGAGGAATTATGGGCTAAAGACTAAAATACAAATGAGAGTTTCTGTTGACTACATTCAGTTGATTACATATCATCATCAAAAAGCACTTAGGTATTTATGTCTATTTCTCTGTGCTTCTCCTTGCATGTAGCAATAGGTTTTATTCTCTGGACATTAAAATTTAAGATTTGAAAAACCTAGACTAGAACATGATATATAAATCTAATTAATATTGAGAGGATAAAGAGAGATTCTAAACAAAGAACTAATGAACAAAATTGTAGAGGTCAAAGTACTTAATGAACATCCAACCCATTGCACAAGCAGGCTGGCCAACTTAAGAAAGACATCATAGTTTCTGATTTACACAAGCAGAGAGGAGATGGGTAGAATTAAAAAAGATTTATACTCTGTTCTTTTATTTCTTTTTTTTCCTCTAAAGTAAATATTTCTCCCACTGTTGAGCAAAGTGTTAAAAGACATATAAGTGTCTGGAGTCTGTTCATCAAAAAGACTAAATATAATCAAAGTAATATCGATTTGTCCCTTTTTTTGGAATACATTATCCCTAACAACAAAGTTTTATGTTACTTCTAAAGAAAAAAAACAAAGATTAAGAGGGATTATTCTTTTCCTACTCCCTCCTCATTTCCCTAAAACCGCCTATGACATTTTCTAATAAAATAAGATAAATTGTCACAGGTAATAATGGATTTTTAAAAAATGATCATATAAAATATTTACATCCACAAGTAGGCTTTCCTGTTAAATTTTATTTCCATTGTTAGAAGATTAAATAAAGTGATTTTTTTTCATTAAGCATAAAGATTTTTTTTCCACACCCCACCCTATTTAATCATCCAATTTGGGGGCTTCTTCTCCCTTCTCAACTCACTTAATAATTTATAGATTATTTCGGAAATGAGGCCAAGTTTCCTAGCCTATTGGAAGAGACTTCCTGTTTTGTGTCATTTGACTTCATCTAATCGCTTTCTAAGAAGCCAACACATTCACACGGACTATTTATACCTGACCTATAGTAGAGCTTTCCAAGTTCATATTGATCTGACCAGCCACAGCTGGACACACTGTACTTTGACTCTAACATAGTGATGTCATTTTGGTCCTCTTTGAGAATAAAGGACAACAACCAGTCAACTACTTAACTATAAGTCTTTTCAATGACTGATTGAATGAATGAATTTTCCCATCTAGTTAAGTATTCACAACTGAAATAAGGTAGAACAGTTTCAACTTCACCTTTAAACTGTGAAGGCTGTTTTATATTTGTATTCAGATCCTCAAACAATGAAACTTACTGCTAAACAATCATGGACCTAATTCTCAATGGGGGAGGTAGAGAAGATGTCATTTTAGAAAATGGTATAGCTGCCATTTTGATATGTTGGGTTTATTTGTATCATATGGAAAGCCACAGAGCTCTCAGCCCAGATCCAACTTGAGTTAACTCTTCATTCTTGTTTAAAAAAAATAAATCTTTCTCTGTAGGACCAATAATGTATCCAACTTCATAAGAAAAAACATTCTTCATTTGCATTGATGTTTTTTGTGTAATGAAATTTTCCTAGCTCCAAAGGGATTTCCCTAATAGAATATATTCTATTCTGTTTTCCAATCCTCAAAACAGACTTATCCTGAATGCTATTTACTTGAAAAGCACTAGCTTTGTAGCTACAAGTGGTTCAAATCTTGTGTGACCTTGAAACAAGTTAGTTAACATGCCTGGTTTTTCTCATTTTCTCGTCTGTATAATGATCCCTCTGACATCCCTTCTAGTTCTAGATCCCAGACCCTAAGATCAAATCATCTCACATGAGCAAAGACCTAAATGCATATTTCAGACTGTCCGGGTAGAATAATATAGCGTCTCAAAAACTAACCTAGAAGGAAGAGCTAGGTTGTGGAGCCTGATCACACTTAACATATGATCACACAATTTTAAAGCTAGAAGGAAACCCAGAGAGGGAGTGACATGCCATGCCTAAGATTACATGTATACACCTCACAATTGGGTGGGTCAAGACAGATCTCCCTACAGATCAAATATTTTTCGTTCTCCAGAATGTTTCAACTTCAGCTTCAGCTTTCCCCATCTGACAAAGGAGACAGTTTGATGAAATGATCCCTAAACTGCCTTCCACCTCATTTTGTTAGTTTATGGTTTCATAAGTGTCCCCTTTAAAGCTAAGATACAGGGTGTTCGAGACATCTTAGTGCCATTTTAAGCTTTAAAGGCCTTAAAATGCACTGACTTTTGGGGCATGCTTAGTAAGTGCTATTACCTTCCATTTAAAAGCAGAGGGTGAATTCAGATTAATAATATAGTTGGGTAAACTATGTTAAAATTGGTTAAGTTGAAAAAAAAAGATCAGTGAAGAAGAAAGTCACAGTACCAAATATTTAAATGCCTGATATTAAGTGTGTGTGTATGTATATATATATTCATATATATATATGTATATATGTATGTATGTATGTATGTATGTATGTATAGATGTATATTATAGGACTTGCCTTTAAGGAGAGCTATTTTGAAAGCAGAAACCAAGGTCTCCTTGATGCAGAAAAATTTCACCACCATCATCCCCATCATTGACCCTTGGAATTCCTTTGACAAAATGAACAGTTTATTCTATACTTAAACTGAATATTAAGAGTTGAAACACTAATCAGACCAGGAGTAATGCATTGATTTACATGTACCCTGTAGCTCAATCCCCCTAAGTCTGGGCACATATAGACTGGGTTTCGTCTGAGGGGCTAATTTGAAAAAAAAAGTCAGTATCTCTTTGTCTTGTAATTGCTTCCATCCAGAATTTATTCCAGGAAATCATTGACTATAGCTAAGATATAGTTCATGTCTAAGTTCTCACAAATTTGAGCAGCAAGGGCTTCAGCTCCCATGTACTCAAAGAAACAAAAGCATATAAAAATAAAATGGCCTTTATTTCACCTTCCAGAAAACACAAATTGTATAAAGTACTCATAGCAACAGAAAAACAGAAATAAAAAACCCCTCAAGTGCACGCCAGAATTCCCCTCCAGGAAGAACCTCAAATATTCCTAACTCCCAGTTCTAGTACTCTACCCATTGTGCCACCAGCTGCTTTTATGGGCACCACAAAGGAAATTATCTTCCAAGAGGTAAACTGCCTAGGAATTTCCCTTCTCTCTTTGGAGATCTAGACCCTTGGATTTACTAACTTGTGATTACTTTCGTGGTAATGTTCAAGGTTACTGCTGCCCAAGAAAGGCCCTTTTTCTGGTTAAAAGGTTAGATTTTCAGGACCCTACTGACCAGAAAACAAGGTAGGAAAAGATTGGGGCTCAAGAATACTTTTCTTTAGTTGCCCTCAAGCCACAAATCTGCCTCTGTAATGGGTTCTGCAGAAACCCAATATTCATCCATACCCCAGCTACTACCACCTCTTGGGCAAATAAATCCACTCTCAGGTGTTTAGTTACTGACTTGTACTCAGAAAGTCATTGATGAGCACAGGCAGTTCTGATGTGCCTTTGCCCCCAAGACACAGCTATTACAGGCTCCTAAGGATAGATAGGAGAGAAACTGAGTACAGACATTGGATTTACATATGCCTTCAGAATCCAAGGAGCAGCTCTGCTATGCTCTAGTCTGCCCTCTAAACAGGTAAAAATATAAAGATTTTGAAAACTATTTGTCAGTTTCTTTACAGGTCAATACAGGAGTAGGACTCTCTGATAAGAGTCTGTCCTTCCAAACATCCAAGTGAGAGCAGACCCAGTCACTGAAATCCAAACCAAAGAATGCACAAGTAGTAACTCCAATATAACTAATTAATCTATGAGTAGACTCAGTCTCTGAGACAACATTGAGGGTTGTCTTTCATCCTCTAAGCAAAATACAAAAGAACATGTCCAATTTTTATAGAGGTGCCTTCAAAGGTCTCAGACAAAAGTTCACTATCATATACCTAAGATCATCAAGTTAACTGGGGAACTCTCATGGTCAAACTCCCCGCTGTCCCAAATACACATGTATGACTTGTCACACCAGGCTAGGGCAATATGTATTAATGGGGCCCTAGATATATTTATGAAACATAGAACAAAACAATAGGGGAAGAATGAGTTTGTGCCTAGGGTCCCAAAATGGGTAAAGTTTCTAAATGCCTCAAGGTGGCTGGCTACAACCATAGGATGAGGTAGAAAATTATCTTAAATGCCATTCAAGTACTGGGTTTTTAAAACAGAGAAGGCATGACATGTGTTAAAAGAAATAAAGGAAACATTAAGTAGGAAAAGGGGCACAGAAAGAAGTTAGAAATAAAGAATGACATTATCTAAATAATATTTTTTCTTGGACTAATCCATTTATAATTCCTTGTACAATTAAAAGAATTTACTAAGAATATTTTTATAGACTAGTATAAGAATGTGAATTACAAAGAAAAGCAAGAAAAAAGCATAATAATGAGAAAAAGATATGACATACAATTGAACCAAAAAGTCTAATCCTGGACTATTTAAACAATTAATTGACTATCATAAATGGGAAGTAGATAACAGAAATGACATCTGTAATATTTTTAATAATTTTTACAGATATTAAACAAATATAAATTAATTACCACAACAAGGAGAACAAAAGATCCCAGAAGGAGTCTTACTCAACAAATATATGACATTTGCCAAATAGGGAGCAATGACTGCCAAGGATAACATCAGATTAGAATATAAATTCATTTGTGAAATCTCATAAAGAAAAATGATGAATGCTTATGATCAGAATCAGCTCATAATGAAGAGTAAAACAGTAGAGGGTAAAACCATTTTTTAGAAAGTTTGGCAAGACATCCAACAAAGCAAGGATGAAAATGGAATGAGGACAACAAACAGAAGAAAAATGGAAAAGACTTGTCAAAATAATTGTAAAAACAAACAACTAACTATTTTCTCCACCAAGTACAATGGAACCACCACACTTGGACTATAACTTTATTGTCAGGGATGTTCTTAGAAGGGAACTAGAAATAGAACTAAGGAAAACAGATACTAGGAAATTACATAGAAATCTATGTTGGGACAATCACAATCTGTGGACGGTGAGATCTTCCAGATTTTCATATTTATTCATGACATTGTGCTGATTGCATTGAGCCCCAGAACATTATAAAGCCTCCTGGAAGAGAGCTGAGGTCATTCAAAGGAGTCAGGCCTGACCACCCATGTAGAAAAGACAAAGTGATGAAGAATATCTATTGCCAGATTTCAACATGCATTTGTGTGAACATATAGACCTTATTAATCAGTATGTATGTCTGAGACAGACTGTACAGATGGACAGTGAATTGGCCCCAGAACTGAAAAGGAAGAAGAAAATGAGCTGGACTGCTTTTAGGGAGTGGAACCAAAAAAAAAGGAAAGACAAAAAATCCAAACTTAACCTTCACATGAAAACAGTGAAGCCAAAAAGCATTTATTAAGGACTCACAGTACCAAACACTGTGCTAAGCTTTTGATCTCTTGAGTTCTTCTGTTGCTTTCCTGGGATACTGAGTATTATACTATTCCAGGTTCTCAAGAACTGATCAGACTAGGGGACTGCTAGCTTTCAGTCTTCTCATAGTGGTTTGATGAAAGGTAAAGTTTCATCACTGCTTTCCTGCTCTGAGCTCTGTTAGTTTCTGATCTGGGTTGAAGTCGTCACAATACTGCTATTGCCTTGTTCCTGGTTCAAAAATCTTGTAAATTGCTGATGTGCTTAGACAGCTAGAAAGTTTTGTAAATTTGGAGCGATAGAACTAGAAGGTCCTATTTGGTCTGGGACTCCTGCCCTGGTTTTTCCACTGGGCTAGAAGTGGGCGGATAGATGGTACAATGAATAGAGTGCAGGCCTGGAGTCAGGAAGATATCTTACTGAGTTTAATTCTGGCCTCAGATACTTACTAGCTGCATGACCCTGATAAAGTCACTTAACCCTATCTGCCTCAGTTTCCTCATCTCTAAGATGAGATGGAGAAGGAAATGGTAAACCACTCCAATATCTGTGCTAAGAAAACTCCAAATGGGGTCATGAAGAGTTGGACATGACTGAAAAGACTGAACACCAACAGAAGCCAGAATACACACTGCTAGCCTTCTACAAGAATCACATCTACATAGCTATTTCTTTCTGAACTTGTTCCTTTCCCAGGGTATATCTTAGGACCAGAAACTGCTCCTTACTTTGTAATGTCATCTACAGGTATCATCAGGTCCTCTCCTCATTCTACCCTCAAGCAATGACCTGGAACAGGACCTTCTAGTTAGTATCTTTTCCTGCAGTCTGCACAAGGTCAGAATCTCTGTTTTAGGTCTGGTGCCGCTCCTTGTCTTTTTGCATAGCCACAGTCTTCTCTCAGTTTCTGAGTATTAGAATGTTCTGCCTCCAGTCAGACTATACTACCAGTGTCCACAGGACTCTGTCTGCTTCTGTATGCTGACTTGGAATGGAAATAAGACTCACTGTATTTTTTTCCTTGGATTTCCTGTTCAGGATTTGGTCTGGTGCATTTTCTAGATCTTTGTAGAGAGGATGTATTGAGGAGCTAATATATCCTTCTTGTCACTCTGTTGTCTTGGTTTCTCCTATAAAGGCAAGCCCTCAGAGAGCTCCCCAAGTCTATGAAGCTCTGCTACAGAGATGGTCTCTACATTGTCTCAATTGTACCATACTGTCAGGAGCCTTTATTCCCCCAATTTACCAGGTTGTTGTTATCCCTTATAACCACTCCAGCTCCTTGGTCATGAAAGTTGGTCCAATTTGCTCCCTTGGTGGAGGAAATGTACTTCAACAAATACAATATGATGAACCTGGGGTTTCCTCATCAGAAAGAGAGTTCACAAATCTCTTCCCCATTTCCATTTTTATTCTCTTATCTTATGACTCTGATTTCAATAGGATGTGCTAAAACCTCTGGGTCAAAGATCACAGTTCCAACCCAAAGCTCATAGGTTCCTAGTCGTTGTCCCTATCTTCATTGTCAGAGTGCCCTCCATTTACATGGAAGGAATAGAAATCTACTCTCTGTTCCATTGAGAGTAATCAATATACACCATCTAAAGATCATATGCCACAGTGCCATTTCCAATCACACCTTGCCCCAAATCAATCATGACATTAGACAGATTATCACAATTACAAAGGACACCAAATGCTAAAGATTTAGATTGGCATTGTCATTTCAGGTTCAACGTGAGGACAATTTGCATTCATTTAGTAGTTAACAACAAATGTACTTAGCCATACCACAGAAAGCATAATACAGATAGAGAAGCATAACTCAGGTAATGTAGCTCCCCTTGCCTCTTTGAGGAAATGTGTAGGGTAGAATATGATGTAGTGATTCATGTAGCTTCAGGAAAACTGCCAAGTCTAAACTGGTATTAGCTCTGAACTCAGGAAGTTCTCCAACATCAGCCTCTTCAGTAGCAGAGCTAAAAGTGTACACCACCACATCTGGGATGTAGGCACAGAGCTGAAAGGACATTAGATGCCATCAAGTAAAATACCTTGTTTACAGATAAGAAAAACAAGGCTCAGGAAGGTTAAATGGTTTGCCTGAGCTCATAGAGGCACTAAGCATCAGAGGGGAAATTTGAATATAAGTCCTCTGATCCTGGAGCCAAGGTTCTTTTTGCTATATAACTAAATGGACTTGGTACACTTAACTGGAGAAGAGTAAACATGATATCTGTTTTCAAGTATTTGAAGGGAACTCCTGAAGAAGAATTATTAGTTTCGTTTGGTTTGGCCCCAGAAGGCAGAATTAGGAACGTCAGGAAATATCTTACTGAAGAATCAGAGCTGTATCAAAAATGGAACAAGTTCTTTCAGAAGATGATTGACACCCTCAAATGATTCAACATAAGAAAGTGATATGATTTTATTAGTGGAAACGACATTAAAGAAGAGCTCTTTCCATCTGCTTTGCTTCTGAACACTAAACACCAGGAGGCTTACCCATCTGACTTGCAGCTGAAAGCTTCCATATGTATTATCTCCTCCATTAAAATATGAGCTCCTTGAGGACAAGAACCATTTGTACAGATTTCTACTTGTATTCCCTGTGCTTAGCACAGTGTTTTGCACATAATAAGAACTTAATAAATGATTTTTTTATTCAAAAATTCATTCATTCATTCTTTTAAACATTTAACATTCAAGTTCCATTTGTGGGATCTTTATGCCCATAGATGACTAGGAAGGCTGCCTTAGGAGCTGGTTAAGAACAGAGAAGGAGGAGGCTAGCTTTAGGGAAAACTTGTCTAACTCAAATTGTAGAAGAGAAGTGGGGAATCCTGGTAGATATTTGTCCTATCATATTCGGGAAGATTTGTATAGTCAGAGTGAAATGAATAGAAGTAGTATAACAATTTATACTATAATCACAATAATGTAAAGGAAAACAACTCTGGAAGCTATAGAACTTTAATCAGTGGTCCCCAATGGGTATTATGAGAAATAATTAGTATTAGAGTTCATATTTTAGTAAGTCCAATGAAATGATCAAAGTAGGTTTGGGGAAAGAAAGTTTTAATAAAAATAAAAACTGTAGTATTCCTTTTCAATCATCTTCCCTTTGATATTTTTAGGAACACTAAGTAGACCCACTGTGAAGGATTCACCTGAGCATCTACACAAGTCACACTATACAAGTTTTAACATATACTATTAAAGGAAGTTCCCTCATCAATAAAATAACTGCTCCATCAAAGATAAAAATATTATACATATATAACCTATATGTATTTTACATACATACATATATGTATATGCGTGTGTGTGTGTGTGTATATATATATATACATATGTCTGTATCAAGCATTATTTTGATAAAAGAACTCTTTACAAGGAATTGAAGACCAACATATCTTAAGGAACTGTCATAGAAAGAGAAAAAAGCTTTATTTTGCCTTCTTAAGTATTACTCCCCAGATTTCTTTAAGAGTTTGATGAAATGCAGAGGAGATATAAGAAATAAGCATTTATTAAACTCCCACTATGTGTGTGTACCAGCTACTGGTACCTTACAAATATCTCATATATCCTCATAACAACCATAACAGATAGAAGTTTTTTTATTAATCCCATTCTACAAGTAAGGAAACTTAGGCAGACACAGGTTAAATGTCTTGCCCGGGATCACACAGTTATTAAGTATCCTGGATCATATCTTAACTCAAGTCTTCCTGACACCAGACTCAATGCACTATTTATTGTACCATATAACTATCTAATAATCAATCACAAGATGCTATCTTTAAAAAAACCTGTAAATTAAAACAAACACAGAAACTTTTAGTGTTTCTGATGAATTTCAGTTAATATAGATGTTCTTATCCACTCTTCTGAATCTCCCCTCCATCTCAATTCTCATATATCCCTTTAGTATATTATCTACTCTATATCTTTCTAAGGTTATGCCCCTACAGCCCCCAAAACAAAATCCTGATGAATTGGCAAAAATTCAACTGTGTAAGGAAATTGAGAAACATCTTTTTAGAGGGGTCCAGAACTGTGATTTCATCAGTATAAGAAATTCAATGAGGAATCTTCCTCCTTGGATATGCATAGGTAACTCTTCTGTAACTTAAAGAGAGTTATCATGAAATAAGTCTGCCAAATCAGATATTGAGGTTCCAAAAGTTACCCTCTCCTTTACAAGTGAAAGAAAATCTGAAAAGGGAGTGGGGATGGGAATAGGGGTCAGCTATTGATGAAAATGCAATTGTAATATTATGATAACATAGTTAAATAAATGAAGAATTTCTTTCTTTGCCTGATATTTTACAAATACTTAAGGACTTCTCAATCTAAAATTACCTATCTTACCCTCCCTTTAATAATGTGTACTCCAAGCACATTTTCAGTACAGCTGGAAGCTTTTGTTATAGACAGAAGGATCCTGCTCAGTGAGACTCGTGTTTATGGCCTAACTTTTTTAAAGATTAATTTGGAAAACTTCCCAGAGAATACATCTGCCCCTAGCACTTGAACCTGAGTATAGGACTGGCCAGGGAGATGATGAGGACAAGTAAATTTATTAACAGTAAATGGACCACTCTATCTTTCAGTACAACAACAGTGGGTGAGCCCATCAAAAAGCTGTCCAGTGGCTAGCCAGCAGATTCAGGCTGACACACCTGCATCAGGGATGCACAGCTGTACACAAACTGAAGCTGCTTTCCTCAGTGAAACACGCTTCAGTGCCAAATGTTTGAGCAGGAATGTCGCTTACAAAACTATTTCACCAAGTAATTAAGTTCTGTTTTCATCCTGGTGTTTCTCTTTGTTTTTATAGTGTATAACCACCTTATATGAATGCTAATCAGATACTATTATAAGCTATCCCACTGGTTTACTTCCTTATCACTAGAATTTTTATGATCTTGACTCAACTCTTCATTTTAACAAAACTTTTGCCAGATACCTACCTATGTACAAAATGGGGCCCTCTGAATTAAAGCAATACATTTATGAGTTTATACAAATAGTTGTGACTTTTGTAAATTAATACAGGGTGCAAAAGTGGTCCGTGATCAAAAGGAAAGACTTTACACAAGAATGATGCTGTGAAAGAACACTTGATTCCAAACTCACTTGGAATCAAAAGACTTGGATTTTATAATCTCACATGTGGGACTTATTAGCTATGTGATCATGACTCAGTTCCCTCATCTGTGAAATGGATCATACTACTTGCCCTACCAATTTCACAGGTTTGTTATAAAGATAACATTTCGCATACTATAAAGCATTATATAAGGGAGAGTTACTTCTTTGGACTTATAAGAGGGGTTTTGTAAACTATGATTTATAGAGATTTAGACAGAGCAGAGAAGAACATATTCTTATTAGGGTCTTTTTAATTATGTACACTTGTTTGGGTAGGCCTTCTGCTTCACTCGATAAGTCACTTTGAGTTCCTCTTGCCCTCTCTACCCCACTCCACAGCAACCTAATGTTTTATAAGAGATCATACCACTTGTTTAAAAAAAAAAAGACAAGTACAGTATAAATAATAGAATGCCTTCATTAATACATGTGTTTAATTAGCATTCATTTCTATAAACAGATATACTATATATTAATTGCAAAAATTTGTCAGAATTATAGCACGTAATTTAGGGATTACCCATTCAATTCCTTCTAGGTGAAGTAATAATCAATGCACTAACCTGTAAAGTCTGTATTGACAGGCAGAGTTGAGCTGGGGAATTTATAATATCCATTTCCAATAAAACGGATGCCTTTTATCATTTCAGTGTCCAGTACTGGCAAAGATATCTCCCTCCTTTCTAGCTGGTAGATGGGAGAAGGTCCATTCAGTTGTCCTGGTGGAGGCCAACTAATCTTCATAGTTGTACAGTTGATTCCTTCAACATGCGGAGCTCTCACATGGGCTGGGGCTGTGTATGAGAAAGTGATTATAACCAAACATAATAAATATAGATAGATTTAGAAGAGATATAAATTTGAAGAATTTCATTTTGATTGGGATGGATACTCTTGCCAATGGATACTCCTTTTCTCATTCAACAGTCTTTATAAATTATGCCCTAAAATTTCTTAAGCTGGTGATGAACCTGTCCAAATTAGCAATATTGGTCCTCCAATTACATATAGTATCAACAAGCCCATTAAAGGATCAAGCAAGACAATATTTGTAAAGTTCTTTGCAAGCATTAAAGCACAATATAAATGCTAGCTGTCATGAGAACAAAGATGATAATGGTGACATGGTCCCTGCCCTCAAGGAGCCTACAATTTAGCTAGGGATAAAACATGTGTACATAAAAACATGACTAAAGCATAAACCCATATATTATTAGGAAGCTATTGGAAAAGCTTAAGCCTAAATTGTCAAGGTGTATGTATGTATGAATATATAGGGAAAACACCTCACGTTAAGATAACTGCCAAAGTTATTTCAATAAAACTGAAGACACAACCATTCTTTATTAATTTTTAAAAGTACCTACCAAGTTTTTCAGTAAAATACTTATCTGTCGAAATTGAATTTTAAACACTAAAGTAACTTTAATGACATTTAATGAGGATGGGTCGTAAATAGACCAGTTTAGTGAAAGATCAAATAACTCTATATTCTACATGCTGTTGTAATTCATAGGATATCATTACTGTAGTAGGTGAATGCTTATCAAGCATGTTCATTATTTTACCTTATCCTTAATTTTCATTCATTAATTTACTCATGCATTCATTGACAAAAACTACATTACTGACTGGTTCTCAGAAGTTTTCAGTCTGCAATTCCAGGAAGAATCTCTTATCACCAGGCTGCTAGTCAAAAATTAGAGAACAACTCAATTTATGTACAAATAAATTTTGTACCACCATCAAGCAACAGTTCAATGTTGTTGTATGTCTACACCAGTAGCCTTTCTTTGGGGATTGCAATAGATATTAAAGGTTAGGAAGATGAGAGAAATTTATGGAATATGATTACATGTCCTTCCAATGTATAGAGCCCAAAGTTAGCCCTAAAAGGTGGAATTAAGGAGCCGTTGTCTTCATAACCCCTTTCAAACCCTGCTAGTGTGCAAGAGGTACCACCTTTGTCATGAGAAACATTCAATTTAGCTAAATTTATAGTAAAAATCATGCACATTTTTGTATAAATGACAGTGACTCTTCATTAACTGAACAGTTGAAGGAAGTGTGCAAAAACACACTCAATAACTGAGGGATGGATATTCCATGGTCCACAGCAGCCTTTTCTTCAATGCTTCATTTGGTCCTCAACATTCTGATACAACTCTCTATCATCCCATCAAACTGGAAAAATAAGGATGTTGAACAAGTCTTGTATGGCCTTAATAGTCTGACATATCAGAATCAATGTTCTCTTTGTGGTTAGCTATATAAATTTGGAGGCAAGTTAGAAAAACCAAACTCTAAGCAGCTTCCCACTTTTGGTTTAACTTCTAACAGAGGTGGCATGATCTACCAATTGGTGACACAGTAAAATGGTCCTTATCAATAATGGCACATGCCATTGGTTTCAACAGCCCCTGAAGATTAGTACAAAGGGTTCTAACTTTAGCTGCTAGGAGACCACCCCTTAGTTTCATGAGTTTTTTTTTTAAGCAGTCATATTAGCCTTAGGGAGTCTCCCATCAGAATACATTTTTTTTTAATTCTTTGGCTTTTTTTTTTTAATCCCAGCTGGTCTGTCAAACAGACTCATGCAGAAGATTTGACCAGTTTTAGAGAGTAAAAGCCCTACTGAGTCATTATCTTCAGTGTTTTCCAAGACTAGAAGAGAGGGTTAAGTATAATTATAGAGCAATTTAACTGGGCTAATCTCACAAAAGAAGAATGATGTAAAGATCATAGATATGTCTAAAGCAGTTAGAATAACTCGTATCAGAAGTATCTAAAAAGTGGGAAAAGCATAGACTGATTTCACAAAATCATTAAGTGATGGGCTTAGAGATATGAATAAATGCATTTGAATACCTCAATACCTGCTGTCTGAAAAAAACAGTAAATTACGGAGTATGCTCTATTGGTCACAACTGTGTTCTGTAAGATTTCAGTTCCTGTCTCCAGGTCCAAGTCTATATGAACTTAAAACCATTTGATGCATATAAATTTCAGTGTTGCTTTTTTCATATACAAAATGGGTGTAATTAAGATTCTCCCTCTCCTATGGCACAGGAGTACTTTGGCAGTCAACTCACTTCAGAGAAAAATAAATTACAATAAATAGTTTGGGTTACAGAGAATTTCCTCTACATATGTAATATATCACAGTGACCAGATAGGATGATTGGTACAGCCTCCAAGTAACATATAGTAAAATTTACTAATAATGATGCATTCTATCCTTATGTAATAATTCAACTCTTTTTTTCCAGTTCAGATTGAGCATTACATAAAAGTCGGCTGTTACCATGACATGTTGGTTATTTGTAGCATCCTAAATTCTGTGATAGCATCTAAAACATGAGGACTGCCTTCAAAAACCAACATGTTTAAAGAAGACCATCATAAAAACCTTAATCCATTTTTCTTTTTAATAAAAAAAATAACATTCTTATTTTTTTACACTAGCACTATTAGCTTGTCTCACTTCCTACATTAACCTAGAAAAATGATCCTACTTCTATTCTCTGTCTTATAAATATTCTTTTAAAAATCTCTGGATGCTATAAATTTCTCTTTAGGCATCATTTATGACTTTATAATCTAATTAGTATCACATCATAATGAAGAAATTTACAATGTCAAAATTAAAGTGGGATGGTGTGAAGTTCTGAACTGCCTGGCCTAAGGAGAGCAGAGTGTTTAAATAAAGAGAAGTATTAAACACAAAGCTGGATAGGAAAAGTGGCTTTGTAGGAAGAATTTATCCTTTTAATTTTGAAGAGGACAAAAGCTTCTTGGAAGACAGCATAGTTATGGCAATATTTTTAAGTCTTACCAATTTCCTGTTGCTAAAATTGACATGTTCATATGAAAAGAGTCCTTCTATAGACAAGAGAAGTTAACTGGCATGAGGTTGTGAAAAGAACTGTTTGCCATTCAATAGGTGGTTCCATGTTCTCTGCACAGGTAAAATGCTGCTACTTAATTAGCACATAGCACCTCCCTTCAATCAAAAAAAAATTATCAAATATGATTCTAAAAGGTGGCTTGGCCTAGGATATAGACAAATGTTTATCTGTTATAAATCAATGTGAAGATTTTTCTATCTGGCAGCTGCACTAAAGTCAGCTCTTCCAAAAACGAAAATCTTACAAACTTCAGAGGATCCTATAGATTTCCCCATGATAGCAAGTGTACTCATCAAAAGAACATTGCCCACCAGTGCTTATACTTATGCCAACCAGAGATTGCCTTGGTTCTCATTAATCGCTGGGTCAATGGCATTCTCTTTGCACAGACGAAAGAGTAGAGGGCCCATTATTTCTGAACCATACATAGAGGCAGTAGGGATGACAATAACCAGTGTTCCCTTAAAGTCTACCATTAATAAATGGTAGCTACTTGGACTGTAATTATGGCATCCCTGCTACCCAAACTTGAAGCTTTTATGGGGCTTATGCAATTAACTACTTAAATGCGTCGTAACACATGCTTCTCTGACAGCAAAGTATTGATTTTTTAATCATTTTCAAGTCTCCTCCAGCACAAATAAATGTACTACAGTTACAGTTAATGCACTGTGTACACGCATTAAACATTGGCATGACACAATTTATTATTTTGTGATATATGGAATAGGAGCCTTTCCTTTTCAGAAAGTAGCATCTTTGATCTAACATTAGTACTGCATCTGCCAGTGTCCTTGATTCACCACAATTCTCTTCAAAAAAATATAGAGACCATCTTCAATAGGATATTTAAATGGTGATATATGAGAGACACACAGAGGCTAAGATAGACACAGGAGAGACAGAGAAATGGAGGCCAAGACCAGGATAGAGACTCAGAAGAAGTAAAGAAAGAAAGAAGACAGAAAGGGAAAGGGAGAGGAGGAAAAGAAGAAAGAGGAGAAGTAGGAGGGAGGGAAGGCAAGGGAGGAGAAATGAAGAGAGAAGCAGGGGAGAGGAGAGGGGGGAAAAGAGAGAGAGAAAAAGAGAAAGATGAGGGGGGAGAGAGAGGAGGCTGTATATTAATCTCTAACATACGCCTTAGTATATAGGGAAATTAAAAATATCCAGGCATAAAAGATATGGTATATATTTTCCTAAAGGTGTCACTGTAGTACCTGTAGCAACTTTGTTAGAATGAATCGACTATAATTTTTATCTATTTAATTTTTTTAGTCAGATTTGGTAAAAGACACATCTGTCAAAATAATTTGCATGCCGTAGCTTCACAGACTCAAAGTCACATTTTGTGTATTTTAATTATGTTATTTTAATGCATTGCTATATAATACATATTTAATGTATTACAAAGCTAAAAACAGTATTTAAAAGCCTATGATTGCTGTATGCTATTGCGTGAAAGAGGGCACCAAAAAGACCAATAAAGACAGATGGCTCATATAACTTATGTTAAAGTCATATATCTAAATGCAGACATGGCGATGAAGGTCATTAAAAACTTTGCAAAAAAGCCTTTTCCTTGGGTGGCCACACACACACACACACACACACACACACACACGCACATGCACACACACACGCACATGCACACACACATGCACACGTGCACGCACACACACACATGCATACATGCACACACACACGCACACATGCACACACACGCACATGCACACACGATTGAAGTTGGGGAATAAAAAGCGGTTAATTTTGTTTTGTTTGAAATAATATCATTTTAGTTTTAGAATCGAAGACAGATGCCAGCATTTCACTCTGAACAGATGGTAATTCCATCTAATAGTGCATCTCTGTATTAGTAAGGTCTGTTGTGTATACAAACAGTAATAAACACTAGGTAAGGATCAAAATAAATTTTAATTGTTGACATTAAATTCTGGCAGCTACAGTTCTAAGGCTGCAATACTCTTTTCTCAAGTCTGTCAGGTTTACTAATGTTACGAAAGCTTTTCAGAAAGCTGCCAGATTCCAGTTCCAATAAAAACATGTTTACAGTACAGGTTACAAACCTTTACCACACTACCTGTTTCCATCTCCTGAAATGATAATTCTTCAATATTTATAGGTGAATTCTGCTATTCTGATTCAATGGTTTATCAGTATTCTTTTGATGAATGTCCTCTTGAAGAGGCTAGTATAAGGTATGAAACATTCACTCCTTCCCTTAAAGAACCAAATCGTAAAAGCGTGGCCACACATACTTTCCCTCTCAAGGATCTGTCTTTACATTGGCAGGGAAATACAGGCATTCATCTGCTTCTCTGGACACTGATACCATAGATTTTATTCGTGCTACTCCACCGGGCCAATGAGATTTCCCAGATTACCCTACTGTCAGCTGTGTTGTCCTCTACAATTCACCATGGCCTCAAGTGTGCTGGGTCACCGACTGGTACAGTCACTTCTGTGCTTGCCACATCCAATGATGTGGGTATAAAACCAATAGCTACAATTTCATTGAAGTAGCTGCCCTTTTCAAATCCTAAAAAAAACACTGTCTGTCTTTTGGGTGACTATTCAATAACAAGCACTTGTTATAATCATATTTCTTTTTTAAAAATAGATTTTTTTTTTAAATTGTGAAAAATATATTGCCACCACCATATGGGCCAACCAACGACTCACCAACCGATTTAAGATGCAGCATATTGAGCTGACCATATGTTACAGTGCTGTTGAATGGCTGAGTGATTCATGCCCGTCACATTCTAGTATATCAATTAAAGCTCCTTGAAGTCTGCATGATTTGTGTCTCTGTTATTAAACCCTGCTAATTCATCCCACTTACACATCTGTTATAAATCTCTAGGAGTGCTGCATGATTCATGGCAATCTGGGAGCATGCTACAGCAAATTCTTCTCCTTGTAATTAACAGTAAATTGTTTTACTGCCATGCAATGAATTTTTCAGTTATATTGCAAATGAACTCCTAAATGTGCGGTTCTTTCCTAAGAACTGACTTATATCATTAGGCAATTAAAAAGTATCGCTTTGAACCAAAAGCTTTTAATCAAGAGAAATACAACTTAAACAGAGCTTAAAGACCATGGAAATTCAACGGGTTGACTAGCAAATAATGTAATTCACTTTCAGAAATGTTCCGAGAACCAAACAAATAACTTTGGAGCATGGAACGATCTCACTAAGAAAGCATGGAACGCCTTCTTGAGAACTCTCAGTGCACCAAGTTTGAGAAGATACTGTTCATCTCAGAAGTTCCTTAAGTCGCTCATCATTACCAAATTTCTCAGATTTGCTACTCTATATACTTCTCAGATACATTTCTATACACTTCTCAGAGACACTTCTCTAATTGTAAAATAGTGCCTTTATTCTTGAAATAAATAATTGGATAATTAGCCAAGCCGAATCATCAGAGGATTCCAGTGCTGTTCAAGTGTTCTTGTCAAAGGTGAAGCAAATTCATTTCAGCTCGCCTCTGCAGCTTTCTGAAGAGGCTTTGATGCTTTTCCCCCCACATTCTTGGCAGCAGCCTCAGATTCATGAGTCCATACATCAAGTCACTAGTTTAACAACAAATGGAATTAAATTCAAAGAAGGGAAACTAATTGAAGGACAGCAACAAAAGTGTTTGGTAATGTGCTTTTTAATATGGCATGCCACATTTGCATGATAATTTTTCCTTTTTAGCATGGAGCAGAAAGTGACTAGCTTAATGAGGGATTATTCAAGACAGGAATGAACAAAATGCATTCATAACTAAGAACAAAGATTGTATTATGAAACGAAAACAGGCAACTGCCGAGAAGTAACTGGATGATTGGTTTATGCATTATGAATAAAAAGGTAGAAAAATATTTATATTAGTATTCACTAATGACTATATATACAAGATTGTTGTAATTAAAATTATAAATTAACATATTAAGAGCGCTTGTTTAATCACTCTGGGTCCTATTCACAATGAAAAGACTTATGTACATGCATGCAAAACAATGTATGTTTTCAACCCAGCAGCAAACAGCCTCTGCATTTTACTTTGGCTTCAGAAAGAAAACTTAATGCACCACTAATTACCTGGTTAATGGGATATGGGTAGTTTTAAGCCTGTGGCACATATTTCTCAGAAAGACTGATTTATGACAAGCAAAGTAAATGACACATTGTAACTATATGAATGGAGCTCAAAAAAGAACCTCTCTCAAAAAGGGTTTACTCTGGACCTCATTCACAAAGGAGGAAAATGCACAAATTGCCTAGATTAAAAGGGTAATCAAAGAGAAAACGACATCAAGGAGCCTACGACAGTCCATCAGCATCATTACTCCAATAAACCCAGAGGCAACTCCAAAGCTTCCAATACCACTGCTTAAGGAGTCTGCCAAGAGGCCAGCTGCAGCTGCCCCTGGAAGACTATCTTCCACAAATTAGCTTTTGAACCCTGTAATTGCCATCAAAAGAAAAGGAACAGCAATACAATGCAGTAGTAAAAGTGCCATCAATGCTAATCATAGTTTTAATTCTTTTTTTAGTAGGAAAGGACAAATAGGAGACAGTTATAGCCCTATCACTTTTACCCAGTTGTTAACAAAACTTACCTAGATAGAACTTTACAAGTCTTTCTTTCCATATATCACACTGAGATCTGAGAAGGAAGCTATATGCTCTCTTACTTTGACACTCTTAAAAGGCTCAATGATACTTCTAATATTTGAAGCTCCTGCCAAATTACATTCTTACGGTGACTACGGTGTCCTTCAAGTTAATTCTACCTCCCCTGCTCTAGTGACAGGTTAGAAGCAAGAGCTGGAAAAATGATGATTATAGAAATCCCTCTATGTGGTTTCCCCACACTATAGCTTTTAGACACACAGAATAGTACCCATTTTCATTGGCTAGATCTAAAATATTGATGTATTCACATTTTTCATCCAGACATGAAAGAAAATCTTGGAACATATTTTGTCCAAAACGAAAGAAAACAGGCAGAAGAGAAACTGAATGAATGTGGACTATGGCAAGTGACCAAAGGATATAATTTTTTTTTTTTGCTTCATTTGACTCAAAGAGTTTGAAATTTTCATATATAGTATGATAAACTAAATCACAGCCACCAAAGCTATTTTTCTTCCTAACGTTTTCATGAGTTGATTAATGAATTAATTCTTTACCTAGCAAATAAACAAATAGTTCATCTTGGTATCAGGTATGAACAAATCAAAAATCAGACAGTAAATGAGTTGGGTTTTTTTACATCCCATTTTAAATAGCAACAATTTGGAAGAGAATTACTTTCATCTGAGAATGAGAGGATAACAGATTCAAAGAAAAATTTCATATTCTCTCAATAAGTACATGCAACACACACACACACACACACACACACACACACACACACACACGCAAATGAAATTTAAACCAGGAAGAGGTTTTAATGGGAAGAACTATGATATTCTGCATGTATGGTATCACTAAAGCATCCAGGTGAGGACACTATGCAGGCACTGGTTCAATGCAAGTGAGAAGCATTTGTCATTTGGACATAGAGATGCTCAACTCTACCCTAAACTGACCTCAACTAAGAAAGAAAATAAGTTCTGTGAAAAAAAATTAAAGATATTATCAGAGTAGATGAGATATTAGTGATCAGGGAGTAAAAAGAAGAGAAAAGAATACTTGAATCTGAGTTTAGAAGGGGTTTTTGTGAATGGTGAGTAATAAGCAATGAAGTTGACAGACTCAAGCTCTTTCTATTTCCTACAGAGGTTATTTAGCAACTTTGTGCTCTTAGAATACTCAGCTTCTGAAAGTTAAACCTAAGCTAACATTTCCTCTGCATAATTTAGATAATTCCAACCCCCCTCAGAAAATGTTGCTATATATGATTATGTAAACTGATGGAATCTAAAAGTATATCATTGTAACACCATGCATGAGCAGCTTTCCAAAAGAATGCTACTGTGAACAGTTTTTACAGTTCTGATTACACAGTATAGTGAACACTCCATCTATTCCATAACAAATCAAGGCAAATATTCACAACAAATCAAAATATAATATTCATAACATCACATCTTATCACAGAAAATCACAATACAGTGTTCACAACAGCTTAACATTAGAATGGCCACACAGTTTTCACCAAAGTGGTCACAATATTAAGAACAAAGAACAAAAGAATAATCATCTGATATCCCTAAGGAGGTTTGCCTCCTTATTTAATCATTCAATCATTTCACAATACAAGTCAGTCTTCCATTCATGGGGCAATCATAGGTCAACTTAATCAGTCACTTATCTAACAATCAGTCACTAAGTATTGTTAATCACTAAACACAATCATTAGAAAATTACACAAACCCTCTACCCCTCAGTGTCTAGTAAACTTCAATTTCATCACATGGTTCAATATCCAAGGAGAAGTCTTTTCTTCATCTTGACTCTGGTTGGTCTCTCAGATTCCCTGGATCCCCTTCCACTGTCCCAACTCCTACCTGAATCCACCAGTCACCTGGATTCAGAGGCATACAGCTCCCAGGTTTTCATCCAGTCCTCTAGGCAGTTCTTGCTACACACTGAAGTTCACAGGGTCCAGAACATCTCAAAACCTTCACAACTTCTGTTCCCAGGAACTCAAGGATCAACCAAGCCACAAACAAAGTCTTAGCATCCCTGTCATGCTTCTTCAGTCCTCCAGGAATTCGAATGGCCCTAGGACCCAGAAGAAATCTCAGCCTTCCAGGTGGCCCTCTTGGCAAGAGATCTCAGAGCCTTCCAGGCATCCTTCTCAGCAGAAACTTCAGCCTTCACCAGATTCTGGTCTCATAGAAAACTCTAATTCAGTTCTCAGTCTAGCAAGTAGCAGCCCAACTTGCAGATGCTGGGAAAATTCTGTTCCTTCCACCAGGAGCTGCCAGAAGGAAAATTCTTGATTCTGACTGTCTCTTCTCTGAGACTCTTCTTAAATACACACACACACACACACACACACACACACACACACACACACACACACACAGAGGCTTCCTGTCTCAGCCAACCCCTTCCTGTTGTGTCAGCAACAGGAGACAGAGTTCACACCCTCTGTTTCTTTCACAGAGGTACTTAGCCCTTAGTCACTGTAATGCCATGCACCAGCAGATTCCCAAAGGAATGCTACTGTGAACAGCTTTTAGAGTTCAGATTACAAAATAGAGTGAACACTCTGTTTATTCCATTACAAATCAAGACAAACGTTCAAAACATTATAATATTCACAACATTACATCTTATCACAGAAAATGGCCACACAGTTTTCACTACAGTGGCCACAATATTCAGAACAAGGAACAATAGGA
>CM053584.1:96554216-96583946 GCA_028627135.1 Pseudochirops cupreus
ATATGTGTATATATATATATACATATACATACATATTTTTTTTCTTGTTTATAGAAGACTTAGAAATTGCTATGAAAGACTGACTATTTGGTGAAAACAAAATTGTCTAAATAAAAAAAATTACCTCAACTGAATAAACCCTTAATTTTTCAGAATTAAATTTAAAAATTACCTCAACTGAATAAACCCTTAATTTTTCAGAGTTACCAAATATTTCTTTATTTTCCTCTCATGTAGCACTGGGTCCATTAAAAACAGGATGCCATTTTAGAGGGGAGATCTAAGGAATATTTTTGTAGCTATATATTTTTTTTTGCACAATATCTACAATTCATCTAAGTGTCTCTTACCCTTTCCACATCTGGGCATTTTCTCAAATAGCACCAGGAGACTAAGCCTCATTAGACTGCCAACTAAGAAATTTTGTGACTTGGAAACTTACTGAACTTCAATTAACTCAAGTTAGTAAGGCACCTAATCAGAAGTAAAACCTTCTTACTAGCCTATGCAAATTAAGTTAGTTTTTAATCCATCCTTGAATAAATGAATAAAACCTTTTCATATGAACAGTATATGTCTCTGTTAATCATATGGGATTTTTAGGAATTTTACCAACTTGGTATTATTTTATAGACCAAAGAAATAAGAAGTTACTCAATTATGAAAGGGTAATAAAACAGCAATAAGGTAAATTGTACTGTTCTGAATGGCCAAATCTGATGGCCTTTTCTCAATCCTCATCCTTCTGGATCTCTTACAGCATCTAACATCGTTGACCACTCTCTACACCTGGATACTTGCTCCTTTCCATATTTTTAGGACACTGCTCTCTTGGTTCTCTTCCCTTATGTCTGACCTTCTTATTAGCATCTTTTGCTGGATCATTATCCATATCCCATTCCCTGTGGCTGTCCCACAAGGCTCTCTCCTAAGCCCTCTTATCTTCACTATCTACACTATCTATACTCTCTCAGTGACCTTATTAGCGCTATGGGTTTAATTATTATTTATATGTAACTGACTCCTAGATCTACATATCCAGCCCGAGTATCTCTCCTGAGTTTTGGTCCTACATCAACTGCCTACTAAACATTTTAAACTGGATATCTCCTCAACATGTCCAAATTGTTATATTTGTCCTTTCCACATTGTATGAATTAGGGGTGGAGCGCCCCTGTGGTCTGGAAAATCCAAATAAAAGTTTTGACCCTCCTTTCATACCAGAGAAGAAGTCTGAATTACTATGATATTAAAAGATAAAATATACTGATACTATACAATACTATATATATATATATATATATATATATATATATATATATATATATATATATAGTGAAATTACAGTATCTTTATGGTCTATCCCATATAGATAGATAGATAGTACAGATATAGTAGATAGATATAGTGTATGTGGGTGTATATATACACACACACAGAAATACACATGTGGGTATATACATACACAGAAATACACATACATGTACATATATATGTGTATATATGTTTATGTGTGCAAGAATGCACATGTATTTATACACACAGAAGCAGCTCCTTTAGCCCCTACAACAGTGGTGGAGAACCTGTGGCTTGAGGCCACACGTGGCCCTCTAGGTCCTCAAATGTAGTCCTTTGACTGAATTCAAACTTCACAGAATATTCAATCAAAGGGCCACATTTGATGACCTAGAAGGCCACATGCAGTCTCAAGGCCGCAGGTTCCCCACCCCTGCCCTAAGATCTTTAAAGACAGAAGTTGTTTCATTTTTATCTTTTTGTCCCCAGTTCAGCAGTGTCTAGAATATAGCAGGCGATTAATAAATAGTTGTCAATTGACTTTGAAATTAATGGATGACTCTAATGTGAACTCTCGGGTCAGAGATAGGCAGATCCAACTCCCTGGCAGCCACTTTTGAGAGTCAGATCACCTTGGCACCTCCAACACCCTTCAAGTTTAAATTCTTTACATTTCTAACTGCTGGACAAGGGAGCAGTATGGGTAAAAAAGTAGAACAGGACAAGTGTGAGGGAGAAATAAAGATTAAGCAGCAAGTCAAAGTAGAACATGGTACATGAGATATTTTTAAGTCTATTTTAACTTGCTCACCTGTTGCTAAGGTCTGTCCCATTCCTGGCTCACTGGTAACACACCCTATCAGATTGCAGAGAGAAATCGTGAAATTGTATATCCTATAAGGTTTTAGTCCCCTTACAACATAGAAGCATTCTTGGGCTTCAGCAGTGTACAAAACCTGTGAAGAAAACAACCAATGACAATGTGACATTTCTAGATTTCCTGTTTGTTAATACATAATTAATAGTATCATAGATTTTAGCCCCTATATTCAGAATTCCATGAGTTCAGACAGTGAAAATGATTTTCAAGACCCATTAGGAAAAGGAATATTTGGGGGAGGGGTGATGGGGGGGGAAGAGAATCTCAACAAGCTAGAATTTAATTGATAATTATACCATCACACTGTTTTATGAGGCAATAATCCAGTTCCTGAGTGGATAAATGAGGAAACCAAGTTATTGCCTCATAAAGCAGCGTGGTGGGATGGTTATTGCCACCAACAGTGGAGATAAAGGATGATGACAGTGTCGCTATTATGTGATGAAATCCAAGCTAAACCATGGAGCAGTTTAGGCATGAGCACATTACAGTATCATGGCCAATATGCTGAGAGGTAGGGATGGATAGATATATGTCACTGTGTTAAATAAACACTATCATTTCTCCTAAAACTGAACTAAAAAGAAAATTAACTAGATTATTTCAGCATTCAAATAAAGTCAACTTGCAATTGTCTGGCTGACTGAGGGATACCATAAAGGCATTGTCCAAATTAAATCCCCATTCTAAGTTCCCTTCCAGTTTACTGGCTTGAATGGAAGCAGAGGAGAGTTAAAGAAGAATAAGAAAGCCTGAACTATCCACAAACTAGATTGCCAACTTTGGATAAGCTGAGAGTTTCGATTCAATTGAACATTTATTACATGGTTATCGTGTATCAAGCACTGTATTTTGGTGTTGGGTTTGGGGAGGAAGAGACAAAGTTTAAATAACTTTGTCCTTGAACTCACAGGGTTCATTGTTTAGCTAAGGAATGGTACATAGTTTATACAGGTAACAATAATGAAAAATAGCAATATGAGGGAATTTGAGAGGTATTAAACAAAGCACAACGTGAAATCTGTGGGCGAGGAAAAGGTTATTATTGACAGGGAACATCAAGGAAGAATGCATAGATGCAGTGGCATTTGGGATGGTAGAAATTCAAAAGAAGAAACATATGGGGTATGTTCAAGATATACAATTTGGCTGAAGTATACATAAGATTGAGGTTAGTCACATGAGATAAGCTTGGAAAGATAAAGCACTGCCTAAATGTAGAGGGTCATAAACACCGGGTGAAAGAATTTGGATATTAACAAGTACATAATAGTGAGCCCCTGAAGAATTTTGAGCAGAGTAATGTGACCAGACCTATGCACAAAAAAGATTAATCTGGTTGCAGTGTAAAGGATGAAATGAAGACAGGGAGAGTACAAGAAAGAGAACTAAGAGTTGAGTGCATACTTCTGACTAGAAAAATGAGCAAAAGAACTACACAAATTTATATGTTCTATGATCTCAGGGACCAATTTCTTCAGGATTTATCTTCTAGGTATTAACTTTGATATAAAAAATATAGTGTAATCCAACCTAACAAACATTTATCAAGTGGCTATTATATGCAAGATAAGAGGCAGCATAGCATAGTGGATAGAGAATTGGCCTTAGAGCCATGAAGACCTAAGTTCAAGTCCAACCTCTGACATGTACTGGCTTAACCCAGACTTGAACCTAGGAAAATTACTTCATTTCTCAGTGTCTTACACAACTAAGACTGAAAGGATGGTGTCTCTAATGGGAATGGGAATTTGAAGATCTTCCCTGCCCCTTAATAAGCCTAAGGGGGAGTTTAAAGACCTCCCCTGCTTTGAAAGTAAATTCTGCCCCATGATATGCTGAATGTAGTCACATGGAGCCTATGGTGGGAGGAGTTTTGCTGAAGGGAAGCAGAGGCCAAGGAGCTAGCCAGACATTGGGGGAGAGAGAGAGGCAGCTCATTAAGGAGACACAGAGGTTTGTGAGCAAATATTGCCCTCGTATTGGTTTGTGGGAAGGCTGAAGGATGGTATCACTCTCTGTTATGATGGCTTCTGAATATCTTTGGTGCTATGATGGAATTGGCTTACTGGCTTTGAGATTCAGTTTTCTGGTGTCCAAATAAATGTTTCAGTTTTGTTTTCTACCTGGAGAATCTGGTATATTTTGAGATTGAACATCATGTGATTCTTATAGTCACAGTCTTTACTGTGATCGTGGGCACTGTAAATATTGCATTGGTGGTACAGTGTCATCTTCAATAAGAGATTAGGGAATTTTAGGAGTTTTGTTTTGGAAATGCCCATGGTACGCACACTTGTCTGAGTATAAAGTCACGAGAAACTCCTTGCCAAAAGGACTGCCATGGCAAAACAGAAGAAAGGAAGTTACACTACACTAAGGCAAGGTAGTGCTCTTGTTGAATATCTTTTATTAACATCCTTCAACTGCTATGACTAAGGAAATCTCCTTTTTCAAAAATCGTTATTCTATGACTACTTCTTTTTAAAAACATATTCATTCCAAAATTAAACCTACTGGACAACAGAAAGCCATTCCTACAACCTCACCAACTCACCAGCTTGTATTTGTATCTCACACATCTTCTGTAACTATGACAAATATATTTAGTGAGCATATATCTGTTTATTTTGTGAGAGTCCCTGAACAGATTTTTCCCCCCTGTGGTCATATTCACAAAGGGATCTTGCATAATCTTAACAAAATAATGGTTTGTTGGGGGTGGGGAGGCTTTAAGTCTTTATTGTGTAATATCACGTTAAATCTTTTTTTTAGAAATCTATATAAATAAAAGTTCAATCAAAAAATGTTTATTAAGTTCCAGTTATGATACAGGCACTCTGCTGTGTGATTCCTGGCACCAAAGACAAAATCGAGATGATACCTGACCATCTTTTTATTCTCTGTCCCCTTAAGGCAACTATGTGACTTTAAATATGTGGTCTGATGAAAACAAAATGTTGTGAAAACTTGTTCCTTCTTACATTTTTATCAGACACCCTTGATATATACATGTAGATCATTTTCAGCAACATTTTGCAAAGATAAGAAAAGGAGACGTGTATGTTGGTAGTTACATATGTTCTATCACCTTTTCAGGTTAATAATATATTCTGAATATTTATTTCAGTTCTTTCAGTCACATCATTGACTAAATTTCAAATAATTAGCAAAACTTCATGCACATCAATCTAAGTCTATTGGTCCAGAAATATACAGCCTTTATTTTCTGACCAAAAGAGTAAAGAAGACATTATCAGCAAGGATAAAAATACAAAATATAAGGCAACGTTTAAAGATGAATGATGGAAAATAACAGTACCTGTGAAACTTCAAGGAAGGCTAGCTGGTGAGGTGTTTGTTCTGAAATCAAGTTGACTTTATATCCTGCTACTTCTCCCCTTGTTGCATTATTTCCTGGTTTCACCCAAGAAACATTTAGTGAATATGGAGAAAGAGGAAATACTGAAGGAGGTGGCATGAAAACAGGAGCTGAAGACAGATAAAACACTGAGTGAGGTGTTTTGTACTTATTCTTTTATATTGTGATTGCAAGTTTTCGAACAGTATTTGTACTCTAGTTTTGTTTTCTAAATTGACTTCAAATCAAACCCCCCCTTTAAAAAAGAAATGCAACATTCAAATTCAAAATGCATGTTCCTATTGTTTTTATGGTATCTACAAATAAAGTTATTTCCTAGATACATAATCAAAACACATTTTATTATTAGGGCAAGGTTAAAAATAAATAAAGAAATAAAAGATAATACTAAGTATCTCCTAGATAAAAGGTAGGAAATTATTGAGGAATAATCAATGAAAAATTCATACTTTTAAGAAGATCTCATTGAAATAAAGCCTGACATGCCACAAAGCTCTGACCAAAGGAAAAGGCTCCATTGCACAAACATATTAAATGCAATCTTTTTCTGGGTAACAAGAAGACACGAAATTAATCTCCATCATTGTTAATCACGTGGGCTTCCTGTTTTAGGTATCTGAAGCAAAGTCACATTCGCTTAAGTGGAAAAGCCTCAAAGAGCTAGTAATAAAATAAGGACAAGTCATAAAAAAAAAATTCTTAGGCAAAAAATATTGCACTGAGACAAACCAGTTTTCTAATCTGAAAAATTACTGTTCAGAAACAAGTAAACTTGAAGAATCCTACTATCCATAGTGGCTTTAAGAAGTTTTAAATAAATCTTAGTTGGAATGTTCACATATATTCTTCTGCTACCTTTGGTATCCTGATATGGATTTCAAAACGTGCTAACCAAAGGTGTATTACCAAAGGACCTCATCTCACTTCCATTAGCCAGTGACCCATAATATTATGAGGGTCCACTATTGCATTTTCACCCATTACTTTTCATTCCTGACCTTGATTTTCCCCTTCCAGAATTCCATGCCTCATCACTTGTGATAGCATGGTTCTATTATTTGTCCAAGATGGCTAATAGTCATTAAGAGATCCTCAAGCACAATGAACATTCTGTTCAGGAATATGCCCATGAATGGCAACATAAAAATGACTTTCCCTCAGAGGGCCTTACCACTCAAATATAGATCAGGATCTGGGTTTCTCTGAACACAGACCACGACAGGAGGAGGAGTATGTGTGAGTATGTGTGTACATAAATTAAAGTTTTTCATGTAATGGAAAATGAAGGGTTTTTTGTTTGTTTGTTTTTTGCTAAGTGCATAGTATTAGGAAGAATCATGTGCCCAAGCTATGGGTATTAAGAAACTGATTCAAAAATTTTCTGATTTTCTTTTCTATCACCTTTAGTTGTGATATCTAGGACTGGAAGTGGAAGAATCAATCAACAAGGATATATTAAGGACTTATCATGTGCTCAGCACTGTGCCAAGCATTAGAAATACAAAGATAAAGGGGAAATATTCCCTTCCTTTAAAGAGCTTACTTTATAATAAGGGAAAAAACAAGCATGATTATACATATATGTATATGCATGTATATGTATATACACTTATATACTCATACATAGACACAGACATACACATATAAACACATACATTTATACATGTATATGACTGTACATACATACACATATGCACACATTATGTAATCTATACTTATACATGTATGTGTGTATGTATACTTATATGTGCATGTATATACATGTGTGTGCATTGTGTGTGTTGTTGCTTGTCCTTCATTCTCAAAGAGGACCAACGACATAAGGGCAATGCCTTGACTTGTGTATGAATTGGATTTAAGTGAGGCAGGGCTACACAAATTTGTCATATACATGTACACACACATGATACATGCAAAGGTACAACATAACCTTAGAAGGATGTATTAGAAACTTGGTGGAACAGGAACAGCTTCCTGCAGAAGGCAATATTTAAAGTGAGTCTTAACGGAAGCCAATGATTGTAAGAGATGGAGGTGAGAAGGGACAGAATCGCAAGACAGAGAAGAATGTTTGTGAAGGCATGAAGATGGGAGATGGAGAGTCTTGTATGAAGTACAAGAAGGTCACTATGATTGTCTGTAAATATGTGAAGGCCAAATGATGTGTAAGAAGAATGGAGATTCAGAAGAGGCCATGTTGTGAAGGGCTTTAAGTGGCAAACAGCAGTTTGATAAAAGTGACAGGGAAGCAATGCAGTTACTTGATTGGAGGAGGGGAAATTTTAGAGAAAGTCGATTCAGTTAAATAATATCACAAGCCTCCATTATCCTCCTTTTGTGACACTAATTTTTTCCCAGGTTTCCTCTTATCTGTTTCTTCTCAGGCTGGTAGTTCATGCACATCATGTCTGCTAATAGTGAGGGTCCTTCAAGGCTCTGTCCTAGACCTTTTCTCTCACTATAGGATCTCATCACTTGAGTTCAATTATCATTTCTATGCAGATGAGTTCAAATCAGGCCTCAGACACTTAGTAGCTAATATGACCCTGGGCAAGTCACTTAACCCTGTTTGTCTTAGTTTCCTTATCTTTAAAATGACCTAGAGGGGGAAATAATAAGCCACTCCAGTATCTTTGCCAAGAAAACCTCAGATGGAGTTAGGAAGAGTTGAACACCTCTGAAACATCTGAACAGCAGCAGCATGCAGATGACCCCTAGATGTAAACACCCCCACCCTAGTCTCTCTCCGGAGCTCTACTGCCTCATCACCAACTGCCTAATGGACATTTTGAGCTCAGTGCCTCATAAGCATGTCAAACTCAACTTGTCCCCAACAAAACTCATTATCTTTACTCAGAAACTAATCACACTCCTGAACTGTTCTAATACTGTTGAGGGCAACTCAAGTCTCCCATTCACCCAAGTTCTCAAGTCTCACCCTTATATATACACCCTCAACTCCTCAATCTTACGCATCCCACATCAGTTTCCAAAGCTTGTCATTTCCATGGACAAAACATCTCCCACAAATTACCAATTCTTTTCACTCATACAGCCACCATCCTTGTTCAGACCCTCATTACCTCTTACTACCCTTACTGTAGTAACTTCCTATTAGGATAGAGATTTTTACCTGGAGTAAGGAAAACTTGAATTCAAATCCAGCTTCAGATCCTTATTAGCTGACCCTCAGCAAGTTATTAACTTCTGTCTGCCTCAGTTTCCTCACATGTATAATGAGGGTAATATTACTTCCAAGGGTTGTTGTGAAGATCAAAAGATCTAGCATTTGTAAAACACTTGGAAATCTTTAAGCACTAGGTAAATGCTAGGAATCGTGGTGTTGACGGCAATGATGGTAATCTCTTCCCACCACAATCTATCCTCCACATAGTTGTCAAAGTTATTTTCCTAAAGTGACCATGCCTGCCCCTGCCTCCATCACCCCCCACTCTCTCCTACACATGTGTACACACACACACACACACACACACACACACACACACAAGCACAATTCCAGTGGCTTACTATCTAAGAATCCTCTATATACTCCCCTCACATTTAAAGCCCTTCACAATTGGTACCTTCCTAACTTCCCAGCCCTATGCATTACTCTGTTCCACACACTCTAAAATCTACATATTCTGATCTATCTACCATTTCTCCCATACAACACTCCTCCTATCTCCAAGCCTTTGTATTAGCTGTCACCCAAGCTAGGAATGCTGGTCCCTCCTTACTTTGGCCCTTCACATCTTTGGTTTCCATCAAAACTCTCAAAAAAAATCCCTTAAACACCACTTTCTACATGAATCCTTTTTCTGATTCCACAACCCCCAGTGATTAGTGCCTTCCTCCCATATTACCCCTTACTGTGCATATGTGTGTGTTGTGCCCCCACACACAAACACATACTATTTTGTGTAGCTATTTTCCCCATTTGAATATAAACTCCTTGAGGAGATGTACTCCTTCCCTTTTGTCTTTGTATCTCAGCACAGTTCCTGGCACAGAGTAAGCACTTAAGAAATACTTGGTGACTGATTGATGATGGAGTCTGTCATTTAGCTATGTTGGTCCTCAGAAAAGAGACATACAATTCCATCACCAGGCGTGTGCTAGGGGGGAAAAAAAAAACCTTTCCAGAATGCTAGGACCTGATGAGTTTTGCACTTCACTTGGGTTAACCTTCAACAGCTCCAAATGACCTCCATACCATGAGAGCATTTTTGAATAGGATGTACTGGAAAAAATCACTCATGATTCCCTTTTCTCTTGCTGAAATAAACATGTGGCTTCTCTTTTCTTTCCTCTCATTTTAAGTTATCTGGTGTTTTATTATACAAGATATGATTAAAATATAATTACCCTGAATATGTAAATATCCATCTATCTTACATGACAAAGAAGAATTATCAGAGGAGGAGACATCAGAAAAGAGTAGAAGATTGAAAAAGTAAGCAGTACTGTGCAGTAGAAATAGCATGCAATTTAGAGTCAGAGGATCTGGGGGAGAAAGATGAATGGAAGGAAGGAAGGAAGAAAGGAAGGAAGGAAGGAAATAAGGGAGGGAGGAAGGAAGGAAGGAAGGAAGGAAGGAAGGAAGGAAGGAAGGAAGGAAGGAAGGAAGGAAGGAAAGAAATCACTAATCGTTACCTGACTCTGCAGTTTTTCCAGATATCCAGGCTGAAGACACACTGCCAGCCATATTCACAGCTACAACACTAAATTCATAGTTAGTGTATGGCTCCAAATCAGTAATAATTGTAGTCGTTTTAGGAGGTGTTAAGGCATTTTCATTGGCTGATGCTGTAACTGCTTGAGGATTTAACCATCCACTACTCTGGAAAACCCTACTTTCTGTCAGAGTTGGTTCATAACTCAATTGTAATCTTCGCATGTAAAGCTCATATCTTATAATAATTCCTAGGAATTAAAATACATAAGTCAATATATCGTATGAAATAATCTGATATTTTATAGTTTACTAAGCAAAAAGTGATCACACACACAAAAATGAACCTTTTGGTGCCAAAGGGAACTAGGACCTACCTGGGAAGCTGAGGAATCATCCCCTAAAACCAATATTTTTAGACAAACTGAGTTAGGGAGGTGAGGCCCCAGCATACTCCCCCATATAGTGGAGACTCCCATTTGTTAGGGAGTCTGACAAATAGGTAGAAAGGAGGGGGGCAGACGTATCAATCCAGGACAAGTAGCAGCTTGCTTGGTCTGTGGCCATTTGAAAAATACTACCAACTATTCTTGCAAAGTACATATGAAATTCCATTGTTTCTATGTTGCTGAAAAATTGCAAATGTTGTCCGTGTCCTCTAAATTTTGGTTCAATGGGCAAAGCCCTTACTCTGCATAATGTGGCCAAATATAAAAGTAGCCAGAGAAATTGCAACTTATAACTGGTAAAATCTGTCCCAGAGGAAAAGCTAGCATTTCTATTATTAAACAAGAAGAACTAATTCTGTTCTGGGATTTGACAACTATTCCTCTAATTTGGGATTATAATTCTCTTTGGTTAGCTATTTCTTGTAATACTAGCTGATATGCACGAAGATAGAATATTTTAGCCATTTTCTGCTTGTTATCAGCAAATAAGTCATAGAGTCTAACAAAGAAAAACTAATACCTCATAGGGTCTTGCCATGAAAAAGTATGTAATGTTACATTACTAAAAATCTTAATATGCAAGTCTGGCCTATATAACCAAGGGCTCAATATAATCAACACTAAAATTAACTTAATGGAGTCAGCTACCCTATATGCATATTTTTTATTATTTTTACATCTTTTTCTTGCTTAAAGGAGAAAATTTACTGCATGTAGGTGACCTAACTTGTGACACAGTCAAATATAATGCATTTCACAAGTGAGTTTCAAATTATAAACATCATTCCTGTTGTGGCAGATGTCATTAGGAGCAAAGATAATACTAGCCTTTTAACGGGCAATTTAATTGAATGGAATTTTTGATTAGATTAAAAGAAACGCACTTGCTCCACTGACCAGGACAACTAATATCTTTCATCTTTTGAAATTGCTTCTCAATGACTATTCCACACTTGAGAACCTAACCACAGCTTTGCAATGAATAATTCCAAATTTCTAGATTCCCATTCATATTCCACAATGGCATACATTCTTCAATGGCAGTGACACTGGAATTCCTACCGTTTGGTTCTTCTGGTGGATGCCATTCTACGTAGAGTTCTGTGGAGCTGATTGTCTGTACTACAGGTGGGTCCATTCCTTGGGGAGGTGCCTGAGCAGTAGTTATGATCAGAGGCAAGCTTTGTAAACATCCACCACTTGTACAGGCCTCAACAGAGAAGCAGTACTTGGTGAATGGTGCTAAATTCCAAATGGTAGCTAATGTGTCAAGACCTTCATATGGGCCACAAGGCTGAAGGCTATCCAAAGGAGTGCATGATAAAATGTATTTCTCTATTGGGCCAGAATCATTTAAGGGAGCAGTCCAATACAGAGTCACAGAATACGGGCTAATGGGAATGACATAATTGAGATTCAGGCTTCCCTCTGGAGGCCCAGATTTTGTTCTGTAAGTCACAGCTGAACTCCTTGTTGAACCATGCACATTGGTGGTCAAGATGTGATAGGAATAAGATGTGTAAGGTAACAGAGTAGTATCAGTGAAATTCTGAACACCTGAAATAAAGAAAAGGAAGAACACAATTACATTCACTATGTAGGCAAGAGAACACCTCAAATTGCCTTTCTGATATACACCTCCAGGTCAATCAGTAACTCAACAAGCATTTATTATTACTAAATGCTAGGCACTCTGCTAATAATCAAAGACACCAAGAAAGGCAAAACTATTTGAACAGTTTTGTTTAATTGTAAGCATCACACCTGCCAACATTGTTGAAATGCTACATGTTTACCCAATTGAATATTTCTTAAATATCAGTTATTTCCACCCTGTGATGGAGAGTGGGGGAAAACATTAAATGGGATAAAGACTATAGAGAAGGTTGCCTTATCTACATCGACCATAAAATATCTCCTTTCAAACAGCCCCTATTTCTAGAAATTTAAGTCAATATTTGGAACATGCTGGAAAGAACAAAAGTGCCAAGAATCTACACAACTAGAATTATTGTTATGCTCCAAGAAAACTATGCAAAAACATGGAAACTTAAGAAGCACATGTTTGTGACCAGAGAGAAGGGGACATTTCTTAATATTTTTACCTTCTATCTGTCAAATAATTATTTACATATGTCCTGCTATCATTCAATCATGAGTTACAAAAAGATGGGTATGGTCTCTGTTTAGCATTTTATCTGGACATTTCTCAATTCAATTCAGCCTACCTCAATTAAGTTCTTGCTATATGCAATTCACTATCCTTGTTGTTTCTCATTAAGGTAAAAAAAAAAAAACCACAGCCTTAAAACTGTAATTTGTTTGAAGAGTTTCAGTTGAGATTCTTTAGAAGAAGGATCTGGATCTATATCTATATCTATCTATCTATATATACCCATGTTTACATTCACATCTTCATTACTTTCCAAATGAGTTTGTTATCATATAGTCATAGTCTCTCTCTCTCTCTCTCTCTCTCTCTCTCTCTCTCTCTCTCTCTCTCTCTCTCTCTCTTATTCTGTCTTTCTCCAAGCCTTCCTTGGATGGTTAAGTCTAACCTCCTTTATTACTGAATTTTAAAAGTCATATCTAGGAGGTATTTTAATCTTCTTATCTATCAATAAACATGTATTAAGCACCTACTATGTTCCAGACACTGGGGATAAAAAGGAAGGCAAAGTACATTTGCATTTAAGGAGCTCACAATCTAATGTGATTCTTGGGGAAGTAGTTTGTTGTAAAGGAAAAAGGTAATTGGACAAAATCAAGAGACATGAATTTAAATCCTGACTTTGCTACTAAATTCCTATGAGAACGTGAATAAATTACTCCCCATCTTCAAATCTGTATTCTAAGTTTTAAAATGAGGAAATCAGACTTGTTATATTCTAAGACCTTAAGAACTCTAAAACTATGTTCTAAGAACTACTTGAGTTTTACCTTCCATTTACTCTGTATGTATCTTGTATGGATTTATATTCCTGTTGTCCCCCAGTTGGAATGTAAGCTCCCCTGAGGGCCACATCTGTTTTTACTTTTCCTTTATTCCCAGCACTTATCAAGGTGCCTAACAGTAAGTGCTTAATAAATGTTTATTGATTGATTCTAAGACCTGTGAACTATGATCTCTGAACAGATTCTAAGAATCTGGGTGTATCCAGATAATCTGAATACTAATCCTGACATTATTATTGTACTCTTGTATTCCCTTTAAATGAATTTATTTCATTTTAGTTTTCAACATTCACTTCCTTAAGCTTTTGAGTTTAAAATTTTCTCTGCTTCCCTCCCCTTTCCTCTCCCCAAGATGGCATGCAATTGGATAAAGACTCTACATATATATTCTTATTAAACATAATTTCACATTAGTCATGTTGTAAAGAATTAGGATGAATGGGAGAAACCACTATAAAGAAAAAAACAAAATAAAACAAAAAGAGAGAATAAATAGTATGTTTCCATCTGCATTCAGACTCCATAGTTCTTTCTCTGGATGTGGATAGCATTTTCCAACATGAGTCTTTTAGAGTTGTCTTAGATCAATGGTTCTCAACCTCCCTAATGCTGTGACCCTTTAATACTTGTATGTAGGCTTATCTGCATGTGGGCGAACCCGCCTGGAGACAGATAGAGGAGTGGTGTCTTAGTTCCTAAGACCATCAGGAAACATGTGTTTTCTGATGGTCTTAGGCGACTCCTGTGACTCTTGTGAAAGGGTCATTTGACCCCCAAAGGGGTCGCAATCCACAGGCTGAAAATCACTGTCTTACATCCTTGCATTGCTGAGAAGAGCTACATCTATTAAAGTTAGTCATTTCACAATGTTGCTGTTACTGTGTACAGTGTTCTATTGTTTCTGCTCATTTCACTCAGCATGAGTTCATATAAGTCTTTCCAGATTTTTCTGAAGTCCTCCCTATTCATCATTTCTTATAGCACAATAGCATTCATTCCATTACATTTATTTTCCACAATTTGTTCAGCCATTCTCCAATTGATGGGCATCCCCCCAATTGTTGGCCACCACAAAAAGAGCTGCTATAAATATTTTTGTATATGTACGTGTACATATACACATATATGTACATATACATCCTTTTCACATTTTTATGATGTCTTTGGAATACAACCCTAGAAGTGGCATTGCTTAGCCAAAGGGTATGTACATTTTATGTACATTTGGGTCAAAGGTATTACTGTACCCTTAGTTTCATACCTCATTCCTACTCTGAGGAACTGGCTAAATGGAAAGAAAATAATCCTTTCCAGTATAATAAAAATACTTAAATTCACCTTTTACACAGTTGTCACATTGTCTGAATACAACTCTTCCCAACTCAAGAAACATTGATCATATCTACAGGACAAAATACAATCTCTCCTAACATTTAAAGTCCTTCCAAGTATAAGTCCAGCCTACTTTTCCAGGCTAGTTACACATTAGTTTCCCTTAAATATTCTCCAACTCAGATAGCCTATATTGTTCTCCATACATAGCACACATCTCCTTGCTCTATGCTAATCTTCCATAAAGGGAATACTCTTTTTTTTAATTTCCTGCTCTTTTTAAGACTTATTTCAAGTGCCACCTCCTTCGAGACATCTCAGTTGTTAGTATTCACCCCCAAAATTTAGTATTTTTTTTATTGTGGACATCCTATTTTTACTTATCTGTGAAGATAATGAATCCTTCTTATAAAATATGAGCTTCGTGAGATCAAGGCCTATCTCTATTTTCTATTTCTTCAGCCTGTAAATGCAAGCAAGGTGGGATTTTTGTTGTTTTGCTTGTTGGAGTTCAGTTTTCCAGCCTCATGCTAAATTGCTAGTACCTGAAGGTTCAATCTCCTTTGAACCCTGCTAATTCACAGTTGTGCTGAGTCATGTAAGTTGTGATACCTTCTGGCTCTGAGCCTATTAAAATGAAAACTATATATACTGGGAGCCTGGTATTTTATTTTGGGATTCATTCATGGGAAGAATGTTTCTTTGTGATTTGGCCAGACTAGATTCTGGGTAGCTGTTGTTAAGGAGTTTCCCAGCTTTGAGAACCCAGATGTTGGTGCTCCCTGGTCAGGTGATTATGTATCTATTACTTTGTTTAGACAGTCAGAGCCCTGTCTATTGGATCTCTGTGCTAATTTCTCTGCTTGCATTTTTTCTTTGTTCAGGGTACTGACCCTTTCCCTGAACTAGTAAATGTCCTTTACCTTCTTTACTTCCCCGCTTGTATTTTCTCCATGTTCAGGATGCTGACCTTTCCCTTGAAGGACTGAATGACTTACATATGTTTAAGTGAAGTAAGATTTTTGACCCCTTTGAAACAGTCTTTCCCTGAGAAAAGCAGATCAAAGAACCCTAGGTCATCCTGGGGTGCTAGGGAGCTTGCTAATACACAGACTAGCACAGGGCCAGGTACGCAGCAGGTAACTAATAAATATCTGTTGATTGATTGATTGATTAAATGGGCTGAAGGGGAGTATACAGGACCCTTAGCACATTTCAAAACTTGTAGTGAAACAAGGAGACCTGATGTTCTACTCCGCCTGGATTTAAAGGAGTAAAACCCTTTACTGATTTTTGTTGTTATTGAAGACTTCCTAGTGATTGTGTTTTTGTTCATGGTTCATTTTTTCATTCATCAAGTATTCTCAGCCTCCAAAACATTAAAAATGGAGTTCTACTCCTTAATCAATCATTTAATGACCTAGGTAACTAGTTGTAATTATGGTACTAGAAGATCTCAGAAATGGAAAGAATAGGAAAAATCCTTCTATATCAATAATTGTTAGGCAGCAGTGACTGCCAGACTCATTTCTTCTCTTTTTTTTTTAAATTTATGATTTGTACAAAGATCTAAGCCTGTGTATGCATATATTGTGGACTGACAATATATCTAGATAAAAAAAGTTATGATGAGGAGAAAAACAGGGAATCTCAATTTCACAATGTCAAAATTTAAAGCCTACAGTAAGAGCCAAAAGGATGTCCAAATATTTTATTGCTCCTGTAGTCCACAGAGTATACAGGCCTTAGGCTGAGAAAAGAAGAATACCCAATGATTACTCTAAAATTCTCAGAGTTCTTAAGAATCATTTAGGATATGAGAGTATCAGGAATATCGTTTGTGAGACAAGAAATCAAAAATATTATGCAGTTAGACCACTTGTAACACATGGTCAGCAAACTTTTGAAAAGCTCTTTAATTCAATTTGATTATATTCAACAAGCATTTATTCAGTATCTACTATGTGCTAGGCATTTTGCTAGGCACCAAGAACAAAGATAATAAGTCAATAGCATTCAAAGCTTTTCAAGACCTGCCCCCCATTTACCTTTCCAGTGTTTTTACACTTTATACCCCACCCCAAATTCTGTGATGTAGTGACGCTGGCCTAATTTCTATTCCTCCATGTTCCAACTCTGGGCATTTTCAGTTTCTGTCTTCCATACCAAGAATGTTCTCTCATGTCATCTCTACCTTCTAGATTGCATGTTCGGGTGTGCATATGTGTTCAGTCATTTCAGTCATGTGTGAATCTGTGATTCCATTTGGGGTTCTCTTGGCAAAGATACTGGAGTGGTTTGCCTTCCGGTTCATTTTACAGATAAGGAAACTGAGGCAAAGAGGGTTAAGTGACTTGCCCATGGTCACACTGCTAGTTTCTGAGGTCAGATTTGAATTCAAGAGGTGAGTCTTCCTGACTCCAGGTCCAGCACTTTACCCACCACCTAGCTGGTTTCTAGATTCCCTTGCCTTCCTTCAAATTTCAAACAAAATCTACACCTTTCCCAATCTCCTTTAATTCTAATGTCAGCCCTCCATTGATTGTTTCTAATTTATCCTGTGTCTAGTTTGTTATCCGTAGTTATTTATATGTTCTTTTCTCCTATTAGACCGTGAGATTCTCAAGAGCAGGCAATTTTACCCTTCTTTTGTAACTCCAGAATTTGGTTCAGTGTCTGGCTCTTAGTAAGAATTTAACTAATGTTTACTGGGTATTATGTATTTACCATGTTCCAGGCACTGTGCATTCTGATAGAGGAAGACAATATACAAAAGTGATATGAAAGAAAGATGAAGGTGAGGGGAGAGGTGTCCAAACAGTCAAGAATGGAGCTAGGAATGTAGACCTGGACCTTTTCTCAAAATCAGGCACCTGGAGAAACTCTCCAATGCAACAAGGGAGCTGCAAAATTACTGGGATATTCTTGGTTGAGAATGCTACAGAGACCAAGGAATCATCCAAGGTGAGAAGACTACTGAGACATGGTGGTGAGATCCAAAGACTCAAGAACGGAGCCACAAGAAGAGTTAGAAACATGTAAAGAGGAAAAGGGATATTCTTATTTCAGCAAGAAACTGAATGTTTAGAAGAGTGACCCAGAGAGAGAAGAGAGGAAGAGCTCATAGACTCCATTAATTTCTTAAAAAGTATAAAGCTCTTCCCGTAGAACAGAAGTTCTTAATCTTTTTGTGTTATAGATGAGCTGTCTGGTGACAACCATAGACCCCTACTCAGAATGATGTTTTTAAATGCTTAAAAATACATATGATTATAAAGGAAACCAATTGTATTCAAATATAATTTTCAAATTTTTCTCCAAAAAAGTTAAGAATCCATGCTTGAGAAAGAATATCTCTGGAGGAAATAGCTTCATGAGAACCATGAAATGATGATGTGAATCCACAGGTGACATCAAATAAAGGGTCAGAGAAAGAAGAGAAGAGTGATGGTGATTGATTAGTTCTTGCTTAGAGGATATAAGACAGCTATTTGTCAACCTGACATAAACAATAGAAATTCCATCTTCCTAAGGCATGTAACCAAGACATTATGGAGAACCCCCAAAGAATTCTCAAAATTCACAACTGCTGAACATCTGTATTGATCCATGTGGCAATACCACCAGGAAAATAGCACTGAGTATGGAATCAATGCAGATGGGTTCAAATTCTGCTTCAGATGCTTACTAATCATATGACCATGGGCAAATCATTTTAGACCTCTGAGCCTTATCCTCCTCAACTGTAAAAATGAGGGGAATTGAACTAGAGGGATGGATCAAAGGAGTATAGATTTATATCTATCAAGGACCTGAGAAGAAATCTATGACCTGCCTCCTCACTTTACATATGAGGAAATTGAGGTTAAGCAAGATTAAGTAACTGGATTATAGCCACATAGTTTAATAAGCATCAGAGGCAGAATGTGAACCCAGTCCTTCCTAGAGCTCTATGACTATGTTACACTAGTTCCCCCAGAGTTTACCTCTAAGGCCCTTTCTAGTTATACATCTCTCAATATGCAATCTACCACAAGGAACCTAGAAAGGAATGCTAAAGTTTTACAAAGTCCTAGCCAAAAAAAAAAGGTGGGGGGGGGGAGACAAACAATTAAAGTAGGGTGTTTTCTTCATTACTTTTGACTGAAAATAGAGTATTCAGAAAAGAAAATTAGATCTGGGAATAGAATATTTAGTTAATTAGTTGGTGTCTAAGAACAGGACCTAGGTTTCTGATCTATGAGTTCAAGAAAAAAAAAAAAGATCAGCTATTGGCAAGGGATGAAGTGACCCTAACAAAGTCCCACAAATATACATGTGTAGGGAACAGTTGCCATAATATAATTTCATGAATGGTCATCTCTAAATTTAAATCCCCTTTCACATTTCAAAACAGTAACAAATCCAACAAATAAAGTAAAATCATAGGAACTACAACAAAGGAAAAGGAAAGAAATCACCTCAAGAAAAAATCCCACATAAAAAGCATAAGAGATATTGAAGAAATGAGTAAATAAAAATGATCTAAAGCTATGAAGAAATATTGTGGAATAAAAGCCAATGAATAATATTGAAATAACTACAACTAGGACTAGGTTAATTAGAATAAAATAATCATACCCATCTCAAAGTGTTTAAGAGTCTTAATTAAATAGTTAAGGGAAATTATAAGGAAAAAAATGATAGTTTTTAAAGATGAATCTAAAAAGACAAAAATTGAAGTATTACAAGAGAGGATGAAAAATTTTAATTAAGCAATGGACATTCTGTAAAGACAAATAGCATAGATAGAACACAGAAATGCAGAGATGTAAGAAGAAATATTAGAGCAAAGTAAAAATACAGTGAAAACTTGAGGTCTCTACAATCAAAACAATTAACCTTGAAACCTTCTCAGCAAGATAATTTCTGAATAACTCATGTCCCAGAAAATACAATGGTAAAAAGTCTGTTTTTTAGGAAATTATCCAAGAAAATTGCCAAGAATTGTTAGAATTAGAGGCCAAATTAAAGATGGATACAGTATAACTGGAGCCATCAAAAAAACCTAAATTTAACTTGCCCCAAAAGGAGATTCATGATCAAAAAGAAAGTTTTATAAGATGATAAGATGAGATAACTAATTTATAACAGAATTCCAGTTTAAATCATGACTACTGATTGACTCTGAGAAATGAAAGAAAATGCAAAATTATGACATACCAAAATTTAAAGGAAAATTATATTTGTCTAAAGATAATATCTAGCAAATCTGAACATATTCTGTGTATGGGAAATGTGGATTTTCAACAGAATCAGTGACTTCCAATCATCCCAAGTTGATAAGATAAGAAGAGCTTCTAAAATACAAATTCAGAAGATGAGAAATTAATGTGTAAAATGTTCAAATAACCTAAAAAGGTCAGATAATTGCTTTTTCATATGCTTCAAGGAGAGTAAGACTCTCAATGAAGACCCACTTTTTCCAATGTTAATTAATAAAACAAAGAGAGATTCACCATGTGTTCTGGGGATGGGGAGAGGAAGTATCCTAAGAGTAGAAATATGGTTAAAGAAAAGTAAACTGGTATGGTTGATAAAAGGGTAGAAGAAAAGAAGTTTTTGTGTATGAAGGTGAAGTCATGGATGTACTGTTTCAATAAAAACAAGGAACAGGTATCTAGGGTCAATTAGAAGGGGTAAATAGGCAAGATACAACAATCTGGGTCATAGATTAAAAGGGAAGAAGGATCCCAGGTTCAGGTTACTTCAAACGAGGCAAGTTGTAGGTATGTAGTGCTAATTTTTAAAAAATTAAGGTGTAATATAATAGAATTCCATGGGGGAAAAAATTAATATTGTCTGTTTGAATGTTTGTTTGAATGTTGAATTGAATGTTAATGGTAAAAACTGACCTTTAAAATGAAAGAACAACAAAATAGAAAATAAATTAGGTTAGAAAACAAAATCTCATTTAGCATTAAAATGGAGAACTAGAAAAGAACTTTTCATGCTTCACTTGAATAAAAAATGATCACGTGATTTAAGAAGATATTATAACATAAACACTATCAAAAGATAAAAACAAGGAAACTACTTTATTTGAGGTATCATAAATAATTGAATTTGGTTATAAGGGGTATGTGGGCTTAAATCTAGGATTTCACTAGTATTAAGAATTCTCAGTGACAAATCTCCATCTGCCAATGCAGATTGAAAAAGATTCTGAAAATTAGAGAATTATTATGTTACACTACAAGTGAAGTTGATGAGGATTACACAACCAGTATATGTCAGAAAGACATTATGCTGACCCTAAAGCTAACATGTTGCTTTCCAATAATGAAAAAAAAAATCAATTTGAGTTATGTGTAGTAGATAGCATAGTATCTAAATACTTAAAAGATGAATAAATTGATTTTTTTTAAGCTAAACATTCTAAGGTTACTCAGGCAGAAATCAACAATACTGTCATCTGAACTCAGATCCTTTGACTCCTAATCAATGTCTTTTCTACTGTATCACCCAAATGGCTTAAAAGATTAAATAAAGTGTGTACATACAAAAATTAAATAAATAAAAGCTAGAAATTAAGACAACAGTAGGTGAATTAAACATCACTCTTTAAATTCTCAACAAAATTAGCAAAAAGATGAACAAGAAGGAAAATATAGATCTGAATAGAGTATTGCATATACTAGGTATAATAGATTATAATTACTAAATAAGAATATTAAGAAATAGACAATTATTAGCAACAAAAAGCACTTTTACAAAAATTGATATTGTGATAAGAAAAAAATTTATTCATAAAGGGAAAAATATTACTTATATCTTTTATAAGCCTTGACAGAATAAAAGTTTTGATTAATAACAAAATATGAGCAAAAGACAGAGATTCATTATCCATTTAGGATAATATATAATGATATCACAAATACTGAGGCCAAAAATCAAATTATCAAAAAATAACATCTTAATGTTAAAGAGTATAGCAATAAGTTGTTGTTATTCAGTCATCTTCAGTCTGTCCAACCCTTTGTGACTCCATTTAGGGTTGGGGTTTGGTTTTTTTGTTTTGTTTTTTGGGTTTTTTTGGCAAAGGTATGGGAATGGTTTGCCATTTCCTTCTCCAACTCATATTACAGATGAGGAAACTGAGACAAACAGGATTAAGTTACTTGCCCAGGGTAAAACCGCTAGTAAGTGTCTGAGACAAGATTTGAAGTCAGGAATATGAGTCTTCCTGACTCTAGGCATAGCATTCTATCCACTGTTCCACTTAGCTGACCAACAGCAATAAAATAACAACAACAACAAAAATATGGATTGCAACAATAATAGTCTTTAAAAGAAAATGTATATTTCTCAATATTTATATTAGTAAAGAAAGACTAATGAAATAAATATTCAATTAAGTCATGAATTTAATAATGTGATTTAAAAGCACAATATAAATTTTACATAAAAGAAAAGTAAACAATTTCTTAAAGGAGAAAACATCATAGAATTCAACAAGCTATTGACTAATTTGATTTTTAATGGGTGTGAAGTAATTTACCAAGATGAAAAGCAAAAAGAAAGAATTCATAATGAAAGGGAAATAAATAAAATTATCAAAAATTAATCAATTAAATCTCAATAAAAGAGGAAAGTAAGATAAAAATATCTACAAAAAATTTAAACAACCAAACAACATAGGAAGTAGAAAATCTAAATCTAATCTTAAACAGAGAAATTGGGCAAGCCATAAGTTAACTTGAGAGATAATAATTTCACAGAAAGAATACTAGGGGAGCAAGGGAAGCAGATGCCATGGGTTCAATAAATGACTTATGAATGGTCACATGGCGTAGTGAATAGAGAACTGAGCTTTGAAGCAGGAAGATAAAGATTCAAGTCTTGCTTCTAACACAAACTGGCTGTGTGACTCTGAGAAAGATGTGTCTCCAACATAGAAGGCTACATGGAAGATTCTCATACTCATTAGTAGAATCCCATTATCAATCCAGGAATTTCCTATACTGATTAAATCATAGGTTCCGTCTACATCCTTAGCAATGACTTGGATAAAAATATAGCTGAAAGGATAATTGACAACAGTAGATAACTGTTAGGATCCAAAAAAGACTTTGTTTAGCTAGTGCATTGGGTTTCATTCACAAAATAAAATCAATAGGAACAGTGTAAAGTCTTATACTGGGGTTGAAAAAGTCAACTTTCCAAATCCAGGATGGAAGAAGCATGACTAGAGAGCAGTTCACTTTAAAAGAAAAGGAAAGGAAAAAGAAAAGAAATAAAAAGAAAGAAAGGAAGGTTTTAGTGGACCACTACTTCAGTATGTCAGTATTGTGACATAGCAGCCAAAAAACTAATATATTCTTGGACTTTATTGAGAGGTATAGCTGTTACATAGGAGAGGGGAGATGGGGGAATTAAGAAGGGAGCAGGAAATAAGGGGAGATGGAGAAATATTCAAGGACCTTATCCTTCTTCTTAGGTCTAAGGTCCTTGCTGGGGGTGGGAGGGAGGAGAGCAGGAGGAAGAGAAAGGAGGAAAGAAAAGGGGAAGGGAGAGGGAGAGATTTCTATTAGGGATAACCTGGAGAGTGCCTAGGGTAGACGAAATTGCATGGTAAAGGGTCTTGAATCCACATAATATAAGGATTGAAGAAACTAAGGATTTTGTACCTGAAAATGAGAAGACAGGGAAGAGTCATGGTAGACATTTTGAAATATTTGAAATTATGTTATGAAATTCAACATACTTTGCCAGTAGCAAAACACAGAAGCTGCAGAGTCAAATGTAGCTTTAATTTCAGAAAAAATTAATTCATAATTAGAATTACTCAAAATAGGAACGGGTTGCATCAATAGGGTAGGTAGTTTCCCCCTCAATGGGGTTCTTCCTTCAAGAAGAACTGAATGACCAATTGGCAGATATGCTGCAATGGAAATTCTTTTCCAGGTATGGATTAGATATTCCTTATAATTCTAAAATTCCCATGATTCTGTGGTAGTAACATTATGATGAGGAACAATGGAGATAGAAAGAGAAATGATAATTTTTTGGGAATCAGGGTCAAAATTGTGCTCCTGGCTAATTTAGTTTATGGAGGTCCAGGTACGAGTCCCAGAAGTCAATTCCAACATGGGTAGAGTCATGGATTGAGGAAGAGGTAGTCAGGCCATCACCTAGACAGTATATGTCTGAAATGAGATTATATATGATTGACACATGGTAAATACAGAATGTTTTGAGTGTGTTTCTGATTTATCATATTTTGTTCATGTATATTTGTCTATTCAGCATTAAGTATAAATTGTACATATGCTTATCTGTTAGTTTTACATATTTCTATTGTTTATGTGCATCTACAATGCTATTGATTCATGCTTTGTTATTCTGTAAGCATAGTGGTGCTATTACTGCTTTGCTGTTGTGCATATTTGCTTGTGTTCTATAGATATGCATGTACTGCTATGACATGCACTTAATATTTCTGGTGTGTAATTTAAACAATGAGTCATTCTGTCAAGCACTACTTTATACTGTGCTATGACTATTATAAGTATTGTTGATATATATTTGTTGTGAATGGTTGCCTCAGATGGTTTCCTGAGAGTGTATATTAATCATCCCTGTTGTATTAAGAGTTGATACCCATTTTATGTATAATTGTAAGTAATATAAATATTGTGATTAATATTGCAGAGGTGATGCTGTGATGTGGGATGTTAAGTAACTGCTGTGGATTTTTCAAGGGACTACAAAATTTCTGACCCTAGGGGTGAATGTAGAATATTCTTTTGGCATTTTCTGGGGAACTTCTTTGGTTTATGACTGGGACTAGACTCTGACACACCAGCTGGTCCAATAATTGTGGATCAGGAGGGTGGAAGCTATGTAAAAAGAGAACATGCATCAAGAACAAAAATGCCAGAAAAAGAAGGGTGTAAGCAACGGGTTGCACATTCAGGAGCATCCACCAGTTCAGTCAGTCAGCCAGTCAACAATCATTTATTAAGTGGCAAGCACTTAAGTGGCAACAATCATTTATTAAGTGGCAAGCACTGACCCCAAGGAGCTTTCAATTGAATGGGTAGAAATAACTAAATGGAAGCTGAAAAGCATGGGGTAAGAGGAGAAGGGAAAGTACCCAGCATGGGGGCATAGTAAGGTCAAAATGAGTGAAGCTAGATGGGAAATTCAGAGATGGATGGGTTAGTGCCCTCCTCAAATAGAGATTTTGAAAGGAGCTCTTTGTTTCTTGCCTTCAATAAGAGGGTGGGTACAAGAGGCAGAGGGTACTGATGAGGTATCAGTACCAAGACTGATGTGATCTTACATGATGATGAGCTTCCTACAGGCATGATAAAATCCAAAGGAAGGCATTCAGGTGGGATATGATTCCCTATAATCTGTCCTGGTCAAGGCATATTTGATATAATATGTTTGGTTCTGGATCCTGTATTTTAGGAAATTCATAGAAAAATTGGAGCATATACAGAAGAAGGTAATCCAAAACAATAAAAGATCTGTGAACATGTCATATTGGGATTGGTTGAAGGAACTGGAGATGTTTAACCTAGAAAAGAGAAGACTTAGGGAATACGTGAAATTTATCTTCAAACCTCACAAGAGCTATTATGCAAAAGATGGAGTGAACTTGTTTAACCTCTGTGGGCAGAACTACTAAAAGGCAAAAATTAGAGAGCAGTCCAAAAATGAAAAGGGATGCCTTGGTAAGCAGTGGGTCCCCGGTTCACTGAACATTGAAAAAAAAAATCTTCTCAGGGATGCCATAGAAAAGATCATTGGTTAAGTACTGAATTTATTAGATGGCTTCTGAGGTCTCTTCCAGCTTTTAGATTCTGCAGTTATCTGACTGAACCCTATCCTATTCCTGACTCATAAAAGGAAGAAATAACCACACAGGATTCTTCAACATCCTTTTGCCTATAATATTCAACTTAAACAATGTGGTAACATTCCTGGGTAGCACTCAAAATGACCACATTAGAAATAATCAATAGAATGAAATGAAATCCTTATACATTTCTGTCTTATTTCTAGAGAATCTGCGATCTCAAATATTTCATTTTTCATAGTAAATATGTCTGGTTTATCTTTCACACAAAGAGAGTTGCCTCCATGGTCCATCAGTCCAGTGAGCAAAAGTCCAAAAGTTATTTTAATGAGGAATTCTATAATGTCCTCTTCCAAAACATCAAGCTATCTTTGAAGGCAATACTGTTAATTTTCCTTGAAAAGTTCAATGCTCTTCCAACTATAATTCCAAACTCTTTTATTTAACCAAAAGATCTGTATTCATCCAGCTGTATATAAGTGGTGTTTCCTTTTCATATTACATATGCTACACACACACCAAAACTACAGTAATAAACATCAGGATGTTATTGGAATGATATGAAGTTCTGACAGCATTAACAAATTGTTCTTACTATTCAAATGCCATCATGCAGATGATTTTCACATCATTAATTACAGTGATTGTCAAGAAATGTCAGAATTGTAATCTTTTTCACGAAAACTGTGGTTTTAGAAAATAATGGCTTGTTAAATAGGATTATATAAATGTCTGATTAGCGAACTAGTACACAGTTATTGTGTAAGAAACTATTATTTAGATACTAGCTGAGTGCAATCATGAAATAGTGTCAAAGCACTATATTCCATTTTTAATGTTCTATAAAATGGATCATATTATGTTGCCATGGTGAAATTTGTCTCTAGGTACAAAGGTATTTCAGACAGTTTTTCAACTTTAGTTCTGCCACTGAAGTAAAGCTTATATGGGAAGTAGAAGAACGTGATCTCAAATGGTCATATATGAGGATGACACCATCATTCATAAGTGATCTTCAATTACCAAGTACAATTATATACTTTTTCGAAGTGTTTCCAATATTTCTGTACATATTTTTCTGCTATCATGGAAACTGAAGTTTCAGGACACCTGCATCATGCTGTTATTTGGAAGAAAACAAACATTCAAGTGGCAGGTTTTTAGGCCACATTGCCAACATAGCAGATGTAGACAGATGTTCATTTCCCTTTGCAATCTGTACCTCTTTTGAGTACAGTTTTTCCCCGTAACTTCAAAGAAAGCTTAGAGCACTTAAGAGAGGTATAATTTTAAGAATTGTAAACATGACAACCTAGGCTCATGTCAGAGGTAATAAAGCTACAAATTGTAACTTACAGTGATAGGTAATAATAAAACATTATGCTACACAAGCATTTCAAAATTAATCAATATAGGATATCGACCTATGGTGGGAAGAACCATCACTTTAACCACTTTGAAAAGGATATACACAGAAACCAGAGTATACTGAGCTTTGTTTTACATAACTTTCCAGGTCATCATTTATCTTTGAAGTTCTGAACACGGTAGAAAGCAAGAATTGATTCAAGTCCTTCCTAATGTTTCTTAAATTGAATAACTTGCTGTAACAAAATACAAATAAGAGTCACGCAACAAAGATGTAGAAGAATGTCTAGAATCTTCTAGTCTACCTCTCTGTCTCCGTGGAAAGGATAGCTAAACTACTGAAAATAAATATTTTAGATATAATGAGTAAGAACAGTTATTTGTGATTTTTAAAAATGTCTCTGAGCACCTTTAGTTATCTCCCAGCTATAAAGAACTTCCTTAACTTCCATCCAAAGCCTTCTTCCTTCAATTAACAATCATTTTGCTTTGAAACTCATAGAAACCTGTCTTCTCCCAGAAGACACTGTATCCTTAGCTATCCTCTTTAATTCTGGGTACTTTTCTCATACCCTTGTATACATTGGGCTGGGAAGAGGAGTAGGCATACTTATTACTTCACATTACCACTGCCAAACCTTCCTTCCCTTTGCAACCTCTCCTCCTTTAAGATACATTCCATCCAGCTATGTAACCCATGCCATTGCCTTGTTGCAGCCATCTACTGGCTACCAGGTCTACTTTATTACTCTTTCTCTCTTCCTTTACTCCAGTCTCTGATGAGAAACTGGACTTTTGCTTTGTCAAGGTCGAGCAGTGACCTTGTGCCTTTGACCTCATTGTCTTCCATCTCTTCCAAGAGCCTAGCATCCTTGATAATTCCATTTTTTATTCTCAGTGTCTATCTCCTTCCCTGCTGATTACATTTCCAGGTCCCCTTTGCCATAATAAACTCTTCATTTGATCCTACATTCCTTTCAAATTACTGTCTTATTTCTTCGTTTTACAAACTTCTAGAGAGTTACCTCCAATTCCTCATCTGCCACTAACTCCTCAACCTTTTCCAATTTGACTTCCAACACCATTCAAACAAAACTGCTCTTTCCAATTGCTAATCACTTCTGTTCAATCCAATGGCCTCTTCTTAGTACCCATTCTACTTGACTTCCCTGCAACTTTTGACAACTCTTTAATATTTTCTCATCGCTTGAGTTACATTATATTGTTTTGTCTTGGTTTTCTTTCTACCTGTCACATTGCTCCCCAGTATTCTTTGCTAAATCGTCTTCTATTTCTATCCATTAAATGGGTATCCCACAAGGTTCTAACTTTTGCTCTTTCTCTCTATATACACTATCCTGTGATATCATCAACTCTCATAGATTGAAGGATCATCTCTATATAAATAATCCATGCAAACATGCAAACACACACACACACACACACACACACACAAAATTGTGTGTATCCAGCCCTAGCTTCTTTCCTGAATTCCAGTCCCACATTATCGACAGCCTGTGAAATATGTGTGATTGTTCACTTGGCATCTCAAAGTCAATATACCCAAGTTAGAACTCATTTTCTCCACTCACCACTCAACCTCACAATCCAGGTTCATAATCTCTCAGTCAGTCTTGACTTCCTCTCCTTCAACCCCCATAATCTAATCAGTTGGCAAGTCTTGTCCATTCTACTTCTATAATAATTAATGGCTCTATCTCTTGTTTTTTGCTCACACAACAATTATCCTATTTCATACCCACAACACTTCTAACTTAGACCAATTCAATCATCTTATACTCAGTCATAAGAATCCCAGCATCTTACCCTTTGTAATCTGTCCTCCACATAGCTGCCAAAAGAATTTCCCTACATAAGAGACCTGACCATTCTTCCTTTCTTCTACTCCAAAAAACTTTATTAATTCCTATTGCCTTGATATTAGATTATAAATTGGCATTTAAAGCCTGCCATAACCTGGATCCCACTTACCTTTCCGGACTTTTTCCATAAGGTTTCCCTTCATGCACTTGATATTCCAACCATATTAAGCTCACAGCTGATATTCCATCTTTTGACCTCCATGACTTCTTTACACAAACAGAACCATGTGCCTGGAATGTGCTTCTTCTTTATCTTTTAGAACCCTTAACTTCCTTTCATATTTAGCTCAGGTACCAAATCCTACATGAAAGTCTTTCCTGATTACTCCCAGTAAATTCTGTCCTTCCTCTCTGGCATTTACTTAGCTGTGAATATAATGCATACCTCCAGTGGAAGAATGAAAGTACCTTAAGGACAGTGTTTTGTTGTATATACTCGGTGCCTAGAATACTGTAGTTATGTATTATCTATTTGTTGAAATTATTAGAATTTAAGTTGAAACAGTCAACATCTCACATATAAAATCTCTCATAGAATCTTAATTCATCATTGAGTCTTAGTTTCCCTATATTTCCAAAATGGAGTTCTTTAACATTCATTTATTTACATTTTTGAAGGGACATAAAACTAAAAAATGTTATTTTCATATATGTGTGTGTA
>CM053584.1:96584046-96595743 GCA_028627135.1 Pseudochirops cupreus
TACTGTGCTATAAGAAATAATAAGCTCAATGTTTTTAGAAAAACATGGAAAGATTTCCATGAAATAAAGAAGAGTGAAATGAGTGGAACCAAGAGAACATTGTATAGAGTAACAGCAATATTAATCTTTTTTTTACTTTTTGTCGGGGGGAAGGCAGGGCAATTGGAGTTAAGTGACTTGCCCAAGATCGCATGGCTAGTAAGTGTAAAGTATCTGAGGCCGGATTTGAGCTCAGGTCCTCCTGACTCCAGGGCAGGTGCTCTATTCACTGCGCCACCTAGCCACCCCTCCAGCAATGTTATTTTAAGAATGGATTTGAGTGAATAAGCTATTTTGTCTATTATGAATACTCAAAATAACATATGAAGAAAGATGCTATCTATCTGCATCCAGAGAAAGAACTGATTAATAGAAGTATGGATAGAAAGTGCGTGTGTACATGTGTGTGTGTGTGTGTGTGTGTGTGTGTGTATACACACCTATTTGTGTCTAATGGTAGCCATATCGAAGGTGGGGGTGAAGGGGAGAAGGGAAGAAAAAAGAGAAATTTACAAGGTAATTTTGTTGTATATTTGAAAGGAATATCAAGTTGTACATAGCAGATTTGGAGTTTCACGTACAATAATCTTTTTTCATTATACTATGTTATGCAAATTCTTGCTTTATTCCATAAATTTAAAAAAATTAAATTTAAAAAAATCACTTGTGAAAATGAAGTCTAACAAATGGAGAAAAAACACCAAAATTCCACCCTTTAGAAACTTCAGAAAGTAAAAATTCTGGATTAAATATTCAATACACAGTACATATGGCTTCATTTTCAAACACTCAGACTTACCATATGGGTACTTATCTTCAGTTGTGTAAATTTCAATACCATCTCTAAATAAGCTGTAAGTAAGCCGGTGGGCATTTGGGGAATCAGGTGGATGCCAGAAGAGATTGATAGTAGAAGAACTTTGAACTTGTCCTCTGGGTGGAGGTTGCTGGGATGGAGCTAGATTACAATGAAGAGAGCATTTATAAACAAAGACAATCAATAAACACGCAAGTAGACTGGAGTGAAATCAGCAGCCAAGAGGTCTTTCTGATTCAGAATTACTTTATCAAAAAGACATGTGGTTTACCAAGACATTAATAAACAAAGCTAATGTATCATGAGCTCTCTGAAACAAAGCTTTTTATCTATCAACATAAAACAAATCAGTAGGTCAAAGTTGCTGACATAAATTTAGTTGAAAAACCCACCCAAGTCTATGATCATAAATGCCAAAATTTTCTAAGAGCTTGCTTTCTGACCCTTATTTTCAGAGTTTATCCAAAGATGGATAGTGCTTATCATAGTCTGCTTAATTCACTTATACCCCCAAATGACTGAGTTTAATTAAAACCTGAATTTTAAGCAATGTAATTTCTTGGCTTTTTAAAGGAAATTTTTCTATTACATTACTGCAACAGTCATCTCATATCTCACTTCACAGAGTAAAAAGGATCCTATTTGGGGATATGTATGGCTATTGATCTTAAATCACACAGTTACTATCACAAAGCAACAGACATATACACTCAATGTAACTATCGAATGATGAGACGGCATACCCCAAGGCCAGATGGGAAAATCCATATCATTGCTTTGTAGAAAGGAAAACAACCTCTTAGTAAGTGCTTACTGTGTGCCAAGGACTGAGTTAAGCCCTGGAGATATAAGCAAAAGCAGAAATAAAGACAGTTCTTGCCCTTAGGGAGTTTCTGTTCTAATGGAGGAAAGTAATTATGTCACATTTATGGTTAAATAACTACCTCATAGACTCAGCATACTCAGGTTGGAAAAAATTTTGGAGATCTAATCCAAAACCCCACTGTTGAAAAAATATTTTCTCTCTCCCTCTCTCTCTCTCTCTCTCTCTCTCTCTGTCTCTCTCTTTCATATGTGTGTGTGTGTGTGTGTGTGTGTGTGTGTGTGTACACAGAGTTCAAAAAGTATTCATCCAAATTCATGTTAAACATGCACTGTAACAGCTAACCCTTTACCTCATGGAGTAGACTGGAGTAGACTATACTATTTCTAATTACTTAGGAAAAAAAAAAGGTTTTTCCTGATATAATATCTCCTTACACTTCCACATTCTCCTCAAGTTTCTGGAGATTTTTTTTCAAAAGTTGTCAAAACCTAAGGAAGCATTTCCTGTCTGTCACATCTTTTCAAGGATACAACACAATCACCCCATTTTCCCTCTTTTGGATCCACAAGTTCATAGATTTTTAAACTGAAAGAGATCTTAAGTGTCATGTACTACAATCCCCTTATCTTACAGACTGGGAAACTAAAGTCAAGTGTGGTTAGATGACATGTCAAAGGTCACACAGCTAATAAGTAGCAAAGTTGGGATTCTAGTCCAGGTCTTCTGACTCCAAATCCAGGATTCTTCCTGCTACAGCACGTGTCACACTGGTCATTAGATTGTCATTCCCGTCATGTCCATGAGAAAAAGGAAAGTCTTTTTTTTTACCTTTCCAAAAGTTAATTATATATACTTCTTCCACACTCACACTTACGCTGACACCCACAAATTTGCAATAAAGATTTGTCGAACTTCACCAAATACATTAAGCCAGATCCCATGACAATAATAATATAAAAGTGAATGTTGAAAACTATTTTTTACATGTAATTAAAAAAATACTAGTAAGTATAGCTAGCATTTGAAAACTGCTTTAAAATTTGCAAAGTGCTTTAAAATATTATCTCATTTTCTCCTCACAGCAATCCTGGTAGTAGATGCTATGTGATACTCATTTTATAGATGAGGAAACTGAAGCAAAAAGAGATTTACTGACTCATCCAAGGTCGTACAATTAGGAAGTATCTGAGGCTGAATTTGAACTCATGTCTTCCTGATCACAAATCTATTACTCAATTCACTATGCCACCTCACTGTCTCTAAAGTAGTTTCCTGGCATATTTTCCTGCCTCAGCTCAATCCTCCCAAACATTTTGCATCTGTTACTACTTCTGCCGTATACAAGGAGAAAAAGAGTGGCAGAATTTTTGGATAAAGGCTTTCCAATAGATTTTACTGATGATTCATGGTTCAATAATAACATTTATATAACTCTTTAAGGCTTAAGAAATACCCTCCTCACAACAACTCCCATTTTACTGATAAGAAGACTGGCAGAAAAGTAAAGTGATTTGCCAATGCTCACACCCAAGACTATGTCAGAGGCAGAATTCAAAAGCGGTCTCCTGATTCTAGGTCCAGTATGCTATACACCAGACTGCCTCTATATTTGTGCAATAGCCTAAAAATATTTTAAGGTGATTGCAATGAGAAAGGAATTTCAGAATCAATTAGTTTGATATGTGGAGAGTTCCAAACCAGTTCCAGTTTCAGACATTCTTAGAACTCCAAAATGATACCTCTCTGCTAGCCTGATAGCTAGTACCAAGATTACTTTTTGAAGAAGCAATAAGATAGATATTCATTCCTCCCTTTCCCTTAACTTGGGCTTTTTCTTCCTTATATCACAATTCCTACAAGACATGATCCTAGATGAATACGGATCTAAAGGAAGAGTAAGGAGCACTAATGATGACATATGAAAATACAATTATTGACAACCAGCACCTTATTCTTAAAGACTTGGGGGACTTGACCTTGGCAAAATCTCCTTTGCTGACTGAGTATTGGTAGGGCATTTGATCCCTTCAATGGGCCTATATTTAGGCCTCTGAACTCAACTGTCTTTAATTGCTCAAAAAAGTTGTGAGACTCAACTATCATATCCGTAGCCATCCAAAAAGGTTAGCAATTCTTGCCTACTTGGTATTTCTAGCTTATTGTGGGGGGAAGGAGACTAACTCTAGTCATTGTTATGTACATAACAATGTGTGTGAACAGAAGGAAGGAAGGAAGGGAGGGAGGGAGGAGAGGAAGGGAGGGAGGGAAGGAAGGAACGAAGGAAAGAAGGAAAGAAGGAAGGAAGGAAGGAAGGAAGACATATATATGTCTCTCTCTATATATATAAAGAGACATATATACATACATAAAGATATAGAGATATAGATATATATATATAGGCAGCTAGATGGTACAAGCGTATAGAGAGTGAGACTTGGAGTTAGATCAGAATTTTTTTGCAGTCACAAACACTAGTTTTGTGACTGAGCAAATTGTTTAACCATCCTATGCCTCAGTTTCCTCATCTGTTAAATGAGAATAATAATAGTACCTACCTTCCAGAGTTATTAGGAGGATCAGATGAGATTATACTGATAAAGCACTCTGCAAACCCTAAATCCCTACACAAATACTAGCTATTGTTACCATTATTATCATCATTCTTATTAATTACATAGCTGTCTGCATATAATCAGAAACATGGAAGATAAAGGAGGTAGAAAAATTGACCTTAATACAACTGCATTTTGGCTTCCTAAAATACCTCTAATACACAAGTCACAGAAGACTGTTTAAGTTTCATACCTAAGGTCCCAGAAAATGAAAACCAAAATGATAATTTGCATGGAATAAAAATTTCCTTGGCAACAAGAGTTCATCTCACTTAGTCTTTCAAACATTTACACATGATTATCTGTTGTGATAGCCTCTGACTAGGATCTTGTCATATTTCACAGTCTAAGCAAACCATGCCTGTCTGGCAGTGAAATGAGAAATTTTGAAAATTCAGGTACTGAAGTCTAATAATTCAATGAAGATCACTTGGCTTTCTGAGAGGGTAATTTAAAGTCCCAATTGAGATGGCTCATGGGCCAGACAAGATATCATATGAATTCAATGGGAATCTGAGTAAATGTAAGTTCTTCCAAATCCTTGAAAAGTTTTTAAAAAAATTATAAAGTTAACATGATGCAAGTTGCCACAATGTGACCAATAACATATTTTAAATTCTAGGTTCCTAAGTCCAATTCAACAAAAGAGGACCCTTTCCAGATGATTGTCTCCCCATTTAGTTTTGCCATGCATTCTGAGGCATCCTATTTCTCATTGTTACCAGAACTGAAAGGGCTTTCTTAGGAAATAAATATATCCTCTAATCCTAACTAAATTTTGACCAAGTAATTATTTTATTCTTGAATTTCTTAAGGGGGAAGGCATTTTTTTAATTTCACAAGCATTGATCCTTTATCATTAAATACTATAAACTAAAAGAAGCTTAGTACAGCAGGATCTTGCTAATTTCCCTTTCAGTCAATAACAAAATCCACAATATTTATCACATAAATGAAATACAGTTCATTTCAAGAATCAAAGAACTGCTCAGTCACATAACCAGTGACTATGATCTTTGTCTTGAACAATTCTCAAGACTTTGTCTCATGACCAAGAAAAATCTTTTAGGCTTTTGGAGATGATATCGTTATTGGAAAGCAAAGTTGGGGTATGTGTCCAGTATCCCCACAAAATTACTGCTCTCTATTTCTATAATGAAGTGAATCAGAAAAAATAACAGGACTAACCTCAGAATCTTTTAGCACTAGGTACGCGTAATGCCAATATTAAATTCAGTTTGAAAAACTTCACCCAAATCCACACCCAAAAGTTACACTTGAAATAAGTTTAAAGCAGTATTGTATTACAGAAAAAAAAATTTAACTTTGCATTAGGAGCCATTGGTTTTGGTCTCAGGTCTGTCTCTAAAGAGTCATGTACTTCATGGACCTCAGTTTCCTTATTTATAAAATGAAAAGATTGAGTGAAATGATCTGTGAAGTCTCTTTTAGTTTTGGTATCAAACTATACATTTAATCGATAACAATGAACAAGAATGTAAGTGCCTACTATGACCCAGATGCTATATTAATAAGCATAGACATTGGATAAAATATTTTTCCATATGTAATCACATAAAGACGTAGACATTCACAATGGTGCTTTTCAGATACCATGCCTCAAAATGTGCAGGCAAGACACTGTGATACAAACATTCTGGTGCACTGCAGTTAGGAAGTTCTTAGTTCAAATTCAGCCTCTGATACTTACTAGCCATGTAACACTGGGCAAGTTACTTAACCTCTGTTTGCCTCAGTTTCTTCAACTGTGCTTGTGAGGATCAAATGAGAAGTGATTTGTAAAATGTCTAGCACATTTTGGCTACTAAAAAAAATTATTGTTTCCTTCCTTTCCTTTCTAGTAAATGAGGCACTCTAGCATAATAGAAATGTTGGACTGTGAGTCAGAGGAAAAAAGCTAGGCTTGATCTCCTTTCTATGATACTAGCTATACTTGTCCACAAGTACCATGTCTCTAAGCCTCAGTTTCTTTGTCTGGAAAATGGAAATAATAGGGTTGGAATTAGATCTGTGATGTCATTGGTATGAGCAGCCAGATGATGAAACTCTCTTTACCAATGAAGGTCATCTCCTTCTATGCAGCTCCTCCTAGTCTTAAGCAGTTGCTGAGAAGTTAGGCAACTTGCCTGGGGTCACACACCTGGTAACTGTCAGATGCAACACTTGAACCCAGACCTTCCTGACTCCAAGACCAGCTTTCTGTCCATTGGAGTTTAAACTACACTGCTTCTCAAAATGGGAATAATAATTATCATTATTGTTGGTACTGCTATTACTTATGGCAACTACCTCCCAGCATTGTTAGAAGAATCAAGTAAGAAAATGAACATCAAGCATTTTTTTTAAGAAAACTTAAAACACTATGGATGTCAGGAATCATAGTTAATATTAATGAAATAAGATACAAAGGCAGCCTGAACACTGTTTTGCCTCCACTCCAGATTCACAGTGGTTGCCATGGGGGTAGTACTTGATGATTCATTTCTTCCTTACCCTCAAGGGTACAGGTGGCACAACAACCCGCTGGCTTGCGACAATCTGATATCACTGGGGACACTTCCTAGCATGAGTACTGAGAGATGTCTCAGGAGACCATATGGAGGCATATGTGTCACACAATATAAATGCTACCTATCAGGCAGTCCTATAAATACACCTTTACTTTTGAAGAAGGTAATGATATAAGAACTTGACACTGATAGGAAGGAATCTTCCATTTGTCAGGGAATTAGAGAGCTGAAAGAAATCTTAATTGTAAGGTCATATAGTCAGTTCTTTTTTTCACATGCAAGATCATACTCAAACCACTAATTCTAGATGAGGATAGCCAAATTCTGAAAAGTAGGTTGTCTGATAAATGATCTTTGTCTTTCACATATATTCTCCCCCAATTCAATGCAAATTCAACTGTTTTCCTCAGTTCTTAGTGAAGAAACCTGATTTGCCACATGTCAAAAAAAAAAAAAAACCTTAGTGCATCTTTTAGGCCCCATGCACTTACTTTTGCTGCAACCAAATAGGTTTTGAATATCCAAATGACTTGCACCAGGAACACAATCATCACACTTCAGGCCAGTTACAAACTGTTTACAGAAACATTGGCCAGTGACCAGATTACAACTTCTATTCAAGGCTCCAGGGAGATGACAGTTACATGGGTGGCATCTGTAGATAAAATAAATAAACCACCAAAGAAAGGACAAGAAAATCAGGCTTGGTCAGTCTTGTTAAATGTCATTTAGAGTAGATCATAAGCTTTACAGGGTAAGATAATTTATTTTTCCCATGTGATAAAGAATTGATAAATGCAACCTAAGTGAATCAAAATCTCACTTATACTTCCTTCATAGAATTTTCCCTGTTTTAACTAAAGTCCTCATTACAAGAGTTGTGTCTTCTAATTGTCTCTTTTTTTTCATTATTCCAAAACATCTAATATAATAATCTGCCCAGTGGTGTTCTATTAAGAGAGACTGTCTCACAAAAAAAACTTACCTGCAAAATCAATCAATCAATCAATACTTATTAAGGGCCTACTATGTGCCAGATACTGTACTAAGTGCCAGGGATACAAAAAGAGACAAAAGAAAATACCACGTTCAAAGAGTTCACTAATAATGGAAACAAAAAGGAAATATGTAGAAACAAGCTATATGCAGAAAAAACAGGAAATAACTAAAAGGGAGAAGGAATTAAGAAGGCTTAGGAAAGGCTACCTGTACAAGGCAGGATTTTTATTTGGACCTTGAAAGCCAGAAAGATCAGTATTTTAGAGCTAAGGAGGGAGAGCATTCCAGGAATGGGGGACAGTAAAAACGCCCACATGGGTATCTTGGTTATGGGACAGCCAGGAAGCCAATGTCACTGGAATGAAGAGTAAAATGAAAGAATTGTCCTGGAAGACTTGTATTCAGATTCCCCTTCAGCTCTAAATATATGATCCCATGATCCTTTTAATAAAGTTACTAAACTTGTAGTAAAAGAAGAATGCTGCAAACACAATAAAGTCAGCCTTTGACAAGCCTTTCTGAAAGAAAGGGAACATAACAGTATAGTGAAAACAGAAATAGAAGAGTCAGAGTCCTTGGATTTGAATCTTGATTTTGCTAAATAATATTTGTGTGATATTCAGCAAGTAACTTAGTAACTCCGGTATCCTCATCTATAAAAATCAGGGGATTATGCTAGTTGGCCTCATTCAAGTTCTAAATCTCTAATCCTCTTATATCCATGTGGATAAGATGTGGGCTGGTACAATTTGGTGGAATGGCTCTGGTCAAACAATGGAAACTATATAGCAATGGTTATGGATGGGTACAAATCTGGTGGAAGGTTTTTATTGGAGTATATTTTGTAGTTCATTAGCACTTATTTTTCTATGTACTATACAGGACTAGAGTCACCAAGTGAAGATTCCATACTGATTCATATATGAACATAATCTCAAGACACAAGATGATGCAGGAAGAGATAGGAATCAGCACACCACAGTATAGTTGTTGCGCATTTCTGGTCCCTCATAGATCTGTCCTCAAACTTTCACCAACCCCTGGCAACTACCAACCTTCAAGCACCATTATACTCTCCGTGTACCAATGATCTCACTACCAAATAAATGTCAAATTCATACATTTACCACCATTCATATAGGTCAACAGCCTTCCTATACCTTGGCATTCCTAAATACACTGATGAAAATACCATCAACCTCCTTCCTCATCAGCAGCTCCGGTAGCAGTGAGAGGTACTGAGGGAATTTTCCCTTCATGCAGCAAGTTTAGAGTAATCTGGATGTTTCTCTATTTCCCAAGCCCACTGGTCTCAATCTCCTGACATAAAGGGAAATACGTGAGCTGTCTTCAAATATTTATAAGATCATCATGTGGAAAATGGATGAGATTTGCTTTGGTTAGCATCAGTGGAAAGCTAAGACCAATTAGTACAAGTTACAAATAGGCAAATTTTACTTTAGAAAAGGAAAAAAACTTTCCTAACTGCTGGATGTATCCATTAGTGAAATGGTTGGCTAGGAAGATGGTAAGTTCCTTATCACTGCAGAGGTCTGTAAGAGGGAGCTAGATGACTACTCATTAAGGGTGGGAGATTTGTGCTTCCAAGATACCGGAGAACAATTCTGATTCTGAATTTCTCTAATTTTTTTTTTTTAAAGCACTGAGAAAAAGGGATTGTTTTCAGAGAAAAATGGTTTTAAATGTTGCCAATACTCTAACATATCTTGAATTTCCATGGCTCATTTTGTGCAGTAAATTCTTAATTTTCTAAAATGTTTGGGGAATAGAATTCTAAGTTATCAAATATGTTCTATACAGATTATTAATTTTCAAAGAATTAGAATATAATAAATACATTTCACACTCAAATTTTAGGAAGCAAATTTAATCTTTGGTATTCAGAAAACATTTTAAGACTACTTATGTTCATCAGTAATTCATCATTTTGCAGGACTATGTAATAGCTATAGGAGATCGGGTTGAATCTATAATGATCCCATGACAAATTTTGAACATTGATGTATTGAATAAATTTCTGAATTTTGGTTTATCTTTTGTAATAAAAAATGATGTAATTATAGTTATTTTAAAATAACATTATGTTAGATTTTTTTTGTTATTTAAGATTCTTGGTAAACATAAATTTACTCAAGATATAGGCTTTGAGAGTACTAAATAATCTCTTATCTCAGGGGAAAAAAAAACAAGAAAAGATAATAGTCTTCGTATGATTCAAGTTAAGACACAAAATTTCTGTTTTGGTGTTGGCATGCCCTCATCACTCAAAGGAGAAAAAAAAGATCAAAAGCTCTATGAGGGCAGGGACTTATCTGCCTTTCTTTGTATCCCAGTACTTAGCACAGAGCCTAGTCTATAAGAAGAGCTTAATAAATGCTTTTTGACTGATCATCGATATAGATGACACTGAAAGTCTTTTTTTACTGCACCCTTTTCAAATCAAGTCCAGCCAGCAAATAATTATTCAGTTCTTTTGATATGTGAGGCATTGTGTTAAGTACTAGGGGAATAGCCTCTTCAGGGCTTTTCATTTTATTTCATGACAGCATAGAGATAACAGCAACATCTTTCTACCTCCTCCTCTCTGTGAACCAGAAGAACAATATCTCATGTAGTAGAGAGAGCACATTTTCTAACAAACATAAACAACGCTCTCAGAGTTGATTAAAGGCAGTTGATATAATTTTAACCTGGGCGGATAGGTGACACAGTGGATAGAACGCCACGCCTAAAGTTAGTAAGACTCATCTTCCTGAGCTCCAATCTGGTCTCAGACACTTACTAGCTGTGTGACCATGGGCAAGTAACTTAACCCTGTTCGCCTCAGTTTCCTCATCTGTAAAATGAGCTGGAGAAAGAAATGGCAAACCACTCCACTGTCTTTGACAAGGAAACCTAAAATGGGATCGCAAAGAATTGGATATGACTGAAATAAATGAAAAATAACCATTTAAATTAAATCTAAGGAATTCCTTCATTAGCTGAGCTTATTTAATTCTTTTTCAATGATATAACTAACTTCCAAATATTTGCACCAATGCAGGAAGACACTGGCACATGCAATTCAAAGAGCAGTGCATAATAAAAAGGTTATAAGTAGATTAGAAAATCTTTGGGATCGAGAACTGTTTTTCATTAATAATCTGTGTCAATAAAATGCCTTGGTGTTTACAAAAAAAAAATTCTTCCCAACAACTCTTAAATGTAGTTAGAATAAACAGTAAGAGCTTCTATTTCCAAATAATGAAACTGGGGAATACAGAATTTATGTTACTTGTCAATGGTCACACAGTAACTAAAGAGCTAGGATTCAAATTCAGGTTTCCTTATTCAAAATCAGTTCTTTCCAGTATACTACACAATAGAGCAACTACAGCAATATTTTGCACATAGCAGGCTCAATATATATCTATTGAATTGATGAATGAATTAACCAATTTATCCTTGGAATGAGGCACATCTTTTTTTTTTTTAAGTCATAAGAATCAGAATTTTATTTGATGAATTATTATCAGGATTGGCATTTGTTGGGCAGATACTAACTGATGGTGATAACAACAGTCAATAGTTATTAAACATTTAAAAACTTTTTACATGCATTATCTTATTTGGGCCTCACAACAACCTTGTGGGATAGGTACTATAGACACTTTTATCTGCACTAAGGCATCTAAGAGTTACATGATTTGTCCAGGATCACACAATTCTTAAGAGTTTTTTTGTTTGTTTGTTTGTTTTGCTTTGTTTTTGCCTTTTGGAGGGAAGAAGGCAGGGCAATTGGTGTTAAGTGACTTGCCCAAGGTCACATGGCTAATAAGTGTTAAGTGTCTGAGGCTGGATTTGAACTCAGGT
>CM053584.1:96596243-96629868 GCA_028627135.1 Pseudochirops cupreus
TAATAGTAGTAGTAGTAGTAGTGGTAGTAGTAATAATATCAGTAGTAGTAGTAGTAGTAGTAGTAATAGTAGTAGTAGTAGTAGTAGTAGTAGTAGTAGTAGTAGTGGTAGTAGTAATGGGCGGTAGCAATAGTGTCTATTATGTGCCAGGCACTGTGCTGAGCATTTTTTACAAATATTATCTTGAAGCTTTCAAGGAGCTCACAGTCAAGACTACATGTAAACAACCACATACAAACTAGATACACACAGCATAACATGGGACTAATCTCAGAAGGAAGATACCAAGATTAAGGAAAGAGGTATGAGAAAGGCTTCTTGCAGAATGTGAGATTACAGTTTATACTGAAAGGAAACCAGGAATTCCAGGAGGCAGAGCCAAGGAGGGAGATAATTCCATGGGGAACAACCAGGCAAGATGCATGGAGGCAGTAGATTATGTCAAAGGAACAATGAAAAGGCCAGTGCCACTGGATAGTAAAGTACATGGAGATGAGTACGAGGTAAGAAGATCGAAGAGCCAGATTATGAAGGGCTTTCTAAGACAAGTGGATAATTTTATATTTAATCCTGGAGGACATTGGGAGTAAGACAAAATAACATGCAGGCATTTTCTGTGGCTGTCCTTCATGCCGGGATTGCATTTGCCTGTTTATCTCTGCCTACTGACCTCCCTGGCTTCTTTCAAGACCCACCTAAAAGCTCATCTTGTATTGTAAGACTTTCCCAACTGTTCTTAATTCTAGTGCTTTTTCTTTGTTATATATTTCCCATTTACTCTGTATATAGCTTGTTTGCACATTTGCTGTTGATTATCCAATTAAATTGAGACCTTTTTGAGGGCAGGAACTGTCTTTTACCTCTTTTTTTTTTATCCCTAGCACTTAGCACAGTGCCTAGCATAAAGCAGATACTTAGGAAACATTTATTGACTAACGGGTGGTAAAATAATGTCTAACAGAGATAGCATACCTGTCTAGGGTTTAGGGTAAGAAATGGACAGGTGGTATATGGGGAAAAACTGCTGGATTATACAAAACAGGGAAGGTGTGATTAGTCAGTCAGTAAGCCTTTAGGAAGCACTTACTATGGGCTAAGCTGAGAATCCAAGACAGAAATTATTGTCACAGGGTAAGTGAAGATAGTGTTAGTAAATTCAGTGTGTTAAATATGAATCTTAACTATGAGTCAATAATTGTGGGAAACGAACTGAACATGGTTCCTTTTGTGTTCCATTATTTGAGGGTCAAATTCTATTTACTTTTATATTAAACTGCTTTTCAATGGATCAATTGTTTTGCTTCACTGTTTTCTGTGCTGGGTTTAGTCGTGTTTATTTCATGTGTCAGAAATAAATGGAGGGAATTTTGTTCTTCGATCAGTTTGTGGGCATCTCTCCCCCTCCCCCATTGTTCTGTTAGGTGTCTTTTGAAGAATGAACTACTGAAGAAGAAAAACACAGGTGGTTTGTCAGACTGGGTAGGAGGAACTTGTTTTGGCTCTAGGGAGCATGAGAGGAATATAGAAGAAAGGAACAAAAAGAAAAACATAAGATATAACTGAATGAAGTGAAGGGAACATGAGGAAGAGCAATAAGAAATGACACCTGTGAGAACTAGTAGAGGGTCTTTAGGGGATGCTCGGCATACTTCAATGGGAAGGGCAGATGGGTATGTGATTTTTCCCCCAAACAAAAGAATAAAATGACTCAATACATGAGTTTAAGTCATGTCTCAGACCTAAATTTTCTCTTGCTACGTAACTATATAAATTTCCTGAGATATGTGGATATTCCTCCCTCAGTCCAAAAGAGATAACCACATATTTGATAGTTCCCCATATTTATAGCTATTTCTGCACTAAAGCTTAAGAGTATTTTGAAACAGTAAATGGCATATGTACAATAACAACCAGAAGTCATAAGGGAGATTTCCACATCTTTCAAGAAATGGAAAAAAAAGACACTGTAAAGATAAAATGGATTTTTATCATTTTCCAACTATAAGAGAAAGAATAAATTGAGTCTTTTCTCATGGTCATACTTCCAGACTCCCTATTGATCTTTCATGCTAAGGAATTTCCTTTGTAATGATGATCAGTGCTAAAGAGAAAAGACACCAGAAATCATCAGTTACCCTTGAGTAAGGGGGTCATTCCAGATGCACACACATTCCACATGTCGAGTTTTACAAAAGCACAATCATGCCTATATCCTTTGGTGACACAGGGGCACAACAGCTTCATTTTCCTTCTCAGCTCAAGGGGATACAAGATGGCACTAAGTCTTAGAAGAGAAAGGAAATCTCTAGTGTATTCACCTTGCTGATTCTGATAGCCATAAGAGAAGGCTTTTTCTCACATACTGAAAATGTAAAGTATGGAGGAGTTCTGAAAAGAGATGGGGAGTTCAAAGGTAATCTCACCATTCCAATCTGCTCCTCAATTTTTTTCCATTTCTTCCTGTCTCCACCCCCACCCCCCATCATACATCCTTAAGATAATAAATTGAGAACTAGGCAGGGTCTGAGAGTCATCAAGTTCAACATCTTCACATAACAGATGAGGAAACTGAGATTCAGAAAGATTAAGTGAGTTGCTAGGGTCACACAGCAAAGTTCTGCCTATGGTGGGATTCAAACTCAGGTCTTCCTGATTCCAAAATCACTGCCGCACCTACTATATTATTGATCCCCACCTTGCCAAAAAAAGATTAAAAATATGGGTTTGAGTCTTGGAGAAACAATGCAAGTGTCCACACCACCTTCTCCTACCCATAGGGAGGGCATACATTTTCCCTCATTTACCAGCTAGATTTTCAGCTTGTATTTACCCTGTCCACACTCTAATGGAGGTGTTAATGAGTATTGGCATGGCCAAAAGGCAGGCAGCAGGAGGGAAATGAGAAGATGAAAAGAGCTTGGATAATCTACAAACCCTTGAATAATCAGCAGTGGACTATGTACTAATTTAGGGGTTAGTCAGTCAGCCAGCAATATACGTGTGTGCATATACAAAGAGCCTTCTGGGTGCAGAGCACCTTCGTAGCTGCATGGGAATGGGAATAACAAAGAAATAGAAGTCACAGTTCTTACCTTGGAGGAGCTAATAATCTTATGGGGGAAACCAGATAAATACACATAGAAATGCTGTAAGGATACATTTTTTAACAGCACACAAACGAGTGCAAATTAATACAGTATAAATATCTGTTTAAAGGCAGAGGAAACCAAATGTATTAGATTCAAAAGAGTTAATGAAACTTCAGAAAAATGCTTAGTTTATTTCTAAATAAACTGAAAAAATTAGCTCATTGGTGAAAAATAATACTGTAGAAAAAACAGGCATGCTCCTCTGATAGACCTTAAACCTTAAGGAGAAACAGGAAAAACACAAAAGCAGCCAGCATGAGACGATAGGAAATAAGTTCAGGGGATCTATAGTGATATAGGGAGTGGCGGTCTTTCAGTACCCAATAGTTCTGAGTGTTGGAATTTCAAGTGGATGAATTTCTGTAAAAGGAGGGGAGGGGGACCAAAACTTCACAGTGAAAGCCCAAGCTTCAAAAAATAGCCTTATTTAACACCAATCATTTTTTAAAGCAACTGCCTTAGGAAACATGCAGAGAGCCCTGTGACATATTTAACATCAGAAGCAGAGGTCAAAGAGACAGAGATATAAGCATGTGAGTAGATTGAAAGGTTTACCTTTTAGAGGAAATGTTTTGAGGCTGCCAATAAAGATTTCAAAGTTAGCAAGCAGAGGTAATTGCCAAGATAATTAAATCAGAAACATTTAATTATTAAAACTAATAGATGTTTACCTCCCAGCCAGAGGATCAAACCCAAAATAATGGTCCTTGCAATGGTCACACCTCTGTCCAATAATAGAAGCATCTTGGCAAATGCACTGGCCAGTTAGGCTATTACAGACCTGAGGAACTGCACCAGCTGTATGGCATGAGCATGGCAGGCAGCCAGTTTTATTGCCTGGAGAAACATAAAAACCTAGGAATAAAGAAATCAAACTATTATAAATTGTTTTCTTTTCTGTGCTATCATCCTCCCTCTCCCCATTTTATTGGTCCAGAATTGCGATTTCATCAGTGTAGGGAGCTCCCAGTATGAAAACTCTCTCCACTGGTGATGACTGGTAACTCACCCGCAATTTAGATCATAACAACATAGATTTCAAGCAATTTATAATCTTAAAGAGAGTTGCCTTGGGAACTGAGAAATTAAGTGGCTTATTCATGGTCACATAGCTAATATTTGTGATGGTTCCTCCTCCTTAGAGGTCTTCAAGCAACAGCTAAGCTGTTTAGATAAATCATAGTGGGGATCAATCTTTCACAACTACTTGATTGTGAAAGTCCCTTTGCACTCTCAGAACCTGTGTCAAGGGGAGGATTTAACATGGGTGTCTTGAATCCAAGGCTGGCTCTCAAAATACTGTTATGCCCCCTTTTTTCCCTTAAATGAAGAAATAACACCATCAAATAGTTCTATCTCACATTATACTTAGGTATAAAGCATGGTATATGTGTTCTTGAATCACTGTATAGAGTATCACATAAGAAAGACTAGATCAATGACAGCTTGTGAGCTGGAAACAACTACAAGATATTTATGATGTCTGTGACATGCCAAGTGGGGATCATGACCTTTGGAAGCCAGAAGGACAAATTGAATCACTCGTACCTAGGATCTTGTTAGGCATTTAGAACCATCATCAGAATTTCATGTTTGGGGTTTATTTGGGGACTTTTGGCTTTGTTTTTACTGGCCATTAGATGGTGTGATCAAGCAATATAAAAGGGGAAACCACTGGTCCCATAGGGACATAGAATAGCACATTGGAAAAAGTGCTAGATAGGGATTTAGAAACTGATTTCAAATCTTAGTTCTTTCACTTGTTACCTGTGTCACCTAAGTCAAATCATTTTACCCCACTAGTTCTCTGTTTCCTCATCAGTAAAATGAGAGGGTTGGACCAAACATCTCTAAGGCCCCTTCCAATACTACTGTAAATTCTATGAACTTCACATTTACCCCCTCAATTTCCTGAAAATCATGTGAAGGAGAGATAACAATTTTAACTTCCATCATCACACTGGTAATCAATACACATATACTAAGCACGAGCACTAACCTACACATGAAGAGATTAAATGATTTTAGGTTAACTATGGTCACTGTGCTTAAAAATCTTACATTTAAGTGGGGTGAAAGGACAGAAAAATACAAACATGGCATAAATATATAGTCAACTGTCAATTATTTATGTAATGGGAAAGAGCAAAGAGTAATTGGAATTCACAGATAACCCTAAAACCTCATTTAAGCCCATAGTTGCAACCTTCTCCCACACCAACCATTTTGTCATAGTTGCTAACAATTAGCAAAATTGATTGGTCTGTATTTTCCATTCTCTCCTAACCCCTGTGTACCCTCTCTTGGAAATATTAGCATGCCTGAAAATTAAAATTGTGGCCAGTAAGAAGAAAGCAGTAAAGTCAAGGGGTCTATCCCATTCATTTGGAACTAACTATACACAGCCTTGGATTGTAGTATTTTTTTCCATATGAATATGTCTTATATCCCTAACCATATAGTAAACTCTGAAAAGATAGAGATCATATCTTATACTCCTGTTATATTCCCCAAGCTATTAAGGGAATAAGAGGGATGTAAGAATCTCTCATTTCTTCAATGTGAACTACTCGCAATTTGGAAACACCTCCCCACTGATGAAGATCCACAGTTAATTTGTAATCAATAGTCTCAGCGACACCAAGAGATAAATACATCTATCTGTTCCATCGTTAGCACACCTCAAAGGTATATGTGCTGTCTCCCCTTTTAGAATGTAAGCTCCTTGATATTAAGGGCTATTTTTCCAAATGAGTTGGAGAAGGCAATGGCACACCACTCCAGCATATTTGCCAAGAAAATCCCAAATGGGGTCATAAAGAATTTGACATGACTTAAAAAAATGACCCAAGAAACCAACATATAACCAAAGACTGGTTGCAAACACAAATTACTTGGAAGATATTTTTTTTTTGCATTCAAATGTAGAACTTTTCATTTAAAAAGATGGCATTATTGAGTGAATGCATTTTGTGCAAGATGATTGACATTGTTTAAGGATAATAGTATGGTAAGAAAATAGCATTCTTTGTGTAAAGGGAATTAATCACAAACATTTATTAGGGATCTTTTGTATGTCAAGAAGTCCCCATTACCAATAGGGACTCACAAGCACCTGAAAGAACCTGGAGAAAATGACATAACAGCACTGACTGGGCCAATTACAAGTTTATGCCACATCATTTCATGTGAGTCGTCACTGCAGCAAGACAATCCTTTTATTTGCCCCTAATTGATTCACGGGCCTATTTAGGTAGTTGGGTGGATAGAGCACTGGGCCTGGAGTTAGGAAGACCTGAGTTCAAATCCAGCTTCAGACACATACTAAATGTGTGCCCCTGGACAAGTCACTTAACTTGTTTGCCTTAATCTACTACAGAAGGAAATAGCAAACCTCTCCAGTATCTTGGCCAAGAAAACCCCATGGACAGCATTAACATGTTATGGTACACAGGGTCACAAAGAGTTGGACATAACTGAACAATAAATGATTCCCTCTCCCACTCACTATAGTAGTTTTTCCAAACTTTTCCATTTCTCTAAACCTCCAACAGCTCCGCCTCTCCCAGCCTCTCAGCTAAGAGCTTTGTCTTATACTTCACTGAAATTTTGAGGCCATACAAAAAGACTCCCTCTTCTCCCCTATTTCTCATCTGTTATTACTCCAGTGCTTTTTGCAACAATCCCCTGCTTTACATGAAGAGATGGCCCTTCCCCTTGCCAAGGCAAACCACTCTACCTGTACAAGGGATGCCATTCCAATTCTGTCTTCTTGAGCAGATTGCTCCCTCTATTATCCCTTCCCTCGATAACTTTCAGTCATTCCCAGTATACTGTCTGCTTTCCTACTGTTTACAAGTATTCTCATGTCTTCCCCAACCTCAAAAACCCCTCATTTAATTTCTCCCTGCAAGCTACCATCCTATATCTCTCTTCCCTTTTTAGCTAAATCACTTACGAAAGCTATCTACAATAGGTGCCTCCACTTCCTTTCCTCTCAATCTCTTCTTAATTCTTTGCAGTCTATCTTCTGACATCATCCAATGAAAACTGCTCTCTCCAAAGTTACTAATGATCTCTTAATTGCCAAATCTAATGGCCTTTTTTCACTCCACATATTTCTTGACCTCTCTTCAGCCTTTGACACTGTTGATTACTCTCTTTACCTCGTTAACACTCTCTCTCTCTTTCTCTCTCTCTGTCTCTCTCTCTCTCTGTCTCTCTCTGGCTCTCTCTGTCTCTGTCTCTCTCTGTCTCTCTCTCTCTTTTCCCCTCCCTTTCCCTCTCTCTCTTAACCCCTCTCTCTCTGTTTCATGACATTGCTCAAATCTCCTAGCTTAAACTACCCTCTTCATAACTTACCTATTACTACCAAGGATACAGCCATCTTCCCAGTTAACTCAGGCTCAAAATCTAGGTGTCATCCTAGACTCCTCACTCTCACCTCCCATATCTATCTAACCATTTGTCAAATTCTGTCATTTCTTCCTTTATAACATCTCTCATATGCAAGCCCCTCTCTCCGTCTTCTGACACTAACTACTTCTGACTCTAACCCTAAACGCTCACCTCCAACTTTTCACCTCATGCTCAGCCTATTTTAATAGTCTGCTGGTTAGTCTTTCTGCTTCAAGCCTTCCTCCACTCTATTCTCTACTCAACCGTCAATCTGATCTTCCTAAAGTGCAGGTTTAATACCACCTCCTACCATTCAATAAACTCCAGTGGCTTTCTTTTGCCTCCAGGATCAAATGTAAAAATCCATTTTGGCTTTCAAATTCCTTTGAAATATGAGCCCTTCTGACTTTTCCAGTTTTCTTAAACCTTACTTTCTTCTATATACCATATGATCCGGTCACACTGACTTCCTTTCTGTTGCAAACACATAATACTCTATCTCCCAACTTGTTGGCTGTCCTGGAAGGCTCTTCCCTCCTCATCTCTGCCTCCTGCCTTCTTTGGCTTCCTGTGAGTTTCAGCTAAGGTATCACCGTCTTCAAAACCCTTTCCAAATATTCCTTAATTTCAGTACCCCCTTCTGAAATGACCCCCAACTTATGCTGTATATGTCTTGTTTGTACATAGCTGTTTGCATATGGTTTCATCCATTATATTGTGAGTTCCTTAAAAACAAGGACTATTTTTTTTTTTGCTTCTTTGTATCCCAAGCACTTAGCATAGTGCCTGACACAAAGTAGGTGGTTCATAACTGTAAATTGACTGATGGACTAAGGGGTGCTCAAAGGATGTAAAGACAAAGGAGTGAAATAGGCCTTGCCCTCAAGGAGCTTACAGATCTCCTTCTAATTTAAAACAAAACAAAAACATGAAAACCTTCTCTACATTCTACCATCTCCACAAGTTATTATCCTATATCTCTCCCTTTCAGCCAAATTTCTTGAAAAAAAAAAAGACTATGTGTATTACATGGCTACTTTTAATCTCTAATACTCTTCTATATCCTCTATATTTTGATTTCCAATTTCATAGTTCAACCAGAACTGTGCTATTCAAAATAGATCTCAATTTAAAATTGAATGACTTTTCTATAACCTTCTTCCTTCTTGACCTCTCTGTAGTAGGACACTATTGGCTACCTCTTTCTGAATGCTCTTGAGTTTTCATGTCTTCATTCACACCTCTTGCTCATCTGTACTTTTCAGTCTCTTTGGCTAGATCTGCATCCAATCCATGCTCTCCAACTGTGTGGTGTTCCCAAGACTCTCCCATTTGATGACTTCATTGGCTCTCAGCAGCTCAATTATTGTCTCTACACTAATCACTCCCAGATTTATCTATCCAGCCCTTATTTCTCCCCTGAGCTTTTAGATTCATATTACCAAATGTCAATCGGACATTTCAAAGGCAGCTCATTCAAGTCCATCCTCCACTCAGTTGTCAAACTGATCTCTCTAAAGCACAATTCTGCCCATGTCACTTCATTGTTCAATATATTTCAGTGACACCCTATCTCATCCAGGATTAAGCATAAAATCATCTGCAGTCATTGGCGTTCAAATCCCTTCATAATGTTTTCTCCCTACTTTTCCAATATTCTTATACCTTATTCCTCCCCCACCCCAAATATACTCTGTAATTCAATGTTACTGGCCTCCTTACTATACCTCATATAAGGCACTACATTTCCAAACTCCATGTGGTTTTCTTAGCTGTCTCCCACGCCTAGAATTCTCCTACTTCTCATCTCAATATCCTGGTTTCCCTGACCTCCAAGTCTCAACTAAAAGCTCACCTTCTACAAGAAGACTTTCCCAATCCCCCTTCAATCTAATGCCTGTCCTCTGAGACTATTCTTGCCCCATTTATCCTCTATATATTTTGTAAGCACATAGTTGTTAGCATGCTGTCTACCCTGTTAGATTGTGAGCTTCGTGGGAGCGGGTACTATCTTTTGCCTTTCTTCACGTCCCCCTACATTTAGTGTAGTTACTGGCACACAGCGGACACTTAATAAATGCTCAATTTAATGGCTGATTTTTCCTAAAATCAATCTCTCTTTAGAACTTTCCTGTTTCTGTTGATAATACCAGCTTTCTGGTAGCCCAAGTTCAATGTCACTCAATTTCTTACTCTCTCATCTCTTATATCCAATCATTTGCCAAATCTTGTTATTTCTACCTCCGTAACATTCCTTGTATACATCTCTTTTCAACTCACAGAACTTCCAGCCTAAATTAGGCACTCAACACCATTCACTTGGATTATTTTGTTGTTCAGTTGTTTCAGTCATGTCTGACCCTTTATGACTCCATCTGGGGTTTTCTTGGCAAGGAACAAGTAACAGGTTTAAAGTCAGGTGGGCTTTAATAGCTCACTTCACCAATCAATAAGAGTACCAAAACCCTTACCCTTTCTAACTGCTACTAATTCATTTCCTTATCAACTCTCATCTTCGATTCCAAGGCAATCAAGGGGTAAATTTTTATACCTCATAAATTCATAGAAAGTCACAATCTCTTATTCATTAATCAATTAGCTCTGGGTTCCCCTACACAGTCTATAAATAAACTGAAGAAACTGTTCTTTCCAGAAACTTTGGCTTCTTTTTTAATATGAAACCTCAGTCGCAAAGACTTCAAGAAACACCAGCATTACTGACTTTATAGTTTATTAACAACAACAAATAATGCAAAAACATTTTAACATTTCAACATTGCACTAGCTGTAGCAAAAGTCATAATTGACATCACCTCTGTCTCTGCAACCAACCTAACCATAGACAACTGATGACTTTTCCCCCACAGATACTGAATCATAGTGCAACTCTCTCAGGAAGGTAGCTTAGGTTGCTTCTCGAGATATCTTCTCCACAAGAAAAGTTAAACTCATTTCTCTCAAAATACCTTCCTACTTCACAATTTCTCATAAAATTGTTCTTGGTCCTTTTTCTTTGTGCCTCCTATAATCTTTCTTCAGCCACAACAGTTAACTGTCTCCAGAATAACAGTCGAACTGCAACTCCCCAATATTCAGTTCCTCCCTCTCCAAGTGCTTGGAGTTTTACTGTCATTAGAGTACAACAAAACTATCCAGATCTCTGTGAGGGGGGCTCTGAAAACTAGGGTTATACTATGTGTGTATGTTGTCTGCCCCACCAGAATGTATGATTCTCAAAGGCAGGGACTGTTTATCACTTTTGTCTTGTACGACCAGCACAGAGCCTGGCACGTAATGGTTACCTAATACATGATGGTTAATTGATTGAATGTTTCCGATGGACACAAGTCAATAGATCCATGGAGGTAGCAAGCCCATAACATTGGCAGCATCAGCACATCCCAAGGTGAGCTAATGAGTCCAAAAAATGTATGGCACAGGTACACTGAAGTGCTAAGCAAAAGGTATGGTGATAGTATGGAATATTAGAAAAGCTGGGCCAATCAGAAAAACATTGGGTAATTAATAAATTATTCATAATTTTGGAAAGCAAAGGGGAAAGACAGTTTGGCCAGGAAGAATAGGCAGACTCTTTACATGTGGGAAATGAAGGCTCTCTGGAAGAAAACAATGCAAAGAGTGGTATAGTGGAGGATGAAAGCTTTCAGGGAATCTGAGACCAGGTGGGTGAGCTGCTTAGAACCCACAGAAGGGACTACATAAGAATTTGCCAGAGGGTTAATTCCCCCATCCCCTCTCAGGAGCATGGTTATTAAGGTTAATCCCATCAGTATTTTAGTTGCCCTATTTTTAAACAGTTCTAATTAGGATGAGTCAGTTACCTTACTGCTCAACTATTACTTCTTACTTTTACGTGAGTGAACCTAATTCTAGACCATTACCTCTCCTTTTATGACTTCTAACTATAGAAAACAACCTTTTCCCTCGCCTCCTGTTAAAACTTCAAATCTTTTGTGCAGTTTAATGAGGGCTGACCTTAATTTCTGTCCTTTTTCCCAATCCTTAACCAAGTCCATGCCATCAGCTCCATTTTTCAAGCCCCTCACCCTTATCCCTGCATCATTTTCAGTAACATTTTGAGATCAATCCTGTACTACATTGTTAAGTATGGTCATTACGATGTTATTACCCTGGCACCATGTTACACTGTGAGCCTATACCCACCTACAAAGAGGGATCAAAGCATTATGATTATTATTCCACCAGGTTTGGTTCAAACTCAGTCCCAGTCCCTGGAGAGGCAAATCTCAAGTGGATAGCCAAGAATAAGTCATCTAAAGTTAGCAGCCACCCATATCATAAAAAGGTAGTGTTTTTATTAGGAGGGAGTCCCAGATTCAGTTATTGCAGAAGCCATACAGCTCAAAGTTATTAGTGAGGCAGCTGGTATTCTCTCCTACAGTAGCTATTTGCACAGCATAGTACCCGTCCTGTGCATAAAACGAAGAGTCCATTCCCCACCAATGTCCCTCTAGAGAACCATGAACGACTCAGCTATGCCAAGGTCTTAGATGGGAGATGGGAAACAAGTTGAACCTCTAGGCCTTTTACAGAAAAGGAGGCCAGATCTGAGGCTAAGTACTAATTATAAGCCATTTAGAAGAAACGACTCCCAAACCAGACTCAAGAATGGACACCAGCTTAGAAGCAAAAAGACTAGGTATGTATATGGACTTTACTTCTACTACCTTGCTAAAGACATGATTGGTCCCAGTTTGCAAACTACTTTTGTACATAATATTCATGTTCAGAATTTTAAACAAAGACTATTCTCCTTAGGGATTATGGCAGCTGGGTGACATGTATGAAGTTGCATGAAGAATTATAAATGACATAGTCAATCAAGGACTAATATTATCAACATTATGAAACTTCTAACCAGACCATTTGTCTTATCCTCTTAATTCCCCCGTATTTTTTCATCCATACAGAGAATATTTAAATGTCCTAAGTCTAATTTTTTAAAAATTCTCTCCTTTATTAAGTACAAATTTATTTTAAATTAAGTATTGCCTTCTTGTAACCACTTTCCTGCAATGATTTCTTTCAAGGTAAGAGGCTTACCTACTGACACTTGATTTCTACATGTAGATAAAGAGAGATATAGATGTATAACACACACATCATATACATGCATGTGTATATATATATATATGATATACACACACTATATGTAAAACATATATATATGTAATATATATATATGTATATGTATATATATATATATATATATATATGTAAAGGGAAATGCAAAAGGTAGGAAGAGGGAAGGCACAAAATAAAGTGTTTAAATACAGAATACCATTTCTAAATCCATGTCTTTCTAAACCATATCAATGGTTTATTTCTATCCAGACGATAGATTTTTTTTAAAATATACTCAGCCAATAGGCCACTAGAAATGTAAAGCTGTTACACCAGCTTTAATTTAGCTACAAAAATAAAATAATAACAAAACTAAATTCTCCTATTCTAAATCTGCAGGGTGTAATAATGTACCCTCTAAAGCCATGTAGGGAAGAAAATACTCCATTAGACTCTGCAGTTGTATTGGGAGCCAAATTTTACCACCTACTTCTCAAACCCACCTAAGGCTCCCGTATGCCAGTTTATAGCACGCCAGGCTGTAATTCAGTGGTCAGAGAATCAGACTCAGCAACAATGATGATAAAGCTATAATGACAATAACAACAAAAACCAACAAATAATTTTTGACTCGACTTCTAGGTCATCATGCTGAGAGCCAAGACTTAACATAGTGGTTTAAACTCTACATGATTATCAATACTGTTAGCAAATTCAAAGTGAGAAAGGAAAATAAAACCCCCTTTAGGAATTATAAACTTTCATCTGCTTCCTGGGCTTTTAGGAACCTTTGTTATGGCACAGCAGAGATTTGAATTTACTCTGCAAAAAAGTTGTTCTTGTCTCGACTCCAGTAGCTCCTTTTTTCCATCAACTTGAGTACTTCTTAAATCCAAGGATTCGAAAGCTCACAGATATGTCTAAGAGCTCTCTATCTTTCTATACCAGCTTTCCTCCCTGGTAGCTTTGGTATGACTCTTAGACTGAAAACTGGCACCCAACATGAGCAACTCACTTGCTTAGTAAGTGACCTCACACAACCGGAGATCAGCCATAGATTTCTGCTTTGATGTATTGTTACTTGTTGGAAAATGAGTGGTCAAATCCTAATTCTATTAACACTACCTTGGATCTAGCTTTGATTTATGAGCTCAATACTAAACACATATGATTTTTGTTCTTGGTGAAATAAGATACTTTGTTCAAAAGACAGAGAGAAAAGAAAGGATGGCATCATTTGCAAAACGAAACACAAAAGAAATGCAAACATGAGGAAATGTTTCAGCAAGAAAGAGATTTTGTAGGAGGATCTACATGTTATCAATTAGCCTTTCTTTATTCCAAAAGCTGCAGTCCTTAATAAACTCTCTTTGACTTCCGTTTTCAAGGACAAGGGTGGGTCACTGGCTCACGATGCCTTGACATCATTCCTCTGCCTCTTCCAGCCTGGCCTCTGATTAAGTGCCTGCTGCAGAAAGTCACTAGGTCACACAGCCCTGGGAAAGGGAACCAAGGAGTAAAAAAGACTGGAGCGCTATATTTATCAGCGCATGTACATATGTACATTCATATATGTACACACACCCCAAATAATTTTAAATTAAAGCATTTTAAAAATACTTAATGGAGGTTAAGCTGCATTTTTAACCTCTGTTCAAGTTATTGAATAGCATATTAAAACCAATGTGGCTCTAATGTACCTTCTAATGTGCACTGCTGCTTTAACAAATTGCCTATAAATTTTAGTTGAACCAAGCCTATTCCTCGTGCAGTTGTAGTAAGGTTAGGTTAATAATACATGAGGTTTCATTATATGCACCTTCTTCCTTAATAATTTTCTTAAAGAAACTGGAGTGGAATCTAGGTGTAGTAGGCTAACATGGTCAAACAATTCTTAAAATCACAGAAGTAAAAGGGGGAAAGGACTCCATAGGTCTTCCAGTCAATTCTCATAGCCAAATCAGGGTTTTCCCAGTAATAAATGATCTATTTATTCAGGATATGTTTAGGAAAGTAGAATGAAAGTCCCAGATTGAGGTAATGCATTTTAATGTGGCAGCTACAGAGCTGGCCACTGTGAAATATCTGTTTATAGGAAAGGCACTTCAGGATAAGAGGGTTCCTCAATCTAAGTTTCATTGGGAAGAAACACTTTCTTAAAAAGAAAAAACACAGCAGAGATCCCTATGGTAGAATAATGCAGTGGTAACTATTACATAAAGACATACATAGGAAAAGATATACATGGACCACTAAATTATATTTTTTTTTTGTAAAAGAAGGAATATATTAGACATTCTGCTCAATTTGCCCCTTTCCCACTCTGCAGAATTCAATAACATGCCTTCCCAAATTCTGTCCTTTTCACTGTAAACTACACTAAGATGAAGACATATCCACACAGCATTCGTTCTCTAAATGATCCTGGGAAATTATATACCATCGTTTTTTCTCCATCTCATGCTCCAAGACCATCTCCTTTGATGAGTGAGGCAGGAAAGGTCCACTAATAATCACAATAAAAGAAATCACAGATCTTAGAGGAAGGAAGGAATCCAGAGGTAATTAATCATCCAGTACAATCCCTCAACTGAAACATGAAGCCCTCCTTTAATGTCCTTGCAGTGTTGGAAAGCCCGATACCTACCCAGGAATCTCATTGCTAGAGGAAAGACACTGTGTGCTTCTTTCAAAATGTCTCAAGAGAGACACCAATAGTAACCTATCACAGGCTTATGATACCCAACTCTACTCCTTAAAGAGTAAGAGAACTGCCATTAATATGATTTTTAAAAACTTTGGAAGTTAAAAACAGAATAGACTCAAAATTAAGGGAAACAAACTAAAATGACAAAACTATCATTGCTTTTTAAAACAAAGATGAAAATTATAGAAGCTATGTGATCAAGGCAATATTTTCAACCCTGATCTTTGATTCTCTTTAATAACTATCTTTTCTAATTCCACCAATCAATAGCTAACTAGTATTTCCTGAGTGTCTACTACAACAAAACTTGATCAAGTCTTCCAGAATCCTCAACACCTAGCAGCAAATGAATACAGTCAATGAGATCCAAAGAGATGATTATACACAACATGCCAATTGTGTTAATTCTATCTGCTTGAAATCAGGTTCTTCTCTCTGTTTATGCCACAACCGCCCTAGCTCAAGCCCTATTATCCAGGGCTTGCATTACTGCAGTAGCCTCCTAATTCTCTCCCTCATCCAGTTCATTTTCTACACCAACACCAATATGATTTCCATAAAGCTCAAATCTGACCACGTCAGTCCCTTAGGCTCAAGAAGCACTCCCTATTGCCTCAAGAATAAAATATAAGATATGCTGCAATTTAAAGCCCTTAGAGATTTGGTACCAACCTATCTTTCCAATCTGATTACATATCACTCCTCCTCGATCTGTGCTCCAACCAGACAACTTCATTTGCTATTTCTCGTACATGGTTTTCCATTATTCTGCATTTTGCTTCTGTTCCTTTGAACAGGCTATCTTCAAGGCTTGGACTATTCTCCTTGCTCAGTTCTACCTCTTAGAATCCATTCAAAACTCAAGTGCCACCTCCATCAAAAGGACTTTAGGGGATTCCCTCAGTAGCCAGTGCCTTGCCCTGCCCTCCATCGCTTGGTATTCATTCATATATATGCTGAATTTATTTATTTATAAACAGGTACATTTGTCAGAGTAGAACATAAGCTCCCTAAGGGAAAGAACTCTTTAGCTTTTATATTTGTATCTTAGCACTGCTTGTGAATTGAATGATTCAGTGACTTCTGCTCACATAAAAGGAAAGGAGCCTATCTCCAGGTTCTACATTATTAGGTATTAATGTCTATAAAAAGCCTATCTTTTTGCTCAGAGAAAAGTGTAAGAGAAGTCATCAGATAGAAGATATGGGAAAGAAAAAAATGGAGAGAAAGAGAGAGAAGAGAAATAAAAAATCAGTAATGGTAGCAATGAGCAATAAGCAATGAGAAGCAAAGAAAACCAAAGAATGAAGATAGATCTGAAGTGTGCAGGAATGAATTTGTACCTCAATTCTAAAACTCTTGAAAATATACAGCATCTGTGTGTGTGTGTGTGTGTGTGTGTGTGTGTGTGTGTGTATACATGTGAATGTTGGGAGAGATGCAGGCATATCAAAGACTACTGATGAGAATAATAAAAGAGATTTATTTTGTGTGGAAGAGAAAAAGACTCAGAAAAGAAAGATTCAGCTTTTGGTTTATAAATAAATATTTCAGGAAAGTAGGAATGTTATTCCAACCAGGAAACCATTAAGCTACACTCCACTCTTATGAAAAAGAGGCAAATTCTTCAAAATTAAACTGATATCCACAACTTTTTGAAGAAATTTCTCAGACACCCTGAATTCATAAACAGTCAGCCCTGTATTCTGTATCATCCAAACCTGTACCTTCATCTAGGGCCTTGTTACAAGGTATCCTCAGCTGCTCCTGTTCTTGGTGATGAGGTAGTATTAATCATTTGCATTTTCAGCCATGGAAGGAAAGAGGAATAGAGATCTATTGCAGGATATCCAGAGCTCCCTGATTTTCCTTATAATATCCTATTTAATAATTGTTATTTTATGATGCACTCCTGGTTCCACTATTCCTCACAATGTCTTAGTTAATATCCAATACTTTTTTACATCTTGAATCGGGATAAAGGTGGTAGAATACCCTACTCCTGCCTCTCCAAACATTAGCCAGTAAGTATTCCCATATGGTATTGAAGGGATTGCTTCTTAACACGTATTTAAAGTATTGGCACCATGGATAGAGTGCCAAGCCTAAAGTCAGAACGAATCATCTTCCTGAATTCAGATTTGACCTTAAACACTTACTAGTCACTTGACCCTGGTTAAATCACATAGCCCTGCTTGCCTCATTTTTTTGTAAGATGAATCAGGCAAGAAAATGGCAAATCGCTCTAGTATTTTTGACCAAAAAAAACCTAAACAAACAAACCAAAATGGGGTCACAAAGAGTTGGATACAACTGAAACAACTGAACAACACCACACTCTTGACTCAAAACCAGAGGTGCTGAGAAGAGTTATTTCTATTCATCTGTGTGGGTCAGACTCTCATTCCAAAATGACTTATATCTGGGCATTGCCTCATCTCTTAGGAGATGAAGCTAAGAAGACAATGTGACTAAGCACATGACCTGGTTGACAGGATGTCTGCAGCTTTAGTTTTGGATCCTACTTCCTATCTTCTAATCTCCCCCCAACTTTTTCTTTCTCCTCCTTTGCCCCCCCATACACATTTAAAAGTATAAGGGCACTCATATCCACTCTAACCAGGCTTAGAACAGATAACAATTGTGGTCCCTTGAAATTCTCTTTATAAGAATAATTGTTTTCAATGTATTTCTAGGATTATTATCAAATGTTCTATTTTTATTATATGAAAGTCACTGGGAAGAAAGGAAATAAGCTTTTATTAAGTAGCCACTATGTATTGGGTACTGTGCTAATTACTTTACAAAAATTCTCTCATTTGATCCTCACAATAACCCAGGGAGATGGATGCTTTTATTATTACTATTTTACAGTTAAGGAAACTGAGGCAGAGGCTAAATGATTTGTATGAAGGACAGTTAGTAACCATCTGAGTCAAAATTTGAACTTGACTCCAGGATCAGAGCTCTAACCACTGAGCCACTTAGATGTTTCCAGCAATTATTGATAGATTTATATATTGCTGAGTTAATGACTTAGCCAAAAGTCTTACCTGGATGGACCTGCTTTAAGCAAAGGCCTATAGCCAGAATGCCATGTGAGGAGCATCCTAGCTAAGATCAAAGAAGTTCATCACTCGAATTAAGGCCATTAGTTAATCAATTATTTTGGCCATATTAACCTAAGGACTAGCTAATGCACAAGGTAGTGGTGGCCTATATTGGTGAAGGGAATAGCAATAATGATGAACCTAAACTCTTCTGAGGTGTTCAACAATATAAAAGAGAGTAAGGATTAAGTGTCTACCATGTGCCAGGCATTATGCTAAGCCTTTTAAAAACATCCCACTTGATGATCACAACAACCCTGGGAGGCAGGGTTGGTCCCCAATTTTATAGGTGAGGAAACTGAGGCAGACAGCCGTTAAATGGCTTGCCCAGAGGTCACACAACTAGGAAGTGTCTGAGGCTGGATCTGAACTGAGTTCTTCCTGATTGCAGGCCCAGTTAGCTGCTTCAGCACAAATTAGACCTCAGGCATTTACTAGTTGTAGTAAACATCATTACTAGATGTAATAGCCTCTACCTCCCGAGGCTGTTGTGAGAATCAAATGAGATAATACTTGTAAGTCACTTAACCCACTGTCAGGCACAAAGTAGGTGATATAAACATGCTAGTCATTTTTATTACCACCATTATTGTTAATCTTATTAGTTACAGTTATGTAGAAAAATGTGTCTATCCAAAATAACTCCTACTCTTTGAAAGAGCTGAGACTATTGAGACTAGCACGATGTTAAGTGTTGGTGGAAGGGATACAAAAGAAATAAAAGATATGGATTTCATCCTTAGGAGGTTCAATCTAGTTAGGTAGGCAAACCTAACATAGGTTTAAAAAAAATTAGAGAACAGTAGAAAGAAAATTGTATTTGTAGTCGAAAGACCTGGCTTCTAATCCTACTTCTTCCATCTAACTAGCTATATAATCTATAGCAGGCACCAAGTATCTCATGGCCTGAGTTTTCACATCTGGAAAATCAGAGGCTTCAACTAGAAAATCTCTAGGGTCACTTACAATTCCAAAAACCTATAATCCTATGTGCTAAACTCTGTGTGTGTGTGTGTGTGTGTGTGTGTTTAGCATAAGACAGCTAAATGATACAGTGGATAGAGTGTTGGACTTAAAGTCAGTATCCAGCCTCAGACACTTTTTATCTGTATGTTTCTGGAGAAGTCACTTACCTGCTTCACTTTCCTCACCTGTGAAATGGCACCTTATAATGTCGTTTTGAGGAATAATTGAAATAACATCTGTAAAGTGCTTTGCAAACATAAAAATGCTAGCTATTCTTAACATAAGTAAATAGCTGAAAGGAGAGCTTAGTATGGCTTCTTAGTCAAAGAAGGATTCAATGGACAGGTAAAAATGTTGGAAATTGACAAAAAATTAAGATTTTGATCTTCGCAAAATGATAGCTAATGAAAGAGGTGACAAAGAAATGGAGAAAGACAAAATGTCTTGATCTTTGAAAAGGGAAATACATTGGATTCTTGAAATTATACTTCAGTGAATTTAACCTCAATTCTTAGCAAAAAACAAACCCAACTTTGAATGCATTACTAAAGGGTTTGTGGGTATTGACAATGAAAACCTATGATCACTACAAGCCAAAATGAGCTTATCAAAAACACATCAGATCAAGGTAATGCCTTAAACAAACTAGATATGGTCAAGATATTTGACAAATTCCACCAAATCCAAGGAGTAGTCACTAAAGGATCCTGGAAAGGGTCTTTATAATAGTCCAAGGCTCTTTCCTTGGCCTTATGTTCCTCATTTTTATCAATGACTTTGGTGAAAACTTAAATGGCAAGTTTAATAAATATTTGGATGATAAAATGTGGAAGATTCACAAATATATTGACAGGAAGAATTGAAATCTAAAAAGGTCCCACCGGGCTCATTATTCTAGAATCTAGAAGGAACAAATACAATAAAAGATTTAATTGGGATAAATGTAAGGTTTTATGTTTGGATTATAGCAACTAATTGCACAAGTACAGGATGAAGGAAAGAAGTTATCGCAAGAGTTCATATGAAAAAGAACAGGGAGTTTTAGTGAGCTCTAAATTCAAAATGCATCATTATGTTAATGTGACAGCCAAAACCTCAAATGCAATCATGTTGCATAATACGGAGAATGAAGGAGCTATTGTCTTCCTTGTACTCAGACCATATGTACAGTATTATGTGCAGTTTGGGGTGCTATATTTTAAGAAAGAATGGAGGTCATCCCTAAAAAAGGAACCAGAAGGACAAGGGGATTGAAAACTTTGTATAGAAGTACCAAATGAGACAAGTAAGGATGTTTGGCATGAAAAAAAAGAATATTTAGGGAAATGTCATAGCCATTGTCAAATAGCCATGTGGGAAAATGTTTCCATTTTGCTTGACTTTAGAGGGCAGAACAAGAAGCAATGAAGGGAGAATTTGGTTGAGTATGAGGAAAAACTACTCAACAATTAGGGCTCCCCAAAAGAAAAATTGGCTGCCTTGAAAGGTTATAAATATGACATTCTAAGATCTTCAAGTGAAAGCTGGAAACCCAGCCATAGAAGACACTGTAGAAAAGACTGCTCCTCAGTTATGTGCTAAAAAATGTGACTAGTTTCCTTCCAATTTGAGAGCCTATGATTCTAGCTACATGGAAGGGTAAGGCCATAGTACTGAAGGTTTCAGTTATTAACTATATCACAAAGGAAATAAGTGAATGCTGGATATCCTGCAATAATCCCCTATTCCTCTCTCCTCCCATGGATTGATAACAAAAATCATCATGCATACCTCTTCACAAAGGATAGGAATAGCTGAGGAGAAGCTATAACATGGTACTGTATATATAGATGTAGATGACAATATAACTGCAGACGATTTGTGATATACGGCTGACTAAGAACCAATCCAGGTGGTAGCCTTAAAACATTCTTCAAAAAGTCTTGGATATCAGCTAAATTCACCCATATCACCACCATATCGTATTCATACAATGCCTCTCTCTTTCTCTCCCTTTCTCTCTCTCTCTCTCTGTGTCTCTGTGTGTCTCTCTGTCTCTCTCTCTTTCTGTCTGTCTCTGTCTGTCTGTCTGTCTCTCTCTCTCTCTTGCGGTTTTGAGAGAAGAATGTAGGCAAAATAGTATAATAGCTAAGAAGGAGAATACATTTTCTCTTCCACAATCAAAGCTATGAGTAAAAAAAAATGATAAAATACTAATAATGCTCAAGGTTCCTTGGACATACACACAAAAATGAAGTTGATTGAAAATTTCTAACCAATACTCCAAAAATGTAGGAAATAATCAATTTCTTATAATAGGATTATAGATTTAGAGTTGTAGGGAACCTTAAATATCAACTGAAAGAATAAGCGTAAAGATTTTCACAGACCTTATAGCAATATACAAATGTTGGCTTTTATTATCATCTGATCCAAACTCCCATATTTTGCGGGTGAAGAAACAGAGGCCTTAGAGAGGTCAGAAGATTTGGTCCCAATTACAAGATGGTAAGTGGCAAAAATGAGGTTTGAACACAAGGTTTCTGATTCTAAATCCAGTTGAGTTTGCATTACATCATACTGCCTTCTCATGGGCTGTGGTGCTTAGCAGCTACACTGACCAGGATGATTAAAGATTTTGCTCAGTTCCCCACAAATAGTTTTTCACTTCCCTACTATAGGGGAATAGAGTTTTGTTCCTGACTCCACCAGGAAACTGACTGCTATCTTTTTGTTGTTTTTCTTTAGCTTTCCCATCTTTACTGGTATAGCTAATTAAGAGCTATCATGGTAAATTAGTTAAGTAATAATAATTAATAGTAATGATAATTAAGCTACCATTCATATAGCAAATACTTTGTGCCAGGCACCATGCTAAGTGTTTTATAGTAAACTCATTGGATCCTCACAACAACCCTGGGAGGTAGATGCTATTAATTTTCCCAGTTTACAGATGAGGAAACTAAGGCAAACAGAGGTTAAGTGACTTGCCCAGGTTCACACATCCAGTAAATGTCTGTGGCTATGACTTAGGTCTTCCTGACTCCAGGCCCCAGACTTCTAATTTAATTACAAAAAATCAAATTGATGTTGCATTTTTCTGCAAGATAAATTTCTCTTTTCACCTCTACTAACCAGATATTTATTACTACATAGGGTTTTGTTTTACAGTAGACCATATAAACTATGACTTAAAAATTCAGTTAGTCTGATTGGCTGTGACCTATGAATTCCGCCCACCCAGAGCAATAATAAGGACCCAGATAAACCAGCTAATCTGAGTAACCAAATCTTTCTGTTATAGCCAACTCAGTCAAGTTATAGAATTGGCACAGAGGGCATTTCTAGTAGTTTCACATCAAAGAAAAAGAGTAAACCTGTTATAAAGGGATAATGGAAAAAAGGATATCACTCAGTCTTTGGAAGGTAGTACAAGGGACTTCCTTACCTGGTTTACATTGATTGCACTGTCTTCCTTGATGATTAGGCAAACATGGACACTGGCCACTAATCTGGTCACAAACGGCCCCAGCTAATGTTCCCAATGAGTCACACTCACACATCTGGCAGCCTTGAAGATTGCTAATGGTAAGATTGTACCTGTGAGGCTCACAATGATTGCAGCGGAGGCCAGTGACACCAATTTTGCAAGGACATTGTCCTGTTGATTTGTCACACAGCAGAGAGGCATTTATTGTCCCCGCCTTATCACAATTACATGGTAGACAGAAGAAGGAATTATTTTGCTGTAGTTGGTGGTAACCATCCAAACATTCATCACACCCTCTTCCACCTACATTGGGTTTACAAGTGCATTGTCCAGTCTTGGTATCGCAGAAAGTACCAGGGAGTGTCCCCCCTGCATCGCAGTTACATGCCTTACAGCCACCGATGTCCAATCCATAAAAGTTTGCCACGCAAGCATCACACTGGAGGCCTTGGGCTTCTTTTTTACACTTACATTGTCCGGAAAGAGGGTTGCAGAATTTGTTCACTGATCCGTAAATGTTACAGTGACATGGTTCACATCCATCTTTATTAAAACTTTGCAGTATTTTGAATCCAAAATTGCAACGATCACATTTAAGCCCTTAAGAATTAAGATATAATTAATAAGGAGGAAATCATTTGAATACTATATCAATATAGCTGGAGTAAGAACAATGCTACTGGGGATATTTAATGCAGACACACAAATTTGAGCACCTTTCACTAGCACGACTACAAAGAGAAACGAACCCATCACAACCCTCAAAATACAATGCTTATATGACTTGCTAGCATTATTATAACACTTTATGTTTGCCAAGTGCTTTATGATAATTTTCATTAATTATTCAATATCTAATGCAAAGTTTGTTCTCCTGTATACACAGGAGTTATTTCTTGTTTGTTTCTTAATGCTGCTTTAACAGTTTGGACATTCAAAAATACAGTAGGAAATGAAGCATCTCTCCAAAGCCCATTTTACATTTAGGACTTTAAATATTTATATTTAAGATTTTATGGTATTAAACGGATTATTTTCCCTGATAACATTAATATTCAATAAAACAGATTCACTAAAATGGTTGGACAGGTAACTTTTTTGCCTAACTGCAAAAAAGAAACTTCCTTCTCAACATCTCAAATTAAAATTTTTATGAGTAAATCTCACTGAGAATGAAATTTTCATTTTAATATGAACTTTATATTATATGATTTATTTTCATTTTCAGTCAACAAAATATTTTCCACGGAACAAGAGAATATCATGACATTTGCTGAATTATGTGTCACAGAAGACATCTCCATAACAACTAAGTAAATGCTGTTCTTTTCATAGGAACAAATACAGACTTTTTTTTTTTTTTTTTGCTTTTTGGAGGGCAACTGGGGTTAAACGACTTGCCTAAAGTCACACGGCTAGTAAGTATTAAGTGTCTGAGGCCACATTTGAACTCAGGTCCTCCTGACTCCAGGGCCAGTGCTCTATTCACTGCACCACCTAGCCACCCCATAAATATAGACTTTTAAAAAGTTATTTGCACTTTGACCTAGGCCACTGAAATTTAGCTTTCAAAATTTATACTTCAACCCATAGGGGGATAGTTTTAGGAACTGGAAGGCACTTTATATAGCCCATCTGGTCCAAATCCCTCATTTATAGATCAGGAAATTAGAACCCAACAAGGGTAAGCCATTTGATCAAGGTTATACAAGTGTCAAACAACATTCAGGATTTGAACCCTGGTTCTCTGAGTCTAGGAAAAATAAAATAAAATAATTGAGAAAGACAAACTCAAATGCAAAATACTTTAACTAAGATAATCCTCAGAGAACTATGACTTTAAGTATCTACCATATAACCATTACCTGTGTTTGAATCAATTAAGACATTTATTTGAGGCTATAATAAAAAAAAAAAAGAAAGAAAGATGTCTGGCCTAAAATAACAGCCAAAAATACATTCAGGAACTTATATGTAGAGAAGCATCTCTTAAACTGAAAGGAAATGCATTATATATATAGACAAAAATTCAAGAACTCCAATAGAAGGCAAGCTCCTTTAACAGTGATGAATGACTCACCTAAGGCATATCATTTAATTTCAATAAGGAAAATAAAAAAGGACCACTATTGCTGCAAATTTTAAAAATAACTGTATTGTTAACAAGAATTATGACTCATTTTGAACTATTAAAATTGGTCTACATGGATTCATATCATATCAGTTTTAAAAATATGCACAGTGCTTATTTGAATATGCCATACATATTCCTGACAGGTAATCTATTCCTAACGATACTGAGGAAGGCCTACAGGGCATCACATTCAGTGTTAACAAGTACAGGCGAGTTAGCACACTTGGCATTTAATTCACATTCTTCTCCCTTTTTATTCTAGATGAATGACCTACTTTAATAAAATTATTGGTGCTAATGTATTTTACTGGTGATAGAATCATTAGTAAGATTTAACAGTTGTGTTAACTCTAACAGTTTGCTTTCCATAGTGTATACAGTACACAGTTACATTTTCTCATACTAACTTTTCAACTGGGTGAAAATGACAACAGATTGCTAATAAATTGCTAACACTATCAGGAAAAAATATATACATATATTTTTAAGCAAGTTCATCATTTTAATCAAAGTATTGCATTATACAATATCCAATTAATTATACTGATTAGTCACACGAATAAAGATTCAGGTCTCAGAATGTGATATATAATTTGTTGTTCCCTTCCCTTCCGCTTAATACCAGCCAGTTTAACTGTGAAAGCAGTAAAACACCAACCAGTGTGGTTATACAACATACATACATCCAATGTGGTTATGCAACAATACAAAATACCGCATTCCTAGCTAGCCATCCCTGATACGTGTTGACCCAAGAAATTAGCATAGAAAAGATTTCCTGATGTAAAAAAAGCATTTTCTTTGAAGAAGATTGTGTTTTCACTTGGCTTTCATGTTTACCTTGAAAAATGTTAGAACAAAGTAGAATTCAAACAAATTTAGTGCTTTGGGAATCCATTCACCAACACAAAGGATATATAGCTACATACATACATGGATACACATACGTATGTATAGACTCACTTTATGCTATAAATGTGTTGCTGAAAAGTTCTGTGTAACTCAGTTTGTTGTAAATTGAATTGTTATTTTTCAAAGCACCAAGGGGACTTGTTAGTTTAAGGAATCCTGTGTAATCCTTCTGCAAATAGACGGATCCATCTGTAATCCTGGCAACCTTCCTTCCATTTATGTGGTTGGTAAGGTCAAATGTTTGGGTCGCTAACTAATTTTAAACAGGGTGCACCTTCATATATGAAGCATGCCAAATGCAAAATCAGTTTCCGATCTAGATCATGGGAAGCAAATGAGATTCAGTATGTTGTAACTATAAACATATAAGGCTCTAAAACCCTCAAGGAATGTTTTTGTTATCAGGACGAGGGTCAGTTTTAGAAAACACATTGATGCCTCGTGGCTTGAATGATAACAAAACAGCAAAGGTCTTCTTTAAGACTCCTGTATGGACCAGTTCCAACGTAGGACTTTCTTTATCAGAAAACTCTCCTTGAATAATATTCCCATATATCAACATTTCAAACTGCATTATGTACCTAGTACATTTTGGGCACTTGATAAATTTTGTCCTTATGTGGCTGTGGTTCCCCTCAAATATGTTGGAAGTAATAAATTGCTATAATCAAATCTAATTTCTGAAAAATACCTTTGGGAGTAACAAACAAAAAAGCATGTCTTGTATTAAAAAAAATGATAAATAACACAGAAGGTAGCAGTTTATTATAATCAGCTTGGCACTGAATTACAAAATTAAAATTATGTGGCCCTTGATAACTAACCCTAGCAATGTACATGATCTGTGGAATTATGTTGACTTATTTTGCATTTCATAGGAACAGTTCAAAGAAATATAATAGAAAAAATGGAAAGATTTATCACAAAGGACCCTGTAGCACAGAATATTTTGAAAAAATCCATTTATTTTGGTCTATTAAGGAAACTAACATGGAAACGAATTTGCTTAGAACTCATTAAGGGTAAACCATTTGGAGAAAGTGCTAATTTTCTAAAAGAAACATCTATGCAGTAAGCAAATTATATTTTTCTGTGACTTATTAGTATGGAACCATGTAAGCTAATGCATCTACAGTATAAAGAAACTTCTAAAGGGTTGATTAAACTAAGCTTCAAGCTGTAGTTTGATAGAATTATTAATTTAATCATTTTTAGACAGTTAATTTCATTCAAATTGTTTTTTTTCCCCTCAGTCTGCCTTGAGCAAAGAAATTTACTTTACTCTTCAGTTAAGAAACCAAGGAGAGTATTTTATTCCAGATAGTAATAGAGATATGACTGTAAACTCTTGCATTGCACATACCAATAACATTTGCTTTGCATTTGCACTGGCCTGAATTTTGGTGACAGGTAATATCTCCATCCACCGTCCCAGAGGTATTGCAGTTACAGGGACTGCAGCCATCAGGAGCCAACTCGTGTAGATTGTAGAATCCATCCTGGCACTGATTACACTGTCTGCCAGACACATGTCTCTTACAATTACACTGGCCTCCGATCTAGAGAAGATACAAAATTTTGTAGAATGATAAACGTATCTATTTTTAGATAATACGCTCATTAGATACAAGACAGAGAAGGAGAGAGAGAAAACTTTAAATGCAGAACAGACAAAAAGGCAAGGAGGTGGGTTTTTTTTCCCCTCCTGACTGGAAACACAAGAGCAGGCTCAAACAGAGGGAATAAATAGAATAATTTAGTGAAAATAAAGCCCAGAATACAACTTCAGAGATCTATAATGAAAAGCAACATGGGATTAGGAATTAGGATGTATATAAAGGAACATAGAGCAACCATATCCCAGAATTATATAAACTGGCAATGGGAAGGATGAGACAGGTAACCCAGGCCCCATAGCTCCATCTTCTTTGGGGCCATTCCTTTGAGTAAAGCTCTAATTTTTCATTTGAATTTCTTTTATTTACATCTTTCAATGGTTAAAATCTTTAGGAAATATTATTTACATTATCCAAGAGCTCCTCCTACCAGAAAGCATTTCTCTCAATACTCAAAATAAGCTTTTTTGTTAATTGTTTTTGTTGTTGTTGAGCCATTTCAGTCATGTTCAACTCTTCAGGACCCCTTCTGGTGTTTTCTGAGCACAGATACTGGAGTAGTTTGCCATTTCCTTCTCCAGCTTATTTTACAGATGAGGAAACTGAGGCAAACAGGATTAAGTGACTTGCCCAGGGTCACACAGCTAGTGTTGGAGGCCGGCTTTGAATTCAGGTCTTTCTAATTCCAGACCCAATAGTTAATATTTAAAATACTAATCTTTACTAATTTATCTTCCTAATGTGTCTGATGATAGATATTCTCTATCAGATCTGACACTTTCTCTTTTTTTTTTCATAGTTTTCACTGGACTCATCTTCCTCTTTGGGCAGCAATTTAACCACACTGAATTTATTACACTTGTTTACAATACATCCAGATGGGGCTCAGATCTTGATTAAAATCAATGAATTCAATTTTGAAAAATAGACAACTCAGTGGTGTTTGAGAGAGAACTAAGGGACATACTCAGTGCCAGGAATTGTGCTAAGCCGCAGCAGTTCTCAACCTGTGGATCGCGATCCCTTTGGGGGTCACCTAAGAACATCAGAAAACACATATTTCCAATGGTCTTAGGAAGCAAGAGACCATTCCTCCATCCGTCTCCAGGCAGGTCTGCCCACATGCAGACACACCCACATACGAATATTAAAGGGTCACGGCATTAGGAAGGTTGAGAACCAGTGTGCTAAGGGCTTAGCAAATATTATCTCCTGTGATCTTCATAAGAATCCTGGGAGTTATTATCACCATTTTACAGTAAAGCAAACTGAGGTAGAAGAGGTTAAGTGATTTGCCCAGAGTCACACAGTTAGTAAGTATACGGTTGGATTTAAACTGGGGTCCTCTTGATTCTAGGCCTAGTGCTCTATCCATTGTGCCATCTAGCTATGCATGCAAAGGACATTGATCTTTGGGTCATAAAAACTGGATTTTAATCTTAACTGTAACACTCACTGATTGTGACCCAGGAAACCCACTTAAGTCCTCTGAGCCTCATTTTCTTCATCTTCAAAATGAGGGAGATAATAATAACCAAACCAAATGTCTTAGGTATAAAGAAAGCACTTTGTAAACCTTAAATATTTTTCAATGTTAACTATTACCATTACAAGTTTTTATCATGTAAAACAATTGTTAGAGTGATACATCCCTTTTTCAGTCTCTGAAGTCCTTCCCTACTGTCAAGGCCACCTCTTCTGTGAAGCCTTTCTCCCCAATAAAAGTGAACTCTTTATCTTCCTATGCCTCTGAGTGTTTTTCCTAAACCTCTCAGTTTCACTGATCACACTCTCCTTGTATGCATGTTTTTTGTGTCTATGGCTTTCCCTCACCCTCAAAAGAATATGACACTTTCTTTTTAAGGTCTATGTTGCATCTAGCTTTGTATGCTCAGTATCTCATATATAATGGGCCACTGATAATCATTTGAAATAAAATTTGATTTGAGTTTAATGCAACCAATTCTGACATCATCCGTTGATTCATTCCTTTACTTACATAATGCTTATCTAATAGGAGAATTTCAATGGAGCCAAAAAGATAAAGGATTCTCCAGGTCCCTGGAGTCTTCATTTTCCAATTGTCCTCTGAGGCTGAAGGTCCTCCCTACTGTGTCCACTATTAGATTCTGAACAAAGTGACTTTAAAGCATGTACTGCATTAGAAACTGCCTTACTAACACTTTACCACCAACCTTTCCAAAATCAATGTCAAAGTCCAAGAGGTCATTACCATCACTGATACCAAAAAAAGTCTATGTCTTCACAATACTTCACATCCAGAAGTTAAAAAAAAAATTAATCATTTGTTTTTAAATGTATAGATAATTTGCTGTTTATCGACAAAAATGTTTGGAGGATTAATTTTATTGTTTGTTTTATTATGTAGGCATATAAAAAACATAATACTAATATGGCTTGAAAAAAATGATGTGTTGTCAATGAAAGACACTGAATATATATATGTCAAAAAATAAAAGAATATGTTACTATGCAAGACAAAGAAATAAATGCATATTGGAAACCGAATGATTTTTGATTATCCATTAACGCATATTCTCGTTCATTGGAGTGGCATCATAAAGCAAACGTCACATAATGTAATGATGAATAAGTCCTAGAGTCCAGGATTTGTATACTGGTCAATCAAATGTGATCAATTTTCTGGATATGGTCCTTTACAATCCTATAAAGGATATGATTTTATCCTCCCAGTATGGTTAGGAGGAAGAAGAGTGGTATCTTCAGCTACCATCATCAGATGCCCCATAAACAAATTAATTAATAAAATGCAGTATGTTTACACACACACACACACACACACACACACACACACACACGAGATATCATAGTGGGTCCATCCATCCCACACAGGTAAAAAAGAAACTTATAAAAAGAAAATCTAGTTTCATTTTTTTCTAACCAACCCCTTTTCTATAGTTGTCTTTTGCAGGCTTCAAGAAAACCCTACAATTCTAACTGTTACCTTGTTCTAAAAAGAACTTACATAGTTTCATATCTTTAAACATTTCTTCTCTAGGTGTCCCCACTGCAAAATTCTGGAGGCACAAAGCCAAATAACTATGCCCTTCATATGCCCTTTTTAGGGGTCCCTCTCTACCCACACGTATTTTTCATTATTCTCCCCAATTATATATTGTAGTTAAATTTTCCCATGTACCATTCCACAAATATGTCAAGCTCATTATGGCCCCTAGGCTTTCTGTGATGCCATGTTTCCCACATAGAGAGCCCTCTACTCTCCACCTAACCAAATCCTACCTGTTCTGGCTCCCACTATTGACCAACAATAGATCCCAGGCCAAACCCTACTTGGTCATTGTTTAGGCCTTGATTGACTCAGAGTAAAAATGTAAATAGGAATTCTTTCTGTTTTGGCTAGAAACCCTAAGGATCTTCCCCTCCCAGTTTGATTTTTTTTTCCTGGACCAGGTTAAAGAGACCATTCTTTGCCTTGTTTTTTTTTTTTAACCTTACCTTAATCACTGACTGGGTGCTGCCTTTGTCAAACTGAGACGGTGCTAAAGATCTTAGATTTAAAAGGTCAAGGTCTTCCAACTCATCTGGGGCCACCTCTAATCGTCTTGATGTGTATCTGGCTACAGGAACCAAATAGTTCTGGAGAAGTGAGGGTGGTAACTCTGCACAGCACTCCCTCACTTAAATCCAATTCACTCATGTGCCATGGCATCACTTCCATGAAGTCATGGTCCTCTTCAAGAACAAAGGAGAAGCAACGATAGTGCTGTACATAAGGTGATGGATGTTTGGTTTCTGCAGTATAACTTTCACTGAGTTCTCTCTTCTTTCAACTCCATAGTTTGCATATGCCCAGTTAGGTGGTTTTATGGATTTACTATCTAGTTTTAAACTAACCCTTACAAAATGGATGTTTCTTTAAAATATTACTGCAAAGAAATCCCAAGTTAAAGATAATGCTAATACTGTGAACAATGCAAATGAACAAGAAGATGGTAGAGCCAATACCTTTACTTCTAATAGAAGCTCTTCATCAGCCATAGTTTGAGATAAAAACAATGAGAAGCCAATCAAATCTGTGAAGTTGTCACCCCCAAAGTTTAATTATCAAAATTATTTTAACATAGATTATATCCATTTTTATTAATGATGAACTTTGCCTTAAGTTTATATTATGCCACTAGATATTAATCAGAGTATGGAATCATCATGATGAGTGAGACATTTAAAAACTAAGTTTTTGCTCATGAAAATTAAGTGTGTTGCCATTTAAAACTCTCAAAGTTACATACAAATGTGGAAACAGAAATTTTTAACCTGCTTAAAAATCTTCTGAGAGTGTTCAAACCATTTGTGAAAAATACAGATATGCAATGTCTAGGTAGTCATTTGCAAAACTATCTGAATGAGACAAAGAAAGATGGAAGTTTATTAGTCAAATTTCATCAAAAACTCTTGCATAATTGGTGAGTGGGATTGAAAAATGAGTATCATGATTGAGTAAATGCAGCCAATAATGAACTTCTTCCATTTAAATATATTTGTGGAATATCTTTTTTTCAGTTATGACAGCAATTAGAATCAAGTATTATAAAAAACTGAACTCAGAACCAGGCCTTCTAGTCACAGTAAAACAAAGTGTTAAACTAAGGTTTTTGTTTTGTTTTGTTTTGTTTTCAAGAAACATATTCCATCACATTGATCTCATTTAAATATTTTTAAATGTTTTGTAGCATTAATAAAACTAAATTTATTTTTAAATACTCTTTATTTCATCTTTATCTCATTCTTTAAAATTTCTAGATTGTGTGTTTTATTGTATATATAATATGTTCATGTACTAATATTTGTATATCATTTAAAAATAAAAGTATATATAGGAGATGTGTGCTCAAAAAATGTACTGATGGGTTGTGTGAACGAAAAAATATGAAAATCTGTATTGAGGAAAACAAAAGCACAATCTAATACTAGATTCTTTGTTTATTCCTGATACATAATGTACTAAATAAAGCTAGATGTAGGAACACAGAACTTAGAGCTGAAAGAGACGTTAGAGATTATCTAGTGTAAGCTATTCATTCCATAGGTAAGGGAACTAGGGCTTTGTAAGATCAAGTGATTTACTCAAAGCACAGAGAATAGTAGGGCTAGGATGTGAACCTAGCTCCTTTAACTCCAAACCCAGAGCTCTTTTCATTGCACTATACTGTTTTACTCTTCTGTTTATGAGACACAACTTTATCATTGACCATACCATCCTGGAGTGGTCATAAGACCTGAAACAAGTCCTATTTCTTCATCTGCTTGCTTTCATTACTGTTCAGTATATGTTGGATCTCAGAAAGATCAAACATACACACAAATTCAGAAAAGACTAGCATACAGCCTGTTCTTTTGATCAGCATCTGCCTTCCCCTCCAACATTAACCATATCTGCAGCCACTTACAAATTCTCATCCCATCCCACACCTCCAAGACTTACAGAAAACAGAGTCACAAGGAAGGTCCATCCCCTCCAAGGACACAAAATACACAAAGAATTACAAGAAAGGAGGACCCAGACACTTCATAATAGGCCAAAAGAGTAAAAGAATCAAATAGAAGATCAAAAGAATAGAAAGACTATCTCTGAGAATTTCAATTATATTCACAGTATAAATGCCCATTTTAAGATACTCCCCCTCCTTTTTTTTTATCATACTGAAAAGGTTTACCAGTATCAAGTAACACTTTGATATCATTACTGGGCTATATGACATAGTCATGAAGAGTTGTTAACATACTCTCAAATTGTAATCACCAATAAAATGGCCAAAGGTATTAACTGGTGTTTCCTTCTCAGTAACAATGCAATGGAAAGAGCACGGAATGTGAAGTCTGAAGATATGGATTTGAATTTCAGCTTTGCCAATTAATACCTATTGTCACCTTGTGCAATCAATTAACCTCTCTACTCTTCAATTTACCCATGTGAAAAATAAGTGTTAGAATGGAAAACATTTAAGGTCCCTTGTTGCTATGAAGCACTGAATAAATGGGATTTTCAGAACCTGGA
>CM053584.1:96629968-96643079 GCA_028627135.1 Pseudochirops cupreus
GAGCCCATGGGGGGGGGGGGGGAACTTGCTTAAAGAGAAACTTGCTTAGAGGAAGCTTGCTTGTAGGAAGGCTTTCACATCTTTTGGTACTAAGCTAATTAGGCATTGAGTCAAGAGGGTTGTGATGCCTTCTGCCTCTGAGAAGTATATACTCTAAGTTGGTATTTTGCTTTGGGGGTTCACTTATGAGAAGGACCATTTTATTTCCTGGTCCAAACTCCAAGTAGCTATATATTCAGAGCCCCCCAATTGCTTAGATGTGAAGGCTCTCTTGATCCAATGGTGTATGTAAAGTATATAGCAATATTGCTTTGATTCAGGCTCTCAGAGCCCTGTCTGTTGGTCTTTATGCTAATTTTTCTGATTGTATTTTCTCTGAGGTTCAGAATGCTGACATTTCCTCTGAACTAGATGGTTAACTCCTTTTAGAGCAGTCTTTCCTAAAAAAGCAGATCAAAGAACCTGGCCTAGCAGGCCATCCTGGGTATGCTAAGGTGCTTGCTGTTATATATGACCCTAAAACAGATGAAAAAGTTGAATCTCAAAGAGGTTAAATGATTTGCTGTAGCTCTTGGAGATAGTGGTAGAACCAGAATTCAAATCCAGGTCCTCTTTACTCCAAATCTACCTGCCTTTCCCCATCTGCCTGTAAGTTTTGGTTATTCCACCTTCCCTATACCATAAGTCCTCCAGAACCTACTCTTTTACCTCACCATAATCTCTCATCCCTTGGTCTTTTCCTCTTTTTCCAGTCTTTTTTTAATTCCATTCCCACCTTTCAGTCTGGAATCTAAAGTTAGCCCTTCAAAGATATACTTTCCCTCACCTTTGAACCCTAACCCTTCCCCACCTTGACTTTGTATTGCACTTGGCCTGTCTGTACTAGTACCGGTATAGACATATTGTACATACCTTATAATTCCCAACCCCAACCTCCAATTTCTATCATTCACCTTCTCCCATTTAGCAGAGTGCTGCCTGAGGAAGTCATGAAACATAACCTAACAGAATGTATGACAAATTTATAGTCTATAACCTCAACTGGTGCTTGCCAGTATTCACAAAAACCCCATTATTTCTCTTTTATTGAGTCCCTACCACATTCACCACAGTGATTATTTAAGATCATTTCCTCTCTTTTTTTAAGTTCTATATAAGACCTCTATCTCCCACCCCCTCAGCAAATGACTCTGCCTTCTATGTTGCTGAAAAGATTAGTGTTACCCTTCCTCCATACCTGGAAACCTCTTCTACTCTTGCCTATTGCCATCTACTTCTATACAATTAAGTGGTCAACTTCTATGACAAAGTTAATATCTTTTTCCCTATGTTTTTTGATCATGTCCCCTCCAGCACCTTATTCTATCAATCATTCCTCCCTCTTTTCTTCAATAATCCCCCTCTCTAATGTATTTTTCCCATCTACCAAAAGACATGAAACTTACTTCTCTCCTAATAGTATCTTCCCTGTGCCCTTCTACTCCCTCAAAATATCATGCTCCATTTTCTCTGCTCTGTCAATCTTCATGAAAAAGTAGTCTTCTTCACTCACTGCCTCCATTTCCTCAATGTTCACCTCAGCCTCCTACAAACTGACTTCTTCCCCCATCACTTTGCCTAAGTTTCTCTCTCCAATTTGCTAATGACCTTCTAGCTGCTAAATCCATGGTCCCTTATGAGTGCTCATGCTCCTTGACCTTTCCAAAGCATTTCTTTACTAATCTTCTCCTCCTTTAAATTTTATGACATTAATCTCTTGTGTTTCTCTTTCTGCATTTCTAATTTCTTTTTTTTTAATCTTCTTTGTTGGGTTCTTTTTCTGCTTCTTTTCCCTGAGTTGGGCACCCCCTCAAGGATTTATCATAAATCCTCTTCTTTATTTTCTCTCTCTGCACTCCTTTATTTAGTAATCTCAACCACTTCCTTTATCTGAATTATGGGAATAGAAGAGGAGGTCTTCAAAACCTGTATATTCAGCTCCAGCCTTGGCATACGTGATCTGTTGGACATTTCTGCACATATGTCTTACATATCTCAAATTCAACAGTATTGGAGGGGAAGAAAGAATAGAGAGTATTGAAAGACATACTGTCTTTCAAAGCAAGTAAAAATTTCAAGTCTAAAATTTAACTGTGTAATGACCTTGGGCAACACAATTTAACTCAACAAATTTTATTAAATGCCTATTGTTAAGTAAAGCATTGGGCTAGACCTTGTGGGTATGATGGCAAAAATAAAATAGTTCTACTAGAAAGAAGCTTAAATTCTATTGGGGGGATAAATGTACACAGAGATAAGTAAAAAAAAAAAAAAGACAATTTAAGGAAAGAGTCAGTACTATCACCTGGTGAGATCACAGGAGGCTTCCCTGAGTCTTCACCTGAACTGATTTTAGGAAGACGTATATTCCAGGAATCAGAAATGAGGGGAAAAAATGAAGTTGTAGTCATGGTGAACCATTTGTACAAATGCATAGGAGTAGGGAGTATAATATCAAATTTGAGAACCTCTAGCAGTCCAATTTTGCTGGTACTTAGTGTCTACAAAATGGAGCAATGGAAAAATCAAGCAAGAAAGAGAACTCTGAGATGATGCACCTGTATTTTATACTATAACCACAAGGAAGCTCTTGAAGATTTGTGAGCAAAGGAGTGACATGATCAAACCTGTACTTAAGAAAATTCTTTCAGCAACTTTGTAAAAGATTAGACAGAAAAGAAAATGAATGAAAACCAGTTCAAAGGCAAGTCCAAGTGAGTTAGAAGTCCAGCTGAGAAATTATTGCCACTCATGGTAACTATAAGTAAAGAGAAATGTATATAAGCTAAAGATGTCTAGTGTTAGAAAAGACAGGACTTCAAATTTAATTGGATACGGCGGTATGAGGGAGGGAAGGGTAAGAATCAAATATGACAAACCTAAAGGATTGGGAGGATGCTGGTACTCATATCAGAAATAGCAACAGTTGGAAGAGGAAGATGAGGAGGATATGTTGAATGTGTAATATCAATAGGACATTCAAGCAATGCCTGATAGGCAGCTGATGACAGGGGCCAGGAATTCAGGAGCCACATTAATGATGTATATCAAGATTCAGGTGTCATCCGCATAAAAAATAATCATTGAACCCATGGTAATAAATGACATCATCAAGAGAAAGTAATTTTAAAAATAGAGAAAAAAGAAAAGGCTAATGATAGAGTATTAAAGAAACCCATAATCAGTGAAATCAATTGCCCTATGACTCCCCTCCCATTGACTGTTACATCTCAGGCTGAAAAATGCTTTCAAACTATCATTCCCATTTACTTGTTTTCTTCCTCAATTCAGATGCTAGTTCCTTATGGGCAGGAACTGACTTTGGTGTTTATATCCTCAGAACTCAGTTCAGTGCCCGGCATTTATGTTTTTATCTTATTTTTACATTCATCCAGGAAACTTGTGATGAACAAAGAAAGAAAGAATGAAAATGAAGAGATATTCAGTTAAGAGGAAAACCAGAAGAGAGCAGTCTCATCAAGAGAGGAAAGGTAGTCTGGGAGAAGGAAATGTGGAGGGACAATGTTGGACAATGAAGGACAATGTTGAGCACTGCAGAGAGGTCAAGAAACATGACGATTGAGAAAAGACTGTTGGATCTAGCGGTTAAGGGATCATAGGTAATGTTTGACAGAGAAATTTCACATAAAGTTGGTAGAAATGTAAGTCAAATTAAACATGCTTGTGGAGTGGATAATGAAGCAGTAAGACTAGTGAAAGCAGTTGACTCCAGTCACTAAGCAGTGTTAGAGAAATATATGACAATAGTTTGAGGGGATGGCAGCATAAAGCCAAAATATTTTTAAAATGAGGGAGATCTAACTGTTTAGTAGTAAGAAAGGAGTCAGTAGATAAATACAAATTGAAAACTGAGAAAGGAAGAAGGAATGAAGAAGCATGCTTTCACTGGAAAAGGAAGGGGGTAGAATTGAGGGTATAATTAGAGGCTGGTCTTTGTAAGAGGAATGACTCTTTTTCAGACACTGAAGAAAAGAAAGAGATGAGTAAAGTTGCAGATTTATCTGGAAATGTAGTGTAGGAAAGATTAAAGAACTTTCAAGAGATGGCCTTGATTTTCTCTTCAGAGTAGGAGTCAGAGTCATTTGCTAAGAGGATGAGAATGGAGTAGGACAGGATAAAGAGAAAGTCCAGGAATGGCTACTGGGAGAAGCATGATAGAGATCCAAACTACAAATAGAAAATTTAGCTAGCAAGTCACTTAATCCCCTCAGAATTTTGGTTTTTTCATCTGTGAAAAATGAGAGCAAGGGACTAAATTATCTCCAAGGCCCCTTACAATTCTCTATCCAATAAACTATGAATTTGAATCAGGGCTTAGATGATATACATATGAAATTTGCAGATGACACAAAATCTGGGCTCATGTGGGAGCTGAAAGTAACATGAAGAGTAAAATAATAAGCATGCTAAAAAAAAGTCTATAAACTAGAATAATGCTTAAGTAAAATAAGATTAAATTTAATAAATATAAATGTAAAGTGTTACACCTGAAAAATCAACTGAAACCATTAGGGTTATTTGAAGGAACTAAGTGAAGAGGAATCTCCACCTATGTGAATGGATCTTCTATCATATCTGTACCATCATATATATCCTATATGCATCACCTAGACATATATCATTTCCTAATTTTATTATAGGTTTATTATAGTTGTATATTTGTCTATTTTCATTTATCCTTGTATACCCAATGCCTACCATAGTACATATAATAGGTGTTTAATAAATATGCAGGGGTATTTTCTATGACTACCAAATCTTGTCTTGTTACCACACCATAATTTTTTCCTATGTTTTTTTCTTTGCTACAAAAGTCCCATGTGCTATTTTAACTTCATATAACTGAATCGCATTCTAATTCCTGGAGCATATAATGGATTATGGAATAAAGTTTCCCATTGAAAATTACTTCTGTGAGGATCTTACACAGATTAATGAATAGTAAGATGCCACAAAAATTAGAATGGTTTACTTTCTCACCTTTCCCATGAATTAATTTCTTTCCTGATGAATTTAAGGCACCAAATAATACTTATATCTTGTGGACGGGAACAGGATCCTTGTACATAGAGAAATTATTGAACACGATTTCAAAATTTATAAATTAAGTAGCAAAAGTTAAAATTTATAGGAAGTTCTCTATATTATGGATACTATATTTTAAGTAATGTGAAGCCACACTTTTAAAACAGCAGGAATATAAATATATGTCTTCCTAAGCACTCATTTGGCTGGCAGTAGGGAAAATCTAATGTTCTATAGATTACATCTTCTCACAAAACTCACTAAAAGCCAATGAGGTAATGTCGATGTTGCCAAACAAAGCAAGAATCTGGAAAGGAGATTCAAGAATTGGGAACAGTAGGTCTGTACCGGAAATTAAATTGGATTTGGAAGACTGTTTTAACAGAAAATAAATCCCCATAAAGACAGAAAAGAAATACTTAAAAGGACAAATAAAATCATCAAAATACATGTACCCTTTTCTTATTTCAGAAACTCTGTAGCCAAGTTTCCCCTCCCCCTTTCCTCGGAACACTTATACATTCATTCATTCATTTATTCATTCATTCAAAATAGGATCATTCATAATAGATGAGGACAGAGAAGGAAGAAAAGGAAGGACGAAAAATACCTACAATGTGCCAGGCACTGTGCTAAGTGCTTTACAAATACCTCATTCAATCCTCATAACAACCCTACGAGATTATTGTTGTTCAGTTGTTTCAGTCATGTCTGACTCTGTGACCCTATTTTGGGGTTTACTTGGCAAAGATGCTGTAATGGTCTGCCATTTCCTTCTCTTGTTTATTTTACAGATGAAGAACTAGGGCAAACAGGGTTAAGTGATTTGCCCAGGGTCACACAGTTATTTAAGTATCCGTGACCAGATTCGAACTCATGAAGATGAGTCTCCCTGATTCCAAGCCCAATGCTCAATCCACTTTGTCACCTAGCTGCCCACCCTAAGAGATGGGTGCTATTATTTTCCTCATTTTACATGTGAAAACTGAGGGCAACAGAGTTCAAGTGAGTTGCCCAGGGTCACAATAGCTACTTCATTTTCTCTCTCTTTTTTGTTTTTTGTTGTTTTTTTTTTTTAATTTTACACTCATGGGCGAGAACACAAATACAGAATTGAGAAAAGAAACAAACACATATCATAAACTTATATAACAAAAAAGAAAAGAAAGAATGCCATGTGCATAGCAGAACATAAGTGCTATATCAACTATGGCACCACATGTCTCTTGATTTTGTTTGTTACCCAAGAATCTAGCAATGGTAGTAGATGACAGAAAGTCAGGATATGAATCCAGATTATTCATCTCCAAATCTTGTGTCTGATCACTAGCTCATGCTACCCTTATGAGAACTAAACATTGTCTTTAGGATATGGTAGCATTTTAACAAGCACCATAAGTGATATGAAAGAAATATACACAATGTATAAAGTGTTGGGTGTGGAATAAAGAAGAACTGAATTTAAATTCAGCCTCAGACACTTATTAGCTGTGTGACCTTGGGTCATTCACTTAACCTCTGCCTTCCTCCATTTCATCAACTGTAAAATGGTGATAATAGTATCAAACTCACAGGGTTGTTCTAAGGATCAAATGAGATTTCTAAAGCTCTTAGCAGTTTCTGATATGTGAAGGATGCTTTATAGACTCTACTCCCTTCTCTTCCCTCTTGTTTTTAATCTGTTTCTGACTTTCCATTCCCACTACCAACACACTCATTCAGGCTTTTATTGAATTTGACCCTAACTATTGCTATAAACTCCTAACCTGTCTTCCTGCCTCCCATCTCTCCCCTCTTCAACCCACTCTATAGATAAATACAAGATTAATCTTCCTTATGAGTCCTAATCATGTTGCTTCCTAGCTCAGGAACTTTTAATTGTCTTTTGTTGTCTACTGGATGAAGCCCAAAATTCCTAGCCTGGTATTTGTACCTTCACAAGCCTTGATTCCATTTTATCCCACTATCATCTCTTGCCTCTCCCCAATTTGTTTCCTACTTAGCACCAAGTATAGTGCCTAGATTTAGAATATATCAGATAATCAAATATTTGCTGAATGAATGAAAGGAAGACTAAGAAATTATCCCTGCCCTTAAGCCCAAAACCACAGTGGGAAAATAATATATGCACACATTAAAACATTTAAATCAAAATATACGGAAATACATGACAGCCAAAAAAACAAGTAATACAGGCAAGAAGGAATGGCAAGAAGTCTTCATTAAATGCTTACCTAGTAGGTTACATCTACTGAATGCTAAGCACTGTGTTAAGCACTGGGGATATAAGCACAAGGAAAAAAAAAAGTAAAATAGTCCCTGTCCTCATAGAGCTTGCGCTCTTACAGAAAGAGATAATACACAAAACGGGGCTGAATTGCAGGAGGAAGGAGGAGAAGGCAGAAAATACCCATGTAAGGACATGATTTCAAAGTCTACAAAGCTGGGAGGGCAATTAAGTATGACTGGCCTGAGCCCCTCCTCAAAATGCAAGCCATAAGAAAAACTCACGAAAAGGACCAGTGTAGGGGAACAATGTTGAAGGGTAAGAAGGTGTCAGGGGTTGGTAAATGCTTCTGGGTGAGGAAGCTCCAGGTACCAGAACAATTGAGGCAAAGTCCAGAAAGTTAGGAGCAAAGCCAAATGGCAAACCAATCAACTCTATATAATTTCTGAGTGAGGGATGAATCAATGTGGACTGCATGGAGGAGGAGGGATCTGAAGGAACCCTGAAGGATGGATAGGAGAGGAATATGTTAAGGCACCTTAAAGAAGGCTTTCAAGTCAGGAGACTTACCATAAGTAATAGCAAGCAGGAATAAGTATGGAATGCTAGAAACAGGGGTACTCATGAGATTTAGAAATTTTATCAGATCTCATATGTCATCTAGTCTAATTTCTTTGTTTTACTACAAAAAAGAAACCAAGAGAAATCGACAACTCTATGAATAATTACTAACTTATGTCTACTTTCCCAACTATATATGTGTGTGTGTACACATGAATGTATATTGTGTATATGATCTATATACACACAGAGAATATCCTTTAGGAAAGTAGAAGGGAACAAAAAACTTCTTCAAATTATATTCTATAGCAGATCACATCTTTACAATGATGTAACTGACCAAAATTTATAGAGAATTAAAGGTCCCATTTTGCTTATTGTTTGACAATGATAAGAAAAAAAAAGCATTTGATTTAGTAAAGCAAAATACTGCCTCAAAGGTTCTTATCTAATAAAGTACTTCTCAAATATATATCAAAATTATATGACACTTTAAAAGATGCAAGAGATATCTCTCTCCTAATTAATTTTTAAAACCTCATTTTCTATAATTTTTTCTAAAAATATAGTTAGGAATAATTTGGTTGTATCAGGACAAAAAAGTAAAGTATAGAAGAGGGAAAGGTGCAAAGAACTCCATCATTCTAGATCCTATATTCCCAGTATAGAACTAGTTTACAATATCCTTTTTCAAAAGAAATGTTATGTCCACCTTTTAACTGGATGCCTTTTCCCTAGCACTGTTCTAGCAAAAGACAGAAAGTAAAAGTCCACAGTTGGAGCAGACATTTTTGGCTTTAGTAACAATATCAAGTCCATGATTTTCTTGTTTAGGATCAGCACCATATGGCATTTGGCCCTATACCACTATTTCAGGTCACTTGGCTCAGAATCTTAGTTGATTCTGCTCTGTCATTGACACCTTATATTTAACAAATCACTAAGTCCTTCACAAAATCCCCAGAATTGGCTCTCCTCCTCTCTATCCCTACAGTCACTACCTCAGTTGAGGCTCTTATCACTATATGCTTCACTTATAGCAATATCCTCCTAAATGGTCTTTTTATTCCTATTCATCCTTTAGACTGACCATCCCTTTAAAAAAAATCAGCAAATCATTTTCCATGTTCAAATGCTTACAATGATTCCTCATTTACTAATGGATCAAATTCAAGTTCCTCAGTTTGTCATTCAAAGCCTTCTACCAACTAGCCTTTCATATTACTTGACAATGCAAACCGTCCATTTTATTCAAGATGGTTTCATTACTCTCTCCACGTACATGTTCATTCCACTTTGCTCAATCTATTCTTATCTAAAATGACTTCTTTCCGTTTCTGATCAAGCAAATCCTACAGTTCAGGTTCCAACCTCCTTACATAAGCCACTCTAACTACTTTTGCCTATACTGATTTCTCCATTCTTTACAGGTAAAATCCTATAGAACTTGCATTCTGTGCCATACAATAGAATATCTGATTATTAAGAATCGCATACTTTTCAGTATTTGTTCCCTATATGAAAAGCTGGTCTCTTTGACTAGATTAAGATTCTCAAGGGCACTGATGAGGTCTACTCCTTTGTATCTCCCATGACACCACTCCCTGCATAAAACATCTACACTTAATAACATTACAAAATTCACCAATCTCAGGATTAGATGGGACTTCAGATTTCAACTAATCATGATTTCCCTTGACTATATTTCAAGCTTTCATTTGAAGACATCTAGAGAGGAGGAACTCAATAGCACCTAAATCATTTCATTCTGTTTTTCAACAATTGTAATGGTCAAGACACTTTTCTTAGGTCAACTTTCCACTCTGTGACTTCTCTGTGTGAGTCATAGTGCAGCTCTCTTAGTCAAGCAGAATAAGATCATTTCATATCACAACTATCATGATACTCCCTCCTCCACTCTGAGATGTCTCTTCTCCAGGCTAAATAGTCCTACTTCTTTTAACTGGATCCTCATATGGCGTGGTCTTATATCCCTTCACCATCATGCTAACCCTTTCTTGGACACTCTACTGTTTGTCAATATTTTTCCTAATTAGAAGACCAGAATTCTAAAGGTTACCACCTATTTGACTTTGGGCATGTCAATTAGCCTCCCTGAGTCTAGGTTTCCTCTCCTGAGAAATAAAGCCTTTAGACTACCTGGCCTAAGAGGTCCCTTTGAGCACTAGGATTCTGCAGTCTTATAGTATGAGGAATCCAGAATCAGGCTGTAATCCAGGGCACTAAGTACAAGATCCATTCTAAATATGACCCTATTCAAATAGCTTAAGATTTCATACTCTTTTTTAGTTGTGGAGTCATACTATCGATTCATACACAGTTTCCATAGGCTTTAGAAATGGCTTTCCATTAGATGTTGAAAGTATCACTATCCCCATTTTACCAATGAGAAAACTAAAACACAGAGACTGTAACTTGAACAAGTCACATAACTAAAAAGTGAAATAACTCAAACCTAGGTCTCCTGATTTTATATCCCTATGATCTTTCTGGCACATCACATTGCGATCTTAAACTAAATAGGGCCAAGTTAACTTTTTTTCCTTAATCACTGTTTTCACTATTATTATATGACATTCTTAACTCTTTGATAATTGGAACATGGAGGTGGGGGAGGGGGATATATTCTTCTAGTCTAACATACATACAAATACATACATACATATGTGTATATCTGTGTGTTCTGTAGCCTAGAATTACCTTCTGAAATTGGGGAGGGGAAGTAGGCAGGAGAACAGGAGTGGGAAGACTTTTTAAAATTTCTTTTCCAATCCATCTTGAGCACCCCAGCTTTTTATGTCACTCCTGTATTTTCAAAAACCTTCAATGACTCCCCTTTCCATCAAAACCAAACTCAAACTCCCCATCCTGACATCAGCTCTGCTTTATGTCCTAATGCTACCCAATGTGAAGCCTCTAAATATTTCTTAATAGTATCCTCACTCTCTCCTTACCACACCATACCAGTCTCCATGCATATGCTATAACCACTATACAAAATGCTTTCTCTGCCTCTCTAGTCAAATTTTATTGATCCTCCTTCAAAGCAGAGGTTCTTGAGATTTTTTGTGCACATTTTGTATACTCCTTTGACAGTCTGTTAAAGTTGAAGGACAATTTTTCAGAATAATGTTTTTGAATGTAAAAATTCAAATACATAAGATTGCAAAAGAAACTAATTTTCTTGAAATACAGTTATCAAAATATTTTTCTAAATAAGTTCATGGACCCCAAAATTAAGAATCCTTACATTAAAATTAAGGTGAAGACTTGAGTCCTATATGAAGACTCCTCTGACCATTTCAGTCCACATCGATAAGTGAGCAGCACTTATTATTTCACTCATTTAGAGAACAAATCATTTTAGATTTTCCCAACTATGGTACCCTATGCAGTGAAAAGAGTCTCACTGAAAATGTACATGTTATATTCAGAATCCTTTGCCCAGTAGATATACATGGTCCATACTTTCCATGTGCTGCTGTTTGTAGTGAATGTTTCTCTTGGCAGCATTGACTTTTTCCTTCATGATCACTCTCCTTAAGAGTCATCAGGTCTCTGACTTAGGATATGCTGTTGTGGTCTGTCAATGGCTGGATTTTTCAGTGGCTTTTTTTTTTCCTCCCCCTCAGTATTCCATAGGTATGCCATACTGCCTCAAGAAAAGTTTCTGTTCCATTCTACACTCTTGTAGTGCCCCCCTCTTGCTCCAACTCACTGAACAGCAGCTGCTTTAATCTCCCACTGTCATCAATCCTCTTCACACAGAAGGCATCCCTCCTACAACTGCTCAACTGGCTGCATTCCAAGATCGTGGAGTTTCTCTGCTCTTAGCATTTAGTGTTAAGTAGGGCTCACTAGTGATGCTGATGAAACTTGTTTAAGACACTGAATGTGACGTCTTTGTCAAGTTCAAGTCTTCCAGTCAGATAGAAGGCTGGTTGCCAGCTGTAGCACCTAATTACCTGCTCTGCATACAGTAGGTGCACAATAATTACCAGTTAACTAGCCAACTTTGATCTGGGTTTGGTGTTTCATGCCATGTTCTGTTGGCAAGCCTTATAAAAAAAATTGTTTGCACAGTAATTCTGCTTTCATGGGATCACTGCTTATGAACCACTATGGTGCTGTTCTCAGTACCAATAAGATTCAGTAAATGCATTTTAAGCCAACAGTATGTTGCCCAGCTAGTAATGTCTGAAGGTTGATATTAGTTCTGCGCTATGAATGTGAACTTGTGAGATTGATGAATTTGTTCATAACCTCAGGTGGTTTTTTTCCCCAGGGTTGCCATGAGTCCAGGACACTATAATAAGCATATCAAAATGGCCAATTAACAAGTATTTAAGTATCTATGTGATGCTAGGCACTAGGGATATGCAGACAAAAGCAAACCAATACCTGTCAGTAAATAAGTATTTATTAAGTGCCTACTATGCACCAGCCATTGTGCTAAGTGCTAGGGACTCAGAGAAAAGTGAACAATTGTGTCTACCCCCTAGGAGCTGACAATTCAATGCCTACTCTCGGGGAGCTTATATTCTACAGGAGACATATATACATATAAGTATATGCAAACTACATTTTTAAAATAGGGTAATTTGAGGGATGGTATTAGCAAGGGAGGAGGGTAAGAAAGGTCTAATCTAGGAGGTGGTATTTAAGTTGAGCTTTGAGGTCAATTTGTGGTTGTACAGTTGTTTCAGAGGTGTCTGACTCTTCCTGACCCCATTTTGGAGGTTTTCTTGGCAAAGACACCGGAGTGGTTCACCTTTTCCATTTCCAACTCATTTTGTAGATGAGCTACTGAGGCAAACAGGGTTCAGTGACTTTCCCAGTTCACACAGATAGTAAGATTCTGATGCCAAATCTGAACTTAAGTCTTCCTGACTTAAGATGCAGCACTCTATCTACTATACCAACATGGGTTTGCAGGGCTCAAGGACCTCTTACCATTTTGTGCTTCTACAGAATAACTAAAAGCCAGGAATAAAATGGCAATCAAAAGCAACCTTTATTAAGCACCTACTGCATGCCCCAGTGGAGTGAAAAGGATGGAAGAGATAGATACATAGATAGATAGTGTAACGATACTGGGATTTGAAGATCTTCCACGCCCCTTGAGCTTGCTGATGTAGCAGGAAGGGGTGGAGCAAGAGAACGCCGGAACCAAGCTAGTCGCTGTGCGGTGCTGACTGGAAGCGGCGGCAGAGGCAG
>CM053584.1:96643579-96720299 GCA_028627135.1 Pseudochirops cupreus
TTGGTCCCCTTGATGAAAGGCCTTATCATTATAAAGGGGCAAACAACGATCACACTAAAAGAAAAAAAAATGGGAAAAATGTTTCTAGGGAGCTTATTTTACAGATTCTAAGATTATCCATTTAAGATATTAGCATCTTTTGCATATTAGCAGTAATATCAGAAAATCAAACTCTAAGGACTGCATAGATTTAAATTTATGCTATGGAGACAATGTATTCATTTTCCTTTGGATTATGTGTTTAATTAGGCATTGTTTAAGTTCTGTCATATAAATAAGGAAACAAGTTAAAAATAAAGATAACAACTGAAATCATGTAACACTCACATTATTTACTAAAATAAATATATTTCAACTAAAAATACACTCATTTATTCAACAAGCATTTAAACCCTACTTTGTGCAAGGCACTACTATGCTAGGCTGTTAGGATATAACAACAAAAATGAATAGGCCTGACCTCAAAAAGAATATATACTAATGGTAGAGACTAAATCAAAATCTCTACTTCCAAAGTACAATGTTTCAGAAAAATGAAGCAATTCTATATGATAGTGGACTTTTTGTAACAGCAATGCGATATGTATCTACATACATGCCCAAATTTAATGGGTTGGTTGGTTTAAAAGCTAAATAATCTAAAAACTTAAAATTTTGTCCAGAATCAAAATTGACATAATTTGACTAAGACTCTTTGATATGCTATGTTTAATTCAGGGAGATACTAAAAGAACTATTTAAACTCAATGAAATGCCCCAAAATCATCATTTACACCATTCCTGGTATTAAAGCATTATAACCACCCAAAATGTCTATACGACTCTTAAAAATTTGATCATGTACCCATGGAATTGGAAATCAGACTCAGGAAATGTAAAGGTTGGAATAAAGTCTAAAAGACTGTAAGCTTCCTCCCCTCCATAATAGAAATCCTTTGCTAAGGGGATGAGAGGAGATAGATATTAAATTTATTTCATGAAAGTCAAACCTAAAGTTGGAGTAAAAATATTTTCCCATAATGAGTTATTTTTCTATAGGTGGTATTTTATGGTTTGGAGCTATTGATAATTTTTTTTCCACAGCTTCAATGAAAAAAACTGTTAACAAAGTCACAATTTTGGCATTTTAATGGGAATTTTGCCCACTATACTTCATAATAGTAACATACTGTACTTTAAAGTTTACAAAGTGCTTTTCATATGTAGTCAGTCAATAAATATTTATTATGTACTTATGTGCAAGGTCACAGGTTAAACACTGACTTATGAAGAAAAGCAAGACAGTCTCTACTCTCAAAGCGTTTACAATCTAATGAGGAAGACAACATGCAAACAAGGACATACGAACAAGTTATAGACAGCATAAACTGGAGATAATAAATGGAAAGAAGGTGCCAAAATTAAGGGGGAGTGGGTAAGACTTCCCGTAGAAGGTGGGATTGTAGCTGGGATTTCAAGGAACCAGGAAGCAGAGATAAAGGAGATTATTTCTGGTATGGGGGGCACCTGGTCAAAATGTGGAGAGGTGAGAAATGAAGTTTTCTGTATAAGGAAGAGCAAGGAGGCCATTGCCATTGTATTGCAGCACACATGGAGAATCATAAGGAGACTGAAAAGTTAGGAGGGGAACAGATGATGAAGGACATTTAATGCCAAACAGAGGGTTTAATATTTTATCCTGAAGGTGATAAGGAGTCCATTGAATTTACTGAGTAGGGGAGTGACATGATTAGCCTTGAACTTTAGGAAAATTGCTTTGGCAGCCTGGATGGACTTGAGTGGAGAGAGACTTGTGGCAAACAGACCACTCGGTAGACTACTTCAGTGTTCCAGCATGTGGTGATGACTACCTATAATACCAAGAGGGTAGCAGTGTCAGAGGACAGAAAAGGATATTCTTGAGAGATGCTAAGGAAGTTAAATCAACAGATATTAGAGATAGATTAGATTGGGGCAGGGGGAGTGTCAAGAGAGAATGAGGAGTTGAGACACAGCACCTTACACATACATTTTCTCTGTTGAGTTTCACAATTACCCTGTTCTAAAAGTATCATTGCTCCCATTTTGTAGATTAGGAAAGTAAAAGTCAGATAAGTGACTTGCTCAAAGTCTCAGAATTAGGAAACAGAAGAATGAGAATTTGATCATAAGATCTCATCACTTCAGGTCCAGCATTCTTTCCACAATGCATTGCCTCTGCATTGCTTTTCCTATGCAAAAAAAATCTAAATAATTTTTAAAAGAGTTAAAATAAAATAACTTCATTTTTGAAGTCTTTTTTTTTATTTAAATTAAGTTTATCTATAAGTGGTTCAGTTGTGAGAGGGCTAGACCAGGAGTCAGGAAGACCTGAATTGAAATTCAGCCTCAGACATTTACTAGCTGTGTGACATCGGTCAATTTACCTCTCTGTGTGCTTCAGTTTCTCTAACTGTAAATGAGAATAATAACAGCACCTAGTCCTAAGGTTATTATGAACATCAAAAGCATTCAGCCAAGTGCCTGGAGCATAAGTAAGCTTTTAATAAGTGTATGTGTCCTTTCTTCCTTCCCATTCAATTGCAGAAAAAAACAACCTGCCTTTTTTTTAATATAGTTGGCTATGTTACTGATAATTATTTCCAAAAAGAAATAAAGAGGAAGCAACTGTAAACAGGCATCATAAAAATTTGCTAAAAATCTTCTCCCATACTGTGAATTATCCTTGCTTTTCTGACTGCCCTGTTCACTGTCACTTCCTGCCTAGGAGGAATGAGACTAGGTAGAGCCATGCTGGGGCAATGACACCTGAAGCAGACTAACCCACTATCATTTTCCTAACCCCTGTATCAGTTATGCCCCAGGGTCATGGATTTCAGTCACTGACTCAGAAGGCAAAGCAATCTCATTGGCAGCCCAAAGCGGGCAGTATCCATCATGGAACCCTCCTGGTCTTCACAAAGGGTTATGATCCACTGGGGGCATTCTCTGTGATGAAGCCAAATAGAACAACAACAAAAAAAAAGCAAAACTGAGGCATTAGCTTTCATGGAGACATGAGGAAATAGCAGCAAACATAGCTAACTCTTCAATTCATTCCTTTTTGTTCCCCTCATCCCACTGTCAAGCCTTGGCCAAGTGAGGAATGTGATTGGGAGAAAATGCCTCAAGTCTTTTTCATTTCCTTCATAATTATTCTTCATAATTGAAGACACTGCTCCCCTGACAGTATTACTTTTATTCTTTGAGTTGTTGCTTTTTTGAATAGAAGATGATGTAGGTGATGGATGTGCAACCTATGGGCCCTGTCAGAGTGATTACATATGTAGTTTGTCTTCTGGAAAGCAACTACACACAGTGCTCGTGGAAGCTCTCACTGTTGTTGAATTTTTGGCTTTGACTATAGAAACTGATGGGGTAAATCGTGCAGTTGCAAAATCTTTTGAATTTGATAGTGTCTATTGAAGACACATTTTTCTCCTCAAGAGTCTGAATCTTGACCTAAAAATTTAAAAAAAAGCTGAATTGGCAAAATGAAAATAGATCTGCATGTCCATCATCATCTCCACTTAATAAGTACATGGCATTGGCAATGCACTCTAGTCAATGCTACCAAAATGCAGTCCCTGCTTTCTAAAAGCCTATAATTAAAGAACATTTTACCACTACAGTAGAGTGATGGTTCTAGATACAAATAACTTGCTTCTATCCAAAAATACCCAATTTTTTTTTTAGCAATCATAATACAAATACTCATTCTTTCTTATATCCTTTCCAGAGAGGAATCATGGTGAAATACAATTAACTAAAGCAGACACAAGGAAAAGACCCAAAAAGATGCTTTATTTGCATTTGAATTTTCACTGAAAGACATAATAGTGTCCCATCATGTCTGGATCTACACCAACTGGATGCTAAATGGTAGCAATTGATCTGGATTCAAGTCATTTTAATCTAGTAGGCATTTATTAAGGTCCTATTGCTAAATACTACACTAGGCAATATGGATATATGTGCAAAAATGAAAAAAAAATTCTTCCCACAAAAAAAAAACTCATTTGACCAGGCATTCAGTCATATCTGACTCTACATGACCTCATAGACTCTATACATACGGTTTTCTTGACATAGAGACTAAAGTGGTTTGCCTTTTCCTTCTCCAGTGTATTCCCATTTTACAGATGAGAAGTTGACTTGCCCAGGGTCACACAACTAGTAAGTGTCTGAGGTCATATTTGAATTCAGATCTTCCTGACTCTAGGTCTGGTGCTCAACAGACTGCAGCACCTGGCAGGCCCTACTGACAGCTTAATATTATGTAAAGAATTCAAAATGATTTTTTTTTGTATGCCACGTAAGCTGGTCACATGCAAGAACTCATAAAAAGAGGATGAATGAAGAGGTGATTATTTTTTTTTACAAAGTGAATTTGGATATAGGTCCCACTTCTTCACTGATAAATCCTGTTGTCTAATCAATGTGCTCTTCACTGGTACAGATCCCAACCCATCTACACCTCCTCATCCTGTATAATTATTATCCGAGCTCTTCCACAAATCTTTCCTATAGGTTCTAGCCAACATATTGGAGACTTTCCCCAAGTCTCTTAATTTTTGAAAATTATGGACCTAGATGAATCTTAAGTTTCTTTTTTTTTCCAAAGCTGATAAAAAAAACAATTGCCATAATACAGCCAAATTACCATATTCCTTGTCTTTTGTTCTCAAAGACAACCCCGCTATTGGCACATGAATAATAGCTAGCATTTGTAAAGGGCTTTAAAGTTTTCAAATCATTTTACATGTTATATCTCATTTAATTCTCACAACTACTTTATGAGGTAAGTGCTATTATCCTAATTTTCAGATGAGAAAAGTTGGATTTGCCAAGGATCACACAACCAGTAAGTATCCAAGGCAAGGTTTGAACTCGTTTCTCCTTGACTTCAAGCTCAATGTTCTATCCACAGTGCCAGACTGAGGAGAGACCATCAGTCTTGTTTATACCATTACCACATGCAGATCTGCCCTTTGATTTGCAAAATGACTTTTAAATCAAGTTATCCATCACTTAATCAATTACAGTGAGAAGCTGAAATACAAGAAATACCATGGGTGAGAAATACTGTAAAATTCCTACAACTTTTCTCAATTTTCTGAGGCCAGATGTCTAAATATACACATCTTTTCTACTGACAACTTGAAATTTATTTAAAATCTTATACTTTATGCAGCCCCTGAACCAGATGGCTTTCTACATAATGTTTTCTACAATCTCTAGTTGATCATTTGTCAGTTTCAATTAGGCTTTAGTTTCTTCTGTACCAACTGGATTCCCCCTGATATGTCCCTGGATGTTCAAATTACAAGACTCTACAATGGCTATGATATCAAGGTTGAGGACCTTTATCATTGATTCATTTAACTTCTATCAACTTGATGGCTTCTCAAAGATGACTAATCAACTTCACTAAGAGTTTCAGCCAAATACTTTGACATGCTCAGGTAGGAAAATCATTGAATAATCACTGAATCTTGAGGACACTGATAAAATTGATTTTATTGCATTAAACTCTAATAATACACAATGGCACTTCAGTCTTCCAGATCATTAAGCTAGAATACATTCCTTTTGTCACTGTTAGGCTTGCAAAATATCTTCAAAGTTAAACTACCAGAGGAAAAAAATTATTAGTACTGCCCCTATCCAGCCTATTTTTGTTCTTTTATATACAAATACAACACGGGAAATGTAGAGAAAATCATATGGAGAAAAAAATGTGTATCACATAATTATAGTAACACTCCATTTATCTATGGGTGCCATTCAGGAACTTAAACTCTGAAAGGCGACAGAGAACAGAGAAGGAAGCAAAATGGGCCTCTGAGCAGCCCAAACAGAAGTCACAAAGTCACTAAAACTCATGCATTTTACTTACAGGAGAGCCCCCAGGCTTTCCTCCTCATAATCTCTGGTTTTCCAACCCACCATAGAATGAAATCAGCAAAACAGAAGGTGGGGGGAAATGCTGGTAGAGTTAAGCACACTGACAGCAGAAAGAAGTGATAACTTGACAGCAAGAAGACAGAAAAACCTATGAAAAGGAGACATTGTAACTCAAAAAAGAATATTAGCCTGGAGCTATTGAGTAGAGTCCTTATCCAACTCAACTCTGAGCATCCCTACACTATGGCATAGTACAATAGATGATATATATAATGACCCTACATCTTCAAGAAAAGGCGAAATTATGTTCAATATACTCTCTTTAAGAAGGCAGGGAAGTGAGTAATAACATTTTCAAAAGACTTCTATTAAAAGCAGTTTATATGTTTTAAAGCTTTTACCCTTATAGAATGTGGTTCAGTTATCATGAAAGTCTGCTCATAGATAATAGTTCAGTCTCCAACCAGTTCAGATAAATGGGATGTTACTATATTTAGGGTGGGGGAGGAGGGAGAGAGCTGGTCAAAAAGGCCAGGTAGACTTTATGTTCTGAATCCCCATAAATTCAGGGGACAATTTATTTTATTTTGTCTATATCTATGATCTTATCAAGATTCTAGAAATTCCCCTTCCAGTAATACAGGTAAACAACTCCAGTCCACCTATTACACAGTCCTAGAGAGTTTCCTGGGGACACTGAGAGACTGAGTGAATTGTCCCCAGCCACAGAGCGAGTACGCGACAGATAGGGAGTTTGAATTCAGATCTCTTTAGCTCCAAGGCCAGCCCTCTGTCTGGTATGCCATTCATTTATTTATAAAGTTTTCTTAATAGAAGACATTTATGTTGACATCCATTTTAAACTGGGCACATATCCACTGATAATCAAGATGAGGAAGCCAATCCTCTTCTTTCTATCTGGAGGGCACAAGCTACAATCCTGGACTCCAGGATTCTCTTGGGCCCACTGGCCACTGGAGGTTGTCTGTCCCTACAGCTCTACCCCACTAGCAAGTGTATATGGGTTTCCCAGGCACACAAAGTAAAAAAAAAAAAGACTTTGAGTTGGGGAGCAGACTCTTAGAATTACCAGAGCACTCCATAGCCACTCTTATTTTTCTCTAAACAGAGCTACAAACCAGGATGAACAGCTCTAACGATAGAAGAAGGCCGCAGCTATGCGAAAAGAGGATTCATGGAGAAGGGGAAATAGACACTCCTTCCCATGCAATTCCCCAAGCTAAATAAAAAGGCCAGGATCAAGCAAATAGCTCCCTCCCCTCCTTTGTACCAAGAAAGAAGAGATTCAGCCTAAGCGAGAAGGAAATAAACTGCTCAGTTTTTGGAGGTCAGTAGGGCACCACTTACTGAATTGAAAGAGGTAATTTATTAGGCTGTTCTCAAATGGCCTAATAGAATTAGAGAGCCTCCTAAAGTCTGCAAATTGCTCCCTTCTCATCAGTCCGATCAGGCCTACTATGTTAGAAATTTTTAGAGCCTAAATCTCTTTAATAACAATAATTTGTTCTCATGCTCTATTCACTGCTTCTTTTTACCTTTGTACCTAGCAACTCCATTGTAATTCGAGTGACTCAGTTCCAGTTTAATTTCTTTTGTCTGGCTATGGCAATCATCTTAATAGAGATAAAACTTCTGAGTATTCATATATCTTTCGATACAGTCAAACTGTGTCCGGGTGAATCCACCCCAATTCTTCCTTCAGTTACAAAGAAAATATTGATGAACCTCTGGCTAGTGATAACCAATGATCAATGAATTTCAAAGCTTGAAAGGGAAGTGTAGATTTAAAAAAAAAAAAAGGTCCCCTCTGCACAAAGAGACTGAACTCAATGCCCAGTACGCTTTTTTAGCCCATGCCAAGTTACAGGGTTCCACCTTAATGTAACTAGGATTTAACTGAATAGTAACATCAAAGGTTTAATGGTAAATGCAGGGCCATTTGCACCTATGGATTACTATGTAATTACAATTAGCAGATCCAAAAGCAATTACCATGCATTGCCATTCAGAAGACAGAAATAATCATGTATTTATCCTTCAATGACGTCCTCCTTACTCAGTAATTATCCTTCCACCGGTTGGGAATTCTCATGTAATTAAAGAGTCCACAGATTGAGTGTAGTTACATGCTATTTGTGCGCTGAAATTTAAAGCCTGGCTTAAATGGTTTCTAATACTCTTTGGCAGATCAGAAGCAGCGGCATTATGATGATTCTCCACCCTGAGCAGGCCCAACTTCCCTGACACATCAGTTTTTAATGTGTGACTACTACTCTTGGCCTAGTTCAGGTTCTCAAAAACCAAGACTAGGTCTCTCTTGGCAAAATGAAATGGATAGTAGAGTAATCATTCCTTAAACTCTGTATTTCTGGTAAGTGAAAAAACAACGAATCATCTTGTCAACAATAGGAGACTTTTGCCTAAATTATTTCAATAAAGCACTTCAAGTCTTCACATGCCATCAGCAAGCCACCATTAATGTTATCCATTACAAACTGTCAACATGGCAGTCAACAACATCAAGGTATATACCCATCAGTGGGTGAAAATTTAATATCAATTTTCCACTTATTGATCAAGACTTGAAAAGGCAGGGCCATTCCGTGGATAACTAGACAAAAAGGTCATAGGGTAGGGAAAAGGTAGGTACCTCCCCAGCATCAGTAGCATTTGGACTATGATTGGAAGATGATTGTAAAAGAACTATAGGTTATTAGAAATGGAGGGAGGCTTAGCAATCATGTCATTCAACCTCTCAGGCAATTTAGAAATTTCCTTTACAACATAATATTGTAGGATTTAGAGCTAGAAGGGACCAAGGAAGTCATCTCATCCAACTCTTTCATTTTATAGATAAGGATAATGAAGAATAAGGTAAGTGGTTTATTTGCCAAAGGCCACCCAGGTAGCAAGTAACAGAAAATATCTCCACAACAGGGTCATTCGAGTCTCGGATAGTTTCAGTTGTTGGGATTTTTTTCCTTATGACAAAATCAAATCTTCTTCACATCAAAACCAATTATTACTGATTTTCTTATCTGAAGCTAAGTAGGATCCCTCTAATTGTCGCACATAGAGCCATACTTCATCAGACCTTAGGGTATACCTACAATTGACCAATTCCCACTCTATGCTTGGGTTTACTCTGAGGCAAGAAGACACCCAGGTTGGTTCTTCTCCAACCAGGTAAAAAGGCAATGTCAGCAGGCACGGAGAATATTTGCCTCTCAACAAATCTAAAGCTGGGAGAATGTGGAAATCAGGAATGAAACAAACCTCTGAAGTATGGACCAGAAGTTTTGTTTCTAGAATAGCTGAACATTGAACCTCTAATTCATCACATCAGCTGCTTTAATAGGGAAACATAATTGTTCACCTAGTGGTTCATTTCTCTCTTATTTAGAAACAGCAGTTGCAAGTGTTGGACATAAACTAAAGGCCGATGATAACTGGGCACCATGAATTGGAAGCAAAAGAGGAGAGTGTCCAGGGAATGCCAAGATAAAAGAAAGGAAGACATCAACTGTGGTAGTATTTGACCTGCAGGTGGCCCTGTGTGGGGACCACTACATTCCCAGATGAATTCCCATTCATCATTCACATAGTCACCCTGTTTTAGGCCCTAATCACCTTTCACCTAAACTACTGCAATAGTTTCTAATTGTATTCTCACTGTATCCACCCTCTCCTCTCCTCAATCTATTCTCCAGCCAGTTGCCAGAATGACATTTCTAAAGCAAAAGTCTAGCAATGTTACTCCTCTACTCAAATAGTCTCAGTGGTTTCCTATAAGCTCGAGCATAAAATACAAAAACAATCCACTTGACATTAAAAACTTTTTATGATCTAGCCCAAGCCTGCCTTTAAAGATTAACTTCATATTATTTCCTCCTCCTACAGTCTGTGTTGGCAATTAGGTGGCACAGTGGATAATATGCCCGGTCTGGAGTTAGGAAGACTCACTCATCTTCCTGAGTTCATATCTGATCTCAGACACTTACTAACTGTGTGACCCTAGGCAAGCCACTTTTCTCTGTTTGCCTCAGTTTCCTCATCTGTAAAATGAGCTGGAGAAGGAAATGGCAAACTGCTTCAGTATCTGGAGGGGGTTACAAAGAGTCAAATGACTGAACAACCAAAAATACAATCTATATGCCAGTCAAAATGGAATTAGTAGCCTCCACACACAACAGCCCATCTCCTGCCTTTGCATAAAAGGAATAAGCATTTAGTCACCTACTATGTGCCCAGCATTGTTCTAAAGCTCCTTTACAAATATTACCTCATTTGATCCTCACAGCAACCTTGGGGAGGTAGGTCCTATTATTATCTCTATTTTAGAGGTGAAGAAACTATGGTAAGTGACTTATCCAGGGTGAAAGTATCTGAGGCTGAATTTGAATTCAAGTCTTCCTAACTCCACACCCACTGCTCTGTCCATTGCGCTACCAACTACCTCTAGTCTAGAGTCTCTCCTATATCTGAAATTCTTTCTCTCTCCTCACTTCTGCTTCTTAGAATTCCTATCTCCATTCTATAAGTGTCTGTTTAGTACTCCTATGGACAAATCACTGATTCGGGAAAACAAAAATGAAAAAACAGTCTCAGTATTCAATCAAGGATCTCATTCAACCCATTCAGGACAGAAAAATAGAAACTGACTTTTAAAACCAACAAATATCATATCAAGAGTACAAGGAAAAAACTAAGAGATACATTTGAAATGTCTGGTTCTTAATTTCTCTTATTTCATTTTGATTCAAGCTGTCCCTTTTAGGGCAGAGTGACCAAAGCTTTGTCTCAGGAAGCCCAAATGTAGAGCATGTATATACAGTCTTTGAATGGGTAAAAACAGAGCTTAGCATTCTTAGCAAGAAAGAATTAACCAAAATAGAAAAAAGCTCCAAGAAAAAGCTCCAATTTCCCCCATTTTCTCCCCTGTCTTTGGCTACCCCAATGGTTTTTCTTGGTCCTGAGGTTTCTGCCACTGTGTGGCTGAGTGAACAGAGAGCACCGGAATTGGAGTCAGGAAGACCTGAGTTCAAAACTATTCAAACACTGTGTGATCCTAGGCAAGTCACTTAACATCTGTCTGCCTCAGTTTTCTCATCTGTAAAATGGTGGTAAGAGTAGCACCTACTTCAAGAGTTATCAATGAGATTTCGTTTGTGAAGTGTTATACAAACTTTAAAATGCTATCCAAACGCTAGTTGTTACTATTATTAGTAACTTGTTACTATTACCAGTTGTTTTATTCTTACCTTCCTTATGTCCCAAGGGCTGAGGTCTCTCATCTTACTCCTCAACTAAATTTTTCTCAAAAAGTTGACTTGAGGAAACCTTTGTGTATTCTGTGGTACTTTCCCTTTTGCTAGAATAACAAATTATGATTTTATAGGTAAAGAGGGTAAAGTATGCTATTGGGGAAGACTTGTAAGCAAAATATTAAGGACTCTTTTTAGACTTCCACTACTGGCTAGCCTCATTTATTTTCACTAGATTCTGCTTTTCATTAAAATAATTGGAGTTTGTCATTGAATAATCATTTGCATCTTATGAGTCATTCTATACTTCTAAGTAACAATACCAGAATTCAGAGCGTGTTACAATGCATATAACAGAAGCTCAGTAAAGATGAGCCAAATGTACAAAACTAAGCAACGATCACCTTTCATAATTCTATGAAAATGTATGTATTTGTTAATGTTTCTTCCAAGCTTTAGTAACTCAACCATTTTGTCTCAAGCTGTAACATATGCCAATATACCTTGAAGATTATATGTTCCTAAAAGGTCTTCTGTGAATTCAATTTTTACAAATCAAATTACATTTTAGATTCACTAAAGTTGCTTGCTTAAAAAAATCCTATCGATAGTACATTTTTAAGTACATAATTACTCTCTAATTTATCTTTCCTTTAAACCCAGATTTTCATCTATTGGAAACGATCCCCTCTGGGCTCTCATAACTCTTTATTTGTATCTCTCCTATACATTTATGTTCCAGTTTGAATTGTGGCTAATTGTGTTATCTTCCCCACTAGACTATAAACTTGTTTTGGGAAAGGAATCTTGTCTTAATATTTGTGTTTTCCTCATATTCCTATCTTAAACTACACATAATATGCTTAATTTACTTTACTCCCTTTCCTAAACATCATGCTTGCTTTTCTAAGTATCCACTTGTACAGGGTTGAGGAACCCGCAGGTTCAAGAGGACATGTGGCCCTTGAGGTCTTCAAGTACAGCCCTTTGACTGAATCCAAACTTCACAGAACAAATCCTCTTAATAAAGGAATCTGTTCTGTAAAATTTGGACTCAGTCAAAAAGCCACACCCAAGGACCCAGAAGGCCACATATGGCTTTGAGGCTATAATCCCTATCCCTGCTCTTGTATTTGGATATTATGTGCTCTATTTTATGAATTTTCATTTAATATACTAGTGGAATTTTTGGTTGACTTCCCTTAAATCCTAACATCCTCTGTTATCATCTAAAAACATACAAACTGCTCAACTTTTACATTTTTCCCAAGTTTTCGCATAATAAAATATAGAGGTCCAGAGGAGCCTCTGATAGTTTAAATAATGAAGTCATTTTTATATGAAAGGAGCCCAGATTCATTAAAGATCGCTAGCCTCAAGGAGACAAAGGTATTACTTCTGGGATCAATGAATGAATAAATGAATGATAAACCATTTATTAAGCACTTATGTGCCAAACACTGTACTAAGCACTGTAGATAAAAATTGAAAAGCAAGACAGTCTCTGACTCTCAAAAGGTTCATGTTTTAGGGATCAGGTTAGACGACACAAGATAGAAGGTTCAGCTACAAAAGGAAAGACCCAGACATTCTAAGAGGTCAGCAGTATATCAATGACCACCATTCTCCCAGTGACCCTAGGTGTCATTCTCAACTCTTCCCTCTCTCTCGTCCCCACCCCTCACCCCCATTCAGTGGTCAAGTTTTGCTGTTTCCACTTTCCTAATATCTCTTGTAGATTCCCTCTGATACTGCTCCTAAATCTGGAGCAGATCCTCTTCACCTCACACTTGAATAATTGTTATGACCTGCTGGTTGCTCTACCTGCCTGAAATCTCTCTCCACTCGAATCCAACCTTCAATCAGCTGTCAAGTTCATCTTCCCAAAATGTAAGTCTGATCATATCCCTCTGTACTCAATCAACCTCCATGACTCCCTGTCACCTTCCTGATCAAATATAAAATCCTTTGATTGACTTTCAAAGCCATTCATACCTTGGCCCCGTCCCTAACTTTCCCATCTTCTCACACCTTGCTCCTCCTCACTTAGCAATCCAGTGACACTGAGATCCCTTGCTTTTCCTTGAACAAGATTTTCTATCTGCCCACTGAGTTGTTTCACAGTCTGTCCCCCACATCTGAACACTTGCTTCTCCCTTCTAGCTTCTTTGACTTCTTTCTAAGTCTCAGCTAAAGTCCCACCTTTTGCAAAAAGCCTTGTTCAGTCTTCCTTTATATTAGAGCCTTCCCTGAGATTACCCCTCACTTTATCCTGTATACATCTCATTAGTACATAGTTGTTTGCATGTTTTCTCCCCATTATATTATGAGCTCATTGAAGGCAGAGACTTTTTTCCCCCTTTCTTTGTATCCCCTGTACTCAGCACAGAACCTGGTACATAGTAAATCCTACCTGACTGACAGGGTTTCTTTGAGTGCATCAACAAGTTAGATGGCAGGGACAGGGATCTTGGAAAAACAGAGCAAATGGTAAGACCTGATGGTCCTCTAATGGTATGATAGTTAATTCATCCAAGAATTATAAGTATCCTTATCTGTTGCTGGAGATGGGGGAAGGGAGGTGAGAGTGAAATAAAGCCTAGAGGGACTGGCTCACCACCATTGGGAAGTAGAGAGTGGGCCTTAGAGTCCTAATGGAGTGGGGATTCTGGGCTTCCTCCTAAAGATGGTGGGAGGCTGGGTGGGGGGAAGAGGTCAAACCAGAAGTAGGAAAGCAAAAGAGACTAGCACCAGGAATATTGTGACAGAAAGACCCCCTAGTGAGGGCTATTCCCACCCAACTTGCTCTACTCACCATTTAAAATCTCTTCAAATCTGGCTTCTTCATATATTTCCAGTCTTCTCACATATCACTCTCCTCCATATAGTTTATAGTCCTGTCATACAGGCCAATTTGTTCTTCCTCGTTCACTATGCTCTCTAGCTATCCTCACTGTGCCCTTGTGTGGAATCCTCTTCACCTCTACCTTCCATACTGGAATCCCTACCTTTCCATCAGACTCAGCTCAAATGTCACTTTCTATAGGAGACCCACAGTCCCCCCAGCTGCTGCAGCCTATGTATCCTATGAAACTCAAAGGTTTCAGCCTATGTATCTTACATAGACACCTTTTTAGATATCTGTTGTCTTCCTTATTCAAATGCCCATATGCTCAGACCCAGGACCCTGGGAAGGTAGAGGATTTCAATCAGTTAGTAACTCTTCCATAATTTGTTTGGCAAAATATTGTCCCCTGCCATCAGACACTATATATTCTAGAAGCATTGGAATAAGATCTGTCCCCTGAAGTCAACATTCATTTGTCCACCTCTCTGTATTCATTCAATCTGCATCCTCTGCTTAGTAAGGTTCTCTCTCCTCATCTCTGGATCTCCAAAGCCCTATCTACTTATCTTCATTCAAGGCTCAGTCTGGGTGTCATTTCAGGTATACAGTGTTTAACATAGTGCCTGGAACAAAGTAGGAGCTTAATAAAATGCTTGTTGTTGACTTCTATGGAGACTCCACTAATTCCTAAGTTCAAAATCATGTGTTCTTGTTTTCTCTGTTTCTCATTCTGTGTTCAGGTCTCTCTGCATGGGACTGTCTCTGTCTCTCTCAGTGTTTATCTGTCTGTTTCTATCTGTAGTAGTCTGTCTCTGTGTGTATCTATCTGTGTGTGTGTGTGTGTGTGTGTGTGTGTGCACGCATGTGTCTGCCTATGGCAATCACAAAGTCTGTGATATTCTGTGTCAATCTGGCTCTCTCTGTCTGTCTCTGTCTCTATCTGTGTGTGTGTCTCTGGGTCTGCGTGTATCTTTTTCTCTGTGTCAGTTATCTATGGGTATCTATTTCAGGGTGTCTCTCTGCGTCCCTACATCTCTGTCTCCCTCCTCCTGCCCACTGAGATTACTTTATTTTTCCCTATGTACATATGTGTTCTAACCTTCCAATAGAATGCAAGCTCTTTGAGGTCAAGGACTTCCATTTTTGCTTTTATACCCCTACTTAGCATTATACCTTTTAAGTATTACGTGCTTAATCAATGTTTGTGGAATTAAATTGAACTGAGACTAAAAGTAGGGAATTTCTTTAATTTGCAAAGGTTTTCTTCTGCATTAAGAAAGCCAGGTTCACTAACTCCCATCTCATGATTATTCTCTGACTCAGTTCCTATATAAAATTAAAGTCATCAGTCTAGACAAAGGGTATTATAGACCTTGGGGAACTTCCAGATATTATAAAATCTCTTCCTTTAATCCCTTTAAAATGCATTAACATTGGATCGTGCAAAGAGTAGGAAAACCTGGTAAAGATACACTCGTAGCTCACCATTATTTCAGAGTTTAACATCACTCTATTGGAATTTAGATGACTTTGATAGCCTATAGCCTTATTTTGCAAAAGGAACTAATTTGAGTGCTTATCAAAGATGAATGATTTCATCGTGTAGCAGAAAGAGGATGAAGTTCTTAATCTTGACTCACACAGTGTGTACCCAATAGTCTAGCCATGATAGTAGCTACCTTGGGGCTAGTTTTATGGAAGTAAAACAAGATACAAAGACAAGTTTTCAATTAATTCATAGCTACAAAATATGTTTATTATTACAATTGAAAATAAAACATTTTTTAAAGTGTTAGTATTTTATGAAAATTAAGGGTAAGAGGTGTTAAAAGTTACTGTCTGAGAATCATAACCCAAGCTAGCCTCGTATTTTGGGGTCTATGAGGGAACATACTGAGAATGTGTTGGCACTGCTCAGATTATTGAATAGTAGGAAGGTTTATTGTATGAAATGTTTTAAGCTGGCTCTGCTACTTATAATACTAACAATAATGCATACTGAGAGTTTGATTGTAGTTAATTCATAAGAGCTGTGATTAATGTTATAAAAGGGTCACAAATCAGAGCCAGAGAATAAAAGAGAAACTATTCATGGATACTAATAAATTGCTCTGTGAAGGCTTGGCCACCGTTGCAGGTAATGATGTCACAAAATGATGAAAGAATCGTTAAGGAGCCAGCAAAGTGGCCCTGCTTGGCTAATGTATTGATCATTGCATCACACTTGGCCTGAAGCCTCTTAAAGGCAACAGAGATGGAAGGAAGGCAAGAAAGTGCAAGACTGCAGGTTCCACCTCACCTTCCCTTCTTTGAGGCCAAACGTTCAGAGAGGGAAACTAGCAATGAATACTTTTATAAATGGGGAGGAAGATTACTTTACAAAGGGCGATGTTGATTTATAAACAAAAGCTTCCTCTAAAATACAACGTATTTTTTTTTCTTTGAAGGCTTATTTTTTTGGTGTCTAAGTATAAGAAAAAAAGAAAAAAAATGGAAAGACGCAGCAAGATATAGAGAGACAGAGAGAAAATAATAATAATAGTTACCATATAGTGCTTACAATGCCCGGGGGACTGTGCTAAGTGCTTTACAATTATTACTTCATTTTATCTTGTAACAACTAAGGGAGGTAGTTGCCACCATTATACCCATTTTATAGATGAGGAAAGTGAGGCAAACAGAGCTTAAGTGACTTGCCCAGAGTCACCCATATAGTAAAGTATCTGAGGCCACATTTGAACTCAGGTCATCTTTACTCCCTATGTTCTAATCTTATTTTCTTACTTAACCTTACTCACTAAACGGGTGTTACCTCGGTCAAACCAAGACCTAGTAAAGACCCTTGCTCAAAAAGGCCAAGGTCTCCCACTGCTTCGAGGGCCATATCTAGTCATCCTGATTTGGTCCCAGATGGCTCTGGAAGAGAAAGTGAGGTCAGTGACCTTGCACAGCCCTCCACTCATTTAGATCCAGTTCACTTGCATGTCATGGCATCATCTCCCTGATGTCATGGTCCTCTTTGAGAATGAAGGACAAACAAGAACTACAATAAGTACTATAAAAAGTTGAATTTTGCTTTCAATTCCCTTCCTTACTAAATGGGCATAGCAGACCATGTAGGATTTTCTTGCCTAGTTCAGTAACCTGGGTCCAATAAATATCTCAGCTATTCCTTCAATTATTCTTACTTCTTTACTGTAGCCAAACCAAAAGAGGAAATATGTCAGAAACTCCTAAGATGATGCCTTATTAATGAGGGAATATTTGTCTCACATTTTCTGTAAAATGCAGACATGTTAAATGTAAAGTCTTCAAAATTGCAAAAGATAAAGAATGGGTCAATGTTCTTCATCCTGTGTATTATATTTTGTCCAATGTCTTAAATTAAAATAACATTACAAAAAACACTAACATTAAGGAAAGTCACCAAGAACCCAATCAGTAATGAGAATTTATTTGTGAGTGGAGACCAGTTTTGGTTTATCTTAGAACTGGGACTAGCTTTGGAAATTGTTTAGATTTGGGGACTGGAGGAAGGGAAATAGGCAGAGGTAAGAGAACTGGATGGAAAGAATGAAGGTTGATTTGAATTGTCTTGACTATACCCACAGTGATTTAATTCACTATTTTAGTTATTAGTCAAGGCACAGTCACTAGACCAGAACATCTGATAACTTTCTGAAAGTAAATAGGTTTCACTTTTAAGAAAAATACTCCCAGAATATGGATAACAACATATGTGTTCTGCTGAGTTCTACCTTTTTTTTTTCCTCCTTCATTCATTTTCACTTCCCCTGAAAACACTTTCCCTTATGAGCAGCAATTGCCAGGAACTGGCAGATTCTCAGGGCTTACGTTTTCGACTGTTTGCCAAATGGCTGTAATATAATTCACAAAAGCCCTGTTTATTGAGTAATATTATTAATGGTTAGCAGAATACTGTGAAATTGAAGACACTCTTTTTGGATGATTTCCAGGTCTTTAAAAAGAACCACTAGTTCCAAAAGGAAATGGATGGTTTATCTTAAAACTTATTATTTTAAAAAGGGAAATAACATGGAAACGTATTCTTGTCTCAGTCAAGTGTCCTTAACCATGGTAAGCCCCCAAATGCATAGTGTTAGGTGTGGGTCTATATGAACAACCAAAAGACAAACAAATAAGCGATGATCATTACTGAGGTCGTAGTTCACATTTTTTAATAGCAAATGAACCCAAGAAAGATCTATAATTCTTTTTGACCATGGAACTCTCTCCACCAACACATTGAGACCAAGCTATGATTCTATACATATATACTAGGAAACTGACTGGGGTATATAGAGGTTAAATTATTTGCTAAGTATAAATAAGGGTTGGAGGTGAGATCTGAACACAGGACTTCCTGCATCCAACTATCCTAGATCCTAGCACTCTAGCCCCCTCACCAGTCAGTCAATAAAGATTTATTAAATGCTTACTAAGTGTCAGGCATTGTATTAAGTGACAAGGATACAAACAAAGGAAGATAAATTATCTCTGACTTGAGTTTACATTCTACTAGGGAAGATGTTAAAAACTAAATAAATACAAGATATAGACGGTGTAAGTGGAAGGTAGTCTCATACAGAAGATACTAGAAATTGAAGGAATGATAAAACAAAGAAAAGTTTCCTACAAAAGGTGGTATTTGGGCCAAATCTTGAAAGAAGCGAAGAAGAGGAAAAGATTTCCAGATATGAAGAACCACAATTACAAAGGCACGGAATGTCTTCTCTATAAGGAAGGAATGCCGTCTTTATATAATACATAGCATAGCACTGAATTGAGGTTATTTTTTACCTACTTCCCCAACATATCTGCAATCTACCCTCTTTTCTTCACTCATAACCCTCATCCTAATTAAAGCTTTCAACAGCACTATAGATTGTAACAGATTCCTAACTGAAAATCTGTCTTCCAATCTCTCCCTAATCAAACTCATCCTCTGCATAGCTGCCAGAATAATCTTCCTAAAGCACATCTGACCATGTCACTATCATGCTGAAGAGCCTTCAGTGGCTCCCTGCTGCTTCCAGGATAAGTAACAAACTCCTCAGTTTGGCATTTAAAGTTTGCTTGTTTGTTTTAAATCTGACCCTGACCTGCCTTGCCAGGCTTATTTCATATTACTTACTCCTCCTGCACTCTCCATTCCAACTAAATTGGCCTATTTGCTATTCTCTAAACTTCAATCTCCATCTCCCACAACTTTGATGTTGAGCAATCTATCTCCATCTTGAAAATCCATGCCCTTGGCACCTCTTAAAATTTCCTAACTTCCTTCAAGGCTACCTCTTTCAGGAAGCCTTTCTTCATTTCCTTAATAGTCAGTGCTCTCCCTCTCTTCAATTATCAAGGCTACTCTTATCTGTGTAAATCTTGTAACTCCCATCACTCTCAAAGAAGATGAAAAGTCTTTAATGGCAAGAATTGTTTATCACTTTGTCTACATATCCCCATCTCTCAGCACTAGACTTTTTAGATAGTAGGTACTTCATAATTGCTTTTTGGATTGAATCTCATGAATTAAAAGATCATTTTCTTAATGACTTCTTATATAAAACTATGTAGTGGACTAAATTTGTTTTCCTTTTTTTTTAATGTATCTTATGGAATGTGTTCTAGCAGTGTCTTCTACTAAAGCCCTATTCCAATGTTTCATTATGGGGTGGAGTTGAGATCCTGCCTTCTCAAAGCCATTCCCCAATTAATAGCTAAACAAATGATAGTACAGGAATTTAATGGTAAACTATCATGATGCGAAAAGCAATGACAAGGACAATTTGAGAGAAACCTAGGAAGACTTGTATGACTTGATGCAGAGTGAAGCAAGTAGAACCATGAAAAAAAATTTATACTACAATGACTACTTAGTAAAAATAAACATCTTTGAGAGACTTAAAAGTTCTAATGAGTGCAATGATCAACAAGGATTTGAGAGGGTAGATGAAGGATGGCACCAGCCTCTTAGTGAAGAATAAGAGATATGAAGAATAAGAAATGGACACAGTCAATGTGGGAATTTGTTTTTTCTTGACTATACATATTTGTTTACAAGGGTCTGGTTTTTTCTTTTTCCCCCATTTGTAGTGTGGAGGGGAGATGGAAAGGGGAGAAAATGCATTCTTATTCATTGACAAATTAATTTTAAAAAACTGAAAAATCCAAACTCAGAGTTTCCACAATTTTGAAAAATCTGAACACTAGATGAGTACTATAGAGTCATTCAATGACCAGCCTAAGTTCAGAAAGTCTTATCACCAGAAGTTGCTAAAGCAAATCAAGCAGGTAACAGGTATTTACTAATAAGTCCACAAGTATTTGTTATTTATTAAATCCTTACTCTGTAGTATTGTTAGTATGTTAAAGAAAAGACATGAAATTAACAGAAAACTTTAGGTTAGAAAAAAAAATCAATCAGCAGTAAGAGTACATTCTTTCATATGTACATTCTGCTCAACTTAACCAACTGAGATAAGCTACACAAATGGAAGTGAGACAGGAATCATTGAGCAGATACCACTAAAACAAGATCTGGGAGTCAGAGAAGACAAGGTAAATATGTCATCATCATCATCATCATGTTATTTTAAAAGGTAACATAACAATGGACCTTAATAACAGAAGTGTAGTCTGCATGGTATATCTATAGCCTTCTGTTACATCTGAATTAAGATTGTTAAGGTGTCATGAAATGCAAATAAGTTTCTGTATGTTATTTGCCTTCAAGCAATAGAGTCTAGAAGCAGCTGGGTGACACATATTCCTGAGTTCAAATCCAGACTCAGAAACTTATTAACTGTGAGATCCTGGGCAAATCACTTAACCTGGTTTGTCTCAGTTACTTCATCTGTAAAATGAGTTCAACAAGGAAACAGTAAATTAGTCCAGTAATCTTTGTTAAAGAAAACCATAACTTGGATCAGAATCAGAATGACTGGAAAATAATAAAAAAAAAATAAAGTCTACTTGTTAGCTGAAATGAATAAAGAGTAAAAGGCAAAACAATACCATCCCTGACAAACAGAAATGGGGTCATTTTTTTTTAAAGAAAATATTATCAACCATTAAGAAATTGTATCTTTTTATTAATTTACTTATTTTTAGTTTTCAACATTTACTTTCATAAGTTTTAAATTTTCTCCACCTCCCTCCTCTCCCCTCTCCCCAAGACAGCATGCAATCTGATATAGGCTGTACATATACATTCTTATTAAACATATTTTCACATTAGTCATGTTGTATAGAAGAATGAGAATGAATAGGAAGAACCAAGAGAAAGAAAAAACAAAAAAAAAGAGCAAATAGTATGCTTCAATCTGCATTCAGACTCCATATTTCTTTCTCTGGATATGGATGGCATTTTTAGGACATGATATCTTACATGATTCTTAGATAGTTCCATGTGTTACAAATATTAACAGCAGTATGAACTTGAGCCATAAAAGACTGTGATCAATAAATGTGTGTGTATGTATTTAAATACTCTTTGTGGAAACTGCATTCCTGTAGCTACTGTACTTAAGAATAAACAGAATAGACAGCTATCTGTCTTAATAGTTTTGCTACAGTATTCCTTAGGGAGAAAAATCATAAAAACCAAATTACTTTGTAAGATAAATTTCAATTCTACGATTCCAACCTATATGCCAAATGTTCATATCGTTATATCACCTAGGCATTGAACAAGAGACCTACCTATAAATGTTCCAAGATGAATCATTTTTCACAAAACTAGAGCAATACTGAGGACTCTTTTAGTGTCTGATTATCCCTAATAGGTTTCTTATTGATATCATAAGATCCAAAGCATAGTCCAAGCTCCTCCTTTTACATATTTGGGAAGTAAGGCCAAGAGAGGTTGTTACAACAGCAGTAAGTAGAAGAGATGGTATTTGAACTTAAATCTTTTTTCTGACAACCACTGTAGTGCTCTTGATTCCATACCATGTTCCCTTCCTGAGACCAGTGAAAAGAAATCAGATTTTCTAACTTTAAGAATGTCTCCTATTTCTCTCTTTAGATCTTTCATCTCCACTACAACAAAGGAAAAATGGAAAGAGTAAACTACATCTATGTTATTACATTTGTGTCCTGTCTTCCCTGCTACATTGCAAGCTCCTTGAGGGCACAGATTGGGTTTTTTCTTGCTTTGGTGCTTAGTTCTAAGCCTTAATAAGCATTGGAATAATGATGACGATGATGATGATGATGATGATAATGACGAGATAAATATGACATGCTCAGAAAGCCTCCACACCCTACCACTGTGGAATGATAGCGGTTAATGACATGATTGTCAATTGAGTCTTTGTAATTTTTGAATAACCAAAACAAAATTGTGTTTAAAATTCACATAATGAGCAAAAAAAGTAAACTGATTTTTCAAAAAAGCATCTTTTGCCTGAATAAATTACCTCATGGGTATCTTCACATACTTAGAATCTCTGGTTTCTTAGCAAAGAAAAATTTTAAAGACAAGAACTATTCCTGTCTTTTGTTTAATTCTGTTTAGGCCCATTCTTATCTGGGCACACAGGTAACAGTCTTAAAAAAAAAAAGATAATGGCAATAAGGCAGACAACAAAAAGAGAAATTCATTCAGATTTTAGTTCCTTTGGCACCTGCTTTGAATTCATTAAAACAAAAAAATGTTTAACATAGCAAACAAATTTATAGATATTTATTTCTGTTGAAAAAAATTCTATCTTTGGTGTCCATATGCTAATCATATTCACTTGCACTCCAATACAAAGGAAAATGTTTTGAATTTCTATTAGAAATTAACCAAAGCATAGAACAGAGATCATTCTATTCACAAACGAGAGAACTCACATTCCGTCCTTCCGTGTAGCTTTCCTGAGAGCAGAGGCATCGATAAGGTTTGCTAGCCATGTCACAATCACTGGCATGACCATGACAATTACATCTGTGAATAGAAATGTTAGATGACTGCCAATAAAAATCAACACTTCTTTCAATCTAGCTCAAGCTCTGCCTATGTACCCACATAGTGAAGTGAATAAATGCCATACAAGAAAGAAACATCCAAATTACATTTCTCAAATTATCTCAATATTTGGTAACTGTGCTGTCTACTTCACTTTGAAAAGATAGAGAATATAGTATGGTCAAGTGAGGGCAGTTTTATTCTGTTATTAAGTTAGTCAAATTCCCAAAATGCTATGTTCATGTTTAATATTCATACATAGGGTATGTTTTTGGCTATGTAGGGAATTCTCAATATGAGATCTCCCTCTATCAATGTAGGTTAGTTAATAGTTAAATCCTAGGGAGGCACCTGAGGCAAATGGAGGCTTAGTAACTTGACTAAAGTTTCCCCCTCACTGCTAAAGTCAAAGACTGGATTTTAACTGTTATTCCTGACTCCAAACCCAGCCTCTATAAACCTGCTATGTTATGCAACCTGCCTCTCCTCCCCCCCCTTTTTTTGTTTATCTTTCTCTTCTTATCCCCCTCCTCTTCCTCTTTAGAGCATATAACTGTAGATGATATATCTAGATATAGATATCATATATATTAAACTTTGGGGATAGCGTAGGGTAGTGGTCAATCAAGGTGATAAATCAATCATTCCATCCAACTCAAGTAACTCCTGTGAAATGCTTAAGCTCTAATACCTTTATCAGGTGAGAACATCTCTATTGAATCAATCACTAAATCACACCACCACACTTAAAGTAACTATCTTAAGTAGGTGAGAATACCTCTGTTAAAATCATTCAGCTGAATTATACTATATATGAGAAGTCTCCACACTTAAAAATGTGTGTGTATGTGTGTATATATACACACACATATATATATATGACATACATATATTATTTATGTTTATATATGTACATGTTAGATATCAAGTTCAATAATAACATTTGATCACATTATTTATCCCATGCATCTTTGGAGATTATCCTGTTGTTAAACTTGCATATTACTTACATGGCAAAGTTATTCCTTTAACAATTTTCTATTGTTAACATACATAATAAAGGAAGCATCCAAAGGTTATAATTTTCACCTATTTCTTCCCTTCCAAGAAAAAAATGCATAGTAAACAAAAAGCATACCTCTACACCAAGTTTTTTGCAACTATTAACATTTTATCTGATATAATAATTTGAAGTGTTATCATCCTTAATGATGCTGAGAAAGTTATACATCTCTCAAGGATCATCACATTTTCCATCTAGAGTAAAACCTGTGGTATCATATTTATAACTTGATTCCTGCTACAATGATTCCCTTTAACTCTGCTATAGCCTCTTTTAGGTCTATTGCTGCAAACTTCCAATTAACTGAGAATTTGCACATTCGCATATTCTGCTGTTGTATCTCATTGTTTGGTCATTTTCCGTTGTGTCTGACTCTCCATGATCTCATTTGGGATTTTCTTGGCAGAGATACTGGCAAAGTTTGCCATTTCCTTCTCTAGTTCATTTTACAGATGAGGAAATTGAGGCAAACAGGGTGAAGCAATTTGCTCAGGGTCACACAACTAGTAAGTATCTGAAGCCAAATTTAAACTCAGGAAGATGAGTCTTCTCAACTCCAAGTCTGGTACTCTGTGCCATCTGACTGCCATACATCATCTGCTATAACTGTCCAAATTCCCAGGACCTGAATTTAGGAAAATATCTATCTCTATCCTCTGAGAAGATAGGGAGAAATTATGCCTCAGAGTATCACAGGTAAATAGAAAGGGGAGTTTTCTGACCTGGCTATGTCTCCTGAACAGATCTAAAAGGAGACTGATATTGTCACCTTCTACAGAACATGTGTTCTAAGCCTGTCATTTAACAGAGGAGAAAGAGGGAAGCCAAAGAAGAGGCTTAATTTCCTTCAGTCACAGAGTTTGTGACACCTTCAGGGGTCAGAACTACAACTCACAGCTTTTGGTTCTGAGTGCAGGTAGCCTCAGCCTGGATGCAATGAAGGAAGCTCTCAGTATCCAATGATTGATTTCCAGTTGGTTGGTAGCATTCCTTAAAGGTACCTTCCACTTTTACAATAAATTTTTAATTTCGATAGTACTTTTTTTTTTTTTTGCTTTTTGGAGGGGGGAAGATAGGGCAATTGACGTTAAGTGACTTGCCCAAGGTCACACAGCCAGTAAGCGTTAAGTGTCTAAGATAAGATTTGAACTCAGGTCCTCTTGACTCCAGAGCTGGTGCTCTATTCACTGTGCCACCTACCCACCCCTCAATGGTTCTTCAAAAAAAAAAATCCATAACCACATTTGATTTGGTTACTACAAAATAAAACATATGGTAACGCATTTCCAAATAGAATTTATGGAGCCAAATTCAGTGATACTGGACCAAACTGATCGCATAGCCAGGTGATCATATCAGAGTCGAAAACAAGTCAAAAAACTTGTGTTGGGAAATGGTCTCAAGTTTTCAGAAAGAAATTTGACTTTGACTTTTGGATCCCAAGTCTGGTGGTCACTAGGGGTTCAAGTGTGGGAGAGGAAATTAAGAGGAGGACAAAGAAGAAGTATTCCAGCAGAAACACCTGATAAAAAGAAGGAAGAAAAAAGGAAAACAGGAAAAAAGAAGCGGGTAAAGGAATAACAGAAGGGAACAAAACTCAAGCTAAAGATGGATGTAAAGGTCTTTAACAGAAGAAGAAGGTGAAGGAAGTAGATCAATGAAGGTAAGACAACTGGATATGACAAGACAAGACAATATTAAGATAAGAGAGGAAATCAGATATTTGGCTAACTGCTAGCTGTTTAAGACAGTGACAGTTCTAGAGTTCAAGACATTCAGAGGCAGTTTACATCACAGTGTTATTCCCAGAGATCTTCTAGCAAAATGAATGTCTTGGGCTAAAGTTAATGAGACTCCAACCATGTAGAATCAATGACTTACGTACAACCAATCTTAATTATTTTTCTATAACCCAAACAAAAGCTTTCATTGAAATGACCATTTGTAATCACAAGCTAATACAAATAGTTTCAATGAACATTACCTGCCACTGATGGTAATTTCATTCACTCCATAGTATCTATGCCTGAAGTTAACAGACGACTCAGTTGTATAATACTGGCCAAGGAGATGGATCCTTATTTGTGTGGCTTTTACAAACTCTTGGAGAGAAGGGTTCTTATAGAAATTATTATATCCAGGTCGATGATTTGGTTCAGGTGACAAGACACTAAATGTGATGTTACCACGAGAATATGGGGTAAAACTGTAGATGAAAGAAATGCAAAAATATTGAAAACCCCTTTCCTGCTTTGCATGCAACCTCGGGCAAATGGTTATATAACATCAAGAGAAGTTTAAATTCTTAACATTTAAAAACTACAGGTATTCCAAATATTTCGTATTCAAATCAAATAGGAAAAAGACTTTAGAATACTTTCTCAGGGTCATGATTTTATGTTCAAGGAAGGGAAATAAAAGTTTTATTTCACATTTGTCTTTATTGGTTGAATAGTTAGGGACTTTTAGTTTTATTTTGGCAGTCACATCCACAGTGTCCATTTGTCAAGAATCACATTTTAGCAAAGATTTCAGAGCCCCTACATTATTCTGTGGTTAGATCATAGGAAGTTTTCCACACTTAAGTCAGGCCTTCCAGCCTTTGTTATTAGTACTTGAGCTGAAAATGCGGGTGTTACGACTTATATTCTCTTCTAACGTCTCACCATGTAACAGAGATAACCAGAGATCTTTAAAAACTATAGTAATGTAGCACTCTAATTCTGGAAGGTTCTATTCATCTGAAAAAGTTTCAAGTATTACCATTGTAAAAGACTGTGTACTTGTCATCTAAGAACCAGACAACTAAATTCTATTAGGCTCATCCTCAGAAATTTGAACACAACAACCCATAAAAACCAGCTGATAAAGTGTGGAGGAGTTGTGACCTACACCAGTGATAGGATTGCCCTTCTGGTACCCTAGAAATATATTTCTTGTAAGTATGATAAAAACCTTATCGAAAGTGTAAAAAATATGACTGAATGTTCAGACATTGGGCTGCAAAGCGCTAAATCATATTAATGATAGAAGATATACAAATCTCCTTTGGAGAGCTCAATTTGTTGACAATGCTTTCTTAGGGTCTTGTCTTAGAGAGGAGGGATGAACAAGGCCTTAATAGAGTCTATGGCTCCTATAACTTACATAAGTATTTCTCAAGCGATATTTAATGGAATTCTAGTGTTCCACGTAATGTGGAGGTTCCATAATATTTTCTTGGTATCAGGTGTCTCCTCTGAAATATTAAATAGGAAACGATATGTACATCAACGCTATCATGCATAGTATTTGTGATTATATATGCATATATCATGTATATTGATTTTTTATTTTAAGTGGTCCTGATTTCCTTTATTTTGTGCCAAAATTCCCCAAATCCTTCTCTGCTCTGGAAATATTCAATATTCCCAGGCTTCCTAGACACGGATTAATGGATTTCTTCTTGTCTCAAAATGTCATACGACCAAATTAGTTCAAGAGACATTTACCTAAATCATCTGTAGTTCTAGGCTAAGATCTGTTTACCAGTACCAATTAACAACAACAACAATAACATTTATGTAGTGATTACGATACACCAGGCACTGTGCCAAGTGTTTTATAATTATTATCTCATTTTATCCCAAACAACCCTGGAAGGTATGTTCTATTATTATGTCTACTTTACAGATGAGGAAACTGAGGCAAACAGATTAAGTGACTGACCCAGGGTCACACAACTAGTAAATGTCTGAGATTGCATTTGGATTCATGTCTTCCTGACTCCAGGTCCAGCACTCTATCCACTTCATCACCTAACTGCCTCAGTTTAAAAAAATACAATAAAAATAAGCTAACAATGTATTTTTTTTTTCATACTTAGGAAGCTGAAGGCAGTTGACAGAGTCAGGATCATCCAAATGGCCATTGTTTTTCATTCCAAAATCACTGCAGTTTCTAGCAAAATACTGCCAGTCCTCCCAGTCTGAGTGGTTCATCTTTTTCCTTTGAATTCGGATTCCTGTTGGCTGTGGACTAAAGAACTGAAGGACAATGTAAAAAACCTGTAAAGGAATAGTACATTAAATATTACAACTGAAATTTCTAAGTTTGATGCATCAGCAAACCAACTAAGTACATTTTATTTATTCTTTATGTCTCATTTCTAGTCAATGTCATCATATATTTACAAGCTATCAAGTCTACTGGTTGCATGTGGTCCCTATGTTGGATTAGTCAATAAACATTTATTAAGCACCTACTTTGTACCCAATACTGTGCTAAAGTCTTCAAAGAGAGAGGACAGTATTATAAGCCAAAGAGAAACAATAAATGCATATTTGCAATCAAAGAATATTTAAAAAGGGGTTGAAAGGACCTGAATACAGCTCAGTTTCCTCATTTTCTTAAGAAGGAATGTGAGGGCCAAAAAGATTTCCAATAGAGGAAGAGCTGGGAACTGAACTCCAGATATCTTCATCTCAAATCCAGCGTTCTTTCTTTTCTCTCTCTCTCTCTCTCTCTCTCTCTCTTTTTTTTTTTTGGTGAGGATATCAGGGTTAAGTAACTTTCCCAGGGTCACACAACTAGTAAGTGTCGAGAGTCCTAACTTCAGAGTCAGTATTCTATCCACTGTACCACCTACCTGCCGCACCCCAATGTTCTTTGTACCAAACTAAGTACAAAAACCATAAAAGTATATCTACCAAGTATTTTTTTAAAGTGGTCTTTTGTATTATGCACTTTATACTGAACTCATCCATGAGCACTTCAACCAAAATCAAAGTACCTTCAGCATTTTGTAAATAATTAGATCTAAACCTATCACTAACTTGCTCAGTGACCTTGGCCAAGTCATTTTTGTCCTGTTCAGTCTTCCATTTCCTCATAAGTAAGATGACAATCAAATCTGCCCTAGATACCACGTAGATTTGTTAAAAAGAAATTAGCATTATGTATGGTGGAGATGTTGTATAATTGTGGAGAATGTACTCACGGTCTCCATTTTTCACAATCCTTGCTCATTGAGAGGTATTCTCAGAAGCCTGTGCAGAAGCCTGACATGAGACAGCATTAGCTGAAACACACTGTGGGTGCACTATGCACCATGAAGTTATGCAAGTGTAGAAAGGCAAGTGTAGCACACATGAATTGGACATAGAGGACAGAGGTATAAACAGTAGAATTACTGATGACAGAGTCATGGGTGACAGGAATGTGAGAAGGATGAGTGGATATAGGAGACAGAATAAAATGAAATCCATACTGCAAAAAGCAAGTAGCATCAACCTATCCATGTGTAATGGTAACAGAAATTTGAAGATCTTCCCTGCCCCTTAATAAGCCTAAATTGAACTTGAGGACCTTTCCTGATTTGAAAACATACTCTACCCCCAATAGGCTGCATAGGCTCACCTAGAGCCTGTGGTGGGAGGCTTTTTTTTTCAGGAAGGCACAACGTTTGTTACTTTGTAGTCAAGTGGGTAACAAGGCTTGTGATGTTCTCTGACCCTGGAGAACCTCAGGGTGAGAGGTGAGGTTTTGCTTTGTGGCTCACTTTGGGAAGAGTTGGGTGATTTGGCCAGATGAGACTCTGGACAGCCATTGAGCCCCTCCCCTCTTCCCCCCTGCTTTGAAAACCCAGATGTTGGTGCTTCTCTCTGTGGTAATTAACTAGGTATGGATGTAATGGTCAGACAGCTGGAAGCCCTGTCTGCTAAATTGTGTTATTTTCTCTTGTAACTTCTGTTTGTATTCTCTGAGGTTCAGGGTGCTGACTTTTCCCCCTGAACTAGGTAAATGATATATGTTTGATTGATTGAAGTCAGACTGTTAACCCTTTTTGAGTTGCTTTCCCTTAGAAAAGCACATCAAAGAACTTGTGCTAGCAGCCATCCTGGGTATGCTAGGTTGCTTGCTACTACACCATGACAACCAGAATCTGGTATTCTATCTGAAATATAATAATGACTATGAGAACCATGGAAAGAGTTTTCAGTTTTTCTTCAGGCTCCAAGGAGTCAGTACTCCTTAACTTAACAATAATAACAATGATAGCTAGCATTTATATAGCACTCAAGATTTGCAAAGCCCTTTATAAATATTTTATTTTTACAACTCTGGGAGGTTTTAAGAACCCAGATTTTTACAAATGAGGAAACTGAAGCAGACAATGGTTAAGTGAATTGCCCTGGATCACACAGCTAATAAGTACTTGAGATAGGATTTGAACTCAGTCCTTCCTGACCCAGGTGCAGTGCTGTATGTACTGAGCCCCCCTAATTGTCACACCAATGATACTTGCAGCATGATCAAGAGGATAGCTTTGGACTCTTAGCTACCAGAAGCATGCATTTGATCTGAATGTATCCCCACTATACTATGCTGAAGATGTAGAGGAATTAAATCAGAAGTTAACTAGCACTCCTTGGAGGGCATGAGAAAGGGCAATCATTTATGCGTGGGTAGTATGTTTACTAATCACCTGATTTAATTCATTGTTATTTGTTTTGTCATTCTATTATAATATACTGCTTTCTTGCCTTTGAATTCATGACATTTGGTCTGGTCTGACATAGTGTGGTAGTGGTATGGTCTCAAGTCCTAATTCTGAATGCATGATAACCTATACAGGCATTTTGACCTTGGCTGTAATGAAGACAGGGTGCTACACAAGAAAGCTTAAAGCTTTCTATAAATATCAAGTATTCTTTTTATAATATAAGTTTTGAATATAAAACATTTCTAAAAATGAAGCCATTATATTCCTACAGAACCTTTCAATTCACAAGTTTTATTCCCTATACTTTTTTTTTAATGAATCAAATCCTCATTTGCCTAATTTAATTCCCAGATGTTATTGATACAAGCAAAAAACATTCATCTAATTACCTGGTACTGTCCATTTTCCAAATCTATTGTAATCGCCACTCCATTTTCAAGCTCAGTCGTGTTTTTAAATACATGAGAAATCCACGAAGTCCCAATATCATTATCGTTGATGTAAGACAGAGGATGAGCATCAGAATTCAGCCTCAAAACTCTATCATTGGTTGTGTCATCTGCATCATTAGGGAGGCAGTACCGCTGCACCAAAGGATGGACCCTCGGGTGGCTGACAGGGCAACGACACTCTGTCTGGGTGTGCAAGTAGTGTAATTCTCCAGAGAAAACTTCCATAATGTCTCTATGGAGACCACAAGACAGTCAGTCAAGGGCATGACAAAACAGTTCAACAAAGAATAAAACTTCAAAAAGCAGGTATAAAATAGGCTACTTTTTCTATAATAATGGAATTGTTTAATACCAATTTAATTTCAATAATTTGCCATATATAAAAAGAAAGTAAAAATAGGTCTGGAGAATGAAAGCAGTAGGATAATATAGTTTTCAGAACTAGTTCAACAACTAGTGACAAAAATGGCAATTAACAAATTAGGCAGCCTACAGGGAGGTCATCAGTGGCATTTCAAAATACAGTATCTTTGACTCTGTTCCATTCAACGTTGTTAGCAATTTTCATCAATGAGGCAACATGTCATAATAGAAAGAGCAGGAGAATCTGCAATCAGGAGAAACCTGGGTTTCAGATCTCTACTTGGATACTCAGAAATTTTGTGAAGGCAGAAGTGGGCATGACTAAAAAACACACAAATGATGCAAAACTGGGAAGAATCTTTAGGTGGACCACCAGTCTCTGCTTAATGGAACTAGGAAGGAGGTATAGCTTCCATGAAAAAGGAGATGATGGTATCACTCTATTTTGTTTTTATTAAATCCCATCAAGAATATTTATGGTGTTAGGTCTTAGGAAGGACACTGACAAACAGGAGAAGATCCAGAGGAGAAGAACCACAATACTGAAGGGTTCTGAGACCATGTTAAATAAGGATTGATTGAAGGAAGCAGGATTGTTTAATCAGGAAAAGAGAGAACTTGGGGATGACATAATAGCTACAGTCACGTATTTGCAGGGATGCAGTGTGGAAAAAGAATGATTTATCCTGCTCTTATCTGAGGGCAGACCTAGGAGCAATGCGAAGTACCAAAGAGGAAGGTTATAGGTTTGATGTCATGGAAAACTTTCCTCTTGGAGGTCTTTAAGAGGGAGGTTGAATCACCTTGTTGGGCATGTTAAAAAGACAGGTTTGGGGGGAAATTGACTGAATTACATTGCCATTCCCATTCTAAAATGTTACTAATGCAGTGTTAGCCTTTATAGAGTGGTTTAAGGTTTGCAAAGCATTTCACATATATCTCATTTGAGCCTCACAATAATGCTGTGAGCTAGAAGCTATTATTAGCCCAATTTATAGATGAGGAAACTGAGGTCAAGTAAGTTTAAATGACTTGCATAGGATCATACAGCTAGTATGTGACTAAGGCAAGATTTGAACTCTAGTCTTTGTGAGTCCAGGTCAGTTCTATCCACTGCACCAATTAGCTGCCTAAATACTAAATCCAAGATCCAAAAAAATCACACCAGGACTGTACAAGGAGCTGAATCTAAGATAAAATTTGGTAATGAATATAATAATAATAAATGTGCTTAAACTCAGCTTCAAAAAAAATTAAATCAGTTGTAAAAGTACAGGATAGGGGAAATATAGTTAGATCATTGTCCTATGACAAATATTTACTATACAAGGCCAGCAGGAAGAAAATGAAACAAACAATAACTAAGGACCTATTTGATACTCACAATAACCCCAGGAGATGGGTGCTATTTGACCATCATTTTACAGTTGAGGAAACCAAGGCAGACAGAGAGGATAAGTGACTCGCACAGGGTCACACATGTAGAGTCTGAAGTCAGTTATAAACTGAAGTCTTCCTGACTCTAGGTTCAGTGCTCTGTCCACTACACCACCTAGCTGCCCCTCAAACTGAGTTACCCATCACTAAAGGTATTTAAGTAGAATCTGATTAATCACACATGGGAATGTTGTAAATGGTATTCATGCTCAGACATGGGTGAGACTAGGTGACCTCTGAGAGCCTTCACCATTTGGTGATTCGATTATCTATTTTAAAGAAAAAAAAGTGCATTGTTAAAATTTCTGAAAGAAATATCTTTCAATTGACAATGGTATCTATTTCCTATCTAATCCTATCCATTTCCATGGTCTCGTTTGTGTAGTAAATATTCATCCAGAATAGCTGGGCAAAGGAATTTTGAGGGTTATCACATATACTACATGTTTTCATCTAAGTCATTAATAAAAATAAAAACGAGGCCTAGGACAAAGCCCTAAAGAATACCACCAGGGACCAACTCCCAATCCGTATAGTTATTCTGTCTATAGATCTTGTACATAAGGATATCAGGAGAAACTTTGTCAAACACTTGATGAAATTTAGATAGATTTTGTATCTATGTCACTCTGATGAACCAATTTAGTATGACTTTCAAAAAAGAAATTAGGATACTAGTCTATCCTGTTGCCTCTCCAGGCTACACTCTGGACTTTATCTACCATGCTGCAGCTCTTCATCATATAGCCTAAGTCCAGCCTTGGAAATGATGCACTGGTAGAAGTGTCCTCCCGACCTGCAGTCTCTTCTTCTCATTGGACAGTTCCTCCCAGAACCTCTATGTAAGGAGGGTGTCCAGGCTAGCCAGGTCTCATACTTCTCTATGACTCTTTATCATGCCCTACCCCACCCCCCAAGCCAAGTGTCTTCATCATCAGTTCTCCCTCTCACCACACTCACAACCAACCTTTTCAGTTTCCATTTATGTGCTACTTTCCTCCATTAGAATGTAAGCTCCTTGAGGGCAGGATCTATTTTTGCAGGTATTTAGTACAGTGCCTAGCATATAGAAAGTACTTAGTGAATGCTTCCTGATTGTTGATTGATCATTCTTTGCTGGAACCCAGAAATCATTCTTTTCATTTCTAAGTGCCCAGAAGTGATCCACTTCAAAATCCATTTTAAATTTTTTGAGGTGATCACTATGAAGCTAGTTATGGTCAGGTGATGCAGTGGATAGATGTCTGGACTTGTAGCGAGCAAGATTCAAGTTCAAAGTTGATTTCTGACACTTACCATTTGTGTGCCTCTGAACAAGTCACATTCTTGTTTGCCTCAGTTTCCTCATCTGTAAAATTGGGGTAATAATAGTATCTAGCTCCCAGGATTATTACAGGGATCAAATGAAAGAATATATGTTAAAAACCTTTGTAAACCTTAAAGCCATTGAGGTGCTAGCTATTATTAGCTACCTTCTCTTTTTTTAAAAATTAAGACAAATTTTTCCAGTTTATGGTCTTCTAGATTCTCTTCTTCCATGATCCCTCAAAGACCAATCATACTTGTGTGAAAATATTATTACTCAATAACTTAAGATGCCCTGCCCTAGTAGAAGCCCTTATGGACTCGAACCAGAACAAGTACACACCATAGCCTGAGGTTAAAATCAAAACAGATGCGTGTAGAATAAAGCCAAATTGTTAGTGGAAGTGCGAACTAGGATGGGGGCAGAAGAATAAGATCTTAGCAATTAATTAGATTCAAGAAGTATAGAATATCCATTTAGGTCTTCCATTACCCTACGTAAAGCCAACATCTCTGACAGGGAGGCATGATGGCCATACCCTCACTACCTCCCTAAAGCAGCACAGCTTCTAATTACTGAAGATGCTACAGTTGTCCTTTGTCTGGACACTATCTTCTCAACTAACAAGGACTATCTCTTCAACTAATGCTCAGAGAAATGAGACATTTTGCTCAAAGTGACAGTTACTCATTGATAAAGCCAGAACTCAAACCCAAGTCTTTGACCTCATTGCTCTTTTCACTGTACAATATGACATCTCAAACACATTCCTGACAAAGGAATAAATTCATAGGGGGAAAAAAACTTAAAAAAAAAAAAGGAAAGTGGTCCATCTTCAGACCTTCTACAGCAGACACCAATCATAGGTATTAATCTAATCATGAGTGGCTATAATTAAACACCAGCATACTGTGGCTATTTCTACTCATTTAGAGTAATTGTTGTGACAATATTAATTTAGTAAGAGTTCATTCATTCCGTTGATATAGTTTATTTATAATGCCAGCAATATGAAAAATATGTGATGGAGAATTTCTATATCAGGTACAGAGAGGGTCACTGGACCATTCATGAGAAGAAACAAATAAGTGACCTTTCATCCACACTTATTTCTGAATGACTTTTCATATGTGTCTGAAAGGAGTTGGGGCCAGGGCCACATGCCAATGTCTCTGCCTGTGATTCATCACTGCAGATCTTGGCACACTGAGTTGCACTCCTGGCCTGACATCTCATATATATTGCCAGGAGAGAAAGAGGGAAAAATACCAAGCAAGTATTTTTTTTATCAAGAGTCCACATACCTGTCCTAAATAAGAATTAAGAATCATATGGAAATGCAGTCCTCAACTCAATGTGATTTCCAATTTTCTCACATTGGTTAATTGTATTAAACAGATATTATAAAGAAGACAGATGCATTCTCCAATATGCTGCAGGGAAAAAAAACTGGACTTGGTAGGTAGTTTTTTTCATTTGGTGATCAATTTTAATAAATCACATCATTTCCTTTAAATTACATTAATAGGTTTGCTCAACACCAAGGGAACCAAAAGAGATCACATAGTTCATCACTTTCTCTCAAGAAAGAACTTCATCTAGATCATACATACTGAAAGCTGGATTGTGGAACATATTTAGAAATTCAGGCAAAGGTAGCCTATAATAAAGTTGAACAGGGAGGAAAATAAAAAGATCTTCCCTTTGAAATGTGTTCTGGTATCATACTACTTTTCGGCAGCCTTTGATTATATTCGGTAATGAAAGGCTTTGGCTAAACCAGTCTACAGTAACAGACTGTAAGTTTCTTGAGGGAAGGGACTTTTGGTATCCCCAGCACTTGACACTGTCACAGAGTAGGTGGGTCATGAATAAAGGCCGGCTAACTCAACCTAAGTGGAAATGTAATCTAATGGAATGGAATTGTAATCGTCTTCTTCGTGCGATTCTCAGAATTATGGAAAGATTATCTCCAACACAGGTAATTTGGACATGAATCATCAGGAATCTTCAGTTCTTAAGTAGTTCGCTTTAACATTACAAATCCCTACAGAAGCAATGGGCTACTAAGTGATTCAGTGGATGAAGAGCTGGGCTTGGAGTCAGGAAGACTCACCATTGAGTTCAAATCTGGCCTCAAACAATTACTAGCTGTGTAGGCAAGTCACTTAACCTTATTTGCCTCAGTTCATCATCTGTAAAATGAGTTGGAAAAGCAAACGGCAAACTACTCCAGTATCTTTGCCAAGAAAAGCCCAAATGGGATCATAAAGAGTTGGGCATAACAAAAAAATGGCTGAATAACAACAACAACATTGCAGCAATACCAATTGATTTTATCTTGTTTTCTAGTCCATAGAATGAATAGGATGTACTCATCAAACATATATCACTTAATCATTGAAACATAAGGCAAGAAGAAATCTTAAAAGGGCAGTCAGTTTATCTTTGAAGGCATTTAAACTATACTTAGACTGGAAAAAAAATTCATCTTGTTTTTTATATTACTTTTTTTTTTTTGCTTTTTGGAGGGGGGAAGGCAGGGTAATTGGGGTTAAGTGACTTGCTGGAGGTCACATGACTAGTAAGTATTAAGTGTCAGGTCACATTTGAACTCAGGTCCTCCTGACTCCGGGGCCAGTGCTCTATTCACTCATTGTGTCACCTAGCCTCCCCTTTACATTATCTTTAAGGAATTTTTTTTTATTCAACTTCAGGAAATTTTTCTTATAGTTAGTCTAAATTTTTTCTTATCATTTATTTAATAGAAGTAATAAAATCAATTTAATTCAATTTAATAGAACTATCTATTTTATATAAGACTGTGCCAGATGTCGAAGGGGAGAGAGAAAATAAGTGTTTGTTAAGCACTTCCTATATGATAGGCATGGTTTAAACTGTTTTAGACTAGACAGCAGTTCTAGTGAGAAATACTTATTGTTCTAGTTTACTAGGAAGGAAAAGAAATAAGCATTTTTTCAAGCACTATGCTAAGTACTTTGCAAATATTATTTCATTTGATCCTCACAACACTGAACGGTAGTGGTCTTGTTATCCCCATTTTAAAGTTAAGGAAACTGAGGTAGACAGGTAAGAGACTTGGTTAAGTGACTTGCCCCGGGATTACAGAGCCTGTTAAGTCTGAGGCAGAATTTGAATTCAGGTCTTCCCGACTCCAGGCCCAGCCCTCTATCCATAGTACCACTTAGATACCCAGGTCAAGGATGCAAGGACAAAGCATCTCAGTCCTCAAGGAACCTCTTATCTACTGTGGAAGGGGGTAGGGAGTATTCAATTATATAATAACCTTCATGTAACTCAACCTTCTTCTCTCCAAGTAAAATAAGCCTTTAGTCTTTCCTCACAGATCCAAGTCTCTTAAACATTCTCATCATTTCACATTCCTAATATGGAGAACAATGTACTCAATGAAATGGCTCTAAAAAGGAAATCTGGCAACTTCATAAAAAAGCATTAGGAGTTATTTCACACAGACTATTCAAAGAACATTTCAATAGGCTATGCCAAATAGTGTAACATAGCTTGTTTCTAACTTAAATTTTCCTAGAGAAAGTCCTTTGTCAAGATTTGATCCATTGCATATTTTTTAAAGCATTACCCAGTAGAGTAAGGTGGGGGAACAGCCATAGACTAGGGCCCAGAGCAAACACAGTAAACATTAATTATATGATGTTTGCAAGATACTGTAAAGATGAAAAATGCTATAATTTTCACTCTATTCTTATTTAAGTGAATTCAGCATTTATTCACACCCTTCTGGAGCTTTACAAGATTGTGCCTGTTTACCTGTTTGGAAGAGCCACTTGGTATAATCGAAAATCTTGCATCCTTCCAATAAATTGCTCTGAACCTGCAGAAATACATATATTACAGATTATTCCATTCTAAGATACAAGGTAGCATGGGGGCAATCAAACTGAAATATCTTTAGAGGGATAGTAATGAAACGTATTCATAATATAGCTACCCTTTCACTGTCTTCTCATCAGAATCTTACAGACTTAAACGTCCTAATACTTATCACTGAATTATCATATCTGGGACTTCTTTGCAAGGATATTAATGGTCTTCTCCATAAATAATGAAGTACGGAAGGGGAAGGCTCCTTGTTAAGACATTCACTGATATGTGACATTCATTGCATTTAGATCTAGAAGGTACCTTAGATATTTTCTTGTACAACCCCTTCATTTGACAGATGAAGAAGTGAGGAACTGACTTACCAAAGTTTACATAGTTAACAAGTAACAATCAGGATCCCTCCAGTTCAAAATATGACATGGTCCATCTCTAAGAAATACTCATAAAGGCAAACAAGGAATAACAAAAAAAAAATCTTCCAAAAACTGCTTGCCATAATTTTATTTCATTGACATCATCCCTTCTCTACTCCAAGAACGTTTATTATTCCAAAAATTTTCTGCATGAAGGTGGCCCATTTTAATCAATCTAGGTGGGTCTCTGGGAAATTACTAACTGAGAAGGATACTTGGGATAGAGCAGCAAGTAATAATTGTTATAGTTCAGTATCCTGAAAGAGTAAGGAATAAGACTCACACTACAATTCCAGGAAGAGAAGAGAGGAGAGAAGGGAGAGGAGAAGAGACAGGGAATGAGAGGGGTGGAAGGGGTGGGGAAGAACTGGGGCAAGGTCACAATCAGGGCAGTAGGGCAACTGATAAATGGAAAGAAAAAAAAGAAGACAACAAGCTTCCAATGACCCCAGTAAGGGAACCAGTCTCTCTCCCACTCTGAAGCTGCCAATAAGCAGCATATAAATGCAGAAGGAACCACCAACATTTATGGGCTAGTGTTTGGGTTGGCCTGTGCTATTGCAATTTGAGAACTTTGTCCATTGGAAGGAGGGAGAAGTTAATAGGCTTGTGAAATTTTGTTGTGGGAAAGTAGTTGAGCTCTGGGATTTCCCATACTTTGATGGTTTATCCTGAATATAAGTGTATGTTTTTGTTCTCTGATGTTTTATGTGTTATTAGAGAACTTTTGCATACCAGACTGTTGCAAACTGCCCAAAGTCTTAGATGCGAAGCACACTGAAGAATTGAGCAAAGATGACTGCCGCAAGGACAGTGTCCACTACATCTTTGATATTCCTTCTGCACCTTTCTCTATTCACATACCATTCATTAAGTGTTCAACATTTATGCAGCACCCACAGTATATAGAACACTGTGGTTGGCACTGGAGTAGATATAAAATTGAAACGTTCCCTTAGGCATGTTTCCATTGGTCAGAGGTTATAGAGCTCTCTTGTTTCTCATTCTTTGTTTACAAAGCAGACCAATGAGAACTGGATAATGTCTTAACTTAAGGATGAATTGGATTTGTGAGGCAGAGCTGCACAATGTCATCAAACTGATATGATGGGGGAGAAACAAGATAAATGCTGTAGCAAGGGCAAAAGCAACTTTTGGTTTGATGTTTCAGCCTAGAATCTCAAAACCAGATAAAATCAAAAGGCCTCAAAGGAAATCATCAAAGAGCAATAAGAAAGTTCATGGCTCCTACCCTCCCCATTAACATATCTAAGTCAGAAAAAACAATTCAACAAATTTCAAAGTTTAAGTCAACAATATGAAAACCTAAAAATCCATCTGCAACTCTTTTAATGAAGGTACTCTGCCTTTAAGAGAAACAGTATGAAAGAGTTGGAGATAACATGGCAGAATAGAAAATTAAACTCAAAATCAGAAAGATCCTGATTCAGACACTTAAAGCTGTGTGATTCTGTCAAAGTCACATTTTTTTTACCCTCAGTTTCCTTATCTCCAAAATGGAGACACTAATAAGCGTATTCCTTACTTCTCAGAGTCATTGTTCAAACTACAGAAGCTATCGAAGTGGAAGTTGCCATTACTAATAAGAGCAATGGAAACTTGGATTATAACAATCTGATTGCTGGTATTATGAACAGCCAAAATATCAAATTGAGCAAAGCAAAAATGACAAAAATAGTGATATGATCAAAGAATAGGGCAGTGCTGAGGCATACCACCTATGATTCATGACTTTAAATCATTACCATGGTCACTTAAGAACTTCCATTGGGGAAACTGGCACCCAAATCTCACTTTTATTGATCATGAAATAGAAATTCTCCTAACAAGAAATGCTGGAATTCGTTCCCCCACAAAATTCAAAATTGATCCAAATCATAGAAAATTAGTGCTAGAAAGGACCTCAGAGGTCATCTAGTCCATTTCCCTCATTTTACAGTCAAGGAAATTATGATCCAGAGAGCCAAAGGTCACACAGCTAGTGAATGGCAAAGCCAGACATAGAAGCTAGATCTCTCAGTTATCACTCTACTGTTCTTTTCACTACACTGTAGTTTGGTTGAAATCTACATCTTGAAATTTAACAAAGCAGTTTAGAGAGATTCCTCTGATGTCCTTGATAAATTGTGAATCTTCAACTCAACAGCTAAGAATTATATTTTAGAAAGTGAGCTATAAAAATCTTCCAAGGACATGGGCATAAAGATGGACCTTACTCTTATCTAGGCTACCAATTTTGAATCAACAAGTGTTTGTCGGAACAATTATTCTTAGGAGATGCTTTCTTGAAAAATGCTCCTATAGCAAAGAGGGCCCTAAATGATACGAAACAAGCAATAAACAGACATGACTCATATCAACAGGAAATCATTACTGACCATCCACAGACTAAATAATGAGTTGAAGGAAGTAGAGCAACACAGCAACCAGGTGTCACACTAGGTTTTGCTCAATAGGGAAAATCTGATTAAACAACCTAAGATATTAATCAGCATGAAAATTGATTTGGAAAAGAATCATTATCCCACAGAAAGTAGATAAAAGTGGCATCATAGCCATATGAAGAATGAACTGGGACCATTTACTTGATTACAGGATTAAAATCATTAGGATTTTAAGATAAGTGTTCAGAGAAGATTGAAGATTTTGCTCCTACAACGAAGTTACAATTGTTAAGTCATTTTGCTAACTATCCATTAGTCCCTAGAATTGTGGTGACAGGTCTGCATCTATCTGTATCTACCTAAAAAGAATTACTCTGACCCAAAATATCATGGAACAAAAAGATTCCTATACCACTTGTTTGAATTTTGTGAGTACCATTTTTTCAATCATTTTTCAATACTTATGAATACTGAAATAAACTAAATTCAGCCCAAGTAATTCTCACACAATCAAGCTAACATAGCAGGGGAAAATGTCCCTTTTCTCGATAGAGTCACAATCTATTTGGTAGAAGCAAGATTTATATTAAAAAAAAATAAAATAACAGAAGATAATCAAGTGTCCTATGCACTGTATCAGAAATGAGAAGAGGGAGCTGCCAATGGAGGTTTCATGGAGGAAGTGAAACAGGTTAGACTTTGGAGAAGAAAGGGGAGAGACATGTTTGAGGATTGTCATCCACATTAAACCCTCTATATATGGCCTTAATTCTATTCTCTTCCCAACTTTTTACAGGTGTTTACTTTGTCAGCTAACTCTTTTCTCTGGCATCTTCAATTTCTTCCCCTAAGATCTCATCTCTCTACAAACAATCTTAAATTTCCTTATCTTAAGAAAAAAATGTTTCTCAGTCCTGCTACCATATCAACATACTACCTAGCTCTCTAGACCTACACATATGTAGCTATTTCTACCTATCTCTTTCCTTCCTTTCACCCAAAACCTTCTCAGAGTGGTCCATAATCTTGCCCTTTACTTCCTATTTACTGATTACAGGATCATAAATTGAAAGCTGCAGAGTGCTTTAGAGGTTATGTAGTCCAAATACTTCATTTTTCAAATGAGGAAACTGAGGCTTAGAGAGGTTAAGTGATTTGACTAAGTAGTAAGTGGCCGAGTTAGAGTTCAAACTGAAATCCTCTGACTCATAAGTGTTCTTCCCCAATGCCTTATGCTGTACCTTCTCCCTTGCAATATGGATTCTTGCCCAACCATTCTATTAAAATCGTTATTTCAAAAGTTAACAGGATTTCTCAGGCCCCATTTCCCCCTCAATGGCCATTCTCAGTTCTCTTGCTCTTCGGCCTATTTGTAACATCTGACTTTTTAAAGCCCTTCTTCTTAAAATCCTTTTGTTTCCATGGCTCTCCATATTGAAGGATATTGATAAGCTGAAGTACAACTAAAGAATGACAACTAAGACTGGGAAAGATCTTATGATCATAACATATGAGGATTGGTCAAGGGAACTTGGGAAATTTAGACTAGAGAAGACAAGACTTCAAAGGAATATGAAAACTGTCTTTCAAAAGCTATTGTGCAGAAGTAGAAAAAAAGATTTAAACTTTCCATGGTTCCTGGCACATAGTGGGGCCTTGATACTTGTTGAATGACTAATTAGCATCCTTCTTGGCTTCAGAGGGCTGAATTTAAAACTATAGGTAGAAATGTCAAAAAAGGTAGATTCGGACTCCCAACAATTTGAGCTACTCAAAATTAGAATGGGCTACCTAGAGAAATAGTGACTCCTCTCTAACTAGTGGTTCCTAAGCAAAGGCTGATCATTTCCTACCTCTCTGAGCACTTTCAGGCTGTTCCCTTTAACTGCTTGCAATTCTTCTCTTTCCACATCCACTCTATACACGCACTCCCACCACCACTCCTACAACTCCCTATTACCTTAATTAAAATATTTCTCAAGGTTCTGTGCTGGGCTTTGTTCTTATCTCTATACTTTTTTCCTTTAGGATTCTATCCTTTCCCACAGCTTTTACTATTAAATCTATGTAAAAGACTTCTAAATTTATTTCCAGTCCCAACCTCTCTCCCAATGAAAGAGTCTCCCATCTCTAATGGCCTGCTTGTTTCATATATATATATATATGTATATAAATGCCCCAGCAGCACCTTAAACATTCCCATCCTTATTCCCTTCAAAGTCAAATTCATTATTTTCTTCTGTCATTGTGAAGCAGGATGGGATAGCAGTGTTTGAGCATTTGAAGGGATGCAGACTGGGGAAAGGATTAAACTCATTGTGTTTGACCTGAAAGGAGCAGAATGAGATGCTATACGTGGCAATTTTGTCATTTTGTCATGATGGCCAAAAAACTATATCTATCTATGTATATATACATATGTGTGTATACATGTATGTATATGTATACATATACATATATGTGTATGTATGTATGTGCATATGTATGTATATATGTATGTATATATAAAAAACTATATATATATATATATATAAATAGGGAGGCATATACCTACACATATATGTATGTACATATATATCTGTATATATCCATATGCATATATGTATACATATGGAAGTACATACACACATTATAGACATATGTGTATATGTGTACATTCTAACACACGTATATGTGTGTGTATATCCTCCCTGTAATCGTAATAGAAATTTGAAGATCTTCCCTGCCTCCTAATAGACTGAATCTAATCACATGGAGCCTGTGGTGGGAGGAGCTTGCTTAAGAATAGAGCAGAGCCCACAGGAATCTGAGAGTACGAGCATTTAGAGCTGAAGGGGGGAGAGGACTCAGCCAAGGAGACAGCGAGGCTTTTGAGTGTTTGTTTGTGGGAAGGCCCTGTTGTGTTATGGTTTATTAACTTCTTTGTTGCTATGATGGATTTGACTTTCTGGTGTTGGGATTTGATTTTCTGGTGTCTGAATAAATGTTTTGCTTCTGTCTTCTATTTGGAAAGTCTGTTATATTTTGCAATTCAGAACTGTGTCAATGTATTCACAGTCACCATTGGTGCTGTGAATATTACATTCATGCTACACTCCCACACGTACATATCCCTTAATAACTGAATTTGTCCAAAATTGGAATGGGCTACCTGGAGAGGCAGCATATTGGACCAAACTGAATATCTCAAAGCAGAAGCTGGATGACTACTTATTGGCTCTGCTGTTATTTACATTCCTTTTTGGAACAGTTCGGAGTAGATAGCTACTGAGGTTCCTTCCCATTCAAAATTCTGTCACTACCTAGACTACAGAGTAGTTTCTTAGCTTCTCAACCTGCCTCCATTCTCTCTTTTCTCTAATTAGTCATACATATAGCTACCAGAATAATCTCATTAAAGTTCTGATCACAGTTGTTTGTCCTTCATTCTTGAAGAGGACTAGGTTATCGGGAAGATGATGCCATGACTTGCAAGTGAATTGGATTTAAGTAAGGGAGGACCGTGGAAGGTTACCAGTTTCACTTTGTCATCCAGAGCCAATTGCCAGTGGCAAGACATAGATCAGGACAAGTGGAGATGGCCCCCTCTGATCAATCATAGTACCTCCAAGATGAAATACTTGCAATAGATTCCCATTACATACCAAATGAAGTTCAAACTCCTTAGCCTGGCATCAGTTTATTCCATGATCTGATACTCATCAACTTTCCATACAAACTCTCCCTCCTTTCATGTGCCCTGCAATACTCCAGCCAAAGTAGACTTCATCATTCTTTAAACATACTTTAGCTCTCTGTCTTTACTCGTGTTGTTCTGTCTACCTGGAATGCCATTCATGCCACATTGTTGCATGTTAAAATCCTGCTCATACTTCAAAGTTTAACTTAAATATGGCTTCTTTCATGAAGTCTTTATTGGAATCTCTACCTCCCAACTCCCAGAGCATTATCTTTCTTTAAGCATTCTACACCTGAAATGCCTTCACTCTCCATTTTCGCCTCTTGAAATCCCTGGATTCCTTCAAAACTCAGAGAGAGGGCCACCTTCTACATGCAACTTTTCCTGAACACTACTCTGCAAATGTTAGTGCCCTCTTCTGCAAAACTACCTCATATCCATTATATAAATTCTGTACATTTGTACATGGTGTCTCCCCTATGAAAATACAAGCTTCTCGAAGGCAGAGACTGATTTGCTCATGGCATCATCTTTCTGATGTCATGGTCCTCTTCAAGAATGAAGGACAAACAACAATAATAACAACTTAGCATGCTACCTGGCACATACTACTATTTAACAGATGCTTACTGATGGATTGTGGTATCTGTCCCATTTGTTTTGTCTTTTGTTTTTTCTGTATATCTTACATAACCCCACTAGAAATGAGGACAGAAATCATATGTTTGAATCTCCCAGAGAGCTGTCTATTCAGTTGTTGTTGTTGCAGGCAGCTAGATGACCCCAGGCCTGAAGTCAGGAATATTTGAGTTCAAATCTGGCTTCAGACACTTCTTGACTATGTGATCCTAGGGAAGTCACGTAGCCCTGTTTGCCTCAGTTACCTCATCTATGATGAGCTGGAGAAGGAAATGGCAAACCATTCCGGGATCTTTGCCAAGAAAACCCCAGATGGAATCACAGGGTGTCAGACATGACTAAAACAACTCAAAAACAATGTCTGAATTGCCCAGAGTACTGCCTAGACACAGAAAGAGTGCAGTGTATAAGAAGCATTAAGAAGGCCAGTTTTGCTAGACTATAGCGTACATGAAGAAGTATAATATGTAAGAAGGATGGAAAGGCAAGATGAGGGTTATGTTGGAAGGATTTTAAATATGAATTTTAACCTAGAGGCAACCAAAAGGGCATCATTAAAGCTGGAATAGGGAAGTGACATGGTCAGATCTGAGCTTTAAAAAAGCTTTGTCATCAACCCTTCTAATTGGTCTCCTCACTTCAATTCTCTCCCCACTCTAATCTGTTGAATTTGTGAAGCAGGGTGGTAACTGTGTGAGAAGAGGAAACAGGATGGACAAAAGAGATGTTGTGGAGGTTAAAAAAGACTTGATAGTTGACTAGATATCAAATTTATATATCCAGCTCTGATTTCTTTTGAGCTTTAGTTCAGCATCACTGTGTGGACATCTCCACTTGGATTATCTCATAGATATCTCAAATGACATGTCTAAAACAGGACTCCTCTTTCCTGCAAATACATCTCTCTTGCAAATTTATCTTTTTTGTTGTTCTAGACAAATTGGATTATCAGTTGTATGATGAATCTACCATTCCATTTATGCCCAGCCTCTGGCCTTTAAACAGGGAGTCTCTCAAGTCTGGAATGCACTCCTTCCTCACTTCTACCTCTTAAAGACCTTTTTTTCAGTCTCATCTAAGCTGCCACTCCCCATGTGAAGCTTTTCTGGCCCCTTTTATTAGTGTTCTTTTCTTCCTCATATTATATGATTTTCATTTCACTATGTAAGTAGGTTGTGCAATGAATAGAGCACTCAGTCTGGAATCGGGAAGACTCATATTTGGACTCCAAGTTTACCTCCACATCTCCAAAATTCCTAATTTTCTGCAAGGCCCAGATAAATCACCATTTTCTAAATGAAGACTTTTGTAATCTCAGTTCCCCTTCCCCTCCTCCAGTTGACACTGCCTTCCATCCCAAATTATCTTATATAATGCCTATTTTGTATATTCATATGTATGCAGATAGATGAATAAACCTATTTGTAGCATAGCCAGGAGCAAGGGAAGGAACCTAGACTGATTTCTCAAAAATATCTAGAAAGCTAGCATAGCTTTTGATCACCAGAACAATGTAACCTAGTTCAGAGGATGGAGTTGTAGGCCTGTAACAGGTGATGGAACTCATAAAGGGATTGAGATTCCCACAAAGTCTGAGAGTTTTATTTACCTCAGACTAGATGTCTGAATAAGGGGCTGAAGAAACGAAAAGAAACTAAGGACTGCTACATCAATTAAATCAATCTTTGGTTAGATTTTATTCTTATTAGGTTAAGAAACTTATTTGTAAACATTTCTATTATTAAGAGGTTTTATTTTCCTTTGCTTCCTAGTAAAGCTTCCTTCTGAAAAATTCCGTCCTCTCTCTGCTGATAAAAGGGGATGGATGCCCCATGCACAATTTGTGGCCAAGTAGCTGACAGATACCATCTAGCTCAGGAACCTGGAAAATACTAGTGCAGTGGGAATAAACAGAGTATAAGGAACCCAGAAGAAGGAGGAAGCAGTTGCAGATGTTAATCCTTTTCTTCCTGGATTATTTCCTTCTGTATGTTCTAATAAACATCTGGTACTGGGAGCAGGACTAACTTTTTTGATTCATTGATAATCAACCTTCTCAACCAGATACCATGTAAGATGTGGCCTCACCTGACAGAATTTCCCACCTGTGAAGCAAAAGTGAAGCCCATCAATGATATGATCATTGGATTTCTTCAGCATCTATTTCGGATTTCTAACTCTGAAAGTGGCTGTACTCATATTACGAGAAAACCTTCATACTGTGAAAAGCCCCAAGGCTTGCTGTAATTCCATCACCAAAGTTCCCCTGGTATGTATGCATAATTGGACACAAGAAATCAGGTCTAGATCTAGAAAGCAAAGTTAATAGGAAGAACTAATGTTTTAAAAAATAGGATAACAGGAATAAGTAGGAAATAAATAAGATATAGCTGATAGTGGGCTAGAGGGGAACCAGGAAGACCCAAGACAGTCGTTAGTGGCCCAGTATTTAAAATTCCACCTGACACTTACTAGCTGTATAACCCTGGATAAGACAATTCCCCACCTGGAACCTCAGTTTCCTCACCTTTTCAGTTTCCTCACCTTTAAAATGAAGATAAAAAAAGTACCCACCTCACAGGGATCTTGTGAGTATCAAACAAGATTACAGATGTAAAGCATCTGGAGACAGTTGGGCATAATTAATAGAGAGAGGTCCCTGAAGGCAAGAAAAACTAGGTTCAAGTTCCATCTCTGACACACACTAGCTATTACACCCTGGACAAGGTCACATTACTCCTCTGAGCTCTCTAGAACACTGCAAAACCATGAGTTATAAAGAAGATGCTGACCTGCTTTGCTGGAGGAAGATTCCTTACCTGGTCATTCCCTCTATCAGTGAAATCACAGGTCCAGTTCCTATGGCTAAGTAAAGCCCTACATAGAATTTTCAGCTGTTGTTACAGCAGTAACTCTTGCTGTTAGACTGACTCAGTTTTTCTACACAAATATAACAAAGATTAGCATGACTAAATGGAACTCTCCTAATAATGAAGAAATTGCAGTGAAATGTAAATTGTTTCCTTTTTTTAAATTGTCTCAGAAGACTGAGTTAAAAATACAGTAGCATAAAAAAACAACAAAAAAATCTTCTTTCTTCCTCATTTCAAGAATAGTACCTTCCAGGTGCTAAGAACTATCTAAGAACTTATGTAGAAATCCTAGCCCCTGTCAGGTGCAGTTCTAGAAAATGGGGACTGTAGAGAGGTGCCTGCCTCATACCACAGCACAGTGGCTTCCCAGATAGAAAGGGAGGACACATCCTGATCATAAGGGTGGGAGGAACTGGCCATAGGCCATCATCTGAGCTACCTCTGTGTGAGACAGTGTAAGCATCGAGGCAAAGACAGCCGGTCCTGAATTGCATGAGAGCTCCCTTAATTCAGCTCACAGTGATTTCTCTTGCACAATTACCTCTCCTGAATGAAACCATCTTGGATATGGACAAAAGTATGGAGAGCAGTGACTTAATTTTTTGATAAAAAAAAAAAAGAATGATTTATAATAAGTCCATAGGAACATTCTGTACCTATCTCTTTTCTGATTAGAGAGGTGGCATGGAGCCTGGCTCATTAAGCAGAAGTAATGAGCCAGTCCCTGTGCCACCTCTAATTAGAGAAAAGATACAGTAGGTACAACTGTACCTATAAATTGATACAATAAAGATTAAAAGTATTTTAAATATCTTTTTTCTACTATATCGAGACCTAATATTTAAAACGAAAAAATAAAATAAAAATAAACTTTCCAAAGAAGCATTTTGCAACAAGAAATCAAGATTAAATTTTGCTTGATTCAGTTAAAAGAAAAACCAACTTCATATTAAAGTCCATGCTTCCTGTATTGAAGAGCTAGTTCAACATTTAGTATATTGAAAGAATTAAAACTTAGTCATCCCAAGCAGCATAGAAGAGACAAATCTTATTACCCAACCATCCAAAGTTTGGGGGGGAGCACTTTGGTGCACTATAAACCTTTAAAGTACGAGGGGAAACTAAATTTAAAAAAGACTTACATTATTATATTCGCTATTGTGTTAGTAAGGTCTCTCCTTCTGGGTTTGGGGTGGGGAGAGGAAGGGAAATCATGATCACATCAACTCAGTCACTGTTCCTGGAAGGGGCGTGTCGATCTAATCCCCTATGCCCCGACTCCGCATCCCGGTACAGTTTCTCCCCTCCTCCCTGCGCTCCATTATGTGCATCGTCTCCCCATCTCAGCTCTTGCAGAACAGGGACTCTGTTTGCTTCTGTACTCTGTGTTTATACTATCTATGTTTATTGGTTTTTGTATTTATCTGTATTCTCAGTACTCACACAGCGCTAAGTTTGTGCTGAAAAGTGTTTTTTCATTGATTCGTTCAGAATATGCTGATATAATGAGCTGTATGCAACAGACTGTTTTTTAATGATCAGGAAACTTAGGATCTAAAATACAGCTCTCTTCCCTGGAAGTTGGAACTTAGAGTGAGTCAGTGCCTCAAAATGAGGTAGGGAGCTGAGTGGAACACAGGCCAAGCCAAGGAAAGCTGTCCACTGCGGATTGGACACAAGATGTATCAGTTATCAGGATTCTACTTGTGAACAAGCTGCCAATAAGCCAGAAACAGGGACTTGATAGGAAGTCAGTCTGTCAACAGGCATTTTTTTTTCTTTTTGAAGGGGGAAAGGCAGGGCAATTGGGGTTAAGTGACTTACCCAACGTCACAAGACTAGTTTTATGTTAAGAGCCTGAGGTCAGATTTGAACTCCAGTCCTCCTGACCCCAGGGCCAGTGCTCTATTCACTGTGCCACCTAGCTGCCCTCAACAGGCATTTTTAAAGCCATTACTATGTGCCAGGCACTGTGCTAAGTTCTGGGCAGACAACGAAAGGCAAGAGCATCAAATAGTATTGGTTTTGTAAAGTAAGAAAAGAAAAATGCTAATAAACATGTAGAGGAAAGAGGGAAGCAAGACCACGTAGTCTCTTAGGGGCTACCTTGCCCTTTGAGAAAAGGGGACCTTGAGGCTAGTCTAGGGCATCATGTAGTGAAATTAATTTCATAATAAAACAATATGATATGATGAAAATTACTGGCCTTGGAGTCAAGACACACAAGAAAAATGATAACTAGGGTACTTGAACCTTTCCAAAGATCTCTTTACACACATCTCATTCAATTCTTATAATGATGCTGAGAAGTAGGTGCTAAAGGTATGATTCCTGTTCCACAGATTAGGAAACAGGTTCAGAGAGTTGAAGTGATTTGTCCAGGCTACCAAGCTCATTAGTATCAGAGGTGGGATCCAAATTTGTTATCCTAATATCTGATACTCTTAACTCCAAGTTCAGGATTCTATGCATAGTATGACCACGCAGCACATCACTTAACCGGCCTATGCTTCAGTTTCTTTGTCTATAAATTAGAGACAATACTCCTACTACTTAACTCATAGACTGGTTACAAAGACAGCAACGTGGAAACCTTTCAGTCAAAGGCCCTTAACTTTGCATCTGCGATATTTGTAAAAGTTATCTTGCAAGCTAATAGCCCTCCATCAATGCTAACTATTAGTATTATTTCCATTATCATATGTGTTATCAGATTTCTGTTTATACTCAGAGAGAATAATTACAATAATTATCCTTGTGATCCAGGCATAGAAGAAGTAGGGTGAGCAATCCCATAAACCCATCCCGATAGAAAGGATGGGCTGAGATTTCTAATGTCAAACTCCAACAGGAAATGGATCCCCCGCTGGCTGCACACAGACTTCGATAACCACAAATTAACATCGTGTATGTTGTTTTGTTGTTTGTATTTCTTTGGTTAAACATTTCCCCGTTACATTTTGATCGGGTTCAGGAAGCACTACGGAGTTTTGCTGTCCACAGTTGTGATATCTCTGGTCTAGTTCCCCAAAAAAGAAAAGAGGAGGAGGGAGATTTCTCCATACCAGGGCTCTCAACCTCCAAAAGACGGCCGAAATGGTTGGGCCAGTTGCATCAAACCACTTGAAGTTCAACAAGGATAATTCTTGCAGAGGCCTGAGGAGGATTCAAGCAGGAGCGTTCTGGAGCCCTCTCAAACTGGCTATGGAGAATTAATTGTTCAATTTTCAGTATGAACATTTACATCTCAGAAATCAGCAGAAACAACAAATCAGAGCTTGTCTTACTATTTTGTTTAGTGCCTAAATTTAGGAAAGTGATAGATTAAATGTTAATAATGCATATAAAACTTAAGTATGTGCTATGTTCATTTTTTTCCCCAAAGAGCCAGTTGTTAACCATTTACCAGCAACTAATTTGCCTAAGCTTGTCCAAACCTAAGGAAACACATAGGCACACTAAAAATGGAAATCGACCATTAATTTTTGAGTGACTTTCACGTCACAAAAATGGGAAAAGTTGATACTACTGGATAATGGTCTAATACCTCAAATGTGACCGAATCAGCAAAATACCATTCAATTTCTCCTTAATATGCAAAAATAATTTAATTATCATTTTTGGGTTCACCATAAAACTGATAAGCCCTTTCCTATCTGCTAAATTATAACCACATTTTAAGAAAGCTTTACTAGTAAAAATCCAAAATAGCTGCTTATTTACATTATAAAAGAGTTCTCTTCACAAAAGTATTCATGTATCAGAGTGTGGTTAAGCATCCAGACTCATAAAGTCTTTAAAATAATGATTTGACTGACTTTCTTTTTTTGAGAAAATATAGGTTGAATGAAACATAATGGCCTTCAAGTTCTGAAACTTACCATGTGAATTTTGTCCAATTTTCACAGTCCCAGGGGCAAGATCTGTAACTGGACCACTAAGAGTTCTTTCATCAAAAGCCGTGTGGTCGTCTTCTAAACCATTGATGAAGAAACTGATTTTTCTGTGATGCACCTATAAGAAACCATCACCATAAGTCATTTTTAATTTCTTAAAATAATAATTTAAGTTGAGAGACTAATCTAGCTATTTAGTCAATCACATTGCTAGTTGAATTAATCTAAACTCCTGATGTCTAATTCAGAATAGACAGATGAGTTCTGGCAGACCAGTTTTTGAAAATCATGTTTGTTTTCATATTTACCCCATCACTTTAAGAAATTTAGAGATCAGATGGAAAAATTCAGAAAAAGCAAAATGAATTGGCTCACAGAATGCATAAATTAGACAGTGTAATAGAAAAGGCTGTGAACTAGTAGTCCAAAAGAGTCAAGTTCTAGTCCCAGAGCTATCACTTACTATACATATATCATAAAATACAGCGTTTAGCCCTGAAAGGAACATTAAGATGATCTAATCCTAAGTGTACATATTTTTTTTTAAAAAGAGGCCTAAAAGGAAAATTGGACAATTAATCAATTGACAATCATTTATTAAGAATCTACTATGTGCTCAGCAACAGGAAAAGAAAAAAGGAGAGAGAGAGACAGAGAGAGAGAGAGAGAGAAGCAGTCCTTGCTCTCCAGCTGCTTACATTCTGCCTCCCTGCAGCTCTGCTTCTTCATCTATAAAATAGAAATGACAATTTGCAAATATTTCACTCAAGGGCTCTTAGCCTGGCATTTGTGATATTTTTAAAAGTGCTTCGTAAACCCTAAAGCCCTACATAAATATTACCTATTAATTTTTACTATTTTATTTATTTTTAGTTTTTAACATTCACTTCCATAAGATTTTGAGTTTTAAAGTTTCTCATTCTTCCTCTCCTCCCTCCTCCCCAAAACAGCATGCAATCTGATACAGGCTCTACTTATACATTCATATGAAACATATTTTCACATTAGTCATGATGCAAAGAAGTGTTAGAACTAATGGGAGGAACCATGAGAAAGAAGAAATAAGACAAAAAGAGAACAAATAGTATGCTTCCATTTGCATTCAGACTCCAAAGCTCTTTCTCTAGATAGCATTTTCTATCTTGAGTCTTTTGGAGTTGTCTAAGATCCTTGCATTGCTGAAAAGAGCTAAGTCTATCAAAGTCAGTCATTGCACAATGTATGTATTACTCCGTACACTGTTTTCCTGGTTCTGCTCAGTTCATGCAGTATTAGTTCATAAAAGTCTTTGCAGGTTTTTAAACAACATATTGTAGAATTATGCTTCTTACTCCACTCTGTTATCCCTTTCCATTTAATGGGAGAGTTCATCCCATTCACAGTTATTACTCTGTGTCTTTCTCACCATCCTATTTCTGACCCTCCCATTTATGCTTTTCTCTTCTTTCTCCCTTTTCCTCCTCACTGAGTTTTACTTTGAACCATCACCTCCCTCAGTCTGCCCTCCCTTCTGTCAACCTTGTCCCTTTTCTTCCTCTCTCTTACTACTTCTTTCCTCCCTTCTATCCACCTCCTCCCTTTTCTTTCCCCTTTCTCCTCCTACTTCCCATAGGGTAAATTACATTTCTATGCCTAACTGATTATATTATTCCCTCTTTGAGCCAATGATTCAAACGATGCTTATCTCCCTCCATTCTTTCCCTCTACTGTAATAGGTTTTGGATATCTTTTAAAGGCATGTGATATAATTTGCCCTTGTCTGCCTCCTCCTTTCCTCTTCTCCCAGAACAATCTCTTTTCACCCCTTAATTAGATTTTTTTTTATCATCACATGAAAGTCAACTTATACTCACAGTCTCTATGTATATCCCTTTCAAATGTCATAATAAAGATACGGTTCTCAAGAGTTACAGATATCATCTTCCCTTATAGGTATGTAAGCAGTTTGCCCTTATTAATAATATGTTGTTGCTTCTTTTTCTTCCCTGTTTACCTTTTTATGCCTCTCTTCAGTCTTATATTTAAAGATTAAATTTTCTGTTGAGCTCTGGTCTTTTCTTTAGGAAGGTTTGGAAGTCCTCTATTTCACTGAGAAGATTTCATCTTCTTCACTGAAGGATTATGCTCAATTTCACTGGATAGTTGATCCTTAGTTGTAATCTAAGATTCTTTGCCTTATGGATTATATTCCATGCCCTCTGAACTTTTAATGTAGAAGCTGCAAGGTCCTGCATCATCCTTACTGTGGTTCCATATTTAAATTGCTTCTTTCTGGCTGCTTGCAGTATTTTCTCTTTGACCTGGTAATTCTGGAATTCGGATACAATATTCTTTGGCATTTTCAATTTGGGATCTCTTTCAGGAGGTGATTGGTGGATTCTTTTAATGACAATTTTACATTCTGGCTCTAGGAACTCAGGGCCATTTTCCTTGATGGTTTCTTGAAAAATGCTGTCCAGGCTCTTTTTTTCATCATTATTTTCAGGTAGAACAATAATTTTTAAATTGTCTGTCTTGGATCTATTTTCTAGGTCAGTTGTTTCACCAAAGAAGTATTCTACATTTTCTTCTATTTTTTTTTTATTCTTTTGACTGATTCTTGATATCTCATAGATTCATTAGCTTCTACTTGCCCAATTTTAATTTTTAACAAATTGTTTCCTTCTATTAGATTTTGTACCTCCTTTTCCATTTGGTCAATTCTTATTTTTAAGGAGTTGATTTCTTCAGTTTACTTTTTTCCCATTTGGTCAATTGGATTTTTTTAAAGACTTTTCTCCAGAGTACTTTGTTTTTCCATTTGGCCAATTGTATTTTTTAAAGATCTGCTTTTTACAGTCAATTTTTGTCATTCCTTTTCCGAGCTATTTACTCTCTCTTGCATGCCTGTCACTTACTTTTCCAATTTTTCTTCTATCTCTTTTATTTGACTTTTAAAATCCTTTTTAAACTCTTCCTAGAAGGTTTTTTGTGCTTGAGACCAATTCATATTCCCCTTTGATGTTTTGGATGTGGGTTTTTTGACAATGTCGTCCTCTTCTGAATCTGTACTTTGATCTTGCCTGTCCCCATAATAACAATTTATGGTCATTGCCCATTTCTCCTTTCTGCTCATGGTGTTTGCCTACTTCCTAGCTTTTAAAGTTGATCTCTTTTGCTGGAGCACAGGGGACACCAATCCAAGTTTCTTGTGCTGGGAGCCTGGGACTTGGTCACTGGCTTTATGTGCTAGGGCCTCAAGTGCTGGCAGCTGGAGGCTATAAGGGTCTGCCAACTTTCCTGGTGTTGGACTGGGATTAGCAGCATTGGAACTCTCAGGGTAGGGGTGGGCAATCTGGCCCCTGGAGGACACCTACTCACCCAGGCTTCTTTAAAGCACTCAAATGTTTGACTGCTGGAGAATGTCTGCCAAGCTGGAGTTGTGCTTAAGCACTGGGAGATTTGGCTGCTGGAGAATGGCAGTGCAAGTGGCAGTTTTCCAAGCTGGCATTTACTAGTTCTCCTGCCTGTGCTGAGGCACTCGGGGCGTCCTAGTGTTGGTGCTTGTCTGCTCCACTATCCTGGGACTCAGAATCTCCCCCTGGTTTGCTGAGGTGGGGCTTGCTTCTGGCTTGCTGGGATGCCTCCCATTCTGTACTGTACTGGGCCCCCAGAGTGAGAGGGCTCTCTACTGTTAATCCTCCAAGCTTCCAGGGCTACAAGACTGTTGTGTCATGTCTTTCTGTTGGCTCAGCTATTCCAGGGTTTTCACTGAAATGATATTTTCTGGGCTTTCAAAGGTCAATGAGGGAGGCCATCTTGGCTCACAGAAGTCCCCCTATTATTATTTCTTATTAAATGTGTTATCAAATTATTGTGTATACTCACAGATAAAAATTACAATGATCATAATTGTATTAAAGTAGAGAAGTGGGTTGAGTAATTCAGTCTAATCAATTAAGCATTTAATAAGTGCATACTATGTGCCAGACACTGTGATAAGCACTAGAGATACAATTAATAAAACAATAGTCCCAGTCTTCAGGGAGATTACAATCTAATGGCACTAGGAATTCAGTTAATAAAAAGAGTCCCTGCCCTCAAGGTGCAATCTAAAGAGGGAAGACAATATACAACAGAAGCCAGGACAGCATGAGGGAAGAAGACAGAATTGTGGTAAACCAAGGAGTATCCTATTCCATGGCATTGAAAAATCAAGCAAGGTAGCAGATGAAGAGTGGAGTGAGCCATTACTTAAAATCTATCCCTATAGAAAAGATAAGTCTAGATCAATGGTGTCAAACTCAAATAGAAGTGGCTCCCTATAACCACATAGTGACTCAGAAAGACACAAATTAACATTATGTGTGTTGTATTTGATGCTAGTATATATAGAGTAGGAGAGCCTAGTTACAGTATATGACTACAGAATATATACAAAATTAATTCAAGGAATTTGGGGGAGAATACTCAACAAAAGTGCAGAATTTTAGAGGAATGGTGGGTTAGTGGAGAAAGATAATGATTATTTCTGATATGGTGAATTTGATACGTATGTGATCAGTTTGAAGTATCCAATAGGTAATTGGTAATGCAGGCCTGGAGCTCAGGGAAGACACTAAGGTATGTCAACATGGGAGTCATTTTCATGGAGATGAGAATACATGCAAATAGGAACTGATAAGTTCCCCAAGTGAGAGAGTGTAGAGAGAGGAGAAGACCACCCAAGACAGAGCCAGGACAGATGGTGACCATCATATTAAAGAAGAGACAGCAAAAAACACCCAAGTAATAAGCAACAAAGAAGAAATTCCCCAGCAAGTTATTTGGATTCCAGATCCAGTGCTCCTTCTATTGGATCACACTTAAAAACTTTCTGTTTCCATTTCATAAGCTATAAAAGGCAGATCAGATTAGCTATCCAAGCTATTTCACAAGGTTGCTGCAAAGAACAAATAAAAGAACGTACAGTTGGGAAGTTGCAAAAACTATACATCAGTTACAGGCATAAGGTGGTATCGTTAATAGGAGAAGCCACTGAAATAATATTGCTCATTGGCATTATTTACATTTAGGTACACATTATTCCTCGTAACAAATTAAATTATAATATTCTTGAGGACAGAACCATGCCTGAATTATCTTTGTGGCAGTATACATTTCATAGTCTTCAATAAATGTTTCAAAGACTGAAGACCTTTCATCACTGCCTGAATTTATAAACTACTGGAAGGGTCTCTGCATTAATCCAAGTTTGGAACTCCCTCTGTTCCTGAAAATCCCAACCCATCTGTCATTTACTAGATCAAAGACCATCTAGAGCAGGGTTCTCAACCTGTGGGTCACAACCCCTTTCGGGGTCAGACGAGCCTTTCACAGGGGTTACAGAGGTTGCCTAAGACCATTGGAAAACACACATTTCTGATGGTCTTAGGAACCTCCTCTATCTGTCTCCAGACAGGTGTGCCCACATGCAGATATGCCCACACATGCAGATATGCCCACAAATGAGTATCAAAAGGTCACGGCATTAGGAAGGTTGAGAACCACTGATCTAGAGCAACCTTTCATTTGACAGATAAGTAAACTGAGGGTCAAGTTAAGGAACTTGATGAAGTCACACAAAGCACCTTAAACCCAATTCCTCTGATTCCAGAGCCAATGCTCTGAGGCATATAGAATGACTTACTCAAGGTAAGAATGTGAATGTTACAGGTATCAGTGATTCCTGCCTTCAAACTATTCCTCATCAGGTATTCCTGACCCCAAGACAACAGTTTTTTCCTACTATACTATTCTGCTTTAGTAGGTGGCAAAGTGAATAAAGTGCTGCACAGGGAGTCAGGAAGACCTGAGTTCAAATTTATACACAGACAGTAGCTCTGTGACTCTAGACAAGTCACTTAACCCTGTTTGCCTCAGTTTTCTCATCTGTAAAATGAACTGGAGAAGGAAATGGCAAACTTCTCCAGTATCTTTGCCAGGAAAGCTACAAACTGGGACCCTAATAGACACAACCAAACATTTTTTTTAAAAACTAGATGCCATGCACTGATACTTTAACTTAGTGATAACATCTCTTTTGACTAAATCAACAAATCAAAGTCTTTAGGTTAAAAAAAAAGCACTGGATTCTATGAAGTAAGATTGCATACAAAATAAATTCAGATTGGTTGAAGAGATTTGATAACACCCTATAGGGCTTATACAAAACCAGGAAGATAGTTTGGAATTGAACATTCAAGAGCAGAGACCATTCTATCCAAGTGAGTCATCAGTGAATGATTGAGCCTCAGGCAGGCTCCTTGCCCCTACCCAGAGGTCAGAAGAGGACCTTATGAACTTTGATGGTTGGAGGATTTGGACTTTTTCATTGGCATTTTAGCAACATCCCCCCATGTCCCCAGGACAGGAGAGGATGGCAGCACTGTCTGCATCAGGATCCAAGAACAAACTAGACATTGAGGAAAAAGCTTTAAGACTCTAAACGGACCCCAGCTAAATAAGCTATAACATGCCTAAAGAATAGCAAATGCATGATTAATACTAGATATTGGTCCATTTAAGTGATATAATATCTCTGGAGAAACAGTGCAGTATAATGAATAGGGAGCCAGTAACACCTAGTTTCAAGCCTTGCCTTTGGGACTTGGTGACTTTGCAATTCTGAGAAACTTGTAATTGTCAATCTACCTTGGTAAAGTGAATCTCCACACCAAGGAGGTTCCTATACAAGTTTACCCAGACCAAAAATGAAACAAAACTCTCTTGAATTATTAACCTTTGTTCTGTTTATTTCCAGCAGGTTAGTGAGAGCTCCTTTGGTCTCTCTGTCTTTCTCATCTATCTGGATCTCTGATTTCAGTGTAGAAATTTCCTTCAATGAGGATCTGTAATTCACAGAAATAACAACAATGGCCAGCATTTAGATAGCACTTAATGTGTGCAAAACACTTTACATATGTTAAATTATTGATCCTTACAATTACATTAATCCCATTTTACAGATAAGAAAATTGAGACAGAAATCAAGTGACTTTCCCAGTTACTAAGTGTCTGAGGCACAATTCAAACTCAAGTCTTCAGGACCCCAAATTTCTGGTGCTAAGACTCTTACAGAGTTGCCTGGGGCCCTGAGAAGTTAAGCGATTTATTTATACTCACATAGCCAGTGCATACCAGAGGCAAGACCTTGAACCCAGGTCTTTCCCTTTCCAAGGCTGTGTCTCTATTTCCTGTACCTTCTGTACATACCTTCTGTTGCCTGAATGCACCTTCAATAGCAGTGTGTGTGTGTGTGTGTGTGTGTGTGTGTGTGTGTGTGTGTATTTGACATTTCTAGTAACCAAGCAAATTAACTGCATTGTATGAGGAGGAAAAGACAAATTAGAGTACCTTTGGGCAGTGGCTATAACAAGAAATTACTAAGTACTTTTTATGTACAAAGTGAATGAAAAGAAAAAAAAAGACAGTTCCAAATACACCTCTAATTTCTAGTTAATTTGGTTGAAAAATCCTCCCAATAAAGTTCTTAGGGCTAGTGTACGCAAAACACCCAAATGATTGGCTGAATTTTTTAACCGAACTGACTGGCTGTTTCAATGTGACACAGCTTTGGTCTGTACAGCTCTCCTAAGGGGCTAAATCTTCTTGACTGAAATATGAATAGAAATCACAGTGTCCCTATGAACAAAGGGTCTGAAGGGGGCAAACAAAAGGCTTTTGAGATAATGTAATACCAGACAATTGCAAGGTTTGACCCTGAAGATGTGATTTTAGAAAATCAAACATGAGCAACCTAGACACTACCCCCACTATTCCTAAATCCTTGCCAAATTGATCAACAGAAACAGCTAATTATTTGTCCATAAGATCATGACTTGGATGATTATAAGGGTCTTTTCCCCTTAAGGAAAAAAAAAACTAGACTTAGAATCATCATTACTGGCAACAACAGCTTTCCCCAGAGTTATCCAACATGGTTTTTGTCTAGTCCAAGAGAACCTCTTTAATTTTCACCACTTTATTTCTTTAAATATCAGCGACCCAAACACCAGATTTTATTTAATTCTCAAAAAAAAAAAACCCTTTCACATATATGAAGTTGCATGAGAGGAGACAGTTATACTTGCCTTTTTTGCATCCCATTTTTTACAGCCTGTTACTGTCATTTGGTGTTTGACTGTTATCATTATAAAAGATACAGGCTTTTCCACTTTGTTATTTGTAGCATTATCTCATGTTTTACAACATCTTTGTACAACATGCAGGCACATGAAATATAACTAGTGAAAAGTTCTCGGTGGTATTAATGCATAAAAAAGAATGTGGCTCCATCTCTACTGTCTTTGCCCAGCCAAAAGCTGATGAACAGCCAATTTTCCTTTATCACATTAGCACAGCCATGAGGGAAACACATTTGTTCTAGTCAGCTACACTAAAGATACTATTACCAATCTAACATATACATGTTTTATATCAGCACTATTCTCCGAGTATGAGAGAGCCAACAATATATTAACACTACCATGACAGTTTATTTAAGAAAAGAAAATTGTCTCTGTAGAGGGACAGAAGTTAGAAATGTATGGCGGAAAGCTCAGTGTCACTGGTCTAATAAAGGTAATAATTCTTAGGCTTTCTTTATAGCAGGTAACACGCCTGTGACAGTTCTGTCATATCATTCAAATAAAAATGTTGTCTTTTACAAGTTTAAGTGCACCTTTATTTTGAGTCAGATAGAAAGCATGTTTTTGATTTTCTTCTTCCACTGTATTATATCCATAGTCAAGAGTTCAGGACCTTTTTTTTTTTATCAACTTATCACAAATTTGCTTACTAGAAGAATTCGGTGTCATGTGTACCAAGTTCTAGGAAGATAAGGTATGCTTGCTTTTTTTTAGTTAAAAAAAAAAACGATGACTAACGATGATCTTATGGCTCTTTTTCTCCCATTGCTCCTGCCCCCTCCCAAATCTCTTCATATAAATAAGATAAAAATTGGTTTAGATTTTTGCAACACATTTCATGCTTTAAGTATCCCTGGACCACTTTACAATTCTGATCAGGGTGCATAGCTCAACAAAGAATGAAGGCTAAGGTGGCAGTTCTGCTTCTGACAATAGCTCATTCTGATGATCCCCTTGCCAGATATCAAAGGGGATAGGAATATGCAAGAGAGAGTTTCTGATTTGTTAGACGGAAAAAAACTCTCCACCTAAGTCTTTCACTTCCCTAGGTTAGGGTTTGAGGCAAGTGCAGAAAAATGTGGATAGTATATCTTAAATGCATGATTAGGTAGGATCAGTAACAGTATCCAGGAAGTCCTTAAATCCCCATTTAAGGAGGATGAAGATACTTTGGAAAGAAGAGGTAGGATGTCAGGTCATTCTCTAGTCTTCATTCTGTTGGCATCTCATTTTCAATTTGCTACCATTTTGATTGGGTCACCTTTAGGTCTCTGTAATAGACTCTATTGATCCCTTCTAGTTCAAAAGAATGCTACATAGGAGAAATATGCCTCCTTACACCACACTCCCACAGTCTCTTCTGCTTAAGCAGAGGAGAGTACATCAATGGATGAAGAATAGAGCCACAAGAGAACAGGGTAGACATCAGGAGAGACACATAATCAAATCTATTTTGAAATAAATGTTACAATGCCCCCATGGAGATGAGCTGCGGTTTCTAAACTTGCCAAAGCTCTGTTCCTAATCATTCAAATTCAGATGTCTTTCGTCATCCTATAGGCAATGCAGGCTTAAGAGTTGAACCATAAAGAAAAGGCCATTACATAGTTATGCTACATTCTTGGAAGGACAGTAATGTTCCCTTAGCAGTAACTAGGTAGGTGGTATAGTAGATAGAGCACTGGGTGTAGAACCAGGAAGACTCATTTTTCTGAGTTCAAATATGGCCTCAGACACTTACTAGTAGTGTGACCCTGGGCACAGCACTTAACCCTGTCTGCCTCAGTTCCCTCATCTGTAAAATGAACTGGAGAAGGAAATGGCAAATCACTCCAGTATTTTTACCAAAAAAAAAAAATCCAAAATGGAGTCATGAAGAGTCATATACAACTGAAACTGTGTACCAAATTTCATGCTAGGCACTGTGGGTCATACCGATGCAGAATGGTCCTGGTATTTGCCCTTCAGGGTCATAGAAATCTAACTGATGAGATATTTATTAATATATTCAACAAATATCTATTAAGTATCTATTGTTTACAAAGCATTCCACTATTCACTGGAAGAGATAAAAAGCTTAGGTAGACAAGGCTCTGTGTCACAGAATTTAAAGGACAGTGGAAGCCGCAAAGACAGTCTAACTCTAAGTGTTTATACGTTCATACATTATATACATCTGTATATATACATTTATGTATGTGTACATAAACAGGTCCAGAGTAGTAATGCCCCTTGTCATTTCCTCTACCTCATAAAGGATGAAATTTTCATAAAGGTAAGCCATAAATTTATTGACAGCTCGGCTTTTTCAGGCAGCTAGCTGGCACAGTGGAAAAAGTGCTGGGCCTGGAGTCAAGAAGACCAAAATTCATGTCTGACCTCAGACACTTAGTAGCTGTGTGACCCTGGGCAAGTCACTTAATCTCTGTCTGCCCTCTCAACTGCAAAATGGGGATAATAATATCACCTACCTCAGAGGGTTGTTATGAGGATCAGATAAGATATTTGTAAAGAGCTTAGGATGGTACTTAGCACATAGCCTCCTACTTACTCTCTTTAGCAAGTCATATAATCTTTAAAGGCCTCAGTTTCCTCATGGAGTTGATCACTCTAAGATCCAGTGACTCTAGCAAGCCTGGATTCTCCTTGCATAAGACATGCTATCCATATTGGTGTTCTTCAGGCCTGAAATTCTCTCCTTACCTCTGCCTCATGTCTACCTCGGCTTTCCTCAAGTGTAAGTAAAAATTCCATGCTCTGCATGAAACCTTTTCCATTCCTCATTAATGTTAATCCTTTCCCTCTAAGACTTTAATGCATCCCATGAATATTTTGCTTGTACATACGTGTTTGCACATTTTCTCCTCAATTAGACTAGGAGCTCAGTGAAGGCAGAAACTATTTTCACCTTTGTATCCTGAGAGCTTAGCATGTCAACTGGCACATGAGGTTGTTGTCCAGTTGTGTCTGACTCTTTGTGACCTTGTTTGGGGTTTTAGTGGCAAAAATATTGGAGTGCTTTGCCATTTCTTTCTCCAGCTCATTTTACAAATGAGGATAGTGGAGCAAGCACAGGTAAGTGACTTGCTCAGGGTCACACAGCTAGTAAGTGCCTAGATTTGAGGTTTAGATTTGAGTCCAGATTTGAACTCAAGGAGATACAGTCACTCTACCAGAGCACCCCCTAGTTGCCCAGAGGGCACATAGGAGGCACTTAATAAATTTGTGTTGACTTGATTTTGACTCATCTATAAAATAAAGGAGTCAGACTTCATAGTCTCTAAGAACCTTTCTAGTTTTAAATCAATGATCCTTTGTTCATAATTCCTTTATCTGTTCCCCATTTTCCTTACAATTGCTTTAGAATAATCCCTTTTAATCTTTTTTCCAAAGCCCCTTCAGTTTCTTCTCTTCCGTTTAAAAAGTATGGAGTCAGATAGAACACTCACAGATCTCAGACAGAGAATAAAGAAAGGATGAAAATGATGTATGTTGAATCCTCCCTTATACTCTCAGGAAGTAAGCCAAGGGGCTGGTAAGAGATGTGAACTCACTACTGACCCAAAGTCAGAAGTGCTATCACTCAAATACTTGACATGTGCATAGATATATAGGAAATCATTTCTGCATACCATCCAGCACTCAAACTTCCTGCCAATATTCAGCAGATGTCTTTAAGATTCTGAGCAGCTGCCTTAAGTAGAAGCTAAGTCTTGCCATACAAACAAAGCTGAGTTAAAACTCCCATTTTTACTATGCATGAATTACCTCTGATAAAACCTTGAACAAAAGAAGAAGATGGGATACTGAGTCTTTATATTCCATTAAATAATAAATGGCTTATATCTAAGTTTTATATACTTAAAGGAAATACATGATTTACCATAAGTACTTATCATCCAGCCATTCTATGTCTTATTAGATTTTTTTTTCAGCTCCAATACCCAGTACTGAGAAAAACTTATTAAAATATTTCTGATAAACTAAACGAAGGGAAAAATTTTTTCAGGCCAAAGGAAGGCTATGCATCACTTTAACCTCTCTCATAGCAAAGTATCATGCGGTTCGTTTTGAATTGTCTTATTCTTTAAGAAAAAATCTGTAACTGAAAGAAAGGTCTTCACAATGACCCTTCCTTGAAGGGTTTGCTCTATGCCCTCAGGCATGCAAGATAATAACGATATGAGTAGTTACTGTTCATCCAGTGAAGGAGTGACATGCCCTTTTACTTTGGTTGAAAAAATGGTACTAGCAAATATTTATTCTTTTGAAGGTTGGAAGTCTGTCAGCCCAGGAAATTCTAAGTATCACTTTATTTATCCATCAAATAAGGAACACACAGCTAACATCTTCCTTTTCCTAATCCCCACAAGAGTTTGAATCTGAGAGAGATGTTACTGCTTTCTTAGGCCAAGAAAAAATGAATTACTTTTATAACCATTTTAGTATTTCATATCAAGAGGTTTCCTTCCAACTATCAGGTCAGGAATGAGTACTGATTTGAAAATGGCCCTTTCAGGTTACCTTCATCTTCTCTGGATATATCCAGTATGTACTGAGTTATTTCCATGTTGTGTCCCCATTAGAATGTGAGTTCCTTAAGAGCAGGATTTTGCCTTTCCTTAAAGGATTCCAAGGATTTAGCACAGTGTTTGGAACATAGTGAGAATTTCATAAATGTGTGTTGACTGACTGATAAAACTAATCTTTAAACATTTTGTCATATTTCTCATCTATTATATATTTATTTAGCCCCAATTTTCCCATCTCATGTTAATTAATATTTATTCAACTTCTGCTATGTTCCAGGCACAGAACTGAGTATAAAGAAAAGCAAATGATAATCCTGCCTCTCAAGAAGTTTGTGGTCTAATAAGGAAGACAACATGCAAACAATTATGTACAAACAAGTTACGTTAAGGGATAAATTGGAAATAATGGACAGAGGGAAGCCATTAAAATTAAGGAGAATCAGGAAAGACTTCACATAGAAGGTAGAATTTTAGCTGGGACTAGAAGAAAGCAAGAAGGAAGAGAATCCAGGCATGGGGGATATCCAGTGAAAATGCCCAGAGTTGATAGATGGAATGTCTGGTGTGAGGAAAAGCAAGGAAGTCAATGTTACTGGATTACAGGGTGTGTAGAGGGGAGTAAGGGATCAGAAGACTAGAAAGATAGAAAGAGGTCAGATTATGAAGAGTTCTAAAAGTCAAACAAGATTTTATATTTGATCCTAAAGGCAATAAGGAACCACTGGAATTTATTGAACAGTAGGGAGATGATATGGTCAGACCTGCACTTTGGGAAGATCATTTTGACAGCCGAGTTGAAGATGGACTGAAATAGAGACTTGTAGCAAGAAGACCAGTGAGCAGACTATTGCCATAGTCCAAGCCAGGATAGTGACCATGTTAGAGAGAAAGAAGTATATTAGAGGCATGTGACAAAGGTCAGTAAGCCTTGACAAGAGATTTGATACAAGGGGTTAGAAAGAGAGTGAAAAGTCAAGACAACTTATAGGTTGTGAGTCTGGGTGACGAGACTTTCCCCATGGGGAACACCAAGTGGTCATAAAATACCACTTACATAGTAGGTAGGATGTAAATAAAACTATCACTCTTCCTTCTGGCTCAAGCTGATTTCATCACATCTAAGAGTTTGCCACATGCTGAAATGGTGTACTTCAAGGCAAAACAAAGGAGAACCAGAATGAGCATCAAAAGTTGTCTTTGCTTTCCAGAAAAATAATGGGTTTGAGGACCCTCTGAATACCTTAATTGAAGAGCCAAAATTTATATAGTCTTTTAAAGACTGGCAAAGCACTTTACAAATATTGTCTTCATTTGATCTTCACAACCCTGGTAGGTAGGTGATATTATTATCCCCATTTTACAAATGAGACAGATTAAGTGATGTGACTAGGATCTGATAGCTAATAAATGTCTAAGGCTAGGTTTGAATTCAGATCTTCCTGACTATAAGTCCAGGACTCTATCCACTTTGCCACCTAGATATCCAATTGGAATAACAAATCACAAATCACTGGTGACAACAAGAGAGGAAGTTGTACCAAATTGGGGGAAATTGATACTACAAACACAGACAACTGATTATATGAGGGAACAAAGCACTTTTTGGATGATGTTGCAACAAATTACAGAATTCAGCCCATTGTCTTTTACTTGCTACTTAAGTATAAGGTTCAGGTTGCCTGTGATCTTCTTCCCAACCCTCTTAAAAAATATTCATTATACATTCTCTCGCAAAAGCAGTGACCATTCATGTAAATACAGTGAGAGTAGCTAATGTTATTTAAATATTGGAGTAAATTGCTATTCATTAGTTAAAAGGAAGGCCCTGACCTTCATAACCAATGCAGACTTGAGCACAGAGTCTGTGCTTGGACTGAACTAAGAATGGACTTCACATGCTCAAGGAACAGGAGCAACTGACATATTGATGGTGTTCGTACAGAAGCACATGACAACAGTAACTATATACTTACACTGCGGCCAAAGAACAGAGACACCCAAGAATGAACTTTCCCAGTTTAGAAAATTACCTGAAACAATCCCAAGTACAAGAGTACCCAAATTTAAGAGTTTAAGCATGAGCCTCCTATATAGGGAAGAAATCTTCCACATTATGGAAAGGGAAGAGGAATGCCAACACAGTCCCTGAAGCTGGAAGACTGAGGCCAAACCATGCAGTATGAGAGAGGTGGCCAGGAGATCTGAGATTTACCAATGATTCCCCATTGTTGCTGTGAGTTACCAAGACAGTGCAGGTCACCGGGAAATGTTTCTTCAGGTGTTCCCAAAATATTTTTCCCTCCTAGAAGAGTTTAATATGCTACTGGAGTATCTCTCCGTGTTTGCACATGGGTTTCTCCTGAGTCCTTATGCATTTTCTGGAGTGGATAGAATAGTTATTCCACACACAATACCTACGTTGTACATTGAGAGTCTGTGTGGGAGCTGGGGACCATGTCACTGACACTTGGGGAAAGCTTGATGTTAGAAATTTCTCCTGAATAAAATCTCCCAGAGCAGGCAAGACAAAGAGAAAATTTTACTCCTTTGGGTTTATGACCCCAGAATCAAACCTGGTAATCCAAAGTGGAACGTTGGGTCTTGGATTATCATATTAAGTTTACCAAGCACTTTTCCTCAAAAGTTCTGGATACTATGGACAAAACTGTGATGACCATCTCTGAGATTATAAACACCAGAGCTGTAAAGTTCTATTCAAGAGTAGGATGAGGGAAAAAAAAAAAGTGGAACTGAGACAGAGGAGGAGCAGGAAGAAACACAGTAAATTCTCTCCCCAGATTCTTCCCAATGGAGTTAAAAAATGTACAAGACCAAATCTTGATGAGGATGGAAAGAGAAGGAAGGGGGGGGGGGGTGGAGAAAAAGAAAAAAACACAGAGTCATTTTCCAGCTCAGATCAGCATAGGAATATAATCAAAGAGATTTGTGGCCTCTGCGGACAAGGTCTGACCCAGGAGCACTTTTAAGAGCAATCCAGTGCCTAGGGACTATACAAGAGCAAGATGAGGTCCAAGACTCCATAGCAAGTTTGACATTGGTCAGCATACAGGAATAGATGCCAACTGGAAGCTCTCTTACTTATTCAGCTCCAGGTAACAAATCCAGTGCAGGCTGGGGAAGAGACTTACACCCAAAGGTCAGGACAGGTCACAAGCCCTAGCCTATTTAACGAGAATGGAGGACATTCAGAAGCAAGTCCCAGCAGCAGGGCTCAGACCCCAGGAATAGAGTGAGGGAACTGAGACATTGCAGTTTTTAGCCAATCTGAAGCCTACAGAAAAATAAACAGGGCAGGAATCCCAGACCAAAGTACTGTCAGTGAACCAGCAGTTGCTCAGTAGACTAATAATGGTTGAATCCAGCAGTTTTCTATGGGAAAGATCTAAATCCTTGAGAAATTTACAAAACCAGGAAGGGGGTTTGGGAGGAATGCATTTATAGCATTTTATGGTATTTTTTGAGGTGGCAAAAAGTTGGAAGATGAGGGGGTGCCCAACAATTGGGAAATGGATGAACAAGTTATGGTACATAAATGTGATGGAATGCTATTGCAGAATAAGAAATGATGAAGGGGATGAGTTTACAGAAACCTGGGAAATTCATCTGAAAAGACATAGAAAGAAGTGAACAGAACAAGGAGAATTTATACAATGACTACAATATTACAAAGACAAACAAATTTGAAAGAATTAGGATCTCTGATCAGAAAATGACTAAAACATGATTCCAGAGGATGGATCAATGATAAATCATGCTACTCACCTCCTGATAGAGAGGTGACTCAGTGCAGAATGAGACATTTATATACCCTCACATTTATGTATTTTCTTTTAGACACAATGCATTTTTTTTTGGCTTAACTATATGTTTTGAACACAGATTTTGTTTTGCCTTCATTCTCAATTGGCAGGGACAGAAAGAAAGAGGACAAGTCTTTGCTACTGGGGGGAAAATAATTTTAATTTTTTTTAAAAGATACAAAAAGGAAAATTAGAAAATTAAGATACCAATATTGTAATATATCATAAGCTTCATTCAAATGCCTGCCTTTTAAAATTACTGACATTTTGAGGAAATGGAGAGGCTAGAAATATGGTCTGAACCTATGAGTAAATTAGTGGGGAATGCAGATCAACAACTCCCTCTCCCTGTTCCCCAATTTAAAACAGTGTAGTAAAAGTCTAAGTGAATTTTCCATAGTCAACAACATTCCCAAGTGTTGCCAAACCAGATTAAACCATAATTGAGAACATAGATAATATGAACATGTGGTTTTCTAAATCAAAGTATGACCTTCAGGAATCCTTATGGACAGTGGCTCTTTTTTTTTTTTTTTGGCCACCACCTAGTAAAGAGAAATGGAGCTTTCCTTCAAACCGAACCATATTCGACTCAATTCAATAGACTTTTTTTAAGTGCCCACTATGTGCCAAGCATTGTGCTAAGCTCTTGGGATACAAATGAGAAAAAGAGACAGTCCCTGCCCTCAAAGAAATTTACAATCCAAAGGGGAAAGACAAGAACCAAAAGAACCTGAAAAGGGAACAGGGAGAGGGTCACCAACCAGAAAGGTCAGGGGAAGGTGTTTGTTGGAGTCAAGGTTAAGCAGAGGTACTGATGGAAAATGGAATTACTTAGAAAGCTGTGAGCCCTCAATAAAGGAAGTCTTTGAGAAGATTTTAACACTCCACCTTTCAGTCTTCCAATCAGAAAGGAGAGAAAACTAATGATGAGTTGAGATATTGGGTATCAAAACCAAAGTCAATGTGCATGGTGAAGAGATTTCAGATGATCAGCTTATCGGGGAAGGGGAGGAGGCAGGACTCTATATGTGCACTGTTTCTTCCCAATATTAACAATAGTTTGCAATAGTATGATATTTTAAGGTTTTATAAAGAACTTTACAAATATTATTTCATTTGATCCTCACAATTGTTCTGGGAGGAAAATCCTATTATTATTCCCATTTTATAGATGAGGAAACTGAGGCAGACAGAAATTAAATGATTTGCTCAGGGACACATAACTAGGAAGTTCTGACATAGAACTAGGAAGTTTCTGAGGCTGAATTAGAACTCAAGTTCTCCTGACTCCAGGCCCAACACTCCAACAACCTTTCTGTTCTAATCTGAACATACCTACTAACAGAGGTTAGGATTTCTTGGCTGATGGGCACCTATTCAAGCAAAGTAGAGAGCAGAGCAAGCCATACGCTGTTAGGGCAGTGGTTCTCAACCTTCCTAATGCCTTGACCCTTTAATACAGTTTCTTGTGTTGTGGTGACCCACAACCATAAAATTATTTTCGTTGCTACTCCATAACTCTAATTTTGCTACTGTTATGGATCGTAATGTAAATATCTGATATGCAGGATGTATCTTCATTGTTACAAGTTGAACATAACCCACAGGTTGAGAACCGCTGTGTTAGGGGGATTGGGCATTCTTTTGACCTCTACTGGGCACATGTGATTCTTGATAGTACTCTTGGTGAGCAGCTTCCATTTACATTATAATGTTATATATCTAAACTATTTAGGATAGACTTCAAACTGATCTTTTACCCCAGGGAATTCAGATGGTATCAAGGAGAAGTTTTCAGGGTTTTACTATTGTTATTTGAGATATCAGCCTCCCCTTAATGTTTTTAGCTTCTCATTTAAATAACTTACTGCAGCAATTTCCCACCATATATCCATTATTTCATCAATTGATGGCATGTTTTTTTAAGAGTAGGATTGCCCAAAGTTGTTTCCTTTTTCAACAAATTCACCTCAACTGGACAGAGAGGGTCAGATTTAAAAGCATAGAAAAACAAAATTCCCATCCTCCAACGATTTATAAACTAGGCAAGAAAACTCAACAGATATCCTGAAAAGTTATCAGTATACCTAGTTACAGGCATTCTTACTCCTAATGGCCATGGTGGCAATAGGGACTTAGAGGGTCTGGAAAGAGGACATGGGTTAGGAGTAATTAAATGTACTTTAAAAGAGAAAGGAAATAGGTTCAAAAATGCAAAAAAGGCCAAGAAAGAGAAAGCCTGAGGCATTGCATAGACATTAGTCTTGCCTAAGCAGAGGGGAATAAACAGAGCAATTATGATGGGGCTTCATGATATGGGACTTTGTAACTGATGCAGTACTGAATCTGATTCAAAAGAATCTAGGTACAGTGAGATTTCAGTTAATAGGAACTATAGAGGTGGAAGTGCATGGGGCCGAGGGGTAACACATTTTCTAATTGCCAAAGACTTTGAAAAATAAAACAGAAATTAGCCTAGACTTTTCTGGTAAGTAAAATTGCCCAAATATGAAATATATTGCCTTATAACATGGTTAGATTCTCATCATAGAAATATTCCAGCACAGACTGAGTACCTATCAGGAGGAAGGCATCATGATTTGAAGGACAGAGCACTGTATTTGGAATCCCACAATGCAGATTCAAGTCCCATTTCCTTTATCTAGTAGCTGTGTTGGCAAGTCACAGCTTTTCTGAGATTCAGTATCCTTCTCATTAAAATAGGGATAATAATGTACCATTCATGCTATAAGGTAAGTGTGGAGAAAACTATTTGTAAATCAAAATGCTACATGACTGAGTTGTAATAAAAAAACAACAATAATTTATCCCTAAACCTTTATTAGACAAAACAAGAAAAACAATGAGTTATTCAAAGTTGAAAAGATCCTAAGGTGTTTGAAAATCTCCATTTAATGCAAACTCCAGAAATTACGTCTAATAACAAAATAGATGGGAAAACAGCACCAATATTTTAGATAATTTTGAAAAGGAGACAGGTATACTTGGACTGGAACTCCAAAAAGCCCTTTTTGAGTAGCAGCATAAAGTCATCTAACAAACCAATTACAATAAAATGGTGATGGGGGAGGAGGATGAGAGAGAGAGTGAGAAGTTGATGACACCTAAGGTTGCAACACAAGTGCCTAGTAGGATGGCGATGTTCTCAACAATAATAGGAAGTCTGCTAGGTGAGAGGGTTTGGAGCGAAAGATGAGATCAGCTTTGGACATGATCAGTTTAAGATGTTTACAAGACATCCAGTTCTAGGTGTTAATAGACATTTGGAGATCTGAGACTGGAGGTCAGTAGAGAGATTAGGACTAGAGAAGCAGATAAAAGTTTAATATATGCTTTATCAATCAGTCTAACTACCTACAATATATGTGGTATATAGGGAAATTATTTTATATATTCATAAACATAAAAATGAAATTGACTTCCATAATATCCCTAGCAAATGGAACTGATCAGAAGATGCATCCCAGGGCTATGACTGACCGTGATGTTAGATAAGTCTTCCAACCATATTAAGCCTTACCTTTCTCAACTAGAAAATAATAGAGTTGATGACATGATCTGCAAAGTTCTTTCAGTCTTTGGGATACTGAAATTAGAATTTTTTTCAGATCATAGTGTTCTGTTTCCAAATTTAAAATATAAGCAACTCTTTAAAAATGGTGATTTTTTTTTTACGTTTTACTTTTTTCCAACTACATGTAAAAACAATTTTTTTCCTTCTTTCTTTTTGAAAAATTTATTTATTTTTAGTTCTCAACATTCATTTTCACAAGATTCTGAGTTACGATTTTTCTCCCCATCTCTTCCCTACCCCTCACCCCAAAATAGCAAGCCCTCTGAATACTCCTTCCCCCAATCAGTTCTCCCCTGTATCCTTCCCCATCAGCCCCGCCTAACTTTCTAGCAGGGCAAGATGGACTTCTATAACCTAGTGCCTGTACATCTTATTTCCCAGCTGAATATACAGAGTGGGGTGATTTTTTTTTTAAAGTAATTTGCCAACATCCTCTCAGGTGTAATCCTGATTCTACCTTTCTTAACAGAAGATATCACACATCTTTTACTAAAATATGAGATCACCAGTTACCTTCCAAAACATAGACTAATTGCATGTTCATATGCAAAATACTTGCATCTTATGTCACTAAAAACCAAATCTATAAATACTCATAAGAACACTATATATTATCTCAAAAGCAAAAAGTACATGTCAAAAATCTCAAGCATGTAAAGAACTTATAATCAATATAGAAATTATTTAATAAGCTGCCTCAAAGAACTATAGTATTTATACTGCCATTCCTAATTACTACAAAAATTCTACACTAATTGCTTATTCACATATTACAAATATAAAACAGATCTAAGTATTGTGAGAACACTAAGTTGATGTCCACATGGAAAACTCTTCTCCGAAACATACCACCAACACAATAATATCAACAAGTAATTGATATAAGATGTGGTATCTTTCAAAAGGATAGTTTAAGTCCATTTTGGTTTTGCCTAGCCTTAAATCCATTATAGCCTTGCCTAAATTGTACCTAGCATGGTTTCCAAATTAAAAGGAAGTCAGATCAAAACATTGTATTAATCACTTAGTATCTAAGGATTATATCAAGCTATATGCTTCTACCAGGAAAACACATTAAAGAGCTCCCTTAATCTCGTGAAATCCTTCTCCAATAATATCAAAATATCATTTGTACTTTATAAGTATACATTTTTAATGTATGCCAAGAGAAGAGAACAACTGACGGCTTAAAGATTAAATCCTGAGATCATTAAACTCATGGATAAAGGTACTAATTACACATATCTTGGTCTTCTCAGGCAAGACAAACTGAGACTGGCAAGCACGCCAAAAATCAAAGCTAAATAGAACATGTTTAAAACAATTAATAGCTTTGACTTCAGCATACTGGTCAGTTTCTTACCATATTCATTCCCACTTTTGTCCTTGATATCTTTATGCTGCAAAATCCTTTGTCTCTAAATTTTAAAAGTCTTTTCTATCCAATTCAGAATCAGGTCATGACCACCAGAAATGACAGAAAGGATTATACACTTAAAAAGTCTAGACTTAGTGTCTAATGTGAGTTGTGCAAGAAACTATGCAATACAATATGACAGGTTGAAAAGTTCAGGACCTACAAAATACCTAAAAAGTCATGACTTGGTTGTTACAATTAAATGTTAAAAGATCTCTTTTATTCACTTTTATTGTCCCTCAGGGCCATGCCCTAGGTCCTGTGGTCTTCTCCCTCTACATTATCTAGGTAACTGATCTTATCAGGTCACATGTGTTCAATTATTATCTATCCTGATCTACTCATGGGCCTAACTTATCTCCTAACCTCTAGGTTCACCTATCCAATTGCCCAATTGACATCACAAATTGGATCTACCACGAACATCTCAAGCTCACCATGACCAAAGCAGAACTCATTATCTTTCTTCTTCCAAACCTCCCTATTATTATCCTTCTCCCAATCTCCCCAGTTTGAAACTTTGTAATATGACAGCTAGGTGGCATAGTGGGATTGAACCCTAGGCCTGGAATCAGGAAGATTTAAGTTCAAATATTGTCTCAGACGATTTCTGGCAGGGCAAGTCACTTAATCACTGTCTGCCTCAGTGGCCTCAATGGTTAAATGGAGAAAACAATACACCTACCTCACAGAGTTGTTGTGAAGATCAAATAAGGATACTGTAAAGAGGTTAGCACAGTGCCTAGCACAGTGCTTGTTCCCTTTTCCATCCTTTCTTCCTTCTTCCCCACCTTCTCATCATGTATATCCAAGGTGTTGCCAAGGCCTGTTGATTTCACCTCCATGACATATTTTGTATAGGCCCCTTCTCTCCTCTATCACAGCCCTGGTGGAGGTCTACCTGCCTCAAATTTCTAACCTCTCCTGTCTATCCTCCACACAGCTGTTAAACTGATTTCCTAAAAGTTAGATCATGCTTGTCACTCCTCTATTCAATAAACTCCAGTGGTTCCCTATCACCTCACAGATAAATTATATAACTCCCTGTTTGGCTTTTAAAGTCCTTCATAACTAGGGTCCTTTTTACTTTCCAGTCTTTTTACACCTCACCCCCACTTACTAACTCTAGTATTTTCACTGACTGCGCCCCATGTCTAGAATTCTCTCCCTCCTCATCTCCACCTCCTGGGTTCCCAGGCTTCCTTTATGTCATAGCTAAAATATTACCTTCTACAAGAGACTTTTCCAATTCCTCTGTTGATTATCTCCCATTTAACCTCTTTGTTTTGGTTTTACATAGTTGTGTTCATGTTATTTCCCTCTGTGAGCTTTTGTGAGAGCAATAACTGTTACCTTTGTACCCCTAGCTCTTTGTATAGTGCTTGCAACATAATAGGCATTTAATAAATGTTTGCTTACTGTCTTAAAGATGAAAACATCCGTTTATTACAAATATAGACATATCCTGGAAGACCCAACTAATAAATAGTCGAGGAACCAGATCATGTTCACGAACCAAGCTATTGCCCACAATTGCACAGACATAACACTGGTCCATAAAAATTTTAGAACAATATTTTCAAATGTTACCATCATCAAATACTGACAATCTCCAAGCTATCTGAGATGAAAAGCTTTCACAATATAGGGGACCTAGTATAGGAGATCAAAATTGTGGGCAAACAGGATGATATATCACAACTGGGCAACATGCTAAACACTTCAACTATTTCATTTGCTATAACAACCCTGGGAGGTAGATGCTATTTAAATCCCCACTAGGGAAATGGAGGCAAACAGAAGTTAAGTAATGATCTCAAAGTCATGCAGCTAATGTCCCAAGACAATTTTGATCTTGCAACTTCCTGACTTCAGACCCAAAGCACTATCCACTTCAGATATAACCTGTGCACTGTGTGCTACAAGGGTTGTATCAAGTATCCTTCTATGAATCAACAGAGGATGAATTCCCATCCTAACACTCTTATTCAACTATGAAAAGCTGTTATTTTATTCCCTGTACAATAATCTATATAACATCATTAAACATGAAATAACAATCTATAAGCATTTATTAAGCTCCTATTATGTACCAGTTAAGGTGCTATTCACTGTGGGAAAAGTAACAATCCTTGTTCTCTAAAAGCTAATGTTCTGTTAAGAGAAAAAACATATGCATATTATATACAAAAGAAACAAAGTCATTTGGTTGAGAAGAGCAATAGCAACTCAAGTATCAAGAAAATTCTCATGTCTTCATGGTGTTTGAGCCTAATCCTAAAAGAGACTAGAGAGTCTAGGAGAGTCAAGAGAGAGTCTTGAAAAACAAAGGTGAGAAGGGAAGTCATTCCAGGGAGGAGGAATAACAAGAAGAAACACATAGGAATTTTGATAGCAGTAAAAAGGTCCTTTTAACTAGATCATAGATGGGGTTCAGGAGAATAACATGCAATTAGGCTGGAAAGATTGATTAGGGTCAGGTTATAAAGGGCTTTAAATGCCAAAAATCCTTTCTTCCAAATTTTCATATTCCTTTTGAGGGTACTACCATCCTCCCACTCACTCAGGCTAACAACTTCAATGTCATTCTCAACTCCTCCATCTTATTCCACCTCACGTATGCAATATGTTACCAAGTCCTATCATTAATAAACCTTCAAAATATCTCTCGTAGAGATCCACTTCTCCCCTCTGACATAGCTGCCACCATGGTTGAGGCCCTTATCAACTCATATCTCAACTATGATAACAGCCTCCTGGTGGTTCTCCCTAGCCTCAAGTCTTCCCCCACTTCATTTCATTCTCCATTCAATTGCCAAAATGATCCTTTTAAAGTACAGTTCTGACCATGAGTCCTCTCCCCCACTCAATAAAGTCCAATGACTTCTTTATTACCTCTAAGATCAAATGTATAATTCCCTGAGGTTTGAAGGCCTTCACAACTTGGCCCCTCCTCACTTTGTCAATCTTATACTTGACTTATTTTCACATATTCTATAATCTGCACACAACATTCCATCTAAAAATTACTTTTCAAATATATGTATTTGAATTCATGACCAAAGGAAACAAAGAATCCCAAAAGACAAAATGGACAATTTATATAAAATTTTAAAGGGGCTACACAAACAAATCTGATATAGCTAAAGAAAAGTTGTGGAGGGGATCTTTGCAGCAATTTCCTCTGATAGAGGTCTCACTAATAAGATATAAAAAGAATTGATTCAACTTTATAGGGAAAAAAAAGAGCCACACCACAATTA
>CM053584.1:96720399-96829104 GCA_028627135.1 Pseudochirops cupreus
ACACGTGACACAGCCCAGCTAAATGGGATTAAGAGAGGGGCGGTAAATTGTAATTACAATGGCATGAAGACTCCAAGGTGTGGGGACATCAATCGGAACCTCAGGCATCTCACGCAAGAAAGTTCTGAGCAAGGCAACATCCCCTGGCCAGGGACTGGGCAATATGCTCTGACCTCCACGTGACCCAACTAATTCCCAGGCCTCAAACACAGCCCTGTGTCTCAACATTACCATTGGCAATCTGGCACTATTTTGTGACCCTTACAGGGGAGGTAGAAGAGGGGTAAATGCCTAATGACTGAAAAATATTACAATTTATTTGCAAATATAAAACTAAATTAAGTTCCTGAAGGGTGGGAATTATTTTTGCTTTTATGTCGTATTACCAGTACTTATCACAATACATTTAATAAATGCTAGAAGGAGGTGTAGGTTTTGAGGGGAACATCATGAAAGGAGCCTCTAGCATTCACTCAATGTCAAGAGACCTACAATCTGCTCTTTAGATAAAGATCCTTAGCATGTTGGATAGAACCCTTTAAAGCAGTGGTTCTCAACCTTCCTAATGCCGTTACCCTTTAATACTCGTATGTGGGCGTATCTGCATGTGGGCAGACCCGCCTGGAGACATAGAGGAGTGGTGTCTTGGTTCCTAAGACCATCGGAAATATGTGTTTTCCCATGGTCTTAGGTGACCCTGTTCAACCCCCAAAGCGGTCGCGACCCACAGGTTGAGAACTGCTGCTTTGAAGTATTTATTAAAAAGTGTAGGTAAGAGGTATATAAGACAAAAAGGCATGACAGACAAAACAAGTAATATGTGAGTATTTAAATTTATACACACATTCATGTGAATACATGTGACATATAAAATATAAATGGAAGGTAATCTCAGAGGGAAAGGAATAGTAGTAAAGAGGACCAGGAATGCCCTCTTCTAGAAGGTGGAATTTGAACTGAGTCTTGAAGAAAGCCAAGAGAAGGAGTCAAATAGAGTAGGAATTCAAGGTATGGAAGACAATGAAAAGGCACAGTCTGGAGACAGAGAGTCATGTGAGAGGAACAACAAGAAGACCGGTGTAAATGGCTTATAGAAGAAAGGAAGATTCAAGAAGACTAGAAAGTAAGAGGAAGCCAAATTACAAAAGACTTTTTTAATACGAGAATTTTATATTTAATCTTTTAGATAACAGGGAGCCACTGCAGTTTATTTACTCGACGAGTAATATTGCCTGATATGGATTGTAGGAACTTCACTTTGGCAGCTGAGGGGAAGATGGATGGAAACTGGAAGAGACTTGAAGTAGAGAAACTGACCAGAAGCCTATTGCAATAGTACAGACTCAAGATGATCATGGTTTGCACCAGAGTGGTGGTTGTGTGATTGGAGAAAAGAAGAACTATATGGGAGATGTTGGGAAGGTAGAACTACAAGACCTGACAACATATTAGATATGTGGGGTGAACTTGGGTGAGGAGTTAAGGATGATACAGGTTGAAAGCTTGGGGTGATAGGAAGATGATGGTGCTCTCAACAGTAACATAAAAGTGTTGAAGGAAAGAGTTTTCAAGGAAAGATGATTTTGATAATATTGAGCTTGAGGTTTCTATGAGACATCCAGTTGAAGATGTCAAAAAGGCAGTTGGAGATGTGAGAATGGAGCTCAGGAGACAGGTTAGGACTTGATCAGAGTATCAAAGTAAGTCTGCATTCAGAAGGGAGATGAACTGGGTGGCCTCTAAGGTGCCTCCTAATTTTCAGATGCTAATTTTTATTTTTGAGGATGCAAAATATAATTATTTTTGTATTCAGAATGGAAAACAATACTGTCATAATTAAATACCGTCTATCCTACAATACTAGAATTTAGAAGAAGCGCATCGTTTACTGGAACATGCTCAGCATAGTAAACTACAAGGGCACAAAAGTAGAATGAGTGGGACTAAATTATATTTGGAAAGGGAAAAAAAAGAAACCCTATCTATGAAACAATTCAGTTCATCTCAGTTAAATATTTTATATGAGTTTGGATCTGAATACTGACAGCTGGATTGAGAACTGGCCATAGACAGTGATTAATAGCCATTTATTAAATTAAGAGGATGAATCAAGGGGTAGGTCAAATTTTATTTAAGATTTTCAATAATGATCTGCAATGGGGAATAAACAGTCATTTAATGAAATTTGCAGATGATAGTAAAACCGAAGGTGTTGCAAAAGTCACTGAGAAGCAACATAAAAGAAAATTCAAGAGGTTAGATATTGGCCAGAAACTAAGAAATGAGATTCAATTGAGACAAATGGAAGGTCATTCAGAACATGCATTTTAAATAACATCTCTCTCTATCTCTCTAAATAGCTCAAAAAATTTTATGAGTATTACTATTACTGTCTCACATTTATTGAGAGGCAACACTACCTTGGGCACTGGACAGAATATAGAATTAGACAGCACAAATTGAATAGACAAGAAACACTAACATTCAAAAACAGGGGTTCTATAGTGGACCACAGCAAAAGGGGATCTTTTTACTTATTTTTAACAAGTTCAAATGTGGGGCAGTGAGGTGGCACAGTGAATAAAGCACCAGCCCTGGAATCAGGGGGACGTGAGTTAAAACGAGGCCATGGACACTTACTAGCTCTCTGACCCTGGACAAGTCATTTAACCCTGATTACCTCCAAAAATGAAATTGAATAAAAATTAAAAGTTCAGATGTACTTTGGATGTACTACCTTTAAGTAAATTCCAGTTATCTTTTGGGTACATGACAGGGTTTAGGTAAGGCTGAGCACAAGTGCACTTTCAGGAGACATTTGAAAGAAGGAAGACAGGTTTTCATGAATGCAAAGTATGATGTTTCAGACTTGGGTAAAAGGGCTACTTAGGAAGAAAACATTAAAAGCAACAAAAAGAAAAAGGAGAAAGACATTCATGTCATTAATGATAACTGGTTTAGCTATAGCACTTTAAATTAATTGAAATGTAGAGAATTTTGAGGCAGTAACACTGCAATAACAACAAAAAGAAGATGTAAACTATATTTAAGGAAAAGGCAAAGATGAAGAGCTGTAACTGTTTTCAGAAAGTCACAAATAAATATAATTAATAAGTATATAAATATATATGTGTATAAGTATATAACTTTAACTATATTTATGTGTGACTTTCTTAAAAAAACAGCTAAAAAAAATTGACATGATAGTATTATGTCACTTTTGCCCAACATCTTTTTATCTTTTAATTTTACAACATCCTCCCCATAAATTATTTTCTTCACAACTTCATTATTATGGTCTATCTTTTCTAGGACCAACCCCCAGAATCTCTTATTTCAGCACCAGGATCATGATTTTCTTCTCCATACTTTCTCCTACCATCATCTTTCATGTCCTAAATACTCCTTATTCTCCATTGCTGAATTTGAGGGGAGGGGATAAAGGGGGAGGGAGAATGAATATACTCTAGTGATTCCCTACTGCCTCTAAGATCAAATATAAGCATTTCTGTTTGCCATTTGAAACCCTTCACAACCAAGGCCCCTTCTATTTTTCTAGTCATCTTACACATAACTACTGTAATCACATTGGTCTACTTAAAGTATTCCTCAAACATATCTAGATCCCATGCATGTAATTCCTTCCTTCCTTCATCTCCTCTCCATTAACTTCTCTAGTTTCCTCCAAAACAGTTCAAATTCCTTTCCATGGACACCACACTGATCCCCTATGTTGCTTGTGTCTTCCTTTAGAGATTATATCCCAGCCTCTCTGTATATACTTTGTGTGTACATAGATATTTATATGCTGTCTTCCCTATTATAGCATGGCTGGGACAGGCTTTTTGTTTGTTTGTTTGTTTTGCTTTTTGGAGGGCAATTGGGTTAAGTGACTTGCCCAAAGTCACACAGCTAGTAAGTGTGTCAAGTGTCTAAGGCTGGATTTGAACTCAGGTCCTCCTGACTTCAGGGCTGCTGCTCTATTCACTGAGCCACCTAGCTGCCCTAAACTTCCATCTTTTTTTTTTTGGATGGGGGAAGGCAGGGCAATTGGGGTTAAGTGACTTGCCGAAGGTCACACAGCTAGTAAGTGTCAAGTGTCTGAGGCCAGATTTGAACTCAGGTCCTCCTGACTCCAGGGCCAGTGCTCTATTCGCTGCACCACCTAGCTGCCCCTAAAATGTTCTAAATTACTTTTTTTTTTTTTGCTTCTTGGAGGACAGATTTTCCTTTCTGTTTAACCCCCATCCTTTAACACAGTTCCTAGCATATAATTCATTATTTCTTAATTTATCCTGTATACAGCTCATCAGTACATAATTGTTTACATGTTCATTCCCCCAATAGATTTTTTGATCTCAAGAACAGAGCCTTTTACCTTTCTTTCTATTATCAATGCTTAGCAAAATGCATGGAACATAGGTGCTTAATAAAAGTTTATTGATTATCTAGGCATTTGATAAATATTTACTGACTTTTGACTAGATGTTGTATTGATGCCCACATGGTACTGTAAACTCACATACCCCAACTTCCTCCATTCTAAAGGCCTTATATTCACTCCACTTCAGCCACCCACTGGTATAACCACTCAGAGACCTAATTCTTAAATAGAACTGCTCTTCACTTGTGTTCTCAAACTTGGAGTTTCACTTAAGCCACCATAGTCTCTTTATTTTTCATGTCTCCATCTCTACCTAATCCTTATTAGAATATTTAGCTCCACCCCTATTTCCCTTTCCACTCCCTTCTGTATCAGTCCACAGACTATTTGATCATTCATTTCAAAGGTATATTCATTCATTCTCTTTATCCCTTGCTCCCCAATGGCCACAATGCAATCTCCAACCTTAAATAACTTACATCATTCTCTTTCTGTACTCCTGGTGTGAATAGTATGGTTTTAAAAATTCTTAAAACTCTACCAATTGTATCCACCACCAATTCATGCTATCTTCAACTTTAACAAATATGTGTGTGTGTGTGTGTCTGTATATGTATATGTATATGTATATGTATATATATATATATATATATATATATATATATATATGAAGTACTTTCTTTGTGCAAATAATTGTACACATCTAACCTCAACAGAACTTTAACTATACTTGGCTAATTTTAAAAAATAAAAATAAATCTCTTGCTGGCTCTTTTCTATAGTACTCAAATGTTTTGAGCCTTTTCTACACTAAAGACCCCAAATTCAACTTGCTTCCTTCATTCTCACCAGCTTTCACTTTCTACTTTACTGAGACGACTAACTCTTCAGTTTTTGTTAAATACCATCTAATTAAAGTCCTAGTCTTTGAGTTTGAGCATGCAACAATGCTGGCTTTAGCCTTGCTACCTATCTTACTTATCTTCCTGTTTCAAACTGCCTCCCCACTTCTGCCACAGTGTATTAGAGCCGCTGTTATGAGAGAAATGGTCAGCACCATGGCCAGCAGTTGTGGTGAAACAAAATAGCTGCCTCATTTAGCACTCTGGTAAAGGACAGCACCAAATTACACAGAGGAGTCACATTACAGGGCCATTGCAATATCAGGTAGAAGTAATGTTACCACTCACCCTTACAGAGAAAGATCTGTTGATAGGGGTAAAAGACTTAAGAAGTCTAGTCCACTTTGTGAATTTTGGTGTTCTGTGATGTTCAAAGAACATATTCCAGGTGAACTTCAAAGTCAGGAAAAGAGCTCTGCTACTTTGTCTGGGTTCCCCAAGGAAAAATTTCCATGATATGGTTTTATTTCTATGTATTGTCTACAATGCAGCAACATGCAAGAAAGTAACTGGCCTACAATATATACATTTATTTTTCTTTCACAGACATTGTAGCACTCAGTATGGCTCCTAATAGCAAGAAGTGAGTATTCCAGAAAGAGTTTGTGATTAGGCCTTTCTTAAAATGTTTCATCTGACTTATATGAAGTGATGCTATATGAAGTGAGCAGAACCAGGAGAGCATTGTACGCAGTAACAGCCATATTGTACGATGACTGACTTTGATAGATTTAGCTCTTCTCAGCAATGCAAGGATCTAAGACAACTCCAAAAGTCTCATGAGAGAAAATGCTAATGACATCCAGAGAAAGAACTATGGAGTCTGAATGCAAATTGAAGCATACTATTTGCTCTCTTTTTTTTTTTTTTTGCTTTATTTGGCTTTTTCTTTCTCATGTTCATCCCATTTGTTCTAATTGTTCTATACAACATGACTAACATGAAAATATGTTCAATAAGAATATGTATGTAGGGCCTATATCAGATTGCATAAAGTCTTGGGGATGGAGGAGGTGAGGGAGGTTGAGAAAATTTAAAACTTGTGAAAGTGAGTGTTGAAAACTAAAATCTAATTTATACAAATAATTTCTATTGATTAGAAAACTTAAAAAATGCTTCTTTTGCACTTGTTCTGAGATTCCACCTCCCAATGGGCATTTTTTCAAAGTCCAAATATAATATGCCTCTTTAATATGGTACTACCCTCAGATTCTCTACCCTCACCACATGATACAATGCATTCACTAATATAAAATTCAAGTAATTGTACAAAAAAAAATCAGAAAAAAACCCTTTGTCAGAGCACATGTTCTGATTTGGGGTTTAAGAAATGCAAAATCAATGACATCAATCATTAACTAAATTTGTTGATTACTCCTTTTCAATCTCTCTCAAATCTGTGAATTTCTTCCTCCTGTCTACCACTTGCAAAGGTCCATGCTAAACCTCTAGACATACAATGTCCTCAACCCAGATATGACTATTTCTGACTTTGCTACAGAGACCTTTGGGATTTTCTGTTCTCAAGACCTCACTAGGAAAGCTTATAGTATATAAGCTTTCATATAGGGAAACACATATAGGGAAAACATATAGGGAAACATATAGGGAAACACAAACACAGAGAAAGTCACCTGTGGAATACCAAGGACCCTGGAACCACACTTTAGTTTCTATAAGGATATCTCAATTTGCTATCTTGTTCTCCCTCCTGTCAAGATTCCCAGCTCTGCAGCTATAACATAAAGCCAGCTTAAGAATGCCAATCCTTAGGTATTCCTCCAAAGAGGCTAGTACAGAGTTTGGCACACAGTTTGGATGTTAAATAAATATTTTCTGACTGAGGGCTAAAGCAAGGGGCAGACTGGTTTATGAGGTAAGATTAAAATATTATAATTATTTATGAAGAACTGGATTAAATCACTTTAGGCAAGGGGAATAAAAGCTACTCTCAGTACTGAAGTATATAAAATAGAGTCGTGGTTTGCATTGTTATAAATATGCCATAGAAGCCAAAAGATATAAATTTTTAAAATAAAAATTTAAGCTAAATACCAGAAACTTTCACAAACCTGCTGCTATCAGCAATATTGTAGAGTGGTTTCCAAAGAAAACTGGCAACAGCCCTATCATTGACAGTACCTAAAGTTAGCCCTAATATACCGTGGAAAGAAATACTTCAAGAATCAATCTTGCATTGGCAGGGAAAATGGACTAGGTTTAATTAGTCTTTTCCATCACCAGTTCCTATAGTTATATTATGGGGAAAAAATAGGGGGAAATGGAAAAATTCTTGAGACTTACAGCAGTTTTTTTTTTCTGCAAGGTACATGTTACATGTTAGAGTGAAAGATTGAGGTTAAATCACTCTCACATTATTCAAAGAAGCTGGACATTGTCACAAAACAACAGAATTTGGAGTATAGGATTTCTTTTACTATAACCTGTTCTCTGGGTGGCCCAAAGTGCTTTACAAATTAATGAGGCAGATATTGGCAGGATAGTGACTTCAGTAGGTAAACATAGACTCTATTAAGTACTCAGTAATACCATTTACAGATCCTCAAATGTTAGAATCTATTTTAAAGCAACACTTCCAAAATATGTCATAGGGTCTTTAATGTCCCAGGTCACCAGAGACAGCAAGAAAGGACCTTATTTTAACATTTAACCTAAAAGGACAACTCCACCACTACCCTTCTCCCCTCCCCCATTATTACGCTCTTTGAATTAAGGATGAGGCAATATTCCAGTATGGGAATTCAACTCGGATATCTAGCTGAATGGCATCACGCTTTCCTGACCCTTGAACCTTCTTTTTTGTCCCGACCTCCAGAGAATCAAGTGTGTCACACACTGAGTAGCCTATATTAAATAACAACTCTAAGGAAAAAGAAATACCTTGCCCAGAATGAGCCACATTCTGTCATAACCCACTTACCTTTCTGTTTAGAGTTAAAAGCAAGTAACTCTGATGGATTTAGCTTAATATTTATATAATATAACCACTATTTTCTAAAAGGATCCAGCTACCCAAAAAGAGTCTCTAAATAAGGAATGCCAGGAAAGATGCATGTTGCAAGTGATGTTAAATGTGGAACAAAAGAGATATAAATGGGAATGTTATATTGTCCACCCATATCCTTAAAGGTATTTTCTTTGAAGCGGCATTTACTAAGCTCATGCTTGAAGCAGCCTAAAGTTTGCTGGGAGAAGGATGTGTGTGTGGGTGTGTGTGTGGGGAGGTGTGTGTGTGTGTGTGTGTGTGTGTGTGTGTGTGTGTACTTTCACACTTTACATTTTAATTTTTGATTTTAAATAAAATTGAAAATACACAAAGGAATTCCTGCTGATCTGAGGCTTTGGAGAGGGATAATGTATTTATGTCACAAATATACAGAACAAGAAAATATGGCACTTTTAACATAAAAGCATCTCTCTGGATGTGTCATGAAGAATTTGTGTAGGGCCTTGTTCTCAGACAGACCAAAAGATGCAAATGCCATGTTAACAGGGGAGAAAATCAAAGAATGACATCCGGAGGACAAGCCAGAGCTACAATTTATCTGCATAATTCTTGACAGGCCAGTGGCAACTTCTAAGCTACAAATATTATTTGCTGATGATGCCAAGGAAGCTCCTATTCCCCCTTTTTTAAAGTAAGGAGGGACAGAGAGCATTCTTAACATATGAGTCTCTCATTACAAGCCAAGAGGAGCCCTTTGAACAATTAAAGATAGGTTTGACCAACTGCATCTAAATACAGACCCTTTCAACTTTTATATAACAAGTTTTCACAAAACCAGATGTAATTGTGGTATAAGAATAACATACAAAATAGCAGGATAAGCATACAACAATGAAAAATATTGAGAGAGAAGGAGAAAGAGAAGGAAATGAGCAATTATTAAGCACCTACTCCAGATACTGTGCTAAGTGCTTCACAAATATTTCATTTGATCTTGCCTTTGGTGAATGCCCTAGAAAATGGGAAAAGAAAAATATCCTTGAATAAATAGACCTGTAGGAATTTTCATAAAGCAATGAAGTATGGACATTCTAATTTCGTTTCCCCTTTCTCACAGATATTAGGTGCATGATGGGAAAATAAAGAACAATCGTAAAAAATCATTTAACTCCTTGAAAACAGTACTGTTTTCAGTTGCTAATGCTAAGTACTATCATTATATAAATCTTTTTAAGTATTTAGTCACTTTAAAAAACTGATTCCAAAGTCAGCTGCTATTTACCTATCCAATACGAAAAAAAGTCCCCACTGTGTGCAAAATACAATTTAAAGGAATATCGATGTTTAAAGCTAGATTAGATAGTAGTTTGGTGAAGGAAGTGAGGAAGATCAAACCCTTTCTACAATCAAGTGTTAGTTTTACTTCACCCACTGAAGTATATAATGACCAGAAACTCTACTTCACATGTCCCAACCTATCAATTTGCCATAACAATGTATTGCATCATTACTTTGTGTTTTGAAGTCAATCATTCCAGAATTTAATTGGTCACAAAGAATATATCCCTAAAGGCAGATTTCTATGAGACCAAGTTTAGACAAATCAACGGGGAATAAAATTCCCCACAATAACCACTTAGTTTAGATTTCCAGGAGTGAATTGACTAAATAAAAAAATTCCCAATTACCATCTCAACATGGATATATAAGATAATGTTTGTGGAATAAAGATAGGGACTGGACTTGTGATTTCACTGACATTTGGAATTCCCAGGTGAGAAAATACCACCTGCCAATGAAGGTCAGCCCCTTCTCCACAACTTTTAGTATTTGAAAGGGGCCTAGAGCAGTGTTGTCAAACTAAAACAGAAATAGGGGCCACCAGTCTATACATCAGGATCCCTCTGGGTCACATTCTGATTTTGTTTTAAAATGTAATATAATTTATATTTTATTTTGTTAAATAATTCCCAATTACATTTTAATCTGGTTCAGGCTGCACTCAGAGCTGTTGCAGGCTGCACACTGACCACATGTTTGTCACCTCTGGCCTAGAGCGTCGAAAATTTAAGAGACTTGTCCAGGTTAACCCAGCCAGCATGCATCAAAAGCACAATTTGAACCCAAGTTTCTCTGAGCTTGATGCCAGATTTCTATTTGCTGTGCCAAGTTTCCTCTCAAAATATCTTTAAAACACTTTGTAAACTGTAAGATTCCTCAAACATGTAAGGAATTATCATTATTAATAGTCCACAAGGATTCACTGTAATTTCTTAGCCTATCATATTTTTGTCCCATAACTTTCCTCCCCCTATGTAGTTCTGTTTAACTTTAAAAGCAATCATGCATATTGAAGTGACTTCCATGCATACAATTAAAAATAGGGGATGTTGGATCATTAGAGGGGTAAGGAAGGTGAGATTTCTGTACCTTTTGAAATCTGTCTTTTTTGTCCCTTTTATGACGTATGAGCCCTGTGATGCTCTTCCCTGAAGGACATGGCCATCATCTAAATAGTGATCAAGTGGGAGAGCATGGTTCACAGGATCACACAATCTCAGAGTTGAAAGGAACCCCAGAGACCTTGAAATACAATCTTTCTCTAGACAGGAATCTTAGTCTACACACCGTCACTAAGCAGCGATCAACCAGCATTCACTGAAAGAAATCAAACAAGAAGAAATGAACTAGCTCCCAAGGCCATACTTTGGGATAACTCTAAGTATGAAGTGTTTTCCCTATATTGAGCAAAAATTTGTCTCTCAACCCTCTTTTCACTGCTATAATTTATTTCCTTTCAAGATAAACAGAATAAATTGAATCCCTCTTTCACTTTACAGCCTTTCAAATACTTGAAGACAAATATATCAGCACAACCAAAATCCTTTCCTCATGATCATGGTCATCATCATCATCACAGCTAGTATTTATTTTATTTTTATTTGTTTATTTATTTTATTTACCTCTCACTACAGCCCTGACAGGTAGGTGCTATTATTATCCTCATATTACAGATAAGGAAACTGAAGCTAAAAAGTTTGAGTGACTTGCCCAGGCTCATGTGTTTATCGTAGGCTGTTTTTCAAACTCAGGTCTTCCTGATTCCAGGTTCTGTGTGCTCAATGCATTAACTGCCTACCTAAGTGGTTTAAATCAATCTTGTTATGCCATAATTCACATTTCCCTCCTGATAGCCCTTTTCTGAATGTTGTCCAGTTATAACATCCTTCTCAAAATGTAAGACCCAAAACTGAACAAAATATCCTAGATATAGTCTGACCAGAACATCACTATCTACATCCTAGACATTATACCTTTCTCTAAAGTTTGATCTTTGGTATCCACACTATAGGGACAGTTTAATGATGAAATGATGATGCATTCCTAAATGACCATATCTTGCCTTTCTGATGAATTTTTATTGGCAAAGATACATTCTACCCACATTTTCTTTCAGAATTGTTGGAGTGATTTAGTTCTTATTTTAAAATATAGCTAAGCATTTCTGCAAGTGTTCAAGTATCAGGTGGACAAAATAATAGTGACTTACATTTACATCTTGGTTCTCAACTGTCAGTACATTTACTGGCTGTCAGTAAAAGAGAAAAATTTTAAAAAATGACTGTCAGTAAAGAAAAAGGAAAAAGGATGCCAGTAAATGGGGGGAAAATAATTTAGAAAAATATTTTACCCACTCCAGCATTAGTTTCTGTTCTGTGTGAAAAGTGTAACTACATAATATGAATTGTTTGATGTCTCAAAATGGTAGATTGTGGGAAAGATGGAAAAGCATGAGCATAAAAAGAATTTGAATGACTCTCAATTTGCTCTGAAATCACAATTTCTAAGCTATGCTCAGGCTGATGCTGACATACCTGCCATTCATCCAGAGAAATCACAGTAGTTCCAAGGCTTTCTAGTGTTATTTGAATGGGACAGAACAGGACAGGCTCAAGTTATAGGAGATCTTTTTTTTCCTCAGATTACCCAGAACTTTAATATAACTATTCTGACAAAATCAGAAGCCAAGAGAATTATACAGTGATTGATACATGATTGTGTCACATCCTGAATTTAAGCCCCAAAGCTTAATTATTTTACAAAACTAAAAGTCTTGACATACCTGCCAATTTTTCTTTTTTGCAGTGTGTTCTCATGTGCAGTTCATGGTTTAATGAAAACTTTTTTTAGTGCTTGCTATTTAAACTAGGTTAATGAAGAGGCAAATATTCTTGCAAAAGGTTGTCATATAGCTAGATTTTTGGATTTCAGTATTTTCATTTAATAAGGTCTAAAAGGACTGAGCACTCAAAAAGATGTTAGCTGGAATTGAGGGGAAAAACACATAGAATTGATTTAAAATAATGAACATGATAGAATAAAAATGTGTGTATATATACATTAAATAAACATATCCATAATATAATTACACACCAGGGAAATACACCTAAAATATTCAAGCCTTTGAACTCATTGGAGCTGTAAGCATCTTCCTAACATTTCCTTGTTCCCTATTATTCTTTGACAATTGCGTATCAGAAAGAGCTATTAACAATTTTTCAGATGGCTTATGAAATTAAAACTGGAAAAATGCCAGGGGTGTTGGTCTTAGTATTGAAACTGAATCATTACAACATTCTGTCCATAGATAACAAGCGGCCTGACTAGAACATCAGCTGTGAGTATATTTAAATATGGACTTACACATGCAGTATTAGGAAGGTAAAAACAGGATATGAAATAAACATTAGGCATCAACTCTAAGCTCACTGTCAAGAGTACACCCAGGCTTCTAACCACAGAGTTCAGCTGAAGGTAACTATCTGTCAAATGTAATCTGTGCAAGTGAATATGCTTAAGCTGGTGCTATGAATCAACCAAAATTGCTTTGGTCTTATTGACATTCAATTGCAAGAAGTTGCAGCTCATCCAGTCCAATAGACAGTCTGACAACACCAAGAGTGCTTCAGTGACAGAAAGCTTTAAATATAGATGCAACTATCATCAGAATACACATGGAACTAAACTTTAAGATCCCTCGTACCATCTTATGAAATTGGTCAGTCAGTCATCAACTGACCATAGATACCTACAGACCACATCATCCTGCTCCACTTTCTGCCAGCTCCCTCACTTAACACACCACTACTAATCTTTGTAAGGATAATGCCTCTAGATGTGATTGACAGGTAAAGGTCTTTGGACCGCGAAGACTTGTTTCTTCTGCATTTTGCTAAACTTTGCCTGTTTGCTCTTGACTCTGCCTTTTACATCTTTTTAATTATAGACTCGTCCCAGTACATTTTGATCAATAATCACCTTGCATGCATAGAGATTCAAAGTCTTTTTTCAGACATTACCTCACACGTTTGTGAAATATGTTGGAAGGAGAATTAGAACTCCACAGATGAGAAGTAGAATGAGTTAAATATTATTACACACACAAAGGAGTAGGTTGCTGGTTCTTCTACATAATTCCTATATAACCTGGGGTGGTTCATGCAACCTTTCTATGCCTCAGTTTCCTCTTTTGTAAGATGAGATGGTTGACCTAAATAATCTTCAAGGTCTCTTCCAATTCTAAATCTGTGACTCTTTGATTTCCAAGGTTCATTCTAGCTGTTAATGTTTTCACCTTGTGTCCTATGACCTCTCATACAAACCCTGACATCATATCCTTTTGTACAAAGGTCTTTGTTACTTATTGACCATGCATTTTTTTTCCAGATCTCTGTGGTTATAACCAGCTTTAAAAGACTAATAGCAAGCTATACATAATAGATTTGCAGTTGCATATGCAATAAGGCTTTTTTTTTATCATACTGTGTTACAGAAAACTTTATTCCATAAATTAGAAATAAATCAAATTTTTAAAAGACTATCAAGTTACTAGTCATCTCATACTACACACTATGTTATATAAATACAGTCTGTCCTTAGTCTTTAGCAGCCAGCAGTCTAAAAGAGATCATATCTATGTGAACAAATGTATGATAGGACAACATTTTGTCCAGGCCCTCTTCACTTTTCAGCCAGACTATTATTATAGTCTCTTAACTAGTCTTCCCATTTCCATCATCTCCTTCCAATTCATTCGACATACAGTTGATGAAAAAATGTTCCTAATGTCTCACCATAAGTGTACTGTTCAAAAATTTACAGTACTGCCACATTGCTAATGTAATAAAGTATGAACTCCTCAGCCTAACAATTCAAAGCCTTCTACAACATGACCCCAAACTATCTTCCCAGGATTTTTTTATCATTATTCTCTTAGTTGCACACTATAGTCCAATCAAACTAAGTGCTAGCTCTTTTAAACAGCCCTTGAGATTCCTCTCCTCCATCTTCACTATTCTACAGACAGCATAGTATAGTACTAAACCTGGAGTTAGGAGACATTGGCTTGATACATCCATGTATCCTTCCTGTCACCTCATACCCCTACTATCCTAATGCAAATTCTCATCATCTCTCACCTCCACTATTGCCGTAACTTCCTCATTGGTTTCCCTGCTCTAAATTTTTCCACCACTCCAGTTCTCCCTCAATATGGCTGCCAGTAATTTTCCTAAAGGGCAAGACTACTATCCATGTCACACATTGATGACCTTCCCATCCTCACTCAGTGAACTCCAAAGGCTCCCTATTAACTAGAAAAACCATTAAATTCCTCTTAAAGGTCCAAAACTCTTGACAACCTGGTTCTTCCTATATTTCTAGTCATTTTATAAATTCTTTGATCTGCTTTAGGATCCAGACATACTGGTCTACTTGCTGTTTCTCATACATATCATATCTCCAGTTTCTGTCCTTTGCAGCAGCTGTTAGCCATGCCTGGAAGGAAACCCTGGTTTCTTTCAAAACGCAGCTTCAGGAGATCTTTTTTCAATCCCTCCCTGCCCCAGATACTGATATCTTCTATTCTAAGGTTACCTTGTGTCTACACTGTATGTAGCACATATGTACTGAAGCTCCTTATAGGCAGGAACTTTGTCAATTTTCTTTGTATCCTGCATGCTTAAAATAGTTCATGGCACTTGGTTAGTGCCTAGTAAGTATCTTTTAATTGAATGATTCAAATCCTCCTGGGAAACTACTAGGCGTTCCTAGTAATATCTGAATCTGTCTGTATTGAGTACTGGACAGGGTTGTTTTTGAGGTTCAGATGAGATAAAGATAATTTTTTAAAAATAAATTAATAAAAATTTTTAGAAATAAAAATAAAGATCAAGAATATTACAAATTATGTAAAATGAGAGTTAATATTATTCTTTCTCCTCTGAATGCCCATAGCACTTACTAGCATTTATATTCTGTGACATAATTATTTATAAGCTTATTTTATGCCCCTAATGAACAATCAACTCCTTACAGCAGAAATATATTCTTTTTTGTATCCCATGCAGTATCTAGTATGTAGAGGAGATACTCAAGTAATATTTGTTAAAAAATAATTTTAAATAGAATAACCTGTCTACATATGGGCCTGGAAGATCCCAGTTCAAATTTGGCCTCAGACATGTCCTAGCTGTGTGACCTTGTGCAAATTACTTAACTCTGTTTAGCCTCAGTTTCCTCATCTGTGAAATGATCTGAAGAGGAAATGGCAAACCACTCCGGTACCTCTGCCAAGAAAACCGTAAATGGAGTCATGAAGAGTCAGACATGACTGAAAAAGGCTAAACATTAACATCTACATATGCAAATATTTTTCCTCATCCTGTTCTCCCAATCTTTTCCCAAGCAGTTGATTAAAGTTCTAGGTTCAGGGGTGGGGAAGTAACACCAAGGTCGCAAAAGCTGCAGCAGAAGAATTTAAGCTCTGGGAGTTAAGGCCAAGCTGAAAAGATTTTGAGAATTCCAAGCATATTTCTTAGTACTTAAATATTCAGATGTATTGAAATATGACTGTTGTTGCCCATAAAACAGCTTTTACAACCCTAAATCAAAGAATCTCAGACTTGGAAGGCAGATCAGAAGCCATTTAGTCTAACTCACACCTGAATAAGAAACAACTCTATTATGCACTGTTAACACTACTACCCCAGCCCCACTATCTCAGGGCCAAGTCTGTTACATTTCACCACTATTTCCTTTGACATCCTTCAGTGTCTTATGGGGTTTAGGAATTCTCTTATCTCTACTATAGCCTAAAGCAGGAGTGGGGAATTAGCTGCCTTGAGGTCTCAAGTGGCCTTCTAGATCCTTAAGTGTGGCCTTTTGACTGAATCCAAATTTTGATTTGTCCTGTAAATTTGGCTTCCGTCAAAAGGCCAAATTTAAGGATCTAGAAGGTTACATGTGGCCTCGAAGTTGAAAGTTTCCCCACCCCCCAGCCTAGAGCCTCCACTGATTATGTTCCTCCCCATGACTAGAAGTCAAGTTCCAGTTAACCACTGAATATCCCATCATCTTTTACAATGATAAAGCAAGAACAAATGTACAAACATTTTCTCAATTCCCTCACATTTGTCCTTTCAGTCTCTGGAGAGAAGAGGGAGATTAGGCTCAGAGTTTAGTCAGTTCCTACATAGCATTAGTCCCATCCAGTTCAGGTCCAAAGTCTTCTGGTAATGGTCTCCAGACCCAGAATTTCACCACTGGGCTGATTACAACACCTTATTTGGATTTTTGGACCCCCATAGCTTGGCTCTTAGACTTACATGGTAGACTCAACTCCCTGATTCAGGTGGCCTCACTACTATTATAATTTCTTTTGTTTAATCCAGCCAAGCACCAGCATTTCCAGTGTTTTTTCCCAAGTATTTTTTAAAGTTAATTTTTTTCTATGAAATAAAAATGAATTTTATATGTTTCTTTATAATTATCAAAAAAAATTTTTTTCTCCTGACAATTCTGTAAAGAAGATAATGGAAGTATTTTTATCCCCTTCTTAAAGATAAGGGAACTGAAGTACAAGAGAGGTTTTGACTTTCCACAACCACAAGGCTAGTAAGGGATAGAGTAAGGGAAAAAAGTAAGCGAATGAATATTCATTAAGCACCTACTAAATGCCAGGCACTGTGCTAAGTGCTCTGTAAATATGATCTCATTTGATCACTACAAAAACTCTAGGAGGTAGGTGCTATTCAATTTATCCCCATTTTACAGTTGAGAAAACTGAGAGACAGAAGTTAAGTGACTTGCCCAGAGTCACACAGCTAAAAAGTACCTAAGGCTGGATTTGAACTCAGGTCTTCAGACCCACTGGCCCAGCACTCCATTCACTGACCCACCTAGCTGCTTAGACCAGAATTTATACACATCTTCTGACTCCATGTCCAAGTACTCTTCCTACTATATCAGAGTAGATTTTTAAAAATAATGATAATTTCCAAAAGCCAGAAAAATTTTACTTTACCTCCTTTATTCTTCATTTTTTTTCTAGTTCAAAATATGTTATGTGATTTTTAAGAAATTCAGTATAATTATTCAATTATTATCACCTGTCCATGTGCTTTTAAAGTGACTTTCCTTCCAGGAAACTCAGAATCATGGCAATTCTTTGCTAGTTTCTTCATTGCCTTTAAAATTCCAGGAATATTTTACTATCCTTTAAAAAAAATAGTCCTAATTCCAAAGTCTAATTACATATGTCTTGAGTTTCATTTCAGCACTTCCAGAATCCGTAATCTCATATGTTTTGCATGACTTCACATGTATAATTGATATCATATTGTAATTATAATGAGGAGGAAGAGGAGGAAGAGCTAGGGCTCCCCAGCAGTGACCAGCAGGAAGTGAACAAGGCTTTATTTATCCTAGGGTGCTAACATCCAAAAGGAGGGGTGCATTTCCTCCCTTCTGGTATAGAAAATCAGAACATTTTGCCCATAAAACAGCTTTTACAACTCTAAATCAAAGAATCTCAGAGTTGGAAGGCAGATCAGAAGCCACTTAGTCTAATTCACACCTGAATAAGAAACAACTCTATTATATACTGTTAATACTACTACCCCAGCCCCACTGTCTCAGTGGGACCTTCTGAATGGGTGGGGAAGGGATGTGAGAATGAGAGAAATTCATAACTCAAAATTTTTTAAGTAAATGTTTAAAATATTAAAAAAGTAAAAGAATCCATGATTTCATAGTTGTGGGCCTTCATTTCACTCATGTAAGCCTTGATAGAATTCATGGGACTCTACAATCAAAAGAAATCATCAAATGGTAACCAGACCCCTAGCAATAAATCTCCCCAAATTTATCCAGGCTGCTCCCTGGGCTCAGCCTGCACACTTTCCTTTGGTATATCTGTGGTAATGTGTATTTAACTCAGCCTTCAAGACCAGTGTTGTCACCTTCACTTTGTATTGAGGCATCCAAGGAAGACTGATTCCCAACATCCTTGTATTTACCATTACTTTGCCGTTCTTTACATTATTATTTGGTCCTTGACTTTTTCTCTTTGAAAGAAAATAGGCAAAGAAGTAAAGGTTAGGAGAGATCCATTCCAGGCAGGAGGGGGACAATTGTCTGTGCTCCTACAACATCCAAACAATAATCTTAGTTTTGGTCACAGGGGCCAAACAAACAAAATATATCTAATCCCTCTTCCATGTGAAAACTCCTCAAACATTTGAAGATAGCTATCACCTTTATATCTTTTCTCTTTCCCCTCACTCATGTCTGGACATTCTCTCCAGTACCTTCATCCTTCTTTTCACTTGTGACACGCACCTTGTAAAACCCCCACCCTGAGCCCTTCTCTCCTCATTGACTCCTTCCTTAGGACTGTTCTTTTGGGAAAAGCCCAACCACACTGCATCACCTCAACTATCTCTCCCAATTCTTCCTCCTCTTCATCTGCCACTTTGCCTTACTCTTCCTTCTTGTCTCCCCCTTTTTTCCAGCTTTATGTATCATGTTCCCAGGGGCCATCACAGGTTGTCTTGATCTATGTCTTGTCACTGGATTCCAATGGCTCTAGAGGAGAAAGCTGGTCTAATGACTTTGCACAGTCCTGCCTCACTTAAATCCAATTCACTTGCAAGTCAAGACATCACTCTCCTAATGCCATTGGTCCTCTTTGAGAACAAAGGACAAACGACAACAGTTATGTTCCCCAGTAGACTGCAATCTCATTGAGGGCAGAGACTGTCTTGCTTACTCAACATAGCGTGCACTTGATAAATGCTTTCTCTCTCAAAGTAAATGCCTCCAAATTCAATCTATCTTCAAGAGGGTTTTGAGTCCCCCAAACATTCTTATAAACTTCCTCTGGATATAATTCAGTTTGTCAGAGTTCTTTAAGTGTGGCACCCAGAATTAGACCCAACAAATAGCTGAAAAATTCTGTTACCCAGTTACTAACGACAATACGGTTAGGCAGCTAGGTGGCACAGTGGAGTCAGGGGCTTGGAGTCTGGCAGTACTAAATTCAAATTTGACTTCAGATGCTTACTAGCCGTGTGATCCTGGGCAAGTCACTTAACCCCATTTGTCTCAGTTTCCTCATCTATAAAATTGGCTGGAGAAGGAAATAGCAAACCCCTCTAGTATCTTTGATAAGAAAACCCTAAATGGGGACACAGAGAGTCAAATATGACTGAAAAACAATTGAACAACAACAATCTGGTGACCTGAATGTGGTCACAATAAAAATCAAAACCTCATAAATATAAAATGCTAATCTGAATAAAATTCTTACTAACTCATTGGAAAAATAATCGTTACTGCTTTTTTTTTTTAATCTACAAACCAATCACTAGTAATTCTTGCTATGACTGCAGGACAAGTTATTCTTCTGCTACAAATAAGAAAAGTTCCTAGTCATCAAATCTGAAATTACAGACTAGGTTTCTTTCCAAGTCACAAGGCAAATCAGAGCCAAGCTCCAGCAGTCACTACAGTGATTCAAAAAGGGAGAAGTCTCAAGGGTTCAATAAGCCACATTTTTAGCATCTCAAGTTAGTACAAAAATATACAAGTACAAAAATTAATTGAAACAAAGTGCTACAAAACCTAAGAGCACATGACTCTCTCTCCATCTAGGTACCTCTCCTTATTTAAAATGGAATACTAACTACTTTTCCCTTGAAGCAAAGTCATATGTGTGTGTCAGTGTGTGTGTACAAGCATGTATTTTTATTTTTAATGCATGTATACATGCTTATATATGTACATATATACATATATGTTATTTATTAGTTTAAAATTTTGAATGAAGTTAAATGTTTGAATTACTCATTTTGTTTTTAAATCGAGAATTGATTTCTTGCTTGCCTGTATGAAAAGCATATGTTTATATGTATTGACGCTTGCCATAATTAGCAGCAGTTTGGTCATGGGACAGTAAAAGTACAGCCAAAGAGGTGCCCAGGGTGCCCACATCATGTTAAAAGATCTCAATAAAGAACTCTGTAACATTATACAGATCCACCTCAGAGGATTTATATGTAGACCTGAGCAAGACTGGTATAAGATGAGAAAAAGGATAGGTTGCAATCTGCACTATTAGAGGAATTCTCACATCAATGACATCATGGATCCATTGAGGGATACTAGGATTCCAGAATTCAACTTATAAGCATTTTTTAAATTAATGTTTCCATTTCATTAATTATTATATGCAGCACAGAAGAAAATTTTAACAAGTCTGACAGCATACACATATAAAAATATGGGAAGAAATTCTGCATGCTCATGTACATACATCCTATGAACACTTAGAAAAATTGACCAGCATGCTTGAACAAATTTATTCCAGTGTTTTCTCTATTTATAAATCACATCACATTCATGTTCATCACAATCATCCTGACAACATTTAGCTGGCTTCTCTTCCCTTCCCTTTCTCCTGTACACAATCCTTTTTCTAAAGAGTTCGTCCTGTTACCTTCAACCATGAACTTCATGAAAGACTTGCATCACTAATTCATTCACTCATTTATTTAGTCAACAAACTTTCTTTGAGCACCTACTAAGTGCAAAGCACTATACTAGACAGGACCTAAGGGGGTAAAAAGATAACTAAAGTGAAATTTCTATCCACAAAGAGCTTGCATTAAGGGAGATAAGAATAAAACACAGAACTGTGACAAGTGCATGGGAGGACAATCTTTTAAAGGAGAATTTACTTTGGAGGAATCAGAGAAGGTTTCATTGAGTAGTAGATCATATTTGAGTCAGGTTCTAAAGGATGAGTAGGAGTACAACAGTCAAAAATTGGCAGAGAGGAAATTCCAAGAGCAGGAAATGAAGGCACAAATCACATGGTAACTCATATAGCTCAGGTAACTACAGATTTAATCAAATAAAGGACAGGCAGCGTAGCTAATGGATAGAGAGCCTGTAGGAGAGTTGGGATGATGCGGATCAAGTCCTGCCTCAGACACATACTACTTGTACGACCTTGGGCAACTCTGTCAATCTTATTATGCCTCAGTTTCCTAATCTGTAAAACAAGGGTAATAACAGTACCAGGCAAGTCTCTAAGAATGCAAATTGCAAAATAGTTAGCAATCTGCATTTGGGCATAGTAGATAGAGCTCTGGGCCTGGACTCGGGAAAACCTGAGTTCAAATCTGGCTTCAGACACTTACTAGCTGGGCAAGTCACTTAACCCTATTTGCCTCAGTTTCCTTATCTGTAAAATGAACTGGCCAAGGAAATGGCAATCTACTCCAACAAGCCTGCCAAGAAAATCCTAACTGGGGTTATAAAGAGTCAGACATGACTGAAATGGCCAAACAAACAAATTCGGAAAGAGAATTTTCTCACTGGGAGCTCCCTCTATCAATGAAATCACAGGTTCTTGGGTCAAAAACCAAAAGAAAAGAAAATGATGGAAGTGTGCAACAGAGCAGTGTGAGATAGCACTGAAAAAAGATCAGAGTTATATTGTGGAATGCCTTAAATGCCAGAGGAAGGGATCTGGACTTCATTCAGGAGGTAATGGGGAGTAATTAATGATTTTGTAAGCAGGGAAATGATATGATCAGAGATATGCAAAGAAAATTAAGCTGACAGCATATGTAAGATAGATTGGAGTAGGGAGAGAATGAAAACAGGGGGAAGAATTAAGAAGCTACTGCAGTAATCAGTGGATAGCGGAAAATATTCAGATAAAAGTCTTATAAACTGAAGTGAGAAGGGATTCCTTATCACAAGCAGTTGAACATAGATCAATCAAGTCTGAGAGGCAGAGAAAAGCCACCTTGAATTCCCTTTCTCAGGACCTCATAGAGCACTTTGTACAGTATTTCCCTGATGCGCCACTCATCATCTATTCTGCCTTATAGCTGTTGTATAATCATTGCATTGCACTGAATATCTATTCATGTGTTCTATGTCCCCAGAGGATTGTAAACTCCAACAGAGAAAGAACCATGTTTTAATTACAGTTGCATACCCCTCAAGTCCTAGAAAGTGCTAATTATGGAGTAGACATTTAATAAAATGTTATTGAATAAATTAGTAAATGAATGAGAAATTTCAATCAATGCACATTTATTGTCAGGCATTATGATAAGCACTGGGGATACAAAAAGAAGTAAGGGACAGTCCCTGCTTTCAAGGAGCTTACAATCTCATGAGAGAGACAACATGCAAACAGATCTATACATGACCAACTATTCATGGCAAATAGGGAGTAATTATCTGAAGGAAGGCACTAGAATTAAGAAGGCTTAGGAAAGGCTTCTTGTAAAAGATAAGATTTTTGTTGAGACTTAAAGGAAGTCATAGGAGCCAGTAGGTGAAGTTGAGGAGGGAGAACATTTCAGGCATGAGAGAGAGCCAGAGAAGATGTCTGGAGCTGAGAGATAACATATCTTGTTCATGGAAGAGTCAGAAGGCCAATATCACTGGATTGAGAGCAATTATCAGGTATAATAATACTGGAAAGGTAAGTATGAAGTGTTGTGAATGCCAAACAGAGTGCTTTGCATTTGATCCTAGAGGTGATAAGTAGCCACTGGAGTCTGAGTAAGGGAATGACATGGTCAGATGTACATTTTAGAAAAAAGAACTTAGTTGAATGAAGGATAGACTGGAGTGGGAGAGACTTGAGACTGGCAGACCAGCCAGCAGACAATGAAAATAATCAAGGCATAAAATAATACAGGCGTGCACAAGAGTAGGGGAGAGAAAGGGGAATGTCCAAGAGTTATTGCAAAGGTGAAATCAATATGCCTTGGCAACAACATGGATATGGGAAGGAACTGGGGGAGTGGAATGAAAGATAGTGAGAAATCAAGAATAACTCCTAGGTTGTGAACCTGTGGTGCTGGGAAGATGGTGTTGCCCTTTACAGCAATAGGGAAGATACAAAGGGGAAAAGGTTTTGGGGAATGTTAATGAGTTCTGTTTTAGACATATTGAGTTTAAGATGTCTACTGGACTTCCAGTTTGAGATTATGAAAGGTACTTGGAGTTGCAAGGTTGGAGGTCAATAAAGAGGTTGGGGCAAGACAGATTTAAGAACCATCATTATATAGATGATAATGTAAATCCATGGAAATTGATGAGATCACCAAGTGAAGTAGTAGAAAGAAAAAAAAGAATAGGGCCCAGGACAGAACCCTAAGGGACACCTATAATTTTGGACTGAAATGAACTATTTGGTGTCTGCTATGATATGGTAGAAAAGGGAATAGAAAAACAGCAGAAGCCCTTCCTTGATATTTACCTGACAAAACCAAGACCATCCTATGTGAGGTTCCTCGACTTCCTTCCTCCATTCCTTATTTCTCAGGGTGTCAAATGTTCTCTTCTTCTCATTTTGTCATAAAAGAGGCATAAGAAATCTCCACCAAGGCTAAGCCCCCTAACTATGCCCTTAATCCCATTCTCTCTCAGCTAGTCTAGGATCTTGCTTCGGTAGTCAGTCTTTTTCTCTACTAATCATATTCAAGGTCCTCTCACCATTGGCTCCTGTCTGTCTACAAATTTCTTCATGTCTATTTGTATCCACTGCCCCATCTCCATCCTTCTCATCTCTCCTAAATTTCAGAGGGGATAAAGGTACCTATACCCAAAGTCTCTATTTCCTTGTTACCTATGCCTTCTTCAACCCCTTTAAATCTAGTTTCAACCCCTTTTATTCTACTAAAACTGCTCAAAGGTCACCAATAACTCTCTAATCATCAATTACAATAACCTATTTTTCATTCTCATCCTCTTCAACTTCTCTTCATTTTCAACCTTGACTTTGACTGTATCAACAACACCAAAAAAAAAAAAAAATCCAGAAACAAGTCTTCCCAACTTCCAGTGTGTTTGTCTTCCCATGTCATAGGTTAACAAGTTTCTCAGGTCCAACACACAATGAATTCTAAATACCCTATATTTTGTTGTGTTTTCTCTTCGTTTAACACACAATTTCTTGGTACTTTTCCCATTTCACTGATTTCCTGTCTTCTTATCCTCCTCTCTTCCACCCCAATTGAATATTCTCTAATAGTCTGCTCTTATTCCTCTTTCTCTACATGAATTTTTCCCCTTCAAAGTAATATTTACTTCCAGACAGAATTTTACTTGAAGTGAGAGAAAACTGGACTCTTACTAAAAGGAATTAAAATTGAGAGGTAGTAAGATTCTGTCATGGATATGGCACCAGACATGGAGTCTGGAAGATCTGAATTCAAATTCTCCCTCAGATATTTGCTAGCTTTGTGATCTTGGAAAAATCCTTCAACTTCTTCTTTCTCAGTTTCGTCATGTGTAAAATCAAAGTGTTAGATTCAATGATCCTTCTAGTTCTAAATCTATGATCCTATGGAAATTTAAAAATAAAGAACTGCACAGTTTTCAAGTTTATTACATTCATATTCTTGATAACATCTTTACTCCTTCAGGAGCAAAGAAATAGCTCAGTACCTAGTTAACAAAAATATTTAGTTAAAATATGAAGTGATCAGACGGTGCTAATGGTGCAATCAGATGGTGCCAAATAGAGCTGTGAGCTCATCCCAACCTTTCCTAGGGAGAGAACCTAAACATAAGCCATACCTAAGTTTTGAGATGAATCTGAGTCTGAGGCTCCTTGGGGGAGCCCCAGTTCAGGATGGGGAACCTGCAGCCTCAAGACCACATGTGGCCCTCTAGGTCCTCAAATACCACCCTTTGAGTCCAAACTTCACAGAGTGAAGGTGACCCATCTTTGCCCTGGTTTACAGTGGTAGTAAGTATATTAGAGATGTGCAAATTAAGTCCTATGAAAGTCACGACTGACTAGAAATAATAAGGATCAAGGTTAGGAAAGAAATCAAGAAAGCCTGCTTCCCACTGATAAAAGCCTGGCCAGGTAGTCTCCTAGGTTCCTGTAGTCTCTGTTCCTTCTTTCCAACCCATTAATCCAGGATCTCTCCCCCAATAATGACAGTATTCCAGGATTTCCTTCCCATTCAACTAAATTTGTATTAATTAAAATATATTAATTAAATATATATATAATTAATTATAAAATTATTATAATTAATTATATAATAAATATATGTATATAATTATATATAATTATTATATTAATGTATATAATTATATATTAATTGTATTAATTATATATAAATTAATTAATTTGTAATTAATTAATAAATATATATAATTAATTATAATTATATTAATTATATAAATATAATATATTAATTATTTTCATAGCATGTATTACAAAATTGATTTGAGGACATGTTCAGGCAAAATTCATGTTCTTTGCATGAGTTGCCAAAATTACTAGTTACAGCTCTGTTCTCATGACTTCAACTACCAAATACTATGCAAATGATTTCTCAATTTGTATCTCCAACCCTGATGCCTCTTCTGAATTCCAGGTCTGTGTGTCTTTAACAATACTCAGGAGATCTCTCCCAGAACCTTCAACTCACTACGACCAAGTTTACCATCCTCTCTTGACATACTGCTCCTTCTCACTTGATCGTTTCTGTTTACAGAACCACAGCTCACCCAAACTGCCAGATCTGGAGTTTTCTTCAATTCCTCCCACTCTGTTATCCTAGACTGTTATTTATCTTGATAAACCTTTTAACTCTAGTTTCATAACGTCTCTTGTAACGATTCTTTCTTCTGCATTCCTGCTCCTCCTCTCTCAACCACATACCTAGACTATTGCTGGCATCAGAATCAGAGCATTGTCAGGCAGGTAGCATTAAACGTTTACTATGTGCCAGGCAGTCACTCTTTTAAGTATTTCATAACAAGTCTTCCTACCTCCCCTTCCCCATCTCCAAACTACCTTCTATTTGTCTGACATTATAACTTTTCTCTTGCACGGTCTTGTTACTCCATTTCCTCCTATTGCCTACAAAGAAAAAATTAAATTCATTTGAATGGAATTAAGGGTTTTACATAATCTAGCACTGTTTTGCTGTCCAGTTTATATCATGTTACCCTTCTCCATGCACTCAGCCCCTCATCCAAACTATATACCCTTTGACCCTTTTCATACCACAAGATCACACTGCTGTGTTTTGTTACATACTATCCCCTGTACCAGGAATGTTCTCCATCTCCTTTTTGCCTATCCTATAAATTCCAATTTAAATGCTACTTCCTCCAACATGCCTTCATAGGAAATCTAGAAGGAGTCACCTTAGAAGAAAAGGGTGACTTGTCCAAAATGACAGAAGTTGGAAGTAGCAGAGTAGGATTCTGAGCCAGGCCCTGTGACTCTAAACTTTCCTTTGTACCACATTGTTTAATAACATCTATCCTCAGATTTCACAGATTACTTTTTGTAAATCCCCAATGCTAATTATTACATTATTCTGTTATAATATATATCTATATTGCTTCCTATTCTCCTATCAGACATTAGCTTCCTTCATTAGAAAAAGGGTTTTTATTGAACTCTATATCTCCTCAATAGCTCTGAATACAGTAGGTAATAAATAAGTGTGTCATAGTAGTACTGTCAGTATTGGTGTAGGCATTCACAGAATAGGGAAGTAAGGAAGAAAAATAGGGCTAACAGAGAAAATAAATTGTTTGGGAAATATCAAGCTTGAGGTACTGGTGTGATATCAAATAGAAATGTTTAGTAAACAATTAAAATATTTTCTTTTGTTTTTTCATTTTCTCTTTTTTTAAGTTCTGGAAAGATTTCAAGGCTCAAGTAGAACTTCACAAAACCTTGAAGACAATGCTACTTAAATATTTCGGTGAAAGGAGAAGATTTTCTAAGACCTACTCTCTTAAAGCTTTGTCATGGAAGATAACTTTGATCCTGGAATTCACACTTCTGAAGTATGATAGCCCCTCCCTTTCATTGAATGACTCTCCCTAGAACTTCCATTTGAGGAGAGTTCCTGAGCCAGCTATCTCTTCATTTTTCATCTGACTGCCATCTGGACCTCTCCCTAGGGTCCCCACCAGCTATGTTTACCACTCCCACCCCCTTCTACTTCTTAGCTTTCTTTCATGAGTTGTTTTCCTGGTTAGAATGTAAGCTCCTTGAGGGCAAGGATATGATAGTCTTTCTGCTGGTAGACTGCCAAAAAAAATTACTTTGATCTAAATTTTCAAGGAAAAACATTCACAAATACCTAGAAAACTGACATAAAAATGTATTTTGGGTCTTATTTATCTACATGATCTCTTAAATGGGACTTCCCAAATGTTGATATGGAAAAATTGGAACATGTTCCAAGTAAGAAGGAAAAATCCAAACATTCTCATATCTTTATATTTCAAATGAATTTCTTTTTATTGTCCTTCAAATTATCCAAATGATTGCCTCAATTCTCATTTAGTTTGTCACAAAAATGGAATGAATGATGTACAGTTCCCAAACGTATATGGAAACCATGTTGTGTATGTTTAACTATAACTTTGCAATGTCTGCTAGTGTGCAAAGAATTTGTCTTTTGTCTCATGCAATTGCTATTCTAGCACTCTGTACTAAGTACATCCCATAGGCACAATTTATATTATTTGAAATTAAAATTAGAAAATGATTTTATTTAAATCTATAGATAATTTTATGATTAGAGAAGATACATGTTTTGTAAAGTATAAGCTGAGTCAGATACCAAAAGACAAAAGAGAGGTTAACTTCAGGTCTGCTGGTTAAAGAGTCATTTCTTACTTAAGCTATTTCCTAGTTATTTCATTTGGAATACAAAATATCATTTCAAGAGCTTGTCTGCAAATTACAATAGAGGATTTATGATGAAGATAGATATTTGAAAGGTCAAAGGACCATGTCTACCAAATAACCCTAAGAAATAGCTAAAAAGGATCTCCCAAAGAGCCATGACAAAGAACGCCAACAAGAATCAGAAACAAACTCTTCCATCGAGTCCATAGCACAAAAAGATGGCAAGAAGCCAGTGGAGACTGGTAGAGAGTCCGATTAGGGAAACAGAAAGAATTCAGATTAACTAGCCAGAAGTCAGTGGGGCCTGGAAAAGAAGCTGCAACAGGGAAGCAAGCCTAAACTCCAGCAAACAGAGCTGCAGCCAGTTGGCCCATTCTTTGAGAAGGAGGTTTTCTGAGTCAGTAATCAAAGACCTTAACCCAGATTCTAATACTAGCCTATGAGAATAGTAGCAAGGATGATACCAGTCCCAATAAATTAACATAAAGGGAAACATGCACTAGAAGCCATATCAAGAGACAGGGCCAACTCTGCTCCTGGGTATCAGTGTCAGGGGAGCTAGGTGGATGACCTGAAATCAGTGTGATCTCCAGTATCGTACTGAGACTTATCAGGATCACAGCAAGGCTCAAAACCAAATCCCCATTGAGGATATTCAAAGTCAGAACCTGCAGTGGGTCACCAGGCTACCAGGAACACAATGCAGAAGCCAATGACAGAGGTAGAGGGTAGTAGACCAGCAGCACCCACACTACAGAGGAGACAGGAAGAAACAAGGTCCACCCAACCAATCTGAGATGACTGGAGAGGACTTGCCCAAACATAAATCCCAAACCAAGATCTAAAGTAAAAAATATGACTCAATAGAAAATCAAATACAATATATAAATATCATGAATTAAGAGAAGTCCAAAGAGTAAACTTAAAAGAATAACCTCACAACTGTGAGTAGAACATGAGAGAAAAAAATGAATTGGATACAAAGAGTGAAAAAGTAGCTGAAGAAATGAAGTTAGAGATTTTAAAAGTATTAATGAAATGAGAGTTTGAAAGGTTAAAAATTGAAGGAACTTATAGAAAAAGTTAGAAATTCTTATCCAAGTAGATGCTTTCCTGAAAAAAAAAATAGTTGTACCATCAAAACTCAAAGACGATGGGAAACAACAAAAGAAAATTTTAGAACGAGTATTAGAAAAATTGAAGAAAATATTGAGTATCTAATATTAGAAGCAATTACCATGAAAAACAAGTCAAGAGACATCCATGACCCAACAAAAATACCTAGATATCATATTTCAATAAATCATTAAACTGTCTAGATCTATTAGAACAAAAGGGTACAATGAAAACAGAAAGAATCCTCTGGTCTCCTCCTGAAAGAAACCTCAACTGAAGACACCCAGAAATGTTGTAACCAATATCCTGAGCTTCCAAATTTAAAAAAAAAATGTGACAAGCAGTCAGAAAAAAAAAAAGCTTTGCATGGAAGCACAATTGTAATCACAAAAGAGGTGGTTGCTACTGCTATAAAGGAGAGAACATCTTGGAATATCACATTTTAAAGGGCAAAAATACATATTTTTTAAAAACACAGCCAACAAAATTGAGTATAATCCTAAGGGGAAATGGAAGGAATTTTTTTTAATTTTGGCTTAATAATGTATTTTTAATCATTACTTATGAGGCCCACCACAGATAGCCCAGTATAAATTTTGAAATGCAAACACAAAAGACAAGAAAAATCTAGTATTTGTATTTGAACAATCTGAAAGGGTTAAACCATGATGAAGTACTTATGTTCTAATTGGGGAGAAGACACGAATATCCCTTCTGAATCCTAGTATCTTCAAGGGATAAAAAGGGAGTTAAATTAGTCTAACACTAGGCTGGGTTTTTGTTCTGTTTTATTATTTTTGAAAGAAAAAAGGAAAAAAATGATACATAAGGGAAGAAAGTTAACTGGGAAAAATCTTTGCAGCAAATTTCTCTGAAAAAAAGAAAGGTCCTATATCTAGAAAACTGGCCGTGCTTCCAAGGACAAATCTTAAAGTCATGATTACCCAGGAAATCAAGCCTTATGACCATACAACAGTCACGACCACAGTAGCCACAGCCTCTTAAAGATGACAAAGGAAAATTCTCACCTTTAAGTCTTTGGCATCATCAAAAGGTTGAACCTTAGAAATGGATATGGTTTTATCAGTAGCAATGAAATTAAAGAATAGGAATTATCCTTTACCTTGCTGCTGTAATCTCAGCCCTATGAGTCTTTAATATCTGAATTTAACAGCTGAAATCTACAATATAAACTACTGCCCCCATTAGAAGGGGAACTCCCAAGAGCAGGGACTGTCTTTTGTTTTTTGTTCTCCTATTTGTTTGCCAAGAACTGAATACGGTACTTTTCACATAGGTACATAAGAACTACTACTAACGTTGTGCTTAGATGTTTATTTGAATAAAACATGACCCTCTGACACAGATATTATCTATAAGTTACATCGAGAATGGGAAATATTCACGTTTTTACTGTGTAAGGGTTCTGTTCAGATTTGTGGCATACTTAATATTAGAGAAGTGGTGGGATATGATGGAAAGAGCACTGGACTAAGCCAGGAGTCCTGGTTCTACCACTACTTGCTTATTTCTCTTTGGGAAAATCACAATCTGTCTGTACCTCTGTTCCTTTATCTATATAATATTAAACTAGATAATCACTAAGAACCCCTACAGCTCCAAGATCTTATAGTTAGGCCACATATTTATAATAAGGAGAAAGACTACATCCATTCCTTTACAGTAGTGATGGTGGGAGGGGGTGATGGACTATGGACATAGAATGTTACATCTACTGTCAGAGTCAATGGGTTCATTAGTTATGTGAGCTGCTTTTCTTTTTACTCTGTTTTTTTTTATTACAAAGAATAGTTTGCTAGGTAGAGAAACTGTGATATGTTTGGGAATAAGTACCATGTAAAAGACATTGGATATCAATAAGGATGGGGCAGCTAGGTGGCACATCAAGCCTAAAATTAGGAGGGCCTGAATTCAAATCTGGCCTCAGACACTTACTAGCTGTGTGACCCTGAGCAGGTCATTTAATCCTATTTGCCTCAATTCCTCACTGTAAAATAATCTGGAGAAGAAATGGCAATCACTCTAATATCTTTGCCAATAAAACCCTAAATGTAGTCATTGAGAGGAAGACAACTGAAAAAACTCAACAACAAAATCAGGTAAATTTTTTAAGATCCTATTTCTTCCAAATACATAATTTTCCCTCACAAATTCACCTCTTTAAAAAGCCTCTTTCTGCTCAAGTGAACAATCATACTTCATACATATATAGATGTTGAGGGTATGAAACTTATGAAAATGACCTCTTGAAAGATGAAGTGATTATAATCTTTTAACAATACTCACAGTGATAAATCTCAGATTTTTCAAAAGACAACATATTTGAATGAAAAAAGCATTTATTACACATTTTTAAAGTGCAATGTACTGTATCAAACATCAGAGAAACCCATACAAAAGAGGGATGGTGCTTGCCCTCAAGAAGCTTACATTTGGGAAAGGGGGAAGTGGAGGGGGACAACACATATTGGAGAGTGATGGCCAGAGAACCATGCATGGTAAAGTCTCCTGCATAGTGAATGAAACCAAAACCAAAAAGTATTATATACCTACTATGCTCCAGGCACTGAGAATACAAGCATAAAGAATTAAACACTTCCTATTCCAGAGCAACTTACATTGTAATGGGGCAGACAAATTTTACACACACACACACACACACACACACACACACACACTAAATTAGTTTGGAAGGGAGGATACTAGTAATTAAGAGTATCTTCCTTCTGTCTACTGACTTCCTTCAAGATTGCTCAAATGCCACCTTGTGCAGGAGGAGTCTCCTTATCTCTCCTCTCCCCCAATGCCTTCCCATTGAGATTATCTTCCATAACCTTTGTATTATCTTCTAAGTACATGGGTTTGGCATATTGTCTCCCCCATAAGAATGAGTTCCTTGAGGGAAGGGATTATGTATTTACCTTTCTTTTGAATCTCCAGCTCTTAGCACAGAGTCTAGCACATATTAAGTGCTTAATAAAGTTTTCTTGAGCGACTAGATTGGCATTTCATTTGGTTTTGAATAAGCCTAGCTGATCATCAAAACTTGGACTGACTCATCTCAATCAATCCACAGATAGTCAAATTTCCAGAAATCAGCAGATTTCCACATATTCACAGTATAATGTTCAGTTAGAGGCACAGGGCAAGAGCAAAGCTTAAGATTCATTTTCTGAGCTCCCTTAAGAATCTCAGGGCTTGTTGCACTGAATGAAGCAGCTTTCATAAGGCCGTATGAACTATTTTATTTCCCAGCAATCAATAGGTACCTGGAAATACTTATATGAAGTGTGCACATGGGCATACGCTCCAGAGATTAATTTACAGTCAAGGTTTATCTATTCTAACAAATGCTGGTTGGATTACATTTTCTTTTTCACTGGAACTATCAATAGTTTTCCTCTTTCAGATTAAATGCATAAATCAAAAGAACATATTTTGTAAACAAACAGTTGGTGAATATGAAACTCCTATTCTTCATCTATTGATTCCTAAAACTGTATTTGCCCATGTGTTTTTGACTTTCATTTTATCAAATTTGAGCAAATATTTTTTTTCCGCACAGGGAAGCTTTGAAAGCTTCTGCCGCTCTCATGTTTTCCATCTATCAAGAATTTCTCAAAATTGCATGGAGTATGCTAGCATTCCCCTGTTACGAAGTCATTGGTTGGCACCATTGTTGCAGTATTTCATCAGGTTCAAATTATAGTAATTGTTTTATTGCATTTCAGAACAGTTGCTAGAAGGCTGGCTAGGTTGATGATTCCTTAATGATGTTTGTCCTATATAATGTGTGGAATTGCTCAAGGGAAAAAAAAAGTATTTTAATAGAGAAATCTTGGCTTATAGTACATTAAAATGTCAGGTAACTAAATACCAATCATCTTAGCAGTTGTTTTTACCCCTAACCCCACTGCCAATTACCTAAATCAAGTCCCTTTCTCTATTTCAAACTATTTTTTCTCCTAAAGAATGTCACAAGAATCTATCCTATAGTGATTACAGAATGTACTGATTCGTTTTGAAGGTTAAGCTTTTTTTAAAAAGTTTGTTACCATTATTAGTTTTCCCTATTTGATAATAAAAAAGTCTGAATTGATTTTTACCAGTTTTAGTACAAAAAAAATTGGCATAACAAATTTCAGCTTGATATAATTTGAAATAGCCAATATATTAAACCCCAAAGTGAAATTTAAATTGGCAATCATGTCAGCTTCAAGTCCCCAAATGAATATTAATTTAAAAACTAATCATGTTCCAACAGGTTGAACCTTCAAAATGCTAGTTCTGGGATAGAAACTGTTAGATTCTTCAGTGTTACAATATTAGACATCAGTATCTTTTGTTTAGCAAAGCAAATGTCCTCATTTTATTTCTAGTCTTCCTTGGGCATCTCCAATATCCTAAATTAACCCAATATTTCAAGGCTTATGTCTTTCCTTTTAAATAAGGAGTCTTATTTCCATTTTATTAAAGGAAAATTGAGCCCCCCCAAAAAAAATCTAACAAATTTTATAGGGTTAAATCAAAAGACCAGATCTACTAATCCATTTTCTGTTTACCTTGTTATATTACCTTTTAAAACAACTAGTTTTCTGGTCAGTTCTAGCTGCCCTAACAGAGAAAGTTGAGCATCATTAGTTTCCTTAGATAGGCTATCTAAAGAATTTTATAAATTCAAACTTTGCTATGTCAGAATTAGCCATAACTTGGACTTCCCCCAGTTTCTACATCTGAGTGACATAGTTGGAGAAGTAGTAGAAGCAGCTTCTGTTTCTAACCAATAAATTAATAGAATCATGGAATAACAGAGATGAAAGGGGCCTTAAATACTCCAACCTCATTATTTTACCAAAGAAGCCAAAAGGATAAAGTGCTTGCTAAGAGCATATAGTTAGTTGATATCTACAGTGGGACCTAAACTCAGGTATCCTGGTTCCTACTTCAATGCCAATTCAAACACCCCATGCTGACTCAGAATTGGTAACATAGCACCAAAAAAGGAGTTAAGTATTTTGGGAAAAGTATAGCCAGGCAACGATGTTTCAGAACACCTGTAATTTCCACTATTGGGAGGTGGGGGGAAGCTAAAGTTGATAGATCACTTGAGTCAGGGAATTCTGATTTGCTGTAGGGCTAAAACTGATTGAAGGCTCCACACTAAGTGGGACACCAATATGTTAAGGTTCATGAATCAGAGGCCCATCAGGCTTCCTAAGGAGAAGCAAACCAGCTCAGATCAGAGGGAGGGAAAACAAAAAGAATGGGACAGCTTAAATCTTCCATGCTGCTTACTATTAGAATCAGACTCTAAGTGGCTGCTACATTTCCAGCCTGATGGAGAATGAGAGACTAAATCTTTTTTAAAAAATTAAAGTATATGCACTTATAGGATTATTTACAGAAAAGAGAAACTTTTTTCTGTATTTTGGACTTTTAATGAATTCAGAAAGGAGTTCTTCCCATTAAGCTGAATTCATATTTTCTTATATATCAGAATAAGAGATATTTTTAACTTTATTTTACTTTTGAATTCTTAAGCACTTAATTTCTCTCCATCTTACCATCCCACCATCAATTTAAAAGAAAAAAAAAAGATTCTTTTTAGTAAGACTAGTAGAGTGCTTTGTAAGAGTACCTTATGTTAAACAGTAGGATTAGAATTCCATGGGATTTGGAAAAGAACCTTGTGGCCATCCAGTTCTGCCCCCTTCCTTTATAGATGAGGAAACCAAAGGCTAGAGAGGTACAGAGGTAAGGGACCTGCTGCCTCAAGGCCGCATGTAGCCTTTTAGTTCCTTAGGTACAGCCTTTTGACTGAGTCCAAGTTTTGCAGAACAACTCCTTTTGTGAAGGAGACTTTTTTTCTGTGAAGTTTAGATTTAGCCAAAGGGCCACACTTGAGGACCTAGAGGGCCACATGTGGTCTCAAGGCCACAGGTTCTCCACCCCTGGTTTGCCTAGGGCCACACAACCAATAAGCATCACAGTCTAAACTACAACCTAGGTGTCTCAATTTCTACTTCAGTATGTTTTGTTGTACTGATTCCACAATATTTTAAAGAAACGCAATAGATCTGCTCCTTAAAAGCTGCCAACAATTTGAGCCAATAAAAATTTAGTTGTATCTTAAATGTGCAAGCATAGCTCCCTGGTTAAATGAATTCAATGTTTCCTTTTGCAAATCAAATTACTATTCCCTGATATATCTTTAATGTAAATCAAAAGTTCACATATGGCATTTGCTTTAAAAAAAATTGTGCATATGTGTAAATGTTCTCCAAATTCTTGTAGATTGGATGAACCTAATGATTATCTAGTATTTTTTATGACTGCTTGATTCTGTACTTTTAATATTGAATGCAAAGCATTAAAAAAAAAAACTCAAGCAAAAACTAAAAGGAGTTCACAAATTGGAAAGGACAAGTTTTCTCTTGATAGTCAAACAGTTATGATGTAAAGCGGTCTCATTAAATCATAAGTACTTTAACCTTTTCTTGAAAGAAGTGGAAGATTTAAAGATTTATAAAGAAATTTTGCCTAAACTAGGAAATGACTCATATTTGACATGTATTGAAATGATAATGCTGATTTCAATAGGCACTCTAAGAGCATTTCGCTCCCAGGAGAGTAATTCAGTCTTGGTTACCTCTTTGCATTTAGATTTTGAACTTTCTTCCTAAAGCTTTTAATGTACTACTGCCTGACAAAACATGGCCAAGTTACCCAGATAGGATCAGGCAAAATAAAGTCAAGTCCAAAGTTTGTCGTTGTCAGGGATTTTTTTTAATTGCCAGCACTAAATATGCAATGAATCCATCCATCTGACATCATCTGTACAGTCTAGTTCCCAGATAGTTCCTATTTTAGCAATTTTCATATCACAACTTAGCTCCATTGCACTGGACATTTGCAGAGAAGAGATGGTAGCTGGACAAAAATGCAGCCACTACATGGTGAATTAATGTATGGCAACCACTCGCATGCACAGCAAGTGGTGGCTGGTTTGCCTTTTTTTTAATGCCATAAAAGTAGGACATCAGCTATGTCTTCTTTATCCTACAGGTATAGAGAAAACCTGCCTTCTATATGTTATCATTAATTCGTTCAATCAACATTTATTAGGTACCTACTGTATGCAAAGCAATCTTCTAGTTGCTGAGGATCATAACACAGGTTAGATCAGAGACGATCCCTGAACTTGTGGACCTTATAACCTACTTTGGGGAAAAGACACAAACATAGATAACAAATACACACTAATACATGATGACTGCAGAGAAGTACGATATTTTGATCTCAGAAAAGAAAGACTATTATGGTAGTAGCACAGGGGGTAGAGAAAGCTTTATGGAAAAGAAAGTATCCATTTTGAATTTTAAAGGATAGCTAGGTATTCAACAGGTAAAAAAAAAAAGAGTGAGAATGAGACATTTTAGGTATAGTGAGAATAACGGGGACAAAGAGTAGCCTAATCTTCCTGAAACAGAGTATAGGGAAGGAAGTAGAATACCACCAATCCATAGAGATAGGTTAATGCTGCATATTTGATAGAAAGTGACCATTCGTGTGGTGTAAAATTGCCACCCACCTTCAAGCACACACAAAGGAACTCCAATTTTATTCCGAAGTAGTCACTGAAGAATTTTTGAGCAGAGGGATATGATAATAAATGATGAAAAAAACATTGATTATATACTTGCTGTATGTAAAACACTGTGTTAGGCGCTGAAGATATACAGAGTTAAAATAAGATAGGCTGAAGGAACTCATGTGGTCATGGGTCATGTCATCACATCACACAACCAGATCTATTTGTACATAAATTATTTTGATGATAGCATAACAATAGTGGAGACACACACAGAAATACATGTGTGTACATACACACACACACACACACACACACACACTCATATATTCACAGAGTTAGAGGCAATCTTGGATCTTATATGATCCATTCTCCCTCATTTTACTATGAGGAAGCTAAGACCCAGAGATGTGATTTGCCCAGTGTCGCACAAGTAGTATATGGCAATGCTGATACCAAATTGAACCCAAAGTCCATCACGCCTAATCAGTCAATAAGCATTTATTATGCAAATACCATGTGCTAGGCACTGTACTAAGTACCAGAAATACAAATACAAGCAGAAAGACAATTGACCTAGGAGGTAGAAAGTTGAGTGAATTGTGAAGCCACGAAAATAAGGTTCAATGGAGAGCACATTTTAGAAGAAAGATAATAAGCCTGACTTTGACATTTGACCAAGATGTCCAATAGAGGCAGCTGCATGGGTGGGTCTGGAGTTCAAAAAAATGCCAAATACAGATTTAGGAGCCAGTTATATGGATGCCCTGGTTGAAGAGGTGAGACTGAACAACCTTGTCAGGGGAGAGAGTAGACGAAGAACTCTTGACCTGCCTTTGACATCTAACATTAAGTAGATCAGGTGTGGAAGAGGGGTCATAAGTCAGACTCATGGAATGCTATTCCACTGAGAGATGACTTCCTAAAGCAATATCCTTTCAATGCCCTCAAATAATGTCGTACCAAGTAATGTTAAAAACCTAATAATGGTCTTTAAAAATATAAAACAAGTTTCTCACTGAATAAACAGACCTCATCAGTCAAAAGTCATAAATAAAAGTCCATTTTCACCAGAGGTACTAGACTACAAATGTGTTTAGGACTCATCCATGTAAACCACTCGTTACTGGTCATTTTAAGCAGAATGGATTCTGGAAGCTGCATTATACAGGTAAGGCCTCTCCATCATGAAAGGAAAGAGCTGCCTCTGGCAGTACAGGGCCATTTAGCAATACCCTAAAGGAACAAAAAGCAAAAACTCCATTTTTAGTCTCAGGACTTTAAATATCAAGTTTCTTATATGGCTTCTCACTTGTCCAGCCTTTAGAAGCTTTCAAGGCTAGTACAAAATGCAGTCAATAATTAGAATAATAAGGTAGCAGCACATTTGAGTTCATTAGTTCTAAGGTCAGTATTTTAATCCAACAGCCAAATCTTATTCACACTATCAGTGTTTTCTGAGAAAAGATAGCTGGTAAAAAAAAAAATCAAGCACAAGATTTGAATACATCTATAAATGATAAAAATCAGTACTAAAGACCCAAAAAGCTATTTACATTTCCTTTTGAAGTAGAACTCAAAAATGCCCAGAGGAAAATAAGAAAATGTCCTTCAAGCAGATAGTACCCCCCCCCCAACAAAAAAAAAAGGATTTTACTTTTTCTCTGAATATTCTTATAGCTAACTTTCAAAGAAGAAAAGCTGGCAAAGATTCATCAATAATTTAAATATTTCCTGGCCCCCTATTCTCAAATTTGCCACTTAAATTCAACAAAAAAATTCAAAAAGAAAGGGGATCCTTTTAAGGGAGCTGTGAGCAGATGCCATTTAAAAAGAGGAAAAAAGGAAGATAGATCTTTATGTTTAACCAAATGTTAAATACTTTTTATTTTACTCACCTGCACACTAAGATGAATCCATTTCTTCACAAGAATTCTCCCCAGTGTCATTACTTTTATTGGAGGCTGCAAACCATTTACTGTGCGATAATAAAACATGGTCTCTTTCTCAGAGACTGTAAGTTTGAACACAATCTGCCCGTCCACGGCCTTTTCGATAACACACCTTTGGAAGCAACCAGAGAAGAAGGAAAAGGTCAGCATCCAGCTAGACGCACAAAGGCACTAATCCCAAATACCACTCAGAAAAGTGCACAGTGACAAAGAGCTAAGAATAAAAACATACACAGAAATTATTTTTGTTCCAGCAAAAACAAAAATCCTCAAAAAAAATGAGAGATACTTAATTTATATCATGTTCTTTAGACTCTCACCATCCTTCACTAGAGATTCATGACAGGAATATAAGTGGCTGAAATCATTCTGCAAAACTAACATTTAGGCTAGTGGCTCATTAGTCACATTGCTCTTTCTTTTATACGAAGCTGCACAACACAGTACATCCCGGCTGGGTATTAAGTCACCAGCGCACATCTTTCTTTTCCTTTCTTTTCATATAAAGAGAATTTAGTGCCCATGGAAGGCTCTAAACTGTTAGCCCTAAAGTCTGAATCACTCTATTTAATTCCCACAATGAAATGGACAGCTGCAATTGGTGCTGGCCCCACCATCAACCTGTCTTAACCCAAAGTTAGCTGACACCCCTACCTCCCCCTTCCACTCCCCCCCCACCTCCGTGAAAGGCCATTAGAGATAGTTTTCTGTGCATTTCTAAACTTAAAGCAATGTTGTTTGAGGACAATATCTAATCTCTCAACAAGAGCACCTTTAAATACTCCTAAGTCATTTTGCTATAACAGAAGTGTTTTCAGATGCACTCTAGGAATCTGGTCTATATCCACAACAGCTATCAAGAGATAAAGGCCCTTTCTGACCTTATCACATAGCCAGACTCTTCAGATCCCCTTCACTGCAGACACCTAAACATTTGTGACTGTCCAGTTAAAATCTTCTGGGACAGAAGAAAGAAAATTGAGCTCTGAATTCAGACATTTATCCCCTTTCCTCTGGCTTACGAAGTAGCAAAACTGCTTTCTAGAAGGGTTTGAGGACTATTAGGGTGTGAGTGAACCTCTGTCTTGGGGGTTAATGGCCAGGTGATCAATAAATGACAATGTAAGAGACAATACTATATGCCAAAGGATTGTTGTTGCTCTGACATGCGATACTACCCTGCTGGTTCTTTTATACAAGAGGGTAGGGTGAAAGTCACTAAACTACTACATTGATCAAAATCCATTGAGTTGTAGGATAAACAACAATAAGATTTTGGCAATGTAGAGGTGTCAAGGTATGTTTTGTCAAGCAGAGGCCACTCGGTCAAAGTGATTTGGCAACATTTTTCAAAGGGTATGCTCCCTTCAAAAATGTCTCTTCTACATACCCTAGCCTGCTTCTATGATGGTGAGAAATGGTTTCCAAAAAAAAGTTTGTGGAGATTTTGCTCTAGATACAAAATGTCAAGATCTGAGATCAAGAAGAGATTTTCAACACATGATTATCCCAAAGTTGATGGTAACAACCAGGTAATAGTAAGAAAGACTAAGATCACGGTTACAAACAATGATTAAGATGAAGCTTACTCTCCTAACAAATATCTACACCAAACTCTTGATTTATATTTGTCTGGCACATGGCAGCATAGTAGGATATTCCGTAAGTGCTTGTTAACTTGTAAAAAGATGCAGAGGCATGGCTGATCCAATGGCAAGAAACCAAAATTATCTGAACATTATTTACACTTGACTTTAAATTGTTTTATTCATTGCAAAATGGAAATTCACTTAAAATAAAATGGCAGAGATAATAATGTAGCAGCTGTGCCCCATGAGGACTCTACCCTAAGGATTTCAACTAGAGAAAACACTCTTGGAAGAGACCTTTGAACTGGAAAGGTCAAAACAACAATGGCTACTAGGAAATTGATAATACAAATAAGGAGATAGTAAGACAGCACCTAGTTGCCCTTGATAAATTCATCTGGCCCAGAGGTACTACATCTGTATATAATGAAAGATCTAGTCCGTCTGAATTCTGAGCAATTATCAATGGTATTTCAATGATTATAGAAAACAGGAGAAGTTACAGCTCAGTACCAACTCTGGAGTTAGAGGAATTAGGTTCAAATTCTGCTCTTAATGTTTGTTTACTGCACATGTGAACTCGAGCAAGTCTCTTAACCTCCACATGTTTCTGTATCTATAAAGTGAAGGAATTGAGTTAGAAAACCTTCAAGGTCCTTCAAGCACCAATTCTATGATCCTAAGTCTGTTATCAGGAGAAATAATGTCCTGATTTTCAAAAACAAAAGATAATGGAAACTGAAAATTATGGACCAGTGAGCTCAATTTAAATTCCAGAAGAAAAATAAAATCTAGAACATTCTTAAAGGGCTGCCTAACAACCGTAGACCACTAATGACGAACTTTTTTGTTGTTGTAGGTCCAAGAGAACCAATGATATCACCTGGTGATGTCTTGACTTGCATAAGCAATTTTGGATTTAAGTAATTGGATTTAAGTGAGGCAGAATTGCACAAAGTCATCAGCCTCACTTTCTCTTCCAGAGTCATCAAAGTCCAATGGCAAGATATAAGTCAAGTTGAATGGCAATGGTCCAGGATGCAGTGTTTGGCCTTGGCATCTTCAATGGCTGACCAAGTTCTTAGTGCTCCAGGGCACAGCTTCAGCCACTGTCATGAATATTGGAACAAACTGCTCTCTTCCACCATTCCCTCAGAGGAAATCTTCACATGCTTGGGGTACATATCCATTTAACTCACAGATGGGTTTGAGGCTTGTTAGTTACCCTCAACTTGGTCTAACCCTTCCACCAAGATGGTTTTACTGGGATATGGCCACTACACACGCTACAGCTTCTTGGAACTCCTGACAGAGTTAGGGGGGGACCGGATTTGCAGAATGAGACACAAATTTTTGGACACAGACAATATAGAATTTATTTTGCTTTACTATAAATATTTGTTATAAATGTTTTGTTTTTCCTACCTCCCCCTGCCCACCAGTGGAGAGAAGGGGAGGCATGAGGGAGGAAAAAAAATAAATACATGTTAATTGAAGTAAAAAAAAATTAAAGAACTAGCTTGTGAGCATCTAGACAAGAAGGATTTGATCAGAAAGAACCAGAATGGCTTAAGAACAAGTCAAAGCAAACTAACCTTATTTCCTTCTTTGACAAGGTAGCTAAACTGGCAAATAAGGGAAATATAGGCATAGTTTTCCTGGAGTTTGGTCAGGGCTGATAAGGCATCTCGTGCAAATCTTATGGACAAAAATGTGGGTGATTTTATCTAGATAAGAGTACGACTAGATGGATTTTAAACTGATTGAATGAACACGCTCAAAAAAGATCATCCTTGATGGATCTGCCCAATTAGAAGGAGAAGTTCTAAGTGCTCCAGGGCACAGCTTCAGCCACCATCATGGACATTGGATCTGTGACCAACAAAAATATCCCATGTCTTGAGTCCCACAACTGATTAGACATAGATTATTATTATTAAATAACTTAAGGTTAGTATTGGGTTATTATTAAATAACTTCATTCACACATATCACACCTTTAGACTAATGAGAAGAGCACTGTCACCTCCAAAAGAAGTTAGACGATGGAGGTCACCAACTCTTCCAAAACCATGGAGAACTCGGTATCACCCACCCAACATTCTACACTTTAGGGTGGAGTGTATAAATACTCTAGGGAGGATAGGCCTAGCAATTAATTCGAGATTCTTAATGTTGACTAGGATCAGTGAAGAAGCCAACAGTATCCCATAGGCAGTTTAAACATTTCAGGTGCTATCATCATCTCCATTTTGGCTTTGGAAATTCCTATTTGTCTAACATTTATTACCTTTACATCGTTATCTCATTTGAGCTTCATAATAACCACCACTATGAAGCACTTTAAAGATTGCAAAATACTTTACTTACATTAACTCATTTTAAGCCTCACAACAACCTTGTATGGTACTAAAGATGTTATTCCTATTTTAGAGATAAAGAAACAGACTCAGAGGTTAAGTGGCTTGCCCATTGTCACACATGTGGGATTCAAACCTATGTCCTCAAGACTGAATCTAGTATGCTATCTACCATACTACAATGCCTTATGATAACATGTGTGTGTATGTATACATACACGTATGTGTATACAGATAGATAGATAAGCTATCCATTTAATAAGTGAAGAAACTATCACAGATATATTAAGTAATTTACCCAAGCTCATAAATTTTGTTAGCTACAAAGCCAGGATTAGAAGTAGGGCCTCCTAAGCATTAGTCTAATGTTCTTTCCATAGTAGTAGGAAAATTTGAGATAGGAATTGCTAAGAAGTTATCTGTTTTCCCCATCATGTCATACTGCTCAACTCTTCCTTGACCATATTTCATGTTGGGAATAGATTGCTCATCTTTCAAGAAAAAACATTTTCATTTTAATTTGAGGCATTCATCTCATTTCTGTTTTTTCCTATGGCTGGGCAGGTTAAGCAATAGTTTAGAAGGGACTCTCTGCTGGCAAATTAGAGGCAGTTAAGATGTTAACCAAGCCATTATAGGCAAATTGACAAACCATCAATAGAGCAGTCCTTCCAATGTCAGAGATTAAGGAGGAAAATGGAGTAGGTGCTGTTCAATAAACTGGGAAGCAAGATTTAAGTCATATAGAGTTTACTAAATGAAAGTGAGATTGTGTTGTTGCTGAGGAGGGGCATGGGGAGAAAAAGAGAGGAAGCTTTTAAAATTCATTTTAAAATCTATGAGATATATACATATATGTAACATATACACATACATATATAGATTAATTAAAAGTAAATTAATTGATTAATTAATTCAAAGTAAAATTAATTGATTAATTCAAAGTAAAAAAAGAGTCCTACATAAATACCCAATTTCACATTTTATTTCCTATTTAGTTCTTACCTCCCCAGTTTTTTACTTCTAAGTTAGACATGGAAGAGAAAGATCTCCAAAATTCCTCTCTAGCCCCCTGCCTCCATGTAGCAAACACCTAAGCAATCCAAGAAGCATTTCCCTCCATTCATTTTCTTGAATTTAAATCCACAAGTGAGAATTGAGGTTTGACCATTACTCAAGAACGTATTTACCACATGCAGCCTTATTTCCCAAAGCTTACTGAAAATGCTTTTCTTAATATGTTATTGATTGTCTTCCTCGCTATTTTGTTTGCTTGTAAACATACTAGCTTGGTAGATAATAAATGTGAGAGGAAGGCAGGTAGCAAAATATTTAGGAACTGGATTTATTCTGTTCCTGGATAAACAATAATTGGATAATCCACATTTTGTTTATTTTACTTATCTAGTGCAAACACCCTGAAATTTCCCCCATCCCCATAGGTATCATGGTTTTGAGAATGGAAATGACCTTGATGCATGAAACACTCAAAACCAAAGACCTCATGATCCCTCCTTAGTGAATTCTGCTGTATCTTGTCTGTGTGAAATTATGCCAATGGCAGGTGAAATTGGCATAAGGGTGTCAGTGTGAGTACAGAAAGGAACATTTTATCCTAGCTCTGTCTGTCAAGGGACATTCTTCCAAAACACCTCAGGATTTAGCTGTATAAGTTGTGATTTACAGGGATTTTAAACATTTTTTTCTAAGGAAATGGTAGGTGAAAGTAGATTGGGGAATACTTTCACTCTAAGTTTAAGACTGAATTTTAAAACTACCCACTTTCACTTAGTATTGGAAATTGATCATATGGTACATTTTTAGTCTCATTTACTTGCAAAACAAAACAAAAAACCAAAAAACACTACAATGACATTGTCAAAGCTTTGGGGTAGATATTTCCAAATTGTCCAAATATGATGGAAAATACTTTGTGGAAACAAATTTACTGATAATTAGATTAAGAACACTTGTGACATCCACCATAAAAAAAAAAAAAACGAATTCGAGCCTATCAGAATACAAAATGGTCACAAGAAAAACAGTAGGCCCCTCTCCAGCTTCACATTGGGCTTGTTGCTGGGCAGACAGTAAAAAAGCCTTTGAGAATAGCTCACAATTACTTCTATTTTCTTAACTAATTGAAGAAATAGATACCAGAAAGGGAAGAGGACAAAAGCTATGTTTTCCATAGGGAAAAAAGTTATTAGATTTGGCTTGCTTATACAAACCTAGATCAGGAATTTGAGGCTGCCAATTTTTTTTCTATCTGATAACTTTGCAACATGTGTTTCATCAGTGTCCAAGGCGATGCTACTCTGGGGCAGGCCTTTCAGTAATAAGAAAAAGATCTTAGTTGAAATAGGAGGGTAACCATGAATATGTACATCAAATTCATTTCATTGTCATTAAGGCCCTATTTTTCTTGAGGGCTCATTTCATATACAAAACTTAGCATTTTATGTTATAGGAATTAGATCTTAATTTTCAAAGGGCGGTAGAGGTCATCCAGTCCAAACTTCTCATTTTACAGATGAAAAAACGGAGGCCTGAATAGGCCAAGAGACTGGCCTGGCCTAAAATCACACAGTTATTAAACATCAGAGGTGGTATTGAAATGCAGGTCCTCTGATGCCAGAGCCTTCTTTCCACCTTACCACGGTGACTTTTTTAATTTTGTTATTTAAAATAGAACTTCTTTTATCCTGAGGGTATATCTTTTCTACAAAAATTTCCAAAGCTTTGCCCTTCTTTCTTTCTAGCTTGCAATTCACAATTATCATCCCTACTCTGGATTTTTCTGAGCACCAAGAAAACAAATACCCACATCACTACTTACATTACACCTTCTTGCTCAGGTTTCAGCCACACAGCTAAAGCAAATGATGCCGCCAGCCTTGGAGAAGGAGGGGAAAAAAAGCAGTCTTTGAGATTACCAAAAATAAAACTTGTAGAATTTCTAGGGGAGCCAGGGTGCAAATCATTTCTGTCTGTGGTAATGCAGCTTCTGAGGCCTGATGAGAAAAGGGTGATGTAGGAAGGAGTGGAAGACCCAAATGGGCACTCTTGAATACAAAACCTCTGCATACAATATTGAATACTTTCAGCAGCTGTGGAGCTGTGACAGAAAGCACTCCGACCTGGTACTCCACATGTTGCTTGGGTTGGCACAACTGAAACATTCTTTAAAGCTCCGATATTTTGAAGCCTTGGGAAAAGCCCCTGTGAGCTAGCTAGTGGTATAGAAACAAAGTAAGGAAGGATAAATGTCCCAATGATGTGACATAAGAACCCACAGTCCCATGAATGAGTTAGGTAATTCATGTTTATAAAAAAAAGTGCTCTCCTGATAAAGTGTTACTAAATAAATAATGCCACTAGCTTGCAAACTCTTGGATGCAGGGCATTTTAAGTGATGATGAGATGTTCCATTTTCAGAAAACACGGGACATGATCTCACAGTGAAGAGATACCAAGGTCTTGACCAACGACGAAGACATGGGTGGCAAAATGATTGCTGTAAATCAAAAGCAGAAAGAGTCTGGAATGAGTTCCTATATTTCTAAAACTTAAGAGTTTCCTAAGTATAAACAATCATTTAGCACGTATTAAGAAACTGCTATGCCAAAAGCACTGCCTCTATAAGGATATTCGCTATCTGAAGACTAAAGTACCTTGGTTAAGTTACTTTTAATTAAGTTATTTAGATGATCAAATATGTATTTGTATATAAGCATTTTTGTAAATATATTCAAACCAACTGGAAAATTGCCACTTCCCTGTTAAATTAATATATGTTAAAAAAAAATAAAAAGTTACGTAACAAGCTTTCAGAATTTCTATTTCTTGTTATTGAATGTACTACTGAAATGTCTGCATTTGTTCATGATTGAAATTCTTTCTCAAACCCACAAATTCCTTGATATCATTTGGCATAATACCAAATCCCAGGTAATATTCCTAACAGTTACTAGATATCCCATGTGTCCACAAGGACACTAGTGCCCAACATCCCACCACCACTTAAGAAAAGAGGAGTTCTATCTATATCACATGCCACACAAATATCTAACACTTAAAGTTTGAAAAACCACTTTGCCCCTTACCCCCTTATCTCCCAGTCTGTGCTGCTCCATTTAGCCCTTAGTAAAGCTGATTAGAAACCCATCACCATCTGTCTCAAGCTTTAATATTCAGCAATGGGTCTCAGGCTAGGGTTTACTCACACTCCTAGTTATTTGTAGGCTAAAAGTGGGCCTCTAATTCTGCATAATTAATGGTACTGAGAAGTAAGCAAAGTTACCGTTATTTATTGCATTTCAACGGGAGTGGTACTGTCCCCTCAGTTTGACAATTGGCTCTCCAGGAGGATCGCTGTCTGCCGTTGCCCAGCAACCCTGTGGCAACCCCTAGTTACTCTTAGCAAATAGGCCGGAGCAGCAGCAGCAGGAATGCTGGAAGGAATGGTTGGGCTCCCAGGTAAGGTGCCCTGCACAGTAAACACTTTGCTAACTGAAGCTCAAGAGCTCAGTCTGCTCTCTAGTCTGGCTTACATCTGTTGCTCCTAACAGTGGGAGGGACCTGGATGGGTCCGTGCATACATAATTTTAAAGTAGCAGTGTACCTCATCCTGGAATTCCAACCACCCCCCATGCTTCCCCCCTTTTCTACTCCTCCTTTCAAGTGATTCAATCCGTTTAATTCCCTAATGAAAATGACATCCTATTGTTCTTCAGTGACACAAATTCCAGCTGTAACTTGATTCGGATGAGTAATTTCAAGCCATCTCTCTCCAAGATTATGAATTGTTACAATGGTAGAGGAATTTTCTTCATTGGAAGTAACTTAACCAAGGTACTATACCAATGAAATCACAGGTATATTTCAAAAGGAAACTTTATATATAGATATAGATATAGATATAAATATATATAAAATTGTTTTTCTTATTATTATTATTATTAGGATTTGCACCGTGAAATTTTGATTCAATCAAAGGGACACACTTGAGGACCTAGAGGGCCACATGTGACCTTGAGTCCACAGGTTCCCCACCCCTGTCCTAGTCCTTAACTAGACTTTCCACTCTCCTGTACCTCTTTATCCTCCAGCTGTCCATCTTTTCTCACTGCCACTCCATCTTCTGGATGTGTGCCTCCTTTGAGGCTGAATAGCATCTGGCAGCCTTCTCTGGGGGACAGATTTGGGAGCTCAGAGGTTTTGATTTAAGCTCCAAAGCAGCAGTATTGCACGATCCCTGCCCCTCACCACCCAATGTCTAAATGGTTAAAGGCAAGGGTGCCTATAAGGCCTTCCTAGAATTCTACAGTCAGTTCAATGTAACTTTGGCTACAATTAAATGCCTCTTTGGGATAGCATAATATGAATAGACTACAGTCTGAAGCAGCAGGAACCTGTAGCCTTCTGGGTTCATTTTCTCCCCTTTTCTGCAAAATGGATAGCCTGTTTGGGAAACAGGTGGCAGTTTGCTACTGGTGTGTCTGTCTCTTCTGTAATTATCTTAACTTTGGCAGAAGCTCTCTAAGGCACATCGGGCTATTAAAACAGCCAGTGATGAACCATGAATAGTCTCTCAGAATCATTCTTTGCCTTCCATAAGGAAGCTAGAAAGAATGCCTACATAGAACATAGACTCCCTTGAAATACAAACTTTCCCAGTTGGAATGGTTCGCTTCCTTGATTTTCTGGAAAATTCTTTTCCTCTGCTTGTCAATTACCACATTCTTGCAAGGGCAAATTTACAACTAGAAATGAAGTAATTGGCAAAGCTGCTTAGAGGGTCATAGATTTAGAGCTATAAGAAATTTTAAAGGTCATTAAATCTTACTACCTCATCCCACAAATAAGAGAATTGAGGAATAGAAAAGTTACACAGCTAACTCTAAAACAGTACTTGAACCCAAATTCCCTTCCAAATTTTGCTGCTAACATTGAACAACCTTGGACAAGTCATGTAACTTTCTTGGATCTCAGTTTCCTCATCCATAAATTGAAGAAGTCGGAGAAGATGGTCTCGGAGGTCCCTTCTAAACTCTAAATTTACACTTCTACAATTCATTATTGCAGGATACTTCAGGAGGTCTCACTTGCAGGTTGGGGTATGTGACTTGCCCACTGACACATGTCAAGTTAGTTAACCTCTCTTTGCCTCCATATCTTCCTCTACAAAGCGAGAGAGTTGGAAGAAACATCTCCCCCTCAATGATCAATGATTCTAGAAATCTAGGATTTGTGATCACTAGAGGCTGAAAATTAAGATGCAAAATACATGCATAACAAAAGTTGGCTACCTAGCAAGTCAGAGTGCCTTCCAGAACCCTCTGGTTTCTAGAGCCCAAAAGGAATTGCGCAAAAAGTCTTTGGCAGTGAACTAGCCTGAGAACCCAGGATTAATGAACATAGCTGAGAATTGCCAAAGTAAACATCCAGCAAACTGCAGCTGGCTATAGTATGTGCGGTATTGCAGGTATATGCCCATTCATATTGATCTCTATCATTTCAGATTCCAGAAAGTCCCACACACACCTTTTATGGTCCCCATTTTAGGGGACAGAGGTATACCATTTAGATAGGCCACATCTGACAGGGCTGTTTTTATCATTGTCCCCAAATTTTGAAGTAACTCATGAAGAGTGCACCAAGACCCAGTAAGCACACAGTTTCACTGGGAACTGTAAGTTTGCCCCAGTCTAATTCTCCACCCTCCCAATATTTCCTATATCAACGTTCACTATAGGAGTAAACAAACTTCCCAGAGATGAAGATCTAGATTTACCTCCCTTCCCCACAAAAATATCTTCAAACCACTCCTACCGCCCATTCTCTCCAATATGCACAGGATCATACTATTGTTTTTTTGCTCTCATACTAATTTTAAATTTCTGTTTTCCACAGCCACTAAATAATATATGCATAGGAAGCCAGTTTTTGTCTCTGTTTCTTAGTGGATTTGGAAGGGGGTGGGGGACGGATACAGAATTAACCATTTACATTCCTTAATATAAGGCCCCTACGGAGTCATGTGGTTGGGTTTTTTTTTTTTGTTTTGTTTTGTTTTTTGGATTAGACTTGTGATTTTTATTGCTATAAGAAACTTTCTACAAATGTAGATCCAGACCCAATTCAGGGAGCAGAGACGATGAATGTTTAAGTGACTTGCCCCAGAACAGACAGACACTCATTCCTGTCCTGGGCCCTCTTCTGTCCTCTCCCTTCTCTATTTTACTTGGTGATCTCATCGGCTCCCATGGATTCAATTATCATCTCTGAGCTGATGGTTCTCAAATCTATTTATCTAGCCTTAACCTCTGTCCTGACCTCCAGTCTCCTATCTCCATCTGCCTGATGGAGATCTCAAATCAAATGACCTCTAGACATCTGAAAATTCAACCTATCCAAAATTGTACTTGTTATCTTTCCCCAAAATAACTTTGCCCTCTTCTTTTATTTCCCTGCTACTGTTGAGGGTACCAACATCTTCCAAGTCACGCAGGCTCTCTACCTAGACATCTTCTTTAACCCTTCCTTCTTTCTCCTTCTCATATCCAGTCTGTTGCTAAGGCCTGGTGGTTTTGCTTCTGTAACAGCTCTCATATAGACCACTCCTTCTTGTCTTCTCTGACACCTGATACAGGTACACATCACCTCACTTTCCTGGGTAAAACTAAGTGCTGGTTAGTCTTTCTGCCACAAACCAGAAACAAGGTGGCACAGTACATTAAGTTCTAGACCTGGTGTCAAGATGACCCAAATTTAAATCCTGCCTCAGAAACTGGGGCCCTGGGAGGGAAAAAAAAACTATAGTATTTGTCTGCTTCAGTTTCCTCCTCTGTAAAATGGGAAAGATAATAGCACCTACTTCCACATTTGTTGGAAGATCAAATGAGAATTTGTAAAGCACTTTGTAAACCTTAGAACACTGTATAAATGCTAACTATAAGTCTTTCCCCACTCCAGTTCAGCCTCCACATGTGAGGCAGCGAGGTCGTACAGTAAATAGAATTCCAGGCCTGAAATCAGAAAGACTGGAGTTCAGATTCAGCCTCGGACTCTTATGAGCCATGTGATCCCCTGGGCAAGTGACTTAATCTCTGTGTACTTCAGTTTCCTCATCTGTGAAAAGGGGATGATGATAATAATGGCATCTGCCTCCCAGGCTTGTTGTGACAATCAGAAAAGATCATTGCCAAGTACTTTCGTTCAGTACCTGGAACATAGTAATCACTCCACAAATATTAGTTATGGGGCGGCTGGGTGGCACAGTGAACAGAGCACCGGCTCTGGAGTCTGGAGGACCTGAGTTCAAATTCGGCCTCAGACATTTGACACACATACTTACTGTGTGACCTTGGGCCAGTCACTTAACCCCAATTGTCTGGCTTTCGTCTCTCCAAAAAAAATAAAATAAAACAAAATAAGTAAAAATATAAATGTTAGCTCTTATGATCTTCCTGAAGTTCAGGCCTAACCATATTAACCCTCGCTCAATCAACTTCAGTGACTCCCTATCACCTCCAGGATCAGATATAAATCTTCTATGCAGCATATAAAGCACTTCATGACCTATCCCTCATTTCCAATCTTCTTGTGCCTTACACCATTCCCCACCTCTTCCTGCCACATACTCTTGTTTTTGTATGTTTTTTTTTCTTTTTGGAGGGACAATTGAGGTTAAGTGACTTGCCCAAAGTCACACAGCTAGTTTTGTGTGAAGTGTCTGAGGCTGAATTTGAACTCAGGACCTCCTGACTCCAGGGCCGGTACTCTATTCACTGCACCCCTACTCACCCCCACATACTCTTTAATACAGTGACACTGGTCTCCTTGCACACAAGACTCTCCATCTCCAGAGTCTGGGCGTTTTCACTAGATGTCCCCAAGCCTGGAATACTTTCCTTCTTTCTACGTTCTGCAGCTTCAAGTCTCAGTTAAAATTCCATCTTCTCTGAGAGATCTTTCCTGATGCCCCTTAATGATGGCGTGTGCCTTCCCTATGTGCTTTCTAATGTATTGTGTGTATGTGTGTGTGTGTACAGAGAGAGTTTGTTTGCACATACTTGTTTACATGTATTTCCCTCAAGAGACTGTGAGATCCTTGAGAGCAGGGATTGTCTTTTGCCACTACTTTTATCTCACGTGCTTGCTTAGCACACAGTAGGCACTTAATTGACCAACTGGAAGCAACGACAGCCCAAGCAGCCAGTGCTGATAAAGAGTAGACATAACAATGACAGTGACAAGCTATGCATACTCTCACCATGGAGAAAAGAGTCAGTTACAAAGCAGTAGAAGACAGAATAGCTCTGTCCTCTGGGGGCAAACATCTACCTGCATCACAATACTGTAAACCCTAAGGATATTATTATGAAACACTGGGAGCTCTGTCCACTAGTACGAATCAGTAGTCTGATGGAGAGCCATGGTATTCTCTACATGAAATAGTGCGTTGACATAAGGATGATGGATTCATAGATTTAGGGGTGTAAGGGACCTCAGGGGTCATCTAATTCAACCTTCTCATCTTACAAATAAGGGGAATGAGGCCCAGAGAGATTAAGTAACTTATCCAAGGTCACACAAGCAGTAAGTAGCAGCAAATCAGAGATTCAAAGCCAGAGCCTCTGACTCCAGATCTGACCCTCTTTCCAGTGCCCCAATTCCCATGGTAGATCATTCAGTCCTGTATTCAGCCCCATGTACAACTACTCTGACAGCTGTGCCTACAGCATGGGACAATTTAAAAACGCAAAAACTTACATGGTGTATTTCAGAAAGTTTTTCGCCCCAAAATAGTTGACATTTTTATCAGGCTGGTATGGAAACTCTCAAATATACAGAATAGTTGTTCATCCAGAATGACATTCTTGATGGTACAGGATAACTGAGATTTTTACTATAACTGTATAATAGTATATAATGGGTAGAATGCTGGAGTCAGGAAAACCTGAGTTCAAATCTAGTCTCAGCAACTTATTAGCTATGTGACCCTGGGCAAGTCATCAGTTTCCTCATCTGCAAATGGGGATAATGGAACAGCTAGGTGGTGAAGTAGATAAAGTATCAGGCCTGGAGACAGGAAAACCTGAGCTCAAATCTGGCCTCAGATACTTACCAGCTGTGTGGTCCTGGGCAGGTCACTTAACCCTGTTTGCCTCAGTTTCCTTATCTGTAAAACGAGCTGGAGGAGGAAATAGCAAACTACTTCAGTATCTTTGCCAAGAACACCCCAAAGGGGGTCACAAAGAGTCAGACCGAACTGACAAACTTAACCGACAACAAAATGGGGACAATAGCACCTAACTTCTAGGATTGTTGTAATGATTAAATGAATAATGATGAAGGCGTATGCAAACCTTAAAGTACTATATAAATGCTAACTATTGTATTCGTAGCAATAATAGTGATACAGTAGTCAATCACGTGGTACAGATTTAAAGAATAATAGTACCAGGGCAGGTAGGTAACGCAGTGACTAGAGCACCAGTCCTGGAGTCAGGAGGACCTGAGTTCAAATAGGACCTCAGACACTTAACACTTACTAGCCATGTGACCTTGGGCATGTCACTTAACTCTAATTGCCCTGCTCTCCCCCCTCCAAAAAAAGCAAAAAAAAAAAAAAAGAATAATAGTACCTCAGAGATGAGCAGCTCAATGTGGACTGGGGTTACCAGGAAAGGCTTCATAAAGAAAATAGAGTCTGAAGAATAAATAGGATTGGGATGAGCAAAATGAAGAGTAGCTGGAATTCTAGTGAGGAGTATTAGATGAACTAAGGAGAGAATAAGGATGGAATATTGACTTTGCAATCTGAAATTTTTGTCAGTTTGGGAAAATTCCCTGCAAGTCTTCAGAGTATTATCATGCTTGGTCCAACAGAAATTTTAGCTGGCCTCGGTCTGGCATCCTCGTACTATATCCTAGCAGCTATTGCACATTAGTGTATCTTTACTCTTTGTCAAAATTTTTGAGAGCTTCACTTCTTGATATTTCAACCTAAATTATGCAAACTCTAAGAACTGTATATGTTTGGTAGGGACCCAAAAAAAAATTAAGCATTGCTATTTCAAGGTCACACTGGGACACAGGGGAAAAAATTAACACTATTGATAGGACATATCAGGTTGTCTTATTCTTACTGCTTCCTGTCTCTTGGTCTGGGTAGGGGCCAGACCGAGGAGGGCAGGTAAAAAAGCAAATAAATTACTACTACTGAGCTTTGCAGGGAGGTAACAGCTGTCAAGCAGAACAGGACAGGTAGGAGTGGATGAATAATGTGTGGCTGGGCATTGAGTGGGTGGGTTTGCTGAAAATGAAAATTAGGTAAGTTGGAGAGGGACAGCCGGCAGGCGGGGCAGAGAGCTGAGCCAGAGCCAAATAAGCAATCAGCAATAATTAAAATATTCTAACTTACAGCAAACAGATACAGGACTCTTAAGGACCCTCTTTGCCAATTATTAAGTAATGCTTTCTATAAATTCATAAACAGTAAAGTTGGCTGTGTATTAGAGGAAGACCCAACCCGTTATCAGAGAAAATGAAGGGGTAAAAAAAAAAAATTCAGGTTTTAGGGGAGAGTGTACTAAGCAAAGATGGTTTTATATTTGGACTAAGAAAAGTAATACAGTTGAGCAATATCCAAATCAGTCAAAATAATTTAAAATACAAAATTGCCTAGGTACATTTAACCAAGTGAGTTAGACACAAAAAACGGATAAATTACAAATTCAGGTTTACATAGGTAGAAGAGGCAAGTGTGAAGATAAATTGCAGGAAAAGTCTTTATGGAGAGAGAATAGTTGTGTGTGTAATTATTTAAGTAAAGACTTATTTTTTTCTTCTTCACATAATTAAGAGGTTTATCAATACTGTTTTCCAGTTAAGACAAGGACTTCAATGAAGACAAAAGATAGGACTACAAGGGAACAGGAAAAGATGGTTAAGAAAACACATGAACTAAATAACTTAGGAAGATACATTTTCAGCTACTATACAAGAATTCTTTTTAGTAAACATAGGCCACTTTAAGCAAGACAATGGAAATAAAACAATGCAAGGAAGATCGTATTATATAATTGATTGCAACATACACTCTGAGCTATAAGAGATCTTTGAAAAAAATCTCACTTAACCGTTTTTATTCCCAAATGAAGAAAGTCCTCAAGAAGTCAAATGAACAGCAACTGTAAACCTAGTATATCATTTCCTGCTCTACTGTCCTTTCCACCATAACAAAATAAAAGAATTTCTCATTTGGAAAAGACCTAAGGAATAGATACTGAAAAAAATAATCCCTAGTACAACACATGATAAAAATGGTCATGCAGACTCTATTTGAAGACCTCCAATGAAAGGTCCATGCTTAGGCACATGTACTGTGCAGACATAAGGAAGGTCTTCCTTACCCCTCCAGACTTGTAAGCCCTTTGGCCCCAAAAATAGAGCTAGGGGGTTGAGTCTGTTTCATTTGTCCTTTTCAGTTCCAGTGGAGTCCCAAGACACAGGAGCTCAAGTCATAACTTTCTTAGAGGCAAACTGCCTCCAATCCAGGGAAATCCTGAGTAGCCAGGACCTAAGTGGGTAGGACCTTTGGACTTGGTGGAACTATGTTAGATAGAAACTGAGCTAAACTGTGAACCTAATGCCCTTCACCACTTCCCTTCCCCACAGAAGGGAGAGCTACAAAGCAGAAATTATGCCCCTACATATTGGGGAAAGTAGAAGAGAAGTTGCATATTTGTTCCTTCTATATCTTTGAAGTAAATATTCCTTTTTAAAGCTCAAAAATAAATGGTAAAAGGAAAACTAAAATTAACAACGATGTTATTATTAATGTTAACTGTAAACAGATTTAACTACAAAGTTGTAGGAGAAAAAATCTTTGCATTAAACACCTGTACAAAATCATTCAGGAATTGACAAAAATTTTAAAAATCAGTAGATATTCCCCATGACATAAGTCATCAAAGAATACAATAGGAAACTTTATACAGGGAAGGGGGGAAGGAAAGGAATAAGCATTTATGTAACACCTACTATGTGCCAGGTATTGTGCTAAGTTCCTTACAAATATTTTCTTGTTTGATCCTCTCAAAAACCCTGCAAGGTAGGTGATATTGTCCAAATTTTACTGTTTCAGAAACTAAGGCAAAGTGAGGTTAATGACTTGCCCTGGATCAACTTAGCTGTCAAGTATCTGAGGCTGGATTTAAATTTCCTGACTACAGGCCCAATGCTCAAAGGACTGTACCACCTAGCACAATCTGTTTTTCTTCTATTCCCACATCAGTCATATCATATTTTCCGTATCAGTCAGGAGAACAGAACAAAAGGAAAAAAACCACACACACACACACACACACACACACACACACACACACACACACACACACACACACACACAAAATTAGAATAGCATTCTCTGATCTGCATTTAGACTCCGTAAGTTTATTTTCTGAATATGGATTGAATTTTCCAAATATAGATTGAATTTTCCATCATGAGTTTTTTGGAATTGTCTTGCATCATTGTATTGCAGAAAAGAACTGTTAATCACAGTTGATCATAGCACACAATATTGCTGTTACTGTTTACAATATTCTCCTTCTGCTCATTTCACTCAGAATCAGCTCACATAAGGCTTTACAGGTTTTTCTGAAATCTACCTGTGAATCATTTCTTATAGAACAACAGTATTCCTTTACATCAGTGGTTCTCAACCTTCCTAATGCCGCGACCCTTTAGTACTCGTATGTGGTCATATGTGGGCGTATCTGCATGTGAGCAGACCTGCCTGGAGGCAGATAGAGGAGCAGCGTCTCAGTTCCTAAGAGCATCGGAAATATGTGTTTTCCAATGGTCTTAGGCAACCCCTACAAAAGGGTCGTTCAACCAAAGGGGTCACAACCCACAGGTTGAGAACCACTGCTTTACATTCATATACCACAACCTCTTCAGCCATTCACCAATTGATGAGCATGCCCTCAAGTTCAACTATCTAATTCTTTGCCACCACAAAAAGGGCCACTACAAATATTTTTGCACATACAGGTCCTTTTCCCTTTTTTATAATCTCTTTGGAATAAAGACCTAGTAGTGGTATTGCTGGATCAAAGAGCATACACAGTTTGATTGCTCTTTAGAGATTATTCCAAGTTGCTCTCCAGAATGGTCGGATCAGTTCACAACTCCACCAACAATGAATTAGTGTTCCAATTTTCCCACATCCACCCCAACATCTATCATTTACTTTTTCTATCATATTAGTCAATCTGAGAGGTGTGATATGGTAACTCAGAACAGTTTTAATTTTCATTTCTTTAATCAATAGTGATTTAGAGCATTTTTTCATATGATTGTAGATACAATCTCTTGTATACAATAGCACAATCTATTACTGATCATTTGGGGGAAAATGACTAAAATAAGAGAAATGAATATTTTTTAAAAAAAAAACTCCAAGGCATCAGCTTCACCCATTAAATTTCCAAAGCTGTTAATGGATAAACAAGCTTCATGTTGGCAGGACTATAGGAAAGCAGCATGTCAGTTCACTGTTGATAGAACTATGAATTTGCCAAGCTGTTTTGGAAAGCAATGAGGATATATGCACTAAGAATAATCAAAAATGTCCACATTCTTTGCCCCAAAATTACCACTTAAGTTTTTCAAAGGAAGAAAGTACCTGTGAAGTAAAAAATATTCCCAATTATAATTGTAAAAATAACTAGAAACAAGTAATATGTTTGGAAAATGGTTCATTAAATATGATACAGAAATGTAATGGAACAACAAAAAGCAGGAAGATTTCAGTGAAATACAAACTTTTACAGTGATTCAAAGTGAAGGAAGCAGAATTTTTAAAAGACACACCTTGACCACAACCACCTGTGACTGACTCTTCATGACCCCATTTGGGGTTTTGTTGGCAAAGATATTGAAGTGTTTTGCCATTTCTTTTTCCATCTCCTTTGATGAATGAGGAAACTGAGGCAAAAGGTGATTTGCTGAAAAGTCACACTGCCGACTTGAACTCAGGAAGAGCAGTCTTTCCAACTCCAGGCCTGGGGCTCTAGTCCAATTTGCCACCCAGCTGCCCCTCGTTAACCGTTACTGATCTTTTAAAACCAAACTCCAAAGACACACTTTCCAGGAAGTTTTTTTCTTTGGTCCTCTCTTCCTCCATTCATAATGGATACACATACACAAACGCAATTCATATAATATTTTAAGTTCTCTTATATAAAAGGCAATTAGTGTAATGGTTAGAAAATTAGAGTCAGGAAGATCCAAATTCAAAATCCTACCTCAGAGTAGCTGTGTGACATTGGACAAGTCATTTAACTATCTCCACCTCAGTTTCTTCATCCATAAAATGGGGATAATAGTATCTCAATTTCTGAGAGGATCAAATGAGGTAACCTATATAAATTCTTGTAAGCACTACATAAATGCTAAAATAATTTTTTAGCAAAGGTGAGGACAAACCCTTTTAGGCTTTGCTAGCAATTTACATAGTTAATCATCTAAGAGAAAGACAACTGGTTTAGCTTCAACTCTGTGCTTTTCTCTTCATCCACTAATCAATGAGGCAGTAGAAAGGGTTTGGGAATTAAGAAACTGAGACCACAAACCCAAAAGCCTTTTGTAGTTTTGAGAAAGTATCTACAACATGAATGAGAATTGGGTCTAGTCTAGCTAATGAAATTTAAAAGCAAGAGGTTTATGGCATGTTTGCCATAAGCTAGAGTGATATCTTTGACAGAGAGACTCAAGCTTCCTGACCAAAAAGTATGTTTCAAAAGATAGAGTCAATCCTGAAGGCAGTAGTTCTTTGGCTATATATTTGATAAGAAGTAGGGTTGGCCTCTCACATCTTACCTTTCAAATTTGAAAGCCAAAGGCACCCAAAGCAAGAACTGGGCTTGCTAAGTCCCAAAGGAGGCTGGCAAAGCTGGAGTTCTCCTACCTCTTGCCAAATATACTCCACCCCACACACAGGGCAGGGCATAAATCTCTACCAGTAAAGAAAGAGTCCTATAACAATGAGTTTGTGGACAAGGATTATATGTATGTATTAATGTGTACATAGGCCACTTCTTGAGAGAGAAGGTAGGAAGTTTCCCTTTCTCCCCTATTGCACTCCCCAACCTAGGACTTATGCTGGTTCTATAGCTAAGGCAAGGGCTCTTGCTTTATCAAAAGAGATGTAAAGACAATCTTTTGGTCTTTGAAATGAAGGTATATGACAAAGCCCGTTTTTCTCATGAGGAACAAATAACACTATAGCCAAAGACTTTAACAGAAAAGAGAAACTGACAACAAAACCCAAAAGACCATTGTTGGAAGCAGCTAGCAAAGACAATTATCTCCAGTAGAGGAGCGTTTGACGGCAGCTATGCACCCACCAGACTAGCATCCAACAAGAACAAGAACCCATCCATCTTTTGAAGACAACACAAAAAGCCAAAACCAGTGGAGAGCAGCATCAAATGGAATAACTATAAGATATTAAGAAGCTCAGCAGTATTAGAGACATGAATAACAAACGTATGCATGTATGTACTCTAGTCACAAGTGTTCCCCTACACACTGTACCTCTATGTACCCACTCTTCCTACTGACAGTGGTATGTATTTGTCAGAGAATGTGCCCCAGGCTTATGAGGGAGGGGAAGATGTCTTATTGTAACTTGGTCTTACTATGCTATTTCATTAAATAACCTTACTTTGGACTGATGGTACTTTTTGCATAAGTATTAAAAATAAACACATTGGTAGGGGCTTTTTAGTTTTGATTTTGAGGGATGACCCACAAAGTACTTGGGAAACCTGGGATAATTTTCTTTGGAAAATCCACGTTGCAAGATATAGCATTCCCCAGGTGTTACATCTTGTATTACATTCTGGTTCTTTGTATGTTTGCTGTATCTCCCCAGAAGATTAAGCTCAAAGCAGTATCCTAATAAAGCTAAATATATGGCAAATACAAGTGTGGAATAAAACCTTTGGAATAATTTAAGAATTACCCTATACAATTCTTAAAGGAAAATCTAGATTTTGTCCTAAACACATACACACACACATACACACACACACACACACACATGTCTGGTTTTGTTATCTCTAGAAGCAACCTCTGGGTTTATATGTTATGTATATTGTGTGTGTGTGTGTGTGTGTGTGTATGTATTATTTGCTTAGAAACTTCCAGTCCCCTTTTCTTATGCTGGATACATGCAGAAGCAGAATCACTCCTATTTAACTCAAAACAAAGGAGTCTCTGAGGATGGGGGGAAATTAAGCTTTAAAAAAAAGTACTTTAACATGAGTGCTTTATGAAATTAACATTATTGATGAAAAGAGCTCAATTATCCAGGGGTAAATGAATCAGATGCACCTTTAAGTAAGGAAACTACACCATGGGGGTTGGAACATCCTTGCTCTTTGGGGAAAGAAGACTATGAATCTGACAGGTTGCTTATGATGACAATTTAGTAATAGCGAATCGAACCTGATGAGAAGTAAAGACACTAGAAAAGGAGTAATTCCTCTGGGCTAGACTAGCAGGCATCGCATCGTTGCATGAAAATCTTGTCAGGCAGTTATAGTATAAGCATTATTCCCATTTTCCAGAAGAGGAAACTGAGCCTCAGGAAAGTTAATTGACATCCTCCAGTGATACGATCTTAGATGCTCACGGCTCAGCACCCCCATCCACACTATTTAGTGTGTATACTTCTGTGGTCAACTTCAATAAACTACAAGATCACAGCAAAGAAATCCCTAGCAGCAACCACTCAGTAGGGAGCCGCAAGCAAGACAAGCAAGGACTGAGCCCTCTGGAAGCTTTACCAAGGTAAAGTAAGGAAAGTTGTAGATTTGTGAGCTAAAGGGACGGGGAAGATAAAGAATCAAGAATCTGAAGGAATAGGAATAAAGAAAATTTGAAGGAGAATCATAACAAAATGGACAAACGGACTCATAGCCTAACATATAATTTCAGGTAGTGGTCCATGTGACAAGGGCTTAAACAGTTTTTTTTTCTTTGCTTCAGTGAACAAAGAGTTAAGCTGCACATGGGACAATGAGAAAACATCTGTTCCCTACCCCCTTCTGTGTTAGATTAGCGTGCTTATGACACATGTGCACTAAGCCGCTAAATGTCTGTGGCTTCTTCAGTATTTTCTCCCCCTTCTTTAGCCAATGCTGAGTCTCTCTAGGTTGGCATAACAGAGCACTGGCTTAAAAAAAAGGGGAGAAAAAGAATTGGGGGAGGAGGGAGAGGGAAGTGTAAGAGATAACAGTCTTCTCAACCTAATGCATCGCCCAGCTTCAAGATCCCATTCAGATACTACCTCCTAGGGAAAGCCTTTCCCGACAATATCAGTTATTCACTCCCTCCTCAAATTATTTACAGTACTTACAATATAAATTGCAATATAATAATTGTAATAAATACTTTAAATCCAAAGTATTTACAGTACTTACCTGCATACAGGTTGTATCCGCCCAATAGAATGAAAGCTCTTAAACACAGGGAACATTTCATTAACACCAATAATAAAAACTAGCATGAATATAATGCTTTAAGTTTGCAAAGAAATTTACATATGTGATCTCAGTTGATTTTCAATCACCCGGGTAGATAAAAAAAAAAATCAAAGCAAGAGGTTGAATGGTAGCAGGCAAGAAACTTTTTTTAAAAGCATTTACTATGTGTCTGCACTTAGTAAAATGCAAAGACAATCTCTGCCCTCAGTGAGCTTACATTCTATTGGAGAAGATAAAACATGCCAAAGAGCTAAAAGTTGCAGCTAAAAGTCCATATACCGACAGAAGCACAGTTGCAAGAAGAAAGGTAGGCAAGTCTGAGTGTGCTGCCAAAATGGAGGCTTCCTCCCACAGAAGCTCACTAAAGGGAAAACTAGGCCATTATGGCAGAGTTCCAGTGTGAGAAAACCCCAGGCACTGGGGGAAGTTTAGCATTTGAACTCAGATCTGTCCTTGCCTCCTCTAGCACTCTCTCCCCATGCCACCTTTTGTCTTTGCATCTCCAGCGACTAGCATGATGTCCTAAAAGCAGTAGTGACTTAACTGTTTACTGAATTGTCAATTGCCCAAGGAACTATACCTTAAATCTGATTATCAAGAAGTGAAATATTAACTGCCTGTATTCTGCTGCATTCATGTATTTGGACACTGAAGTTGTACAGTGAAAAAAAGACTAAACTTTGGAGTCAGAGGATCTTTGTGTAATATTAGACCCTGGACCTCCCTTTGCTTCCTTGATTGCAAGATCAGGGGATTGAACTATATGGATTCTGCGGATCTCTGAACCATTACATATATAGAAAAAAGGATTTAAGGAAAAAATGCCAAAGACTTTTTTTAAAAGTTAGAATTTAAATGGACTTTAGACGTCACAAAATCAACTGCTTCATTTTACAATTTCAGGAAAACTTGAAGTCTAGACAAGTTAACAGACTTGACCGGATTTAGACAGCTAGTTATTCCCCAAAACTCGGAATGAACCCCAAGTCTCCAGGATCCCAAACCAACTTTCTTTCCTCTATCATCTATGTTGATTTTTATTTAATCAAGCATCAATTAGGCACCTATTACATCAGTTTGTTTTTATATTCCTCATTAGTGGATAGTTTCTCAAGTTGCCATGGACACACAAGGTCATCTCTTGTGTATCCAAGCCTCTGGTGATGAGGCTTTCAGAGCTTAGCTAGGCTGATCTTCACATCATACATACATTCCATTAATGAACTCCACTATTAAAACAGACCACATGCCCTAACCTCCATGTCATAAGGCACTTCAGGTGTGCTTCAGAGGAGGCTAGTTTGTTACTGATCAGTAGCAAATGAGCAGAGAGGCAAAATCTGAAGCAATGAAAGATATCTTATTGAAGGGGACAGAAGGAAATGGATGATATTTTAGTATATAACTATGATGGAATATTATTGTGCTGCAAGAAGTGATGAAGGGTACGATTTCAGAAAAACCTGGGGAGGCATATGAATGATGCAAAATGAAAGGAGAACCAAGAATTTATGTAATAACAACATTGTAGAGAAAAATAAACTTTGAAAGACTTAGAAAGGCTGATAAACCACATTTCCAAAAGAAAAAATCACAAAAAAATTATCCACCTCTATATAGAAGAGAGATTGAAGAATATTTTCTTTTTCTTTTCTTTTCTTTTCTTTAGACGTGGCTAACAAGGCAATTCATTTTTGTATCACTATATGTTTTTATGATGGTTTTGTTTTTACTTGCCTCCTCAATGGATAAGAAAGGGAATAGAAGGAGGGAGAAAATTCAGAACTAAAAATAAAATAAGTTTGAATTTCATAAAAGAAAGAATGGAAAGGGGAAAAGTTGAGACTAGCAGGGAGAGAGGGGAAGAGGACTTCAATTTTTTCCTAACCTATACTCTATCCCTACCCAGTCTAAGTTGGAAAGAAGTGGATGTTTAGCATGGAAAAGATAAGACTTTAGGATAGGAAGCATTATAGTTGCCTTCAAAAGTTTTAAACTTTGTCATGTGGAACACAGCTAGGTTAATTCTGCTTAACCCCAGAGGGCATAATCAGGAGCAATGAGTGGAAATTACAGCAATACGGATTTCTGCTCAACCAAAGGAAAAATTACTTTACAATTAGAGTTGTCCAAAAAGTGAAATGGGCTGTTTTAGAAGTAATGAGTTTCTTTCCACTAGATGTATTTAAGCAGAGGGTGGATGAATATTTACCCCAGTGTAGACAGGATTATGATGGGTAGCAGTAAAACTAAAATGTCCTCTGGACTAAATGATCAATTCCAACTCAGATCACATTGATTTTATCCTTCAGAACTAAGCAATGCCTTCTTTGAAAACAATTGGCACATAATAAGTGCTTCCTGAATTAAGTTGCTTACCAGTAGCCCTTATTCCAAAGGAATTCATATTGCTATGTGGATCAGTAGATATACTATGAGACTTAATGCTCAAGAATGTATTCCACAGAACCACTGAATCATGGGAGGTCAAGCTATGGGTCAGGACAGATATATCTATGCTGAGGACCTTGAATAAGGTGAAAGGGTATAAAATGTCAGCATCATTGATAATGTCTCCTGCTTCTTTCACAGTCTAGCTAGCAATAAATCGGACTACCAATTATTTTTCCAAGCCTAATAATCAGCAATGTGCTTAAGTACCCACTATGTACCCAAAATTGGACTTTCCTGCATCTTTGAACTGGCAGAACCACATGGAAATTTTATTAGTTTATGATGTCACAACGGGGTTTTATTGGTCCTGGAACATGGCTCACATTGACAAGATGGTTAGCCAAATGATATAAAGGCACATGTTCAGTATCTGCAGGGATGGGGAAAAAAACCATGCATTCATTTACTACCCACTTTATTTTGCTCTCCATTTACTATTCAAAAGCAAGTATATCTGTTGAAAATTGAATTTAGCAAAATTTCTCATTTTTCCAATCAAACTTGTGATGAATCATGTAGTACCACCCGTTGTGACATTTTCAGCTCTACCATCAAGACTGACAATTGCACTTTCCTATTACATCAACCATTTTTCCCCCCACCCATTGTAAAAATGACTCCATTTGTAATAGCTGTAGGGGAGTTAGACCCTGACACCTCGGGGATAATTAACAATTATGTTTCAAATGGGAGGAAAGTCAGTATTACTGAAGGAGATAAATAGGAAAGTAAAAATTTCTGAAAGAGCAGGAGGAGGTGGCAAGTATTTTATGGAGCTGTTAAGATCTTTTTTAACAGTTTCAAGAAGAATGATACATCGTAGAACATCTTTTAATAACACCCAAAAAATCCTCTGTTACTAGAAAGGATCAAAATGGTCACTAGATGATGGATTTTTACAGGGCTCCATTCAGGGTTCCAAAAATCACTGCTACCTAAAAATTGCACTTGTCATATGGTTCCTCCATAATGAGAGCTGAAGTCACTCAAACACACTGAAATGCAAATTCACCACACACACAATTCAGGGTAATCTAATACTTGGTAATCTCTCTCAACTTCTCAAAATTCTTAAGAATTCCAAAAGAGGACTGATTCTTTCACTAGTCAGAGGTTGTTTCCTACAGACATTAGCAGAACAGTTTGAAAGTTTTATTGAGGTTGTTCTTTAACCTGCTACTTTAGGGTTGGGTAATCCAGGTTACATTCATTGACTTTTCTGCACACTAGCCCCCTGCAGGAAAAGGAAAAAAAGCAAAAACAAAAACAGAATTTACACTAAGATATATTTGATAGTTTTGTGAGTTGTTTTTGTTTTTTTAAACATTAGCAAATGTTAACAATCAAGCATCTGAGGATAAGGAGATATTCACCACTCACTTCATGCATGGAAGTCAAAATGTATTCACCTGAGACTTCCTATGACCTTTTTGGGAATATCTCATGAATTTTAGATATATTTACTTTAATATATCCAAATCATGCATAAGGATAAGACTTAGGCAGGAGTTCCTCAATTTTTAAATTTTCCATTTCTGTTCACACCCTAACATTAATCTTTGTTGTATGAAATTAGGGCACACTGCAAGAAAGCAAGGCGACTCAGAATGTGATTGCTACTCAAAGTTCCATATCATTTCAAGGACACTTAGTAAGGACTCAGTAGCTCAGACTTAGTAAGACTTAGTGAGCTCAGTAGCTATAACACACCTTTTGTTTACTTTTGTTCTTTTGACTTAAGGAAAGTTCTTGGTTGCTTACCTAGTACATTTTAAGGAGATCTTGCCCCGAAGTATTTTCTGCCAACATTTGCCATAACATCATTTTCCTTTCCTGTCTGGAATTTCCATCCTTAGTTAACTCTCCTGGGTAAGACAATAAAGCATCGTCAACAGAAGAACACCAGTAAACTGTACTCATGTTATTCGGCCTCTCCCATTAGCACGTTAGCAAGATCCGTTTATTAGAAGAGTCGATTGACATGTTTAAGACAGAACATTGATCCTGAGGGAATTGGTTACAAAACTGAATCTATCCTAGAGTGGCAGGGGTAAGGAAGTAGATGGCTACTATTACTCTTATTTTAATAGTTCCTCATTTTTTAAGAAAAAGAACAAAAGTAAAACTTTCAAAAGCACTGGAAATCTATATGATATTTCAGCAACATAAAGTTGTCTGCACCTAGTGCATTGTTTCTTGACTTTGTAGCAATTCCTTGTAACAGAATCCTCTCTCATATTGTCATTCAATTAGCATTAGATGCTAGCCAGAAGGACCCCCAATTAGCTCTTAAACCTTGATCTCCTGCTAGAGGAAGTACAAGTCCATATAGATGGAACAAAGAACCTAAGAGCTGGTCTTTATATGTTTCTGGTTCACCTGGCCGAAACAAATGTTCCTTTTTAGTTTGGGGGCTAGGTGGTATAGTGGATAGAATGTCATGTCTGGTCTCAAGAAGACCCAAGTTCAAATCCTGTCTCAGACACCTATTAGCTGTGTGGCCTTGGGCAAGTCACTTAACCTCTGTTTGCCTCAGTTTCCTCATCTGTAAAATGGACACAATAATAGGGTCTGCCTTCAAAGGTTGTCATGAGGATCAAATGAAATAATAACTGAAATACTTAGCACAGAGACTAGTACATAACAAACACTAAATAAATTTTAATTATTCACTATTATTACTGACCAGCTATAATCTACGCTAGATTGAGTCATTTGGTCGCATCAGAACAGTATCACTCCATTTTAAACAACATTCGTTAAAAACATTCATAAATACATTTGGGATGTTTAAATCACACTACAAAACATTTGTGCAGCACAGGCAAAAACAAAACACTTACTGATTACCTGTTTTTGAACATTGCTCTGAAATACCATATTTCTCTTTGGCCCACAGATTGCAAAAATTTGTCAGGTTCCAACTAAATTTTGACACTTTTCTAAACATTTTGTGAGCATTTGACAATGCTCTTTTATTTTGACCTTAGGTCTGATCTCTATAGCTGACATTTATAACTTCCAGAATTGGTAGAGAAAGAAAGCAAAAGCGTAACATAGATTGGCTGTTGCAACTACATGCCTAGAAGAAAACAAATCAAAGATGATTGGAAGGGCCATAATAAGCCTCTTGGTAAAAACAAACATACCCTTTGTACCATAGACCTTCATGAGCGGTGGATATATTTTGCAGAAATTTTTTACTTCTCTGGCTTATAAGCCACCTCCATTCCCAAGAAATTTAGGAAAATTGTTCCCTGCTTGTTGCCACTCACTATAGTGACACCAATTCCCCTTGCAAGCCAACTGTTCACATTAAGGAATGGAGTTTTTATTGAAATCAAGAGAAAATAAAATAGAACACTTAGAAAATAAAGATACTTGACAACTAGGAACCCTCTCAATTCAACATACATTTAATAAGCACCTACTATTTCCTAGATACTATATTAACAACTTGGGTTACCAAAAAAATAGGGCAGCAGCAGAAGACAGTACCTGCCCTCAAAGAGCTTACAATCTAATGGAGAGACAATAGGCAAGCAAACATATACACATAAAGCAAGCAATGTATAGGATAAATAGGAAATGACTAATAGATCTCCCAAAGATTTAAGTAATAGCACCAAGTCTCTTATCTTGAAATATACAGGTTCCTTATTTCCTATAGTTCTTAGTAGCTTCTAAGAGATATCACCCTGAATATCTTGCCATGATTCTCCCAGCAGGGAGCTCTGTTCCTCAAAAAAAATTTTTGGAAGCCAAAAGAAGTCTGCTGAGGCAAAAAAAATATAATAAAATGACAAAAAATAGTTGTGACAATAGCCATGAACTAAAATACAAAGAACAAAAGTCTCAAAGTATTCTCCTATTCTCTGACACATAGCATGTGCTTAATAAATATTTATTGACCAGTGGTTTCATAGCTCTAGCAGTGAAGCACTAGACCACAAACTTGCTCTCATATAGATTTTTCCATTTTATCCTATGCTTGTCACCTTATCACACCACAGTTTGTGTAACAGTACACTCTGTATTAACTCCAGTGGAGACTGGTCTTCTAAAAACTAAGAAAGGCTTTTTTGAAGCTGACTCCCAGAAGCACGCGCACCCGTAGTTTGACTTTGGTGTTATCGTCAACCTTAATGCTTTCAAGGGATGTTGGAGAGCTGAAACTACTACAGATGTGAGAGGCATGTTTCAATGGTATCCTGGATGAACCCACACCTCCAAAATGTAATCCTCAGGACAAAGGATCTAATGACACAATTAGATGTTAGATAAGACTTTATTTTTTCCTATTTCTCAATTCCAACTCAAGTATGTTGGGAAAACCTGCATTTGGTTTTCTCCAGAATATTGAGGGGAAAAGTTCTCATTTGCAGCCACAGATAATATTCTCACAATATTGCATGAAGTTTTATTAAAGGAAAAAAAATAGAGGTCCTTGATTAACTATTCATTTAAAAGATTCCCAATGTATATTCCCAGAGTTAAAGTCCCAAATATTAGGAATCCTCCAATAAGGGTCCCATGTCTTCCTACTTTTCTGTAAATGAAAGAGGAAAGAAACGTAGAATAAAGGGTTTCTCCTCTCCCTGCCCTTGTCCTCTTTCTAGCTTGTCATTGCTCATGGTTTTCTTCTGTAGCATTCAATTCAAATATAAATTAAGTGCCTATTTTTCCTGAGACACTGTAAAACACTAGGAGTTTTAAAGGAAGCATAAACTAATTCCTGTCCTCCATAGGAAGGATGCAATATGTATTTCAGTAGTTCAATGGATCTGTAATTCCACCAATGTGAGCACTACTACAATGATGCAGGTCACATTAAATGCTTACTATGTCCCAGACACTGTGCTTATCACTTTACAAATATTATTCCATTGAATCTAACAACCTCTGAGCTAGGCATGATTATCTTCATTTTACAATTGATGAAATTGAAGATGACAAAGGATAAATGACTTGCTTACGGTCACACAGATACTAAGTGTCTAAGATCCTATATAAACCCAGGTTTTCGTGACCTCAAACCCAGCACTCTATTTCCCCACCCAGCTGCCTTTAAGTGGTTCAATGAAACTGGAAAGTAAGTCACTAAGCCCCTACAACAGGGAAGGAGATCATGATCATGGTGACTCAAGTCAATGGTAGAAGAAACATCTCCCCACCACCTTAAGAGAAGTAGGAAAAGGGGCAATTAAAGAAATACAAGAAACCTGACCTTGAAATATAGGGACCAGAGTCAGCCACGGGAGATTGTCATACACATCTCTGAAGACATTCTTGACACCTTTTCTCTTGCAGAATTCCTCATTTATAATATTTCACTGCTTGTCCATGCCACTCTGCACTTCTCCACTGTTCTTTGATCCTCAACCTTGATTTTTTTGGAAACTGTAATATTTCATTGTCAACAACCACGTGTAAAAAGGATTTTGTGCACATACACACACTAAGTTGATGCAGTCAGAATGTAATCACACATTATAATGTTTTAACATTTTAAAAAGTTACATCCACATACTTTTTAAAAAATGATATTCAAACACCTCCAAGTCAAAAGGGGAAAAAAATTGACTGAGAACACAAATGAACTATTATTAACTATTAAATACTATCAGTTATTATTAAACTATTAAATACTAGTTATGAAATACTATTAATCTGGGTGCTTTAAGTAACTAAAATCCTATAATGGGAATGGGAATCTGAAGACCTTCCCTGTCCCTGAATAGATTGAATATTATCACATGGAGCCTGTGGTGGGAGGAGTTTGCTGAATGGATGGAGCAGAGCCCAGAGGAAGCTGCCAGTCAGAGCAGTCATAGCTGGGGGAGAGAGAGGAGGCAGGTAATGAGACTTCTAGGCTTGTGTTTGTGGAGAGGTTTTTGGGATGGTGTAGGTCTCTGCAGTGTTATTGTGTATAGATTTATTTGTTATTATGATGAATTCGGTTTTGAGGTGTTGGGATTTGGCTTTCTGGTGTCTGAATAAATTTTTGGCTTCTGTCTTCTATATGGAGTCTTATATTTTGCGTTTCAGAACTCTACTAGCAAATTAATAGTTGGGGGTGCTGCAATGGTACGACAAAGCCTGAGCAGCTCAAGGCCAGCAAAGAATAATTAAGAAAGAAGATACCTGAGAGGAAGAGATCATAATTTATCTTTCTTCTTTTCCCTCCTCCCTTTACCAACAAGACTGATATCTAACAACAGCAAAGGAAGGGGCCCATAAAGCAGTTCAAGATTTCATTGGTCTGAGAAAGTAGATATAGACCCTCCAGACAGATTTCTTTCTTTTTTTTTTTTAGGAAGGTATTTTCTCCAGTTAGATTTTGAACCTCCCATCCCAGTTCACAAATTTTACTTCTTAAGGATTTGTTTTCTTCAGTGAGATATTTTCCATTTTGGCTAATGTAATTTTAAAGGAATTGGTTAATTTATCTTTTACCTCTCTAATTTGGCTTTTAAAATCTTTCTTGAGCTCTTCCAAGAATACTTTTTGGGCTTGAGAACAACTCATATTTCCTTCTGTGGTTTCAGGTGTGGATATAGAGTCAATGGTGTCTCCTGAAAGTAATTCTTCTCATTCACGATAAGATTCAATTATCTTTGTTTTTGTCCCTTTCCAAGTTGCTTCTGGCCCATTGCGATTGCTTCTAGAGTACAGAGGGCTCTGACCCACACTTCTCAAGCTGGGAGCTAGGGGCCTGCTTGTTGACTTTGTGTGCTGTAGCCTCTGGGTGTCTACACTGAGGCTAAGGCCTGGACTCTCAGTGTTTTCCCTGAGTTACCCTGAGGCTCACAGAGTAGAGTGTGGGGTAGGGATGGTCTGGCCACTTCAGGTTTCTGCCTCTGTGTCCCTGGGCTTAGCAGCTGGTGGCCTGCCATGCTGGTATCTGCAAATTTCCTTGATTGTGCTTAGGCACACCTGGGCTTCTGCTATTAGAACTTGCTGGCTCCACCCCCTTGGGCTTTGGGATCTCCCACTGGTCAGCTGAGATAGAGTTTGTTGGGACTCCTTCACTTCAGGCCAGGCACAGCTTCAGTCACACCCTTTCTCTAGGATCCCCAAGCCTGCCACTGCTTCCACTATTTCAGGATTTTACACTCTGGGTTTTCAAGGTCAGAGTGAGGGATTAGAGCCACTAGGGTTTACTCAGTCATCTTGGCTCCCAGAAGTTTAGGTAGGTGATTTTTAAACATCCAGGCTATGGGCTGATAGTCCCAGGAGAAGTTTCTTTCGCTGCCCCAGGCCCTGCACTTTCTCTTACACAGCTTCAACCTATCCTCTGTCAGGTGGCAAACGGTCATTAAATAGCCCTTGTGGTAGGTGAATCCACTCACCAGGGCTCCCTCTGGCTTCGCTGTGGTCTGGTCTCCAGTCTGCACTGGTACAACCCCTGCTTACTCTGCATTACCCCTGCCCAGTCCTACATGTACTCTTTCCTGGACTGGGAATCTGCCACGCTCCATCTCCCAATGGATCGTGTCACTCTAAAATCCATTCAGATTCACTTTTTAGAGGTTACTGACCAAATTCGCAGAGGAGTTTAGGTAAGTTCCTGCTTTCACTCCTCCATCTTGGCTCTACCCCTGAGAGAACTGTTTCTGTTGGTATGCCTTCATGGGAAGCACCCCAATAGGCACTTATGAGATACAGTGCTAGAAGTGTAAATCCACAGGTTACCCCCATAGAAACTAAGGCAGAAGCTATTCCCTGGGAACCTAACCATTGAACAGAATTCCGGATTGGGTAAGATGTAAAATCTAAGCAAAGTTTTGAAGGCTCCTTTCCTTTAAACTAAGACAGTTTATCAGATTTTAACCTCTATGATGACATTCTTTCTTCAATAGATTCTAGCTTGTATCAAAAGATTTAGAGTTGTAAGAACCCTTGGAGGTCATTTAACCTAGTCTCCTGATTTTATAGATGAAGAAATTTAAGCCCAGAGAGATTAAGTGATTAGGTGAGTGATCACAGCTGCAAGTCCACATCCTCCTACCATTCTATATCCAGCATTTTTTCCTCAGTGATATTTTCAGCTGGTCATAGACACTGCATAATCAAATCTCAAAGAGAAGATTATTATAACCAAGGACAAGTATTCATGAAAAAAAGATATTTCTACCAAGTTACCTTATCCTATATATAAAGTTGTCCAGTGACAGTATCGTGAATGAGATACTAACTTATAAGACATACATTTGAAGATGGCTCTATTTGAACTACATAACAACTAGAGAAAATAAGTATATTTTTAAAACAATCATAAAAATTATTAAATCATAAAAATTATTAAATCCAGCAATTTCTGTAGATGAGGAAACCAGTTCAGAAAGATTATATAATTTGCCCAAGGACAAAAACAGCCGATTAGTGGCATAGCCAAAACCTAAATCCAGTTAGGTGGCAGAGTGGATAGAGTAACAGGCCTGGAGTCAGGAAAACTCATCTTCCTGAGTTCAAATCTGGCCTGAGACACTTACTAGCTAGGTGAGCCTAAGCAAGTCACTTAACCCTGTTTGCCTCAGTTCTCCATTTGTAAAATGAACTGGAGAAGGAAATAGCAAACTACTCCAGTATCTTTGCCAAGAAAACCCCAAAAATGGGATTATGAAGAGTCAGACATGACTGAAAAATCCAATTTTTCTAATTTCACTCCTAATGTGTTTCTTCTATAACATGTTTCTCCTGCTCAAAAATGGTCTAGTCTATCACAAAGTCAAGATAGATAGATATTTTCTGATTCTAATATAAAGACATTATAGCTAAAATTAATCTTTTTATCTGTCCTTATGATAGAATCTTCTTTTTGAATATCAACATATAAAAACACTAATAGATTCCCTCAATCATTAGTGCTTTCCCCCACCACCAAAATTATTTTGCATATACTCAATAACAAGAGCTAGCAATTAAGCAGCTCTTTAAGATTCGCACAGTGCTGTATAAATATTTTCTCACTTTATCTTCAACAACGCTGGGAGTTAGTTAGATGCTACTATTATCCCTATTTCACAGATATGGAAACTGAGACAAAGGTTAAGCAACTTGCTTCTCAGCCACTTAATACCTATGTGACCTTGAGATACAGACTCCCTGGGCTTCAGTTTCTTTAACTGTAAAATCAGATTGCATCAGATGGCCACGTCTGGTCCCCTACAGATCTAGTTCTTTGATCTTTATCATCCTATGTGATCTGTTTCTATAGTGGCTCTTAATGTTTTGTGTGTAATGGACTCCCTCAGCATCACTTCTCAGATTTTTTTAAATTCATAATTAAAGGAGGCAGCTAGGTGGCACAGTGAATAGAGCACTGGCCCTGGAGTCAGGAGGACCTGAGTTCAAATCTAGCCTCAGACACTTAACACTTACTAGCTGTGTGACCTTGGGCAAGTCACTTAACTCCAATTGCCCTGACATCCTCCCTCCAAAAAAAAAAAAGGCAAAAAAAAATTCATGATTAAAGGAAATGCTAACTTTCAGTTAGAGATTAGTGGAAATAAATAAGTATTTTTACCCAAGTTAATAGGGAACCCCTGAAATCTATCCAAATCTTTTGAGGGTATATGGACACAAAGTCAAGAACTCCTATACTATAGAGTACAAGCTCCCTGAGGGCAAAGACTTTGACTTGGCCTATTTCCCCCCGGGGTCTAGCACATAGCATTTACACTTAATAACTGCTTACGGACTGAATGCTAATTTTTAAAAGGACCATTAGCTGGTGGGTCTCCTATGACATTTAGTACCAGTTCCTGAAACAAGCTTGAAATTCAACTAATGCACTTAATAGACTCTAAATAGCAATCATTTGTCAGGACAAGGGAGCAATGAATTAATGGCATTAAGCGGTCACCAGATTTATGTATACATTAATGCCCTAATTTATAAAAAACAAATTTGTGTGCTAAGGAAAAAAGTGAAAGACTCTTCTTAATTTGTTGTCATGATCTCATTTACCTTTTTGGTATTTGTTATTATTTCATAAAATTAATCGTTTTTCCTTTTGCTCCATGTTTTCCCTGATTTGCTTGAAGGGGAGACAGCTGTGCTCTTCTGGGTCCTGAAAGACAGAGTAGCATGGGGCTGACTGAAATGCTGACTAATGGTTTAGTGCTGGTAAGTGCCGCAATTTCCCCACACAGCTCTGTCAAAGGAACTAGAATCCTGGCGGGGATACAGGCCCTGCTAGGCCCTGAGCAGACTGACAATTTGCGCTAAATTGTACTGAATTTGGTGATCTGGGCAAATGCCCACCAGGGACCAACTTCAACTTACCTGGTTTCTTTCAGTAATGGAGACATCCAAGTGTACATGGTCTGGTATCCAGAAGAGGTGAGGGGAAGTGAAATTGCCATTTTCCTACATCCCACATTTCTTAGACATTTTTGGGGGGATGGGGCAAAGAGAAGTAGAGCGCAGATAATGAAAGAATTGTATTTTGGACTAAGCTAAGGTTGTCCATCCATTTCTCTAAGGTCTTTTGTCCAATTTAAAAAACATTACTTTGTCACCTCTCTTCTCAAGTAACTTAAAGGGCTATGGATTCATTTGAGCCTCACAATAACCCTGCAAAGTGGATATCATACATATTATCCCCATCCTTTGAAGGGGGAACTAAAACTTGTTCATTTATTCAACAAGTATTTAAGTACTTATTTTACATGGGTAAGCTCAGAGCCCAGCAGAGATAAGCAGGCAATGGTGTTACCATAACCAGTTACACACACACACACACACACACACACACACACACACACACACACACTGAGAGGTCCTCCCAAAGAGTCCACATTTAAGGTACTTTGCGGGTTAATATTTGAAAGACTCGTAAGTCACCATTAATGTATTTACCATGGCCTTTAAATGTTAGCCAGTCTTTTCTTTCACATGCCTTAGCTACAAGTGTTCAAAACAAGTATGCCCCTTCTCTTGTGTTCTCTGTATGCATACTGAGTCAGATTTTCTTAATATGCCATTTATTTAACAAATGCATTTGAGCTGAGCAATAGCAAGATAACTTCCTCTAAACCTAGGGACAATCTTAAAAAAATGAAAGAAAGAAAAGTAAAAGATACGCCAGCATCAGCAAAGAGAATGGACACAAATAGAGAAGGATACATACAGAGAACACATGAGAAGGGGCACAGCCATCAGGAACACTTGCATCCAAGGCTTGTGAAAGGAAAGGTATTCAGATCTCTAATGCTTACAGGATCATTGATGTCCTCAAGCTACTCCAGCTGATATTACTCTCCATGCCTGTTGAACCATTGCTCCATTATCACTGCAGGACAGATAGGAGCAACAACTATCTTATGTAAGTTGGACTGGCTTCCCTTTAAGGGGTAGAGATACTATTTTGGGCATCACCATTGACTTGACTTCCTTGCTCTCTCTCTCTCTCAGAGGCATAAAAGCCCCAATCTACAGACAGTTTTTGTCAGAAGTTTTAAAAGAATTCCCATTGGCCTATGAGAAGACCTTTCTTACCCAGTACAGTCAGTTGCCATGGTGAATATGGAGGCAATTGAAAGCAGCATTTTATCTAAATTATTGAATATCCTTTTAAACTTCAAGAACTGCACACTTTTAAACTTTATTCTATACAGGTTGTTTTGTTTGTTTTTAATTACAGGATAGGGTCCATAAGTGCTCCATTACATTTTACTCCTGAACCTGAATCATCGAACTGGTCAGAGGTAGGCATGGGCCAGAACACATTGGTTATATTCCAACACCTTCAGCTTCTGGTTTAGCTGAAATCCTCGGTGGTTTTGTGCTACAAGCTGGATGTGGTGCAAGAACTATGAAGAATGTCTTCTTCCTTCTCCAGGGATGAGGAACCAACAGTAAATAAATATTCTCTTTCTAGAAGATTCAGAGTCTTGACCTCTTGAACTTCAAGTTATCCCCAAGGCAAATTTCAAGCTGATGTCACCCCAGAAATCTCTCTTCTCTACTATAAGAGTAGTTCCAGGATCATACCTCCAATTACATGGAAGGTTGTTGTTTAGTTCTATCCAACTGTCCGTGACCCTGTTGTTTGAGATTTTCTTGGGGAAGATACTGGGGTGGTTGTCATTGCCTTCCCCAACTCATTTTACAGATAAGGAAACTGAGGCAAACAGGGTGAAATGACTCACCCGGGATCACACAGTTAGTAAGTTACTTACTAGGCCAGATTTGAACTCAGAGCAACAGTCTTCCTGATTCCAGGCCCAGGGCTCTATCCACTGCACCACCTACCTGCCCTATGTAGAAAGTTAGAATTCTGGAAACAAAGACCTTGAATTCTTCTCTCAAGCTATATTCAAGCATATTTCCTATAGTTCCATATTTCTGCTGTAAGATGCCATTGCAAATATAAATGAAGTGAATTGCAGTAAGCTTTGGAGGTAAGCTGCAGCCGGACTGTGAAGGGCTTTAAATGCCGGAGCAATTTGTATTTTAGCCTAGAGGCAGGAGAAAGCTAAGGGAGTTTAATTGACCTGTCCAAGGTCACACAGTTCAAAGTGTTGAATTTGAACCAGCATCTTCCTGACTCTGCTAGTCAGGCTGCCTCTCAAAGGATCACAAGGCTCTACTGTATATTCAATATTCATTCAACCCTTGGCAGCAGTATCTGAATGGTTCTCATTTGTCTTAAAAACTGAATTATGTGAGCTATTCACTTGACTGTTTAATGCTTAGACACTATAACAGCTGAAAAAACCCAAATGACCCAAAAATTGTCCATGTGGTAACTCTCTCCAGACACGACTTGTCTCATAAGGTTCTAGTGGGTAAAGGATTGCTATTCTCGCTTTATAAATTGGTCAAATGAAGCAGTTAGGTGAAATATTCTAAGTTCACTCCACATAAGAAGCATAGCTAAGACTTAGGGATTTAAAATAAACTCCAATGGCTGGTTACCACTCCCTTCTCTCCTAAGAAAAGGTGCAAATCATTTTGCCCTTTAGCCTTTTCAAATATTGAAATGACTTAGTTTGGAGCTGAATAAATTACCTGGATGAGAAACTTGATGAGGCTGAAATTATTGATCAGTTTCAGAATTAGAAGGCAGGATGTTGCTTCCCTTCTCCCCAGCACACACACACTTTCACACTGACATGTCCCAGGAAAGTAGTGAACTTTCACTTACTGCCAGCAGTTAAGGATTTTGCTAGCACCTCTCTAATTATGCTCTAAGATGCATGTATGCAAAATGACCTCTTCTGACCACATCACAAGCAGCTGTCTCAGTCTCAACCTCCCACTTCTTTAAAGAAACATTTATGGGAAGAAATGGACATCTTTGTGGTTTCTCAGTGTAACTCAGGAAACTGACAGGGTATAGCATCTTCTCCTACTCCATTTTCTTTTTTGTCCCAACTCCAACCCCTCCAATCCTCTTTCAAAGTTCCATTGTAAAAGCCGACTGATAGCATTCAGTTTTCAGACCAGAATCTGATCTGTTCTGAACTGAAACTGGGCTTTTCTCTGCCATGTGGAAATCCCATGGGACCCCATTGCTACATCACTTAAGCATATGTTAAGACACCAGCAGCCAAGGATTGAGACAGTAGGAATAGCAGAAGCAATCTCTCCTGGGGCATATGCACCACACAAAGCCATAAAGCCAAAGTATTCTGGATGCTCTTTATACACGGGTCCATTCTTTGTTAAAAGCTATGGCATAAGGCTTAGCATGTACACATGAACCCAGGCCATTTGCTAATGTAGAGAGTGGGGAGGTATTTTGTCAGTATTTGAGATGTTCTTTTAAAATGTGACCATATATCAGATATATAAAATGTGACCAGATACTCTATATATGTTCACATTTACATCCTAATCAGAATCATGCAAATTGTATATTCATCCAAGGAGAGGGAGAGGGCAGATACTATACATGGAGATAGGAGTGCACATTTTAGGCATAATATTAGTAAAAGAAAATCTCTTTTTAGAAAAGTACAAGAAACTGTAGGGAATCTTGCAAAGCAAATATTCTTGGGAAATACAATTCACGGTGCATAGATTTTACTCAAAAGAGGCAAACAGGGAAATTAGTCTCTTCTGAGTGGGGACATTGTCATTGAGTTGTTTTTCAATTGTGTCTGGCTCTTTGTGATCACATTTGAGGTTTTCTTGGCAAAAATACTGATTTGTCATTTTCTTTAACTCATTTTACAGATGAGGAAAATGAGGCAAATAGAGTAAATGACTTGCCTATGGTCACACAGCTAAGTGTCAAAGCATATTTGAACTCAGGAAGATGACTCTAGGCCTGGCACTCTATCCACTTAGCCCCCTAGCTCTCTTAGTTGGAGGGAGACAGCAAGAAGAAGTATAAAATATGGGACCTAGCCATATCACTCTAAGCAAAGTGTCATCAAAATCCTTTTGTTCTACACTAAAGTCTCCTGATCAAATATATTTCCTTACTGTATTATATTTGAGAAACTGGAAGTCATGCAAACTTGCAATTTGGAAGGAACAAAGCAAATAACTCTTCCTCATCACTAAAAACAATTGACAGATTGATCATACTCCTCTACCCATTTCTGATAGTCTTGGAGAGGAAAGGAAAAGGTGAGAATGTTGGGTCACAATGGCAGTAGAGAAAAGCAGAAGGGGAAGACTGGCATAACATTCATTCATTCGGAAGAAGCAAGTGGTAACAAAATCTTCAGAAGAATGGAACATTGACTTCCTTCATCCCCTCAAACTTTTGAAAAATTTTGACATAGTTGTAATTGTTAAGAAGCTTTTCCTGACATCAAACCTGAATTTCATCATTTGCGACTTTTGCCCCTTGCTCCTCATTCTGCACTCTGGGGCCAAACAGATAAAGTCTCATCATTCATCCATTTGGCAGCCCTTCAATACTTAATGACTTAGGAGCTATCATATTCCCCTCCAAGTCCAAACTAGATATCTCCAGTCCCTTTAACCAACCTCCATCATATGGTCTTGTGGTCCTTTACCATTCTGCTTGCTCAGGTCTAAATGCTCTAGATCAGTGGTTTTCAACCTTCCTAATACCGCGACCCTTTAATACAGTTCCTCATGTTGTGGTGACCCCCCAACCATAAAATTATTTTCGTTGCTATTTCATAACTCTAATTTTGCTACTGTTATGAATCGTAATGTAAATATCTGATATGCAGGATGTATTTTCATTGTTACAAATTGAACATAACCCTCAGGTTGAAAACCACTGCTCTAGAGCTTGCCAATGTTCTTCCTAAACTGTAGTTCCCAGATCTGAACACACTCCTAGAGATATGACATGGGCATAGTAGAGAGAGACGATATCTCTGGAACCTATATTTGTGTCTTATTGCAACCCGATATCTAATTGGTTTTCTTGGCTGCAACAATCACACTGCTGACTCATATTGAACCTGCAGTCCACTAAAACCCCCGGATCTTTTCTAAGCATAGGCTACATATGTGGCTACATATACTTCCTATTTTATAGTTGATATTTTGAACCCAAGCATAAGAATTTACTTTTTCTCCAGTTAAATTTGCTTACTATATTAGTACTGAATGCTCTATCCCAGTGGTGTCAAACTCATATATAAACAGGGACACTAGAATCCCTGTGGGCTACATATCAACTTAGAAAATCACATTATTGACATTATCTGTTATCTGTATTATATTATTATTTATTTAATTAAATATTTCCTAATTACATTTTAATCTGATTCCATTCTGGCTGCCCTGGCCAGTGGACAGGGCATTTAACACTTCTTCTCTAGCCTGTCAAGAAAGTTCAATATGTTGTCATCTAGTATACCTCAATGCTTTATGTCATCTGACCATTTTATAAGCATGCCACCTATGCCTTAATCCAAAATCCTTGGGTGATTTATTAGAGGCCTACTTCCAAGTTGAGATGGAATCATTCTAGCCATTTGGGAATTCATTTAACTAAGAGTGTCATCTGTTCCATTTCTCTCCATATATACCCCAAAGATAGCAGGAGATATTTTATCAAATAACTTGCTTAAATCTAGGTAAATTATGTCTATAGCATGTCCTCATTTTCTAAGTATAGTAACCCTGTCAAAAAAAAATAGGTATGACCTATTATTAACGAGTCCATGATTACTGGTTGCTTTTGTAAGTGTTCACTAATACTCTAACCTCTTTAATAGTACATTCTGGAATTTCTCTGGTTCTCAAAATCTAGCTCATTAACCTTTAGTATAGAGCAGGAGTGGGAAACCTGCAGCCTTGAGGTCACATGTGGCCTTCTAGGTCCTTGGGTGAGGCCTTTTGACTGAGTCCAAGTTTTACAGAACAAATCCTTTTATTAAGGGGATTTGTTCTGTGGAGTTTAGATTCAGTCAAAGGTCCACAATTGAGGACCTAGAGGGTCACATGTGGCCTTGAGGTCACAGGTTCACTCCCCCTTCCCCCCTCCCCCCCCCATATAGAGACTCCATTTTCCTTCATAAGAAGAAAAGTCCAAAAGAAAGATAAAATGTTTTCAGACTAGCTCTCTAGATACTCAATCTTCCAAAAATGTAGTTCTCAGGAAGCAGACTCGAAACTGATAGAATATTTTAGTTCTATCTAGATTCTCTAGAGCAGCAGTTCTCAACCTGTGGGTCGTGACCCCTTTGGGGGTCAAACAACCCTTTCATAGGGGTCGCCTAAGGCCATCGGAAAACATGATGGTTTTAGGAACCGAGACACTGCTCTTCTATCCATCTCCAGGCGGGTCCGCCCACATGCAGATATACCCACATATGAATATTAAAGGGTCATGGCATTAGGAAGGTTGAGAATCACTGCTCTAGGGTCATGGCATTAGGAAGGTTGAGAATCACTGCTCTAGAGTCTGAAGATTGAGTAAATAAAGACCCTGTCATTCTAAAAGGGCTTAAAGTTATCCTCTGATCTAAGTGAAAAGAAAGATAAAAGATCACTCTGTTGGAGAAGAGATAGCACCTCAGCTGGGGACTCCCACTGAAGGCCAGTAGATGACAGTAGCAAGAACAGTTCATGAAAGGAAGGCAGAATATAGTAGAGATGTGATGCTGACATTTCCAGTAGAAAGTAGTGGAGACTCAATGCCTAGTCAAAAGCAGTAGCAATATCATGCCCAGTAGAAGGCAGGGCCAACGAATTCAACAAAAGACTTTGATGGTCTTCATCAAAGGTATGGATTATGCCTCCGAGTATGTGATCTGGCCATACTTGTTACCTATGAGAATATCCCAACAAGCATATACCCTGGCAACAGATATTGGTTGAGTATGTCCCCTCGCCCCATGAATGTTCACCATTCCTAATGATGGTGGGAAAGGCTTATGAGGCACATGAATTGTTGCTTTTTTTATTAACTTTTTTTATTATATTTTGCTTTGAACTAATCATGTCCTAGCTGACTAATAAAAAGTAAACACATTGATGGGGCTCATTAGCAATGGTTCCGAGTGAATCTAGATTCAGAGAGTGCCTCGAACCTGGCATAGAAGAGCTATTTCAGATGATACAATTTTCAAGTATTTAAAGAGCTTTAAGGTAGAAGGGGAATTTTAGTTATGTTCTATTTGGACACAGAAGTAGAACTAGGAACAAAAGGCAGAAATTTCAGAGATAAATTCAGGTTTGGTGTAGAAAAAAATTTCCCTAAAAATTAGAGTAATCAAAAAATGAAATGGGCTTTTTTAGGAGATAAGTTTCCCCTTTAATTAAAAAAAAAACCTTCAAATGCAGACTTCAGGACTACTTGTTTAGGTTTTTATAGAGGGGATTCTTCTTCAGTATGGTGCATATTAGACAACATAGACTCTGAGGTCCCCTTCCAGCTCAGATTCTGTGAGTCTGCCAGGTGCAAACAAGGAAACAAATCTGTCTTATACCTCTCTATTAAATACCATATCTACTGACCCATACTTTCTCTGAAGAATTTAAAATGTATAGTTTTTGTTAAAAAGATCAGAAGAATAATTTAGCTCCTTAGATTTAATGACCTGTGTGAAAGAAATATAAGAAAGACATTGTACCCAAAAAATTTTAATTCAAGATTGAGTTGTAAGGGTACATACTCAGCAATCAGATATATCATTTACCTATTGAGCATTCTCAAATAATGCTATGAACTATGTTTCTGAGGACTGAGCCTATACCCATAAAAGTTAAGGTTGAAAAATAATAACGAATAATCATATAGAAACAAAGAGCACCTAAATATTTAAGGCAATATATTTGACATTTTAAGGAAAAAAATATGAGGCTTTCCAAGTATATATTAGGGGTAAATACCAGCTACCAAATTGGTGTCCTTAATAATGCCCAAGGTTAAAAGACAATAGCATGAGGAAATATGAAAGCCAATATGTCCCATCATTATGGCGGATAAAGTAAAGGGGATAATCCTTACAATTAGATAATATAGCTTTTTCATAGTTATATAAGTGGTATTTTTTTTTTATTTTGAACATCAATCCATGGTAAGCATAAGCTGAAATAGTAATGGGGCGAGTAAACCAAATAAATAGCATTGTGTTATTTAATCTCAAAAAAGGTTTAATGACCTTTATCTGATTATAAAAACATTGCAAGCAACTGTATTAAATAAATAGGACATTTTAAAAACTGCTAACTGGTAAGCAGCTTGAAAATATCCAAATTAATGTGTTTTTTAAATCAAATTTAACAGTCTCTGTAGTAATATTAAAGGGAAGAGATGGATATGACTAAGACATTGCCAAATATCAACAATTAGAAGAAGAGGTAATGAGAAAGCTCAGGATAACAACCAGTAAAGCAAATTGCAAAACGAACGTTAAGCATGCATCAAACTTTAGTCACTGCTTGTTCTAGATACATTAGTGTTGGACCAATAAACATGAGAAATATTACAATATGCTTTTAGCTTCTTTGCACACAGTCCTCATTCAATAAACAAAACCCTCTTGCCTCCAAGATAAAACAGAAAATCTTTAGCCTGGCATTTAAAGCCCTCCACAATATGGGTCCTCCCTCCCTTACCAGGTTTAATTCATGTTGCCTCCCCCTAAGGTACCAGACATTGCAATCCAACTGGCCTGCTAGCTATTCACCATAGACAATAATCTCTCCCACAGCAGCACCTTTGCACAAAGGATCCCTACCTTTCCTATGTTCCCCTAAGCACCCCCTTGCTTCCTTTCAAAACAGCTGAGTTGCTGCATCCCTCAGGAGACCTTGCCTACTCCCCCAAGTTATTTTCTCTGTCTCTAAATTGCTTGATATTTTTCTATGAAAATATAATGCCTCCCCTTCCCCTACCACCCTCATAGAAGGTAAGCCCTTTGAGGGCAGGGATTCTTTCCTTTTTATCCTTCTATACCCAGTGCCTTGCATATAAAAGGCCTTTAAAAAGTTGAATTGAGAAAATTTGTTTTTCTAGACTTTAGTCATTTTTATCCAAGATCACTGCATTCTGTAGGAGGGATTTCCATTTCTATTTACTAAAACTTAAAAAAAAAATTTTCTCCTGAAATGTCCCCTATTGACACATTTTGTCCTTCTTTCTCTTTATCCTTTCTTCTTTTCCTCTGAGTCATATTTATCAGATAAACATTATTATTATTATCATTATTATTATCATCATTATCATCCACATCTGGAAGGGAAAAGTATTAAAGATGATCTTGTCTGTCTCCCCCAAGTGGTTGTCTCTCCTTGGTCTTAGACATTCAAGTAGAGAGAAGCTTTCATAAGATATTCTAGGAGAGGCTCTTGTTAAAAATAGCTAGCATTTTTACAGCACTTTAAAATTTGCAAATCATTTTACATACGTTAAGTCATTTGATCCTTACAACAGTCAGTGGTTAGCACAGTGTCTGGTACATAATAGGTGCTTAGTAAATGTTTATTGATGGAGAACAAAAAAAGGAGATACTGTTGTTATCCCCGTCTTAAAGATGAGGAAAATGAGACAGAAAAAGGTTCAGTAACTTACCTTGGGAATGTTTGAGGCAGGATTGGAAATCAAAGTCTTCTTGACTCCATTCCCATGTATGGAGCCACTTTAATCTATGATCAAATGATTTAATATATGCAAAGAGCTTCATAAACCTTGAAATATTAAATAATTGCTAACTTATTTTTGTTGTCATATGGTTGGTAATACACATAATAAAATATTAGGCATTAATGAAAAGCCCATAAGCAAACCTGCTACTAAAGGTAACCTTAGTCCTAGATAAAATTAATCCATCTGGCCCAGTAGGGAGCCATGATGATCCTTGGTAGGTAATTTAGGTTTATGACAGCCCCCTCCAAGTAATGAATCTTTACATTTTTTGCATGTTTAGGAAGTCATGAGAATTGATGCTACCATGAGGTAGGATATCATGGCATATAATAGTTATTGTTCAGTCATTTTCAGTCAGGCTCAACTCTTTGTGAGTCCATTTCGGATTTTCTTGGCAAAGATACTGGAGTGGTTTGTCATTTCCTCCTCACACTTATTTTACAGATGAGGAAACTGAGACAAACAAGATTAAGTGACCTGGCCAGGGTCACACAGCTAATAAGTGTCTAAGGTCAGATTTTAATACAGGTCTTCCTCTATCCAGGTCAAGCATTCTATCCACTGTGTTACCTAGCTGCCCATGGAACATAGAGTGAGTGACTATAAGCATTTCTATTTCCAGCAGACTGAGATGAAGGAGAGACTATGGGCACAAAAGGCAGTTGGGGGGGAGGGGGAGGAGACATTCTGCTATTTCCAAGGAAAACGCAGGTTGATAAATTTTTCTCTGCTCAGCTGGAAGCTAGGAGTCGGGAAATAGGCTTTGCCCAAAAACAATGAACTTAGAGGATACTGGTAGTCCTTCATTAGCCTAGAAAGAATAGAGAAAGAAAAAAGTAAGCACCTAGTTTACAAAACTAAACAGTTAAACTAGAATGCTACTAGATGCAGTAAGTGGTGAGGTGCTAGTATATCAATGCTTCTTCCCACCCTGGACCTCCAGGGATTAATGTCTGCCCACCACATGAGAGTGTTCGTCATCATGTAATGGGGATCACATCTCCACTGGAAGCAAGCTGAGTGACACAGTAGTAAAGTTCCAAAACTAGAGTTAGAGAGACCCAAGTTCAAGTCTAGCCTAAGGCACTTACTAGCTATGTGACCCTGGGCAGGTCACTTAACCTCTGCCTCAGTTTCCTCAACTACAAAATGAAGATAATAATGGCAGCTACCTTCCAGGGTTGTTGCAATGATCAAATGAGATACTATCTGTAAAGTGCTTGGCATAGTGCCTGGCATATAGCAAGTACTTTACAAATGTTTATTCCCTCCCTTCTATTCTGGGGTTCAGTTCCTATAAAATGAGTTGAACTAGAATGTCTCTGATGTCCTTTCCATCTCTTAATCTGTGATCCTTTGTCCATAGAATACTGAAAGGAAATCCCATCATCAGCATGCAAACATTCATTGCAACCATTCCTACTTGGTCAACTTAATATTTCAGCCAGGAAAAAAAATGGTGAGCTCAGTGATTTTAGAAAAGCATGAACAAAAATTGATGAGCTCAGTGACTTTAGAAAAACAGAGCAAAATGAGCAGAACCAAAAAACATTGTATACAGTAACAGCAGCATTATTTGAAGAACAACCTTGAGCAACCAAGTCATTCTGACTATTATAAATACCCAAATTAATCTCAAAAGATCCTATGAAGGAAGATGCTGTTTGAATCTGAAAAGGAATATTGCTGTGGTGTAGGAAATGAGCTGGTCAATTTAGAAAAACATGGAAAGCCTGGGACCTATGAAGGAAAATGCTATCTACCTTCAGAGAAACAGATGATAGGAGGGAATAAGTGTAGTGTGGTCTTACATATGTGTATGAGTGTGTATATGTCTGTGTATGGATCTATAGATCTACATCTCCATATATAGAGATGTGTATCTATCTCTTGTTAGAGAGATAGATAGATAGATAGATAGATGCATGCTTAATTGTGGTTTTCTTTAGGGTGGGATAGGAAGGGAGCAGAGAACAAAAGAAAACCAACAAGGAAGCAGAGAAAAGCTGAGCAGCTTTGAAAACAATATGTAGGTTTTTATATAGGTTTTCTTGAAGAAGACATTTATTGTTTTCTATTGAGTCCCCTCTTATGATCTGCTGTGCACATACCAAGGGATTTTTTTCTTTTTCTCATTTTTTATTTAATTTTTAAGTACAAAAAAATTATGGAAAAAATGTTTCTGCCATGAAGAGCCATCTCCATGGTATCCTGAGCAGTGTAGAAATAACAAATCACTCCACTTTAACGGGGGTAGTGGCCAGACAAGAACCTAGGACTGTCGTGGCTATGAGGAGGCCTCAGGCAGGTTTGCTGGTTTCTTCTCACTGCATCTCATTTCGTTAGAAGTCAGGCTCTTGCTCTTTTTTCTGCTACCTATTCCCTAAACTTTAGCTTTACCCAGCCCAGTTTACCAGAACATCCAAGCTTTGCTACTTACAATTTGTATTGTCTCGTATAAGTCACTCCATTCTTCGAGGCCTAAGTTTCCTCATCTGTAAAATGAGTGGATTGGTCTAAATATCTAAGTTTGCTTCCAGCTCTTAACACTATGATTAGAGATAGCCAGCGAGTGCAATGGAGAGAGTACTGAGCCTAGAGTCAGAAGACCAAAGATAAATCTGGCCTCAGACATGTATGACCCTGGGCAAGTCACTGAACTCTGCCTCAGTTTCCTCAACTGTAAAATGAATATTATAATAGGACCCACTTCTCAGGGTTGTTGTAAGTATTAAATGAGATCATGTAGGATAGTGTTTGGCATAAAAAATGCTTATCTCTTTCCCTCCCACTTCCTATGCCCAGTTCTCTGTCCTATCACTGAATCCCTGTTTATTTCAACAAACATGTACTGAAAATAGGAGAAGAAATAAATTTGAAATAAAGCATAGGTTTCTGCCCTCGTGAAACTTAGTTTATGAGGGAGCAGCATAAGTAAACCAGGGTTGAGGGGTAGAACAATGTTAAGTAGCATCATATACTAAGATGAGAAAATCACAGCATTCCCCCAGTTCAACAATCTATTCCCAGTCCTCAGATAACAAATGTTAGGTTCCTGACCTGTCTCCCACCACTTCCTCCTTCTTCCAGAAGGGTAGAAGGGACCTTATCAGAACAATAACCATAAACAATAAACTAAACTAAATCTAGTCAAGTAAAACTAGGCCATGTCCAGTTGTCCTGATCTCTATTTTGCCGTTGGACCCAGACGGTTCCAGAAGAGAAAGTGGGGCTCGTGACTCTGTACAGCCCTGCCTCATTTAAATCCCATTCACCTGCATGCCATGGCATCACCTCCCTGATGTCATTGTCCTCTTTGAGAATGAAGGACAAACAACAGACCTCTGGCCTACCTGCACTGCTGCCTTCTCTGCTGACGTCACCACTGCCCTTGTCACTTGTACTTGCCCCTGTCTCTACTCTCCTAGGTCCGCTCTCCCCTGCTACTGCTGCTACTGCACACCAGCTAGGGTATTGCTGTCCATTCACTATTACTATAAGGCAGATGCCCATTCCACCCCTGCCCCAACTACCTGCAGGATAGGGTATTACTTACCCTGTTACTCCTCTCTGGAGGATTAAGCTAAATAGCTAATTTGCTAAGTAGAGGTAGAAATAAACTGAGATTACCTTGTATCACACCCTCTTCCTTCTAACCCCTTTCCTCTAAAGAAACCCTCAAGTCTAAGAACTCTAAAAAGAAGGGCTGTCCTTATATAATCCCCACCCAAAGGGCCTGCACCTGGTTTTCAGGTGAAGCACAAGGGGAAGGATAATTACTTCAAGCTGCTTTGGGTCCATATCATAGTGTCCTAGAATACTTGGGAATAAAGAAGTTACTCTTACTGGAAATCTTCAATAAAGGTTACCTGATCATTTGCTAGGGATTCTATAGATGACATCTGTGTTTAGAAATAGGTTAAACTGAGGTTCTCTGAGGTCTCTTCCAACACTAAGATTCTGTGATTCTTTGTTCTTATGGTTACAGAAGGTTAAATTAAAAAAATGGGTTGTGATGCAATGGAGAGCTCAGGTGTAGCCACTTTGTCAAGATTAAAAGTGAAGTGCAAATGAGAGCAGATGATTGAGGTAAAAGAATGCAGGGTCTGAGATAAAGAAATTGGAGCATGTTTATAAGTAGATCATAGGATAATAGATTCAGAGTGGAAAGGGGCCTCAGAGGCAAAACAGTCCAACTCCTTCATTGTATAGATGTGGAAATGGAGGGCCAGATATATGGCGTGACCTGTCTCAGGTGATACAGGACTAGTGAGTAGTAAGGATGGGAGCTGGGGAAGCAGGGGAGAGTCACAGAAGTTATGCTAAAGTGATTGCTGGATCGAAAAGTAAGGGGAAACAAACAAATATAGAAATGTAATAGAATTCTAGGGTACTGTAAAAAATGATGACAAGGACAGTTTCAGAGAAATGTGAGAAGACTTGGGTGAGCTGATGCACGATGATGAGATGAACCAGGAGAACAATTTCTATTATAACAAAAACTTCATAAAGATTTGAGAACTGTAATCAACCCAATGACCAAGAACAGTTGCAAAGAGCACTCTAGTACAGGCCTTCATCTCCTCATGCCTTAATTATTGCAATAGCCCAATATGGATCAGGCTGCCTCAAGTGTCTCCTCACTCCAATCCATCCTCCATTTAGTCACTACAGTGATTTTCCCTAGAATGCAAATTCAATCATCTCACCCTCCTCATCTCAATAAACTCCAGAGTCTTGCTATTGCCTCTAGCAGTAAATACAAAGTGCTCTGCTTAGCATTCAAAGCCCTCCTGCCTTTCCAGTCATCTTACATCCTATTCTCCAAGTGATCCAGTGACACTGGTCTCCTGACCGTCCCAATAACAAGACATTCCATCTCTTAGCTCAGAGCCATATTCTCTAGCTGTCCCGAATGCTTAGAAAGATCTTTCTCCTCAATTCTGACTACTGACCTCAATGGCTTCCTTTAAGTCCTAGCTAAATTCTTACTTGCTACAGGAAGCCTCACCTAACCCCTCTTAATTCCAGCTCCTTCCCTTTTTTAATTCTTTCCTACTTATCCTATATATAGTTCACTCTGTATATATTTGTTTGCAAGTTTTCTCCCCCATTAGATTGTAGGCTGTTTGAGGGTAAGGACTGTCTTTTGTCTTTTTGTATCCCTAGTGCTTGTCACAGTGACTAGCACATAGTAGGTTCTCAATAAATATTGATTGATTGCCCCATGAGGAAACATGCTACTACTCCCTTCCATCAGAGATGATGGACTCAAGATGCAGAATGAGACACATTTTGTTACATGAACAATGCAGGAATTTCTTTTGTTTGACTATGCATATTTGTGACAAGCAGGTTTTTTTTCTTTTTTTGTTTGTGAGGAGGGGAGGTAATAGGGAAAGAAAATCTATTTTTGTCCATTAAAAAAAAGAAAAAAATTAAACTAAGGTACCAATGATCTTTTTATTTAAAAAGAAAGGTCTAACAAGAGACACTGACACTACCAACTTCCAAGAATTCTTAACCAGAATTTAACCAAGCCAATTCTTATCTGACCTTCAGATAAGAGAAGATAAAGATTAGCCCGTCACCAGTTCTAGGATTAACCCATCTCCACCAACCCAATCTAGGTGCTTTACACAGTTTCCAACAACATAAATTAAATAATCATTGTAAAGTGGAAAAATTTGTGGTGGCTTTAGCAGTCTTGGTGATGGATGTTGTGAGAAAATGTTAGTCTCAACCTGTGATTAGTATAGGGAATTCCCAGTGAAGAGACCACTTCCACCGAAGCAACTCAGTAACTAATTTGCAATTTATAGTCTTAAGAAGTTGCCCAGATCACTCAGAGGTTAACTCATTTGCCAAGAGTCAACTCGCCAGTAAGCCTCAGAAACAGGCCTTAAAAGTCGAGTCTTCCTGAAACTGAGGTCAGCTACATATGCACTCTACCATGCTAAGTCTCAAAGAAAAATATTATAGATAGTATTTTTCTGCTTGTCACTAACTCACTACTACACTGGGGCTAACTTTCATCATGCATTAATAGCTATCTATGATTTTTGCAAATATCACACAATCCTGAAGTGCCTTATTATTAAACCCTCTGAAAGTGATAAAATTCCCTACTTGAATGTCATGTAAATATAGTCAGCAGCACTCAGATACCAGGTGATCTAACAATTTCTGGGTTTCTTTCTAATAGACTGTGAATAACATTTTTTTTTATTCTTTTTTTTTTTTTTGATGGGGGAAGGCAAGGCAGTTGGGGTTACGTGACTTGCCCAAGGTCACATAGCTAGTAAATGTCAAGTGTCTGAGGCCGGTTTTGAACTCAGTTCCTCTTGACTCCAGGGCTAGTACTCTATTCACTGTGCCACCTACCTGCCCCAAATGAAATTTTCTTAAGACGATCCTTCCAGAATTTTAACTCTACCTTCTTAATTCTGTAAGGAGTGTCAGAGTAAGTCTCTACAGTTGGAGCAAAGATTTGTATGGTTGTACTGATCTGTAAATATTGTAGAGCATGCATTTCCTGTGCTCTCCTGACCCTATTAGTAAGATCTCTCTGCCTGTGGATTATGGATAGCTTTGATATTTAATGATGCTCTTTTTCTTTCTGTGATCCAAAGTTATTTAGGTTCACAGGCTAAGACCTTGTCTTCAATCATTAGAAATGTCAGATTTGGTAGAGTTAAGAGTTGTCCCTGACTCCTTCATGTAACATCTCCTTGTAATAATAGCTCCCATTTACATAACATTTTAATATTTCACAACACTTTCTTCATAACAATGGAGGTACTAGAATAACTATTACACTACTAACAAACAGTAGTATAATTATTGTCACCATTTTACAGATGAACAAACTCAGACTCAGAGAATTTATAAGACTTTCCTACAGTCAGAGCTAGTAAGTATGAAGGTTAGGGCTAAATCCAGATCTTGTTTTTTTCCACTATGTGAAACTGCCTCAAATATTAGCTCATACTGTTACAGACTTAATCTAAGAAATTCCTAAAATTACAATACTGAGACTGAAGGCACCGTATATCTAGCAGCAAAGTCCTTGTGAGACTTTTCATTTGAAGTGTCAATTGTAAATCAATTATAAAGCAATAACTGATGGTGTGAAAGGTATCCTTTCAAAAGCTCCACAAATTCATTGGATATTTTATTTGTATATAAAACAGGAACCATTAGAGATCATAGTACACAAGCTGTCAAAAGAACAGTGTTTCTATCCCATTTCCTTCAAAATAGAAGCACAGTCTCTCTACCTAAGTATTAGAGGAATCAAGTTGACAAACCAAATTCTTCAATGTGCCTCCAAATATACCTTTCTACACATAAAATATTTTAAGTCCTTGGATTCTAAGAGAAAAGTGGAAAGGTTTTTGTTTGTTTAAATCTTATTAAAATACTTGAGAATCAGATTACATTATTTGCAGTTGTCTGGCTTTAATGGGGGGAGAGGAAGGCACACCTTTGGAAAGAAGGAATGAGAAATATATTGGTATTAGTAACAGACAAGGAGAAGTAAACCTTTAGCTGAATGAACTTGATTACTGTAGAAATTACTCTGGAATCACAAAATTATAACAATGATAATTCAAAAAGTATGAAGTACTGAGGACCTCAAAGGGAATTACTATACAATAGTTCACCACAATTCATCCTCATATATGTACAAATTCATCATAGCCTAACCTAACCTTTACAACAGCAAGTTAGACGTTCAGACTAGAAATAATGTCTAGGGTTCTGTGGGTTTTGCTTTGGTTTGCTTTGTTTGTGGGCAGGGGACACATCAGAACACCCCTTAAAAGAGCCAAAAGTGTCTTTATTCTACCTTCAAATAAGAGAAAGATCAGAGAATGTTATATTCAATTTCCAAAATATTATAGACATTTCAATTTCCCAATCAACCTCAAAGAGAAGTCTAGAATTAAGGGCAACCCTAGAAAGTTAGTCAACATGTGTGTCCAGGCTTTTTATTCTCAGTCTCATCAGTCACTCCCAGTGTTATTTTAATCTCTCAAATACCACCTAAAAAACTTTCAGTAACATAACCACACTCAATTCTACTGTGGAATGCTAGTTCAGAATAACTACTCACTTAGTAGGTACTACTATATGAACACCATGGAAAAAAACAGAGTGGTTTTGTACAAACCAGCAGAAATCACGTGAATAGGTTCAAATCCACCTTAACACAAAAGGCAATTCATGAAAGAAATATGTAGCAACCATAACAGTCAGTTATAACCAATAGTTTGCATCTGGTCAAGATACTAGATTATCTCAAAATCAACTCTAGGTATTTCTCTAAAAAGTGAATTAGTCTTAAATCACATTGTTTTTTCAAATTCAATGTATGCCAGACATCCCTTTTTAGAAAGAAGTAGAAGTATTGGAAAAATAATGAAGGTGGTGCTGCAATCCTCATAGGAATTAAAATCACTATTCTATGCCTTTGTAGTTGAAAAGTAGCTGAAACTTTCCTTTCCCAGTTGACAATTACAGATACAGTGCATCAAGACGGTGTATGATAAATTTTAGTGTCCATTTGACCTACCAAATGTATTTGTTTGGGAAAATATAAATGACAAATAGACTCTTAGATTAATAGCTACCATATTGGTAATGTACAAATCACTCTTAACAGCCACTATTACTTTTAGTAAAGAGATGCTTGCTAACTGCTCTTTAATTAAGTACACTTAATGACCTTAAGGGGATTAGTAGTCTTGTCTGATAATCAATAAGCATGGCAAGATTGCTGCCTCATAAACTGGGGCAAGAGAACTAAATTAATCTGCAAAGATTACTTTTACCTAGTTTCTTGTGTTTCTTATAGATTGTTTTCATCTGACTCTTTGCAACTTATAATAAAACATGAAGAGAATAGTTAACTTGTTTGACTGGTTAGACTCATTTTAAGAAACATGATTAAATAACAAACTATACCAGAATGTTCATGGGATAAATAATAGGCTTCCTCCTGTAAGTCACTGTCTCAAATATGCCCAAATGAGATTCTTAGCTCCTCTATGTGAATAAGTTGGCTGACATAGAGTAATGGAGTATATATACAGTCAGCTCTTGACTACTTGCATGTTGACTGTCCACTTTGTGGATCATCTAATCATAACTTTAATCCCAAGCCAGTTTGCTTGAGTTAGACAGTATTCTTCTGGAATGCCTCTCTTTGGTCACTTTGTATTCAGAGAATGGCAGTAGTGGGGATCACAGCCCAAGCAGTGCCCAAGCAGAGACAAAACATCCAGCAGCGCAACGTTGGGCAGTGACTATAACGCTGGCAGAACAACATCTGGCAGAGATTTCATGTCTGACTGAGCAACATCCAGCAGAGACTGTAAGACCAGAGGCCAAGGGACAGTTGCATCTTCACATGTTTTCCATGCCCACACATGTGTCTGTGTCTTTCTACGAGTGTTGCCTACTCTAAGACGAGGCCATTCTTACCACAGACACTGTCTATAGTTATGGAAGAGTGCCCCAGGTTTTTGGAGAAAAGGTTTTCTGTTTTTCTTACTCTAACATTTCAGCAAACTCTTTTACTTTGAACTGATTTTGTCTTCCAGCAAATCCTTGAAACACCTTTGTGCAGTTTTGATAGCTTTGATTTTAAAGATTTTAAAGGACCTTGTTCTGCCACCTTCACTCAATAAGCTTTCCTCCTTTGAAGTTCATGCCATCAAAGTAGTCCACCTTCTCCTGGTCCTTCCTCACTTCCATATAACTTTCTAATTTTCTCAGAGGCCAAGAATCTGGATTAGTCTTCTTTCCACTACACCCCCTGTCACCATCCTTAGGAGTCTGATAATCTTAAGGATCTCAGTAGTCACATGCATGGCTTTTCTAAATTGTAGGCTCAATTATCATGATTTCTGTCTCTTCTCTTTTTCACCAGTCTTTTGGGGAGGATGCACTTTACATCTCACCACCACCTAAAGCTGCTGCTTTCAAGAACTCTGAAACTCTCTTCACTAGCTATCAGTTCTTGTATTTCTGGTTCTGGAACTGGAGTCAAGAAGATGAGGTTCAAATGCCACTTCTGACATTTGCTAGCTATGTGACCATGGACAAGGCACTTAACCTCTTTGGGACTCAGTTTTCTTATCTGTAAAATAGGGATAATAATATCTCTGGTATTTACCTTGCAAAGTTGTGAGTTTTGAAGGAGATAAGATATGTAAAGTCCTTTGCAAACTTTAGTCTCCTATATGTCTTTTATTATCATAATTTTTTAAATTTGCATTTCTCCTGCTCCCTAACTTGTCCTGCTCTTTACCCTAGTCATGACCAGTACTCATTAGGTCCATATCTTTTACCCCATCTAGCCACTGTCTTTTGACTTTGCTGCCCTTTCCAATTCAATTTTGATGTAATGGTCAGTCATTTCATCTTTGCTCTCTTCATCATTGACTCTTTCCCTCTCATCCCTTCATCATCCATACCCTGATCAACCCCAACTCCTAGTAAACTGCACTATCGGCCTTGTATGCTCTTATTCCTATAAGGGAATAATGGAAGAAATTTTTAAAAATTATTCTGAAATGGTTAACAATTAATTCATGCTTTCCAGACAAAATTTGATCTTCCTTGATGTCCAACAATCTTTATGATCATCTCTCATTGATTCTCTATCAGTTTCTCTCACACAATAAATGTTGCAAATGGTCTCTCCTATACTCAACCCCCTAACTCCATCTCCAACCTTTTCTTTGTATCAACAGATAATTTTGCCTCTTATTTTACAGTGGGAAACATTTTCTTAATTTTCCCAGGACCTAGCATAGTGCTTGGCACATAATTGGTGCTTAACATATACCTGTTGGATTGAGTTTACTGAAAAGGTCAAGGTTATCCTATGGGAGTTTCCTGAAATTGCCCTCCTTGAAACCTCAAAAGCTCTTTCTGTCTCCTCTTCCTTTCCTCTAGTCATGGAGCAGTGGTTCTCAAAGTGCATTTCAGGGATCCCTAGGCATCCCCAAGACCAGTGATTCTCAACCTTCCTAGTTCTGTGACCCTTTAATACAGTTCCTTATGTTGTGGTGACCCCCAACCATAAAATTATTTTCGTTGCTACTTCATAACTGTAATTTTGCTACTGTTATGAATCATAATGTAAATATCTGATATGCAGGATTTTCATTGTTACACATTGAACATAACCCACAGGTTGAGAACCGCTGCCCAAGACCCTTCAGAGGATGTGTCAGGTCAAAACTATTTTCATAACAATATGAAAATATTTTAATTTCCAATAAGGTAAATGTATATCTACTTACCCCTCTATCTAACCTTAAATAAAAAAGTCTATCAATAATTTTAAGAGTATAAAGGAGTCCTCAAAAAGTTTGAGAACTGCTGAATCAGAATTTGAGATAGCATCTCCTTGCCAAAGTTGAGTCCTATACCTCTGCCCTAGATTCTATCACATGCCCTCTCTTTTAGAACTTCAAATTATTAAACATCCCTTCTCTCTCTTTCAACTCCAGTGTCTCCTTCTGTCCTGGCTCTCTCCTCTCTGCCTACACTCATGCCCAGGTATTTCCATGCTAAAAATAATAATAAAACCCAACAAATTAAACATTAAAAACCAAATCCTCCCGTTGACCTGGCTATTTCCTAAACTATTGTTCTATTTCTCACTTTTTCTTCACTTTATTCATGAATTCATTCATTCATTAAAAATGTATTAAGTGACTAATAATAATTATAATAAATAATTTATCACTGTGTTCCAGATGCTGGAAATGCAAAGTCAAAAACTAAACAGTTCCTGCCCTTCAGGTGCTTACATTTTATTGGGAGGAAATAATACATATACACAAAAGTAAAAAGAAAATAAATATATGCCAGATAAATGCAACATAATTAGTGGGAAAGCAGAAGTAATTGCAAAGGGGGGAGGAAAGAAAAATCAAGATAAGCTTCCTGCCGTAGGTAGCACTTGAGCTAAGTTTTAAAGGAAGCTAGGGATTCTACTTTAAAAGACAGAGACAATGAGAAATGCATTCCAAGCATGAAGGATCGCCTATGCAAAAGCATGAAATGGCAATGCTCACTTTTACCATTCTTATCTCTAGACCAGAAGTTCTCAACCTGTGGGTTATGTTCAATTTGTAACAATGAAAATATATCCTGCATATCAGATATTTACATTATGATTCATAACAGTAGCAAAATTACAGTTATGAAGTAGTAATGAAAATAATTTTATGGTTGGGGGTCACCACAACATGAGGAACTGTATTAAAGGGTCACAGCATTAGGAAGGTTGAGAACCACGCTCTAGACTAAAAATCTGTCCAAAGTTACTAATGACCTTATCACCAAATCCAACCTCTTTTTTCTAGGCTGCATTTTCTTTAACTTTTCTACAATTTTCAACATGGTTGGTCACTTTCTCATCTTAAAACTGCACCCTACCCCCTTGGCTTCCACCAACCTGAATTCTCCTAGTTATACTTAATCTGTTTGCTCCCTTCCTGTTTCCCTTATTACCTCTTTTTTCCTCATCTTCTTTGATAGGGCATCCCCTAAGGCTCTGGCCTTGAGCTTCCTCTCTCCTACCTTGGAAGGCTCTCTTTCACTCTGGGGGCTTCCATTTCACTTCTATGCAAATGACTCTTGAATCTACATATCTAGCCTTGTGCTTTCCCTTGAAGTCCAGTCTCATATTTCACTGCCTGTTGAATAGCTCCATCAGGATGTATTGTCTCTCCTCAAACTAAGCATGTACAAAACTGAACTTATTTGGGGGTAGAAGCCTGTTATTTATTCTTTGGACCTTCCTTTACACTATTATTAAATGCGTGCCTTAAAATTGTCTTATTTCAGAAACCTGAAGCTACTCCCAACTCCCCTTGTTTTAGTGATGAAATCACCATTCTACCTTTCACCCAGGCTTAAATTTTCCATCTTTCCCTATCCAGTGGTTTTTTTTCCTGCTTATAAAAATGCCAAAAATTCCTCTAAAAAATCTTCACTTTATCCTGTCATATCTACAAGAGTCTATACTGTATGTCTCTTTCCTTTCAAAACCAAACTCTAGGAGGAAAATCTGTCTATAACTATTGCTTCCATCCTGCTCACTTTTCAACATATTGTACACTGTCTTCTAATTTTTTTCATTTAATTGAAACTGAATTCTTTCCAAGGTTACCAATGATCTATTAATTGACAAATAAGATGTCATATTCTCAGTCTTCTTGATTACTCTATAGCAATTAAGACCGTTAATCACCCTCTCTTCCCAGACACTCTCCTACCTGGGTTTGTATGATACTTACTGGTTCTCCTCCCAACTGTCTCAATGTTACAATTCACATTTGCCAGATCTTTTTCATGGTCCTACCTCATATGTGTTCATTACCTTCAGCCTCTGTCCTAGACCTATTCTTGTCCTTTTCTAAACTTTTTCTCCTGGTGATCTCATCATCTCTCAAGGTTCAACTAGCATTTTTATGCAAATAATTGAAATCTATATGTAATCAATTTTTTTTGCTGAACTCTAATCTGTCATCATCACTCATCTTTTGTATGTCTCCAATTTGATGTTCCATATGCATCTAAAACTTAAAATAGATCTTCCTCTTCCCTCCAAATTCTCTCTTCTTTATAGCTTCCCTATTTCTGTTGAGGATACCGCCATCTTTCCAGTTACCCAAATTCACAACTTTTTTGTCATCCTCAATTCTTCCCTCTACCTCACACCTCACAATCAATCAAATTGCAGAATCTTGTCCATTCTCCCACCATAATTTATCTCACATTCCAACCCTTCTCTCTATTAACATAGTCACCACTCTAGTTTAGGCCCTCATTATCTCTCACTTAGATTGTTGTAATAGTTTTAATTTGATTTCTTGGCTTCCAAGCTCTCCCCTTTCTAATCTGTATTCCACTGTATATAGGGAAGAATGATGAATCTGGAGAAACACCAAGTTTGAATTAAAGCCCTACTATTTAATTCTTGCATGATCTTTATCTAGTTACTTCATTTCTTTGGGCCTTTGTGCCCTCATCAGTAAAATAGGAGGTTGGATTAAATGGTCCCAAAGCTTCTTTCCAACTCTCATGCATGATATTATACTATGACCAATGCATCTTTAATGTTGATTTTTCTACTACAAATACCTGAAGGTTGATACTGTTCTTTGCCAGCAGCTGATAGCTGTTTGTCATTGTCTTGAGCTCCACATCTTTTGAAATGTCTCTTTTGCCTGCCTTATTTTCAGTGCTTACTATAATAGTAATGGCTTTTGGGATAGCATCCTGAAAACAGTTTACTTCAGTGGAGTGATGCTATAATCCAACCTGGTAGACTGTGTGCATGTCAGGATGTTACCATTGGTGCTCCAATCCTGTCCATTAATTTTTAAGATAATCTGTAGATGATGCTATTAAGACTACCTAGGAAACTCCATTATCATATGCTAAGATCTAAGTGGAAGAAACTTCAATTGCACAGAGAACAATCAACCTGATGCCAACTTGGCATTGCAACCTGCCCACCTTTCTCCAAAAAGACATAGTAATCTATTAACAATTTACATCCATAATAACATACTACCCCAGCAGGTTTTCTTAGTTCTTATCTTGCTGGACAACCACTATTATTATAACTGATGCATTTTTCTGGATGTCTAAACAATAGGGTAGAACACCACAAAATTGGCTTAAGTTTCCATTATACCTTTTTTCCAAATCTTGTAGGTCAGAAGGTTTCACATACACTACTACATATAAAATGCTCAGCAGATCCTATTGGTAGTTTGTTGAGGTAGAGAAGCTGAGGAATGGAGAAGTTAATTGACTTGCCCAAGGTTACACAGTAAGTTTCCTGATAGCCATCTATTGATCTTGTTGAAACAAACTAACTTTCAAGAACACACTTTCTTGTATTCCATATAGGTGCTGTAGACTTTTCAAAAATTGTATGATTTTTGTGAGAAACTGCCCATTTTCATCTTCTTGTGGTTGCAACAAATAATAAGTCCTGTTTTCTATAGGGATCCCCAATTTTTTGTGAGAAGCTGATTTGCATCTTCCCAAATGCTTAAAATCATCAATAGGATGATAGGAAAAAGAATGGGCTCCCTGAGAAGAGCAAGTATTCCTGTAAGGGAGCAGTAATGGAATACAACTACCACAAGCTAACCTCCTTGGTCAATCTGCTAAGAATCACTGAATCAGAGAAGCACAGATTTCAGTACTGGAAGGGGCCTCAACAGCTACCTAATCCAAACCATATATGAAAAAGGATCCCTTCTACAACATATATTGTTAACAAACTGCTATTTACATTAGGCCTAAACTCTCCCTCCAGAAATTTCTCTGTATATACTTTCTGCAACAGATTTGCTCTTCCCAGCAAGCTCTACATGCTCAGATATTCCCCACTGTGGTGCTGTTGTTGCTCAGTCATTTTTCAGTCATGTCCAACTCTTCATGACCCCATTTGGGGTTTTCTTGGCAAGGATACTAGAGTTGTTTGCCATTTTTTTCTCCAGCCTATTTTACGGATAAGGAAACTGAGGTAAACAGGGTTAAGTGACTTGCCTAGGATCACACAAGCAGTAAGCATCTGAGGCTGGATTTGAATTGAGGAAGATGAAATGGTCTCTAGGTCTAGCACTCTACCCACTGCACCATCTAGCTACTAGATACTCCCTGGCCGGTTCCAATCCAATAGGTGGAACTATGGAAGCCTGTTTCTAGTCATTCATGATTGAAGGTCTGGTATTGTGTGATGATGAAATGCCTTCTAATTGACTGTAAAAGTATAAGAACAGATGAGCTGAACAAGAAATGAGCATAGATGCAAAAGGCTTGACATGCTAATATGTCAGTCTCTTTTCCTGCTTACTAGCGCATGAGTCAGGACTATTTTGACCTGCTGGGTAGTTGGAGAAGGAACAGCTGGGTATATTCCCTCTTCTCATTGCCAAGTGTCCATGAGCACATGGCACCTCTATTTGTATCGTGTGTTTCTTCTTTCCTGATCTTAGATGAATGACAATTTCAATGTGGATGTCCCTTGGCCATCTTGAGGATTCAGATTTAGAGATTTCATCAGAGGTCCTTCCAATCAATCAATAAACATTTATTAAGCACCTATTCTGTGCCAGGCACTGTGCTAAGCACTGAAGATACAAACATAGCCCCTGCCTTCAAGGAACTTGCAGTTCAACGTGGGGGACAACACGCAAACAAAAATATAAAAAGATATACAAAGCAAGCTATACAAATGATAAATAGGAAATAATTAACAGAGGGAAGACACAGAATTGATGGGTTGGGGAAAGGTTCTTGTAAAAGATGGGATTTTAGTCTGGACTTAAAGGATGACAGGAAGGTCAGTAGGCAGAGTGGAAGAGGGAGAGCATCCTAGACAAGAGGAGCAGCCAGAGAAGAATCTTGGAGCTGAGAGATGGAGTGTCTTCTTTGTGGGACAGCCAGGTGGCCAGCGTCACTGGATCAAAGAGTACATGTCAGGGAATATGGTGTAAGAAGACTAGAAAGGTAGGGGGGGCTAGGCTATGAAGGGCTTTGGACACCATTCAAAAAGCATTCTGTAGTTAATCCTGGAGACAATAGGGACCAGTGACCAGAGACTGTAGCTGCTAGAAGAGTAATGAATAACATCAAAGGAATTACTTGAAGACAGATGGGGAAAAATAGAGAGAAATGCTGGCTTGAACTGTACAAAGGCACTGACTCTTACAACCCAACAGGGAACTACATTCTCCTACCTAAGTAGAATGTCATATGAGTCCATGAAGAGACAAAGGTACTTCCAATAATCAGGAGTTTTGAGTTTTTCCCTTTTCCTCTTGAGGACACCTTATCTATTGCTCCCCTTTTTTATTTTTTGCTTGCATTTATATGTAATCCTTACTGGAGATATACTTCACCTTGCTCTAATCAACAGAGAATAAGATAAGCTCACTTGATCTGTTAAAACCTTTACCTGCCCCAGTGTCTCAGAGTTACCCTTAAAAGTAGAAGTTAGCCACTCTTTGGAAACCTCAAGCTGTGAATGCAATTGCCCAGTTATGGGAATGACCCCAGAGCAGGTATACCTTTTTCCTCAATAGAAAATAAGTTTCTTGAGGTCAGGGATTATTTCACCTTTTCTTTGTATCTCTAGCACTCAGCAAAGTGTTTGGTGTATCACAAGTATTTTATAAAGGTATGTTTAATTAAATTGAACACTATCTTCTAAGACACAGAGGATTAACATCTCTTGCTATCCTATTAAGCACAGTAACTGGCATAGAGTAAGAGCTTAATGAATGCTTGTTGACTGACTGACAGGAGTAACCACACTGACAAAATCATGGATCCTTGAAGCATTGGACTTGTCTGTGAAACAGGCATTATAACATTCACTTGGCAGCCTCCAATTCAAACAACTGTGCAAATTCCAAATACAATTAAAGTCAAATCTCAATTATTCAATTTAATTCAACTCAACAGGCTGAGCATGAACAGTCCAAATCCACAGATAATACAACCAGCTCATTTTAGCCATAAGGTTAAATAGCCCTTTCTCCCAACCAGAGCTTCTAAGAGCAAACTCAGCTAATGAAACTGATAGTTGTTCCCTTCACTAATCTGCATTTTCCTAGATGTAGGTATGTATGGAAAACAGCAGCCATACATGTAGGTACAGCTATATGTATAGGTAGGAGAAATACAAAGGGTTTAGAAAATGTACAAAGTTTATAATCAGGCCCTTACTTAATATAGTTTTGTTTGCCTATTTGAAGAGGTCTGACCCTATTGGTAGGCAAAGGCAGTGTTGCCTAATGGGAAGAACATTGGATATGTAGTCAGAGGACCTGGGTTTGAAGGGGAAAGGGAAAAGTACAAATGTTTATTAAGTAAGCACCTACTATGTGCCACATAGTAGGTGCCAGGCACTATGCCAAGCATTTTACAAATGTTCCATTTGATCTTCATGACAATCCTGGGAGGTAGTTGCTATTATAATCCTAATTTTCCAGATGAAGAAATTGAAGCAGGAAGTTAAGTGACTTGCCAGGGTCACATAGCTAGTAAGCGTCTAAGGCTGGATAGACTCCAGACCCAGTCCTCTACCCATTGCACCATCTACTTGCCTGGTTCTACTACTTATTTGACCACTGACCCATTATTTACCCTTTTTGACTGTTAGTTTCCAGACCTATAAAATGAGGGGGTCAGACAAGACAACCACTGAGTTGTTGTCAACTTTAAAAAAATATAGTATAATTTTAGAAGTACCAAAGGGCCCAGCTAGCCCAAAATAAATTCATCCTTCTAGCCTCCTCAGATCACAATATCCAAAGTGCCTGCCATTCCTTTGGGTTAAGGCATTGTCTCTAGTAGAACCTTTTTAAAACAATTTTTAATGAGATAACACAGTGATACCCATTGATTAATTAGCTTGTTTTAATTTCTCAACAGAAAATGGGACACTGAAGGAATTGGACACAGGACAATTCAATTTTTGTGGAGAAAATGAAAGAGTCAGAGACTGGAAAACAGCTCAGGGAGGGCCTGTGAAGGTAGGGTGTCATAACAGAAGGTTATTAGGGCAGCTATGGTTACTAAAGGCCTAGAAGAGAAAGTTCTTCCCATCAAAGTCTTTAGCCCTGTCAAGTGGTTCAGTATCAGAAATGAATGTGGTTTCTGGTGGAAATGACATCAAAGAAGAAATATCACCATCTGCTTGTCTTTGCATCCTGAGGACCACTAGGCCTTTCCATTTGAAACTTTCTAAGTGCCTTCCTTGTTAGAATATGAGCTCCCTGAGAGCAGGCTCTCCTGTCTCTGTTTTTTCTCTTTATATCCTCAGTGCTTAGTGCACTGTTGTGCACACAGTTTAAGTATCTAACCCACGCTTTTTCAATCATTCATTCATTCACGAGAGCATCAAAGTTGGCATGGAAAGCCATATAAAAATGTGGGCCCTCACATTTGAACCACAAAAAGAAAATATTGCCTGTAATGTTAATGGAATCTGAAGATCTTCCATGTCCCTTTGTATTGGAAAGTAAGCATGTACTTAGCACCTTGTTTCAAGTTAACGCCTTGTTTAAGCTATTTAATTAACACAGAAGGGAGGAAGTTGCTGATGTAACTGGAAGTGGCAGAATAGGGAGGAGCTAAGGCGTATATAAGGAAAAGCCCCAGCTGGGAATGACAGAATTTCCTAGGGTAAGCATCTGGAGGCTGGCTCTTCTGCTGAGACCTTCCCTTTGGGAATTTCTGCTAAGAATTTCCAAGAACCAGGCTGAGGAGCTACCATGAGTTAGAGAGGAGGATCCCTGCTTGAGGGAGCCTGTTCTATTGTGAAGGGTTGGGAATGTGGGTGTTCATTGCATTAACCATGTGTACCAGCTGCGTGGCTGCTGTAATTACTTTGGCTTTCTGGTTCTGGGACTTGGTTTTCTAGTATTTGAATAAAGGCTTTGGTTCTATCCTCCATGTGGAGAGTCTGCTATATTTTGTGATTCACAACTATATCAGCATATTCATAACCACTGTGGGTGTTGTGAATATTGCATTATTGTTACATCACCTAACTCAAAACTTTCCCTATAAACTAATCATGTGTTGGAGCCATGATTTTTAAATTAAAGACAAATGAGCCCTCCTTAGAATTGTATCAGGTGCTTGGTATTTTGTTTTTGTTTTTTTTTACTTTTTAGTGATGAGTTTCATTTCCCAATCCACTGGAAAATCTTTTCTCATAATTTCCCTGAATTTTCATTGTTTCTTGTTTCCTTACAACAGCCCTGAGTAAGTGAATGATGACCATGGTAGCCTGGGGCATCTTAGGAAAATCACCCTGATCCCTATTTTCCTCTTGAATGTACTGGCAAAGTACTTGGGAACCAAGCTGGTGGGCCTTCTGCCATGGATTACAGAGGGCCAGGCTTATGAAACTCCCAGCAAATAACATTCCTTTTACCCTTTTATGGCCTACAAAATGCCAGGAGAGTTTCCAAGTAAGAGCAATCACTGTTAAAGAAAATAGGACATAAAATAAACTGTTATTACCTGCAAAACAGTTGTATTCCCTTTCCTTTCCAGAGAAGCACATAAACCCTCTGTATACTCTGACATGAGGAAACATAATAGAACTTTTATTTCTGTAAGTGCTAGGTATTGGGGCTTTAAAGGTGAATTCTGCACAAAAAAAGTTTTAAAAAAGTCATTTTTATTCAGAATTTATTAATTTGATCCCTATGATCACTGAGTCTTGGAGTTAGAAGGGTTCTCCAGAGACTGTCTGATCCCCTCTCTGACTTAGGTCGTTCAGTACCTAAACTGTCTACAACGAATGGTGACCTGCCCTATTTTTCAAGGATCTCAAGGGGAAAAAGTCCAACAGCCTCCCCTTCGTAACCTCTTCCAATGTTGAATAATCCTTACAGATGAAAAGTTCTTCATGTCAAATTCTCTCTTTCAAAAAGTTCAGAAAAAAGATAGTATGATCCCAGAGCCTGAGCCTCTAAAAAGGAAGACAGCTCCAGAGAGATGGCAGGTTCTCAAAAATGAAATTCTGATGGTCGTCACAAATGATCCCAAGGAGAAAGAAACAGGGGAATCTTCTAAAGACACTGGTGTGGTTGAACGGGGAGTTTCTCAATGAGTTCTGCTTTAAAAAGGACATGTACAAAAGTTAGAAAGAGGGGCACGTAGTCCAGGAAGAATGGAATAGAGAGACACATATCTGTAAAGATAATGTCACGAAGGCTAAAGACTAGAATAAACTGCTGTTTATACAAAAAGGGTTTTCTTCATTAGGTGCAGAATAGGAAAAAGAGAGGGATAGATCTTGAACATTCAGTTATCTAGCCATCCTTCCTGGGGTGCGCTAGAGCCAGTTCCAACTAGCTTGTAAGAGTCTACTGTTAAATTTGTTGTTTGGTCATTTTTCAGTCATGTCTAACTTTTCATGAGCCCATTTGGGGTTTTCTTGGTAGAGATACTGGACTGGCTTACCATTTCCTTCTCCAGCTCATTTTACAAATGAAGAACTGGCAAACAGAGTGAAATTACTTGCCCAGGGTCTCACAGTCAGTAAGACTCTGAGGTCAGATTTGAACTCACAAACATGAGTCTTTCCGACTCCAGGCCCAGCCCTCTAACCACTGAGCCACCTAGCTGCACTTGTGAGAATTTAAACTTTGGAAATCAGCAAAATAAACCAGGACTTGGTTTCCATTATGGCTTCTAGATGCCTTACTCAGCTGTTAGGCAGGATAGCTTTGTATCTGGGATTCAGTGTTTTGGAGGTTAGTGCCTGCAGCATGTGTAGGATATCTTTAAGGTGTAACCTCTTGGATTAAGGCTCTAGTGTGTGAGGGTGAGTTCAGCCTAGCTCCCAAGGACTGAGTACCACCTGATTCCTCATCAACAATGAGGTCTTAAAACTATTGGCTACCAAGTGTCCCCAGGAGTCACAGGGCCTACACTGACTCAATCTTTAGTCATCATAGGTTCCCAGAGGGTAGATAGCCCCTATCAGCTAGTAATTCCTCATCCTATTCCTGGCAAGTTAGAAGCTCCTGCTTCCCTTATCCCTGTGCTTCAGAATCAGTGTCTGCTGATGCAAAAACTCTATCTCCTTCCTATTTCTTCCTGTATTCTCGTCCTCATCCATCTCATTCCTGCTCCTCCACAGTTCATAGCCTCCTCTACTCATCCATTCCACTGTGCCCTCTGAAATCTTCACTCAACTGTTAACAAACTCCATTTATCCTGAATCTCCTCACTTCACACACAGGAAAGGTCATGGGATCATAGCTTTAAAGCTAGAAGGGACATTAGAAGCCATTTAGTTTAACTCTTTCATTTTACAGATAAGGAAACTGACTCCCATAGTGGTTAAGTATTATTAAAGACACAGGCAGTATTTGAACCCAGATGCTCTAACTCTAAATCCTGCACTCTTTCATCTATATGATGTTCCCTCTTCACTCTCAATCATCTTACAAGAGTAGAAACCTGGCCAGAAATATTCATGCACCATTGGTAGAGCTGGGAACTGGTAAAACTATTCTAGATAGCAATTTGGAAACAATCCTGCAAAGTCATAAAACATGATGCCCACCTACTAATAGAGGTGAGAAACTCATCATGCAGATTGAGACTTTTTTTTCCTCCTTAGGACATGGAGGAATTTGTCTTGCCTAACTATTTATATTTGTTCAAAGGATTTGGTTTTTCTTTCTTTTCAGCTATTTGTCGGAGGAGGTAAGACAATGAGGTGAATTTTTACTAATTGAAAAAAATAAAATTTAATTGTTAAAAGGCATATGAATTGATGCAAAATGAAGTTAACAGAACCAGGAGAACAATTTATATAATAACAACACTATAAAGACAAACAACATTGAAAGATTTAAAATTCTTATCCAATGACTAACCATGATCCCAGAGAACTGACAATGAAACTAGCTACCCAACAATAGAGAAGTGATAGATTCAAAGTGGAGAATGAGACATACATTGCTGAACATAGCCAATAAGAGAATTTGCTCTGCTTTATTATGCTCATTTGTTACTAGAGTTTTCTTTTTCTTTCCTTTTTTTACCCCCTGTAGGAACCTCTTAACCTAGGAAATTCACTTTACCTCTGGACTTCTCTCAGTGGAAGTATTCTCATGCCCTGGGGACTCTTCCTCTGATGTACTCACTGGTTCTTCCCATTTTAAGGAGTACACCCAGATCATCCATACCTTTCCCTTTTCCCTTTCCCCCTTCAAATATTGTCTTCCCTCATTAGAATGTAAACTCATTGTAGGCAGGAACTTTGTACTTTAATTTTTGTATTTCCAGTTTAGCACACTGGCTGAAATGAGGCAAGCATTTAATAAACACTTTTTAACTTGAATTGACTTTGTTTGGTTGGGGTGGAGGAAGTGGGAAATATGATTAAATGAAAAATAATAATTTATATGTTTTTTTTAAAAAGCAGGAAACTGCCACTCTTTAGAAATCACTATATCCCTAGCCTCTTTCTCTAGAAATGGGTTATCATTTTCTCATGACCTCTGAAGTACTGGACCTTGAGATGAAGCAGATATACACCTTGCTCTGTGCACTTCCAGACTGTCCCTTTCCAACTATTATTCAGGAACCCCTCTTCTCTTGAGTTTCTCTCCATAAGTCATTATTAACCTGTCCAACAACTTGGCATCATTGTTGGCAAGCCAGATCATGCCCCCTCCTTTCATAAGAAGTTCAGTTCCAGGGACAGAGTCTCCCTCTTCACCAGAAATATGCATTCATTCTTGGTGACTTCAATGGATATGATTAAATCCAAACTCCCACTTCATCAGCCCTTTAAACAATAGTGGCAAACATAGACTGCTTCACTTTGGTGATCCAGAACTTGGAAATTCTCTCTCTGACCCAAGCTCCTATTTTTCCATCTCACTTGTCTTATCCTATTAAATCCACAGTAATGTTAGTCATTTCCATGACGTCTAGTGCCTTGCATTTCCATGTTCTCCCAGCCTTGTTCTGGTTTTTCACTCCTTCACAGTCTTGAGTAGTTTAGTTATACACATACCAGCTACCCTTGAATCCTCTGTCACTTACAATCTGTCAGGTTTATGGGGCAATGGGCCTTTGTCTGGGAATTTTGAAAATACCTTTCCCTATGCTACCCTCTTGGGGACGAGTTTTAATAACTAAAGCTGTTCCCAAGAAGAATGGATTAGGTTTGGCTCATGGGAAAGTGGACTTTGTTGGGAGGAGACAATTTTTGTGCTGGCTCATAAAAGTGAGTCATGATGGGAAGTTTCTGAAAATGAGATTTGGATTTTGTATGTTACAGTTTAACATATACAGTTAACCCTTTGACATCATACTTTCCCCATCACAATTTTGATACATCACAGGTCAGCATAAGAAATTAAATGGGAATTTTGGGAGAGTTTTGCAGAAGTTGCAGATGATACAAGAAAAGTTTAGAAACTCAGAAATGCATAAAATATATGTATAGTAATATACAGTATCAACATATTTTATCTTTTCACACCATAATAATTCAGATGTCTTCTCTGGTATGAAGGGAAGGTAAAAAAAAAAAATTTATGTGGATTTTCCAGATAACTGGGGAACCACATCCCTAACCCCCATGATGCGGAAGGGATAACTGTAAATGGAGTATATTTAATGAAGTCCAGTAAAAATATAGTTGTTTGGAACCTGACAAATATAGGAGTAACATATCTAAGTTGTCTATAATAGCAAGATTTTTTCCCTGTACTACCTACCTAGAAAAGCTTTGGAGGCTGACAATTCTAGATGCTACCCCCAATGTCCACCACCCCCAATTCAGAGGTTAGTAGTTCAAACATTGGGTCTGTCCTTTATCAGAAGTATGATCCTGGAAAGGACACTAAACTCTGGGCCTTAGTTTCCTCATCTGTGAAATGAGGAGGTTAAACTAGATCACCTGTGAGGTCCCTTTCAGACCTAAATGTAGGATCTTAGGCTATGTCTGGGCACTGGATTTTTATTTATTTTTTTTTTTAATTAAATTCTTTATTAAATTTTTTTGAGTTACATCTTTTCTCCCCGTCTTTCCCCTGCCCACCACCCCAAAACAGCCATCCCAGTATTTCCCCCCTCCCCCAGTCTATTCTCTCCTATGTC